>CM060932.1:608230845-608855845 GCA_030765085.1 Allium cepa | reverse complement strand
ATGGTGATCGTATAATGATATGTTCAAAATGAATACTAATATTGCAAACATTTGCAATAAAAATGCAAGGACTTGCGTAATAAAAGCAAAAGGACAATGACTTGGAAAATAATTATTTTTTAAATATGGATTGGGATGATATATTATTTATTACATGCTTCTGTATTGTATTTATCAAGTCTTCCTATATTTTCGAAGTTTAACATTTCATTATTATCAACATATCTTTCTTTGTGCTTTCTTAGAATTCTGTCCATAACTTGTTTATATCATAGGAATCAAGACTAGGTCGTGACTAATTTCCTAGATATATCCACTAACCAAAATGTGTTGGTTCTCTTTTTATACTTCAGGAAACTGTCAGATATCAAATCACATTTATGAGTGCATTCAAGAAACTGTCATGATTAAATTTGCAACGTAAAATGAACGGTATGAAGATGCTAACCAATTTTGATTATCAATTGAGAGACGAACAAAATTACGACAAATGCACCATATTTCAAACAAAACAAATACAAATTCATTACCGTACAATATTATTTTTCATTACGAAAGGGCCTTAACACTTTCAATGACTTGCACAAAGAAGAAATACCAACAAAAAGTAATAAACCAACAGTTGATATAAATAAGCAGTCAAAATTTTCTTCTAGAAATCAGCAAGAGTTAGATTGGACCGCAACACGTTGCAAGTTGTACAATCTTATTTTAGAACAAAAAAACTGACTTACCATAACTAATTGCGATTTCAATTTAAACTTTGATTTGGAATAAAACCAAAAGAGATTCAATTCAGCATTACTATCTCAGTTCAGCAATCAACATGGAAAAAAAGAAGCGAAAAGAAGCAACAGCGTACCTCTTTTGATTTTGTTCCCTCTTGCAATCTCTGGGTTTTATTCCCAACTCATGGTATGACGAAGGACTTGACAGGTGCGACAACTGGTTATTCGTGGTATGTCAATTGAAATTTCGATGACATCGAATAGGATTTAGGTTATTAGGCAATTGCGTTGAACAATCATGGAAGAATTCAAGTTAGGGTGGAGAAATCGAAGAGCGAGTGGAGCGAAGGAATATTGGAATCAAATATTGGGAATTAGGGCTAGCCTAGGGCTAGGTATTTAAAATTGGGGATCTTGTCATGACCCGAAATTTGGCTTACCAAATTATACACCAACTTGGATTGAGTATCCATTGTTTGTTCTGTTGGGTCCAGATATATTCTACGAATGGTTAAGTTATCCCTTTGAACTAACCAATGCCCATGTATATTTCGTAAAATGTATGACCCGAGTATCTTGGGTAGTATTGAATGAGTTTGTTCTCATAATTATTGATGATATTCTGATTTGGTAAGCCAAATGCAAAATAGATATTCAGTTTGATCTGGTAAAACATTCTTCATCTGTTCTTTGTTGTCTCCCTGGCAAATTTCGGGTCGTGACAAGTGATATCAGAGCTAGGTTTCGATCCTGGGACTTGTGGGTTGTGGGAACTAATGATCGGATAAAGATAGTAAGGATAGGCATGAAGAGAGTTTCATTTTGAAATGGTTACAGGAACCAATAGATAAAGCGCGGAGGGAAAAAAATTCATGTTAGAGCCAAAGGTTTGAAGTGAAGGAAATTTTTTGTTTTGGAACCGAAATATTTATTATTTAAAACAAAAAAGAACTATTATATATCAAATAGGATGGAGCTAAATACACTTCCGTGTCAAATCCATTTTGCTCGGAAGTTTCGGCCGGTAGATCTACGGTATACTAAAGATCATGTGTAATTTTTTTTATATTTTCAATCGACAGTGTACAACCATTCGAAATTTGAGTAATATGTAGGTTGCACTCTGGTGTATATAGTTCAACTCATCAAATAAGATAGTTACAAAAAAGTCTTTAGATGCATATGGAAGTAATAATTTGCAATGGAATATTTATTTTTGTTCTCAAATTTTGATTTTTTTTAAACATTTTGGAATTTTTTGAAATTTTGAATGTTTTATAAAGTTTAGAATTTATTTAAATTTTTAATTTTCTTCTAATTTTGAATTTTATGAACATTTCAAAATTTATATTAGAAAATTTAAATTTTTTGAACTTTGTTAAATATTAGATATAATTATCAATTATAATTATTAATAATTGAACACTAAATAATAAATTATTAAATGTTAGTTCCTAAAAAGTTATTTTTTAATTATAAATTAATTTTTTTGAGAAAAATGTGTGATCCTCTAATAAAAGAGAAGAGCACACATGTAGCGCTATATATAAAACAAATAATAAGGAGCTGCCAGCATGCCTGGCAGGTGACACATCTATAAAACTAGAAAAAATGAAGAAATATAAACCCCTCAAATGAGCTCCGGCAAAGCCACCGCCCATTTCACCCTAATACCGAGCTCCGGCAAGGCCACCGCCCAATACTAGGGTGTTAGAGGTATCTAAAATCCGAAATGCTAAAGTACAAAACACAAAGAAAACGCCTCAGAAGGTCCATATAGAAGAACTCCAAAAGATGGACCAAAATGAAGAATTCCACACTGAAGACCTGGAGTAACCAAAAAGAAATGTCAGATGCAATCCGAATCCCTAGGAAAAGCTACCTTGCCAAACTGAATAAAGCTGTAAGCTATTCTGCAAACCAGTCAAGAGAAAAACCAGCAACCAACCTAATCCAAACCTGTAACATAACTAGGAAATCAAGTTAGAAAGAATCACATATATGTATATAAATAGTATTTATATACATATATGTGAGAATAAAAACCAAAGAGTAAAATAAAACAAGGATAAACTAGAACAAAAAACAAACAGTTCTAAAAAACTAGAAACTAATTTATGGGCCTAATATTGTAAGAGAATTATGGTGCATCATGTGATCATTATTAAAATCAGAAAATGGATAAATATAAGAATTATTAGAAACAAAATTATTGATGTTAAGTTTGAATATGTTAATATTATTTCTAACCTTGTTAAGATAATCCTTAAAGCCATTATTTTTGGCTAGTTTATATTTGGGATTAGAAATCCACTTTAAGCAGAAATTAGAAATTAAAATAATCAAATTATTATAATGTTGATTTTTATTATTAGAAATCCTTTGATTTCTTTGAAACCAAATGAACCAACAAGAAATAATGAATAAAGAATCAAGCAAGAATCTAAAATCCTTATTGAACATAAATCTAAAAGAGTCCCAATAGAAAAAACAATCAGAAACTCTAGAACTAATATTAAACTCAAAAATATTAAGGGTCTTAATAAGAATATAATGAGTATCCAAGCATTCGTAATAAATATGATTAATATCTTCAGAGTGTGTGTTGCAAAAATAACATTTATTATCAATGATAATATTTTTCCCTTTTAAACATTCAATAGTATTTAATTTACCATGAATGATGAGCCACATATGGATCTTTGATTTAGGAGGAGCATTAGACTTCCAAATAAATTTAAAACAATTGACAGAAACCCCCGAAAAGTTAATAAATTTGTAAAAGGAATTAGAAGAATATTTCTTACTCTTATCCCACTCCCAACTAATATAGTCATTATCATTGTCAATGTTATACAGATTAAGCTTAGCATAAAGCAAATTAAGTTGTCTAAGGGTATGGCCTACTAAAATACTATTAAAGTTGAAAATCCAAGGAGGGTCACTTTCAGAGTTAAAAACATCAGAAATAAACGCAAATTTAAAGTTACAAATATCATATAAATCTTTGAACTCATTCTTAAGAGGACTAGAGGAAATCCAACTATCGTGCCAAAAAGATGTATTATTACCAGAATGAACAATAATATTAATACCTAAGTTAAAAATATCACTACATTTTAAAATAGATTTCCAAAAATAAGAAAGCTTACTATACATCAAAGGACTAATTTGATAGAGATTATAACTACCATTGTAGTAATATTTAGAAATAGTCTCCTTCCAAATGGCATTATCACTAGAATCTCTAAATTTCCATAACCATTTACCAAGAAGAGACAGGTTCATATTATGTAAATTAATGACTCCTAAACCACCCTCTTTTTTAGACTTACAGACAGTATCCCAATTAACTAAACATTTAATGCTACTGTTAGGATTATCACCGCTCCAAAGGAAATCCCTTCTAATTTTATCTATTTTATCTATCATCCAATCAGGAAAAAGGTGCATAGACATCCAATAGATAGGGAGAGCTGATAAGACAGAATTAATCAAAACTAGTCTACCAGCTCTAGATAAGAATCTCACATTCCAATTACAAATCCTATTTTTAATTTTATCAATGATTATTAACCAATCATCGTGCTTAAGTTTTGAAGGTCTAATAACAAAACCAAGATAATCAAATGGAAAACTCATAGTTTTACAATTTAAAGTATTAACAACTAAATTTTCTACATTATCAAAATCATTTAAAACTAAGACAGAACTTTTATCAAAGTTTATTTTTAAACCTGATAGAAGTTCAAAATTATAAAGAATAAACTTGAGAGCAATTATGTGCCTGGGAAGATGGGAGGAAAAAAGCAAAGTATCATCAGCAAATTGAAGGACAGACAAATCAAAACTAGAAATATCATTACCAATAAAACCCAAAAGATTATTGCTAACAGCGTTTTAAATAATTTTAGAAAAGACATCAGCCGCTAAATTAAACAGAAGAGGCGATAAAGGATCCCCTTGCCTTAAACCTCTCTTGGATTGAATTTTATTACCTAAAACACCATTAACCATAATACTAGAGTTACCCGTTTTAAGCAAGTTAGTAATCCAGTTAATCCATCTATTACTAAAGCCTCTGGCAAGGAAAATTTCTATAAGAAAATCCCAATCAACCGAGTCAAAAGCTTTAGCAAAATCTAATTTTAAAATAGCACAGGTAATATTATTTTTACAACATAAATTAATATATTCTTGAACAACAGCTACACCATCAGTAATATTTCTACGTTTAATGAAAGCTGATTGAGAACAATCAATTAGATCATTCATTTTCAAACTAAGTCTATTAGCTAAAACTTCAAAAATAATCTTAATAGAGCAATTAATCAATGAAATAGGTCTAAAATCTTGTAAAGTATCAGCACCAACTTTTTTATGTAATAAAATAACGTTAGCAAAATTAAAACAACCTAATTGGAGATTACCATTATAAAATTCATTAAACAAACAAATTAAGTCTAATTTTAAAACCTCCCAAAAAGATTGATAAAAGAATATAGGAAAACCATCCAGGCCCGGAGATTTATCTCCTGGTAAATCAAAAATGCTTTTCTGATTTCCTCTTCAGAAAAAGGAACATCTAAATCAGAAAGATTAATGTTAGAGACAGATGGATAAAGGTCGTTCCATCTAACACTAACTCTATGCTTATTTTTATTGCCAAAGATTTCTTTGTAATAATCAGTAAAAACATTATTAAGGTCACGTTGTTTAACTAATTCCACATTATTAACAATAATGGAATTAATTGTATTACTACGTTTTCTACTATTAGCTAAATTATGAAAAAATTTGGTATTATTGTCGCCTTCATTGATCCATTGAAAATTGATCTCTGTTTCCACATAACTTCCTCTTTTTCAAGAATAGAATTAAGATCATTTTTTAAGTTATTAAGAACATTTCTCTCACCTAAACTTAAATGTCTAGATTCTTCAATCTTATTAAGTTTGAGCAACTCATTAAGAATATTATCTTTTTTAATTTTTATATTACCAAAAACGTTTTTATTCCAGTTTTTAAGAAAAATCCAGAGTTTTCTAAGCTTAAGCATAAAAGCGTTGGCTGAATTGTCACGATACTTAAAACTATAATAACTCATAGAAGACCATTTATTGATGATTAAATTTGAAAAACCTGGTTCTAGAAACCACATTTTTTCAAATTTAAAGGCTCTACTACTAATTCTATGACTGTCACAAGAAAGAATAATGGACAATGATCTGAAAGACTGTAAGGCAAACCTGACACTCTACAGATAGGAAATTTATCCTCAATTTCATCACTAACGAAAAATCTATCTAATAGAGCAAAAGAGGGAGAATCCCTATTATTGCTCCAAGTAAAAACTCTATTGGATAGAGGAATTTCGATCAAATTAGAATGAATAATAAATTGATCAAATTTCTCCATTGCTGAATAATCTCCTTCCCGGGGAGAACGCTCCCCAATGAAACGAGTAACATTAAAATCACCCCCCAATATCCAAGATCCGGGGGCAAGAGATCTAAACTCGAGACATTCATTCCAAAGAATCCGTCTATCGATTTTACAGTTAGGCCCATAAACATTAGGAATATTTAAAAAAGAATTATCTGCTAAATTAATTAAAATAATATGTAAAGAATGTTTCTTTTGAATATGCTGCATTAATTTAAAGAGGTTGTCTCTCCAACCAATCATTAAACCCCCCGAGAAACCCACCGAAGGAAGAAAAACCCATTTACTAAAACGAAAGCCACCTAATCTTCTAAAAAAATGAAAGTCAGGACATTCTATTTTAGTCTCTTGTAAAAGAGCAATATCAATAGAAAAGTCTATAAAAAAGATTTTAACTTTATCACATTTATTAAGGTCATTTAAACCTCTAATGTTCCAACTAATGACTCTCATAAGCCCATAGATCTAGCCCTATCAAGTTCCTTATTTCTAATAAACTCACGATCTAGCTCAAAGTTAGAGAAAATAAAAGCAGAGCTACTGGCTAACTGACTGAAATCAGAAGCAGATAAGTCACCCAAAGCATAAGACGAATAAATGCTACCCAAATCAAAATGCGCACCTGAGCCTGATTCCGAAACACCGCTCATGGTGTTCGAACCAGGAAACTCACCCGATGGCAGAGAGCAACTGTCACGAATCCTGACACTCCGACGAACCAACCCACTAGAAGCTGCAAACTTTCTATGTCTACCTCTCCTCGAAGAAGAAGAAGAAGAAGAAGGAGCATAAGAACCACCGGTCTCACCTGACTGACCAGACAAAGCACACCCAGAAACACTAACCAAATCACCAGGTTCAGTAGAAACAGCGGGACCCTTATATTCCACTATCTTATTCACAGTCTCATCCAAATGAACTACAGAGGAAGAATCTGTGATATCACCAACATCACAAGAGATAGGATCCAATTTATCACTTAGACAACTATCCACCAAGTAATTAACCAATTTCGAAGAATTAACTGTAGGGGAAATCACATCAGACATAACCTCTCTATCCAGATCAGTAATATGATCAACCTAAACAAATAAATCAAGTGCACCACGCACAACATGAACATCAATCCTTCCTGCCATAAGCTTTTCAATATCCAAATGATTCTCAACAACCGATACCATCTCATCATCTAGAAGCGATTCATCATTTAAGCATCAATCCCTAAAGAACAGTGATTGCCTCAGCAAATCAACAACAACAATATCAGAAACCCCTGTAGACAGAGGAGCTACAACCCCATTAAAAGCTTCTTCTGACCAAAAACTAAAAACGAAGGAATCCAAGTTAAACCCAGTACCCATAGGTAAATCAAAAACCAAGTCAATCTGTCTACTATCAGAATCATCAAAATAAAGGCAACTATCAACAACATTAAGAGAACTAATGTCACTCTCAGGAATGAAGGGTTGAAGATCACCAAAGCTATTTGTTGAATCGAAATAAACAGCAGAGGGACAATCTGAAACAACATAAGAGTGATCACCTTCATCTTGATTTGAGGAACGAACAGGAGACATCACAGATTCAAGGCTAAAGAAATTAATGGAGGAGGGATCACTGACCTCTGTCAAAAACGAACACTCTGAAACTAAATCAGAATCGAGGCAATCAAATTTGTTGGAAATAGGAATCTTAAAAGAATCCAATTTAGAAGGGCAACGCAAACCTATTTTATGCTTTGGATTGATAAAATTATTAACCAGAATAGATTGGCAATCCTCAGTAACTAGCATGGTCTTACAATGAGCAACATCTGGGTCTAACAGAATAGGATCTAAAAAATCAGATTCTTCACTTCTAAAATTATCAAGAAATGCACCTTGATCTACAATCAAATTGACAGAAGAAACTGGATTATCAACACTCTGCTTAGAGACACCAGAAAAATCCTAAAAGCCCTTATCAGTGTTTGGCAAATTCACATTATTGAAATGATTTAAAAGATCATCTAAGAGCTTTAAACCTTCTGACGCTTGATCCTGAGATTGTTTATTAAGATTCCCCTCAAGTAGATAAATTTCAAAACAAACAAGAACCCATGCTCTGCTAAAAGAACAGAAGAACAGGAGGAGACCGAAGAAGAATCGATTTTTCTAAAATACAATTCAGGGTCACCAAATCTAGCCCTATAGCCTTTACCAATGTTCGGGGCATTAACAACATTGAAATGAAGAAGCAGATATTCCAAGAAGTTGAAACCATCTACTCGAAAATGCCATAAGTGATCAAGCAAAATCGCTTTCAAGAGCATAATCTTTAACACGAATTGAAAACCATTCTCGACCAAGAACTCATAGGAAATTGAAGAACCAGAAACAGTCGAACAATTGAAGCTTTTGTGACCAAATTTGCCGCACTGGAAACACCTGATGGGTTCTCGACATTGGGACGCGAAATGGTTTCCATCACCATATCTAAAGCAATAAGATTTGGAGGAGCGTGAATCAATCCATCTTTTATTCAAAAATTGAGATCTCGGAACATGAAAAGAAAATGAGGACGGTCGGTCTTTGACCACTTGAGCATAAGATCGATGATTAATCGATTCCGAATCTCCAGCTATAAATTTTGCTTACAACCGAGGATGATTGAAGGAAGAAAGAGGGAAAAATTGAGAACAAGAACCAGACGCCATGAGTATAAAGAATAATTGAAAAAAATTAATTATAAATTAATTTAATTTTAAAATTAATTATTAATTATTTAATATTAACTATTAATTATTTAGTATTAGTTATTTGTTAATTATGTTTATTAATTTTTAAATGTAATTGACAAATATTAACTATAATTTACTGACTATTAATAATTAACTATAATAAATTATTAAATATAAAATATAATTATTTGTTACATATAATAATTAGTAATTATAAATTAATTATTAATAATGATTAATTGTAAAAATTATAAAAAATAACCTATATAAGGTGTCATTTATAATTATTAATAATAAACAATCATTTGCAAATTGTTAAATAAGTATTAATTATTTCTTATTGATTATAACTTAAGAAAAAGTTGTGAGAACGGTATTTTTACAACATTTTTGTAACCAATGTTGTTAAATGGGTATTGCTACAACCTTTCCAAAAAAGTTGTAAATAACAAGGTTTTCACAAGGTTATTTAAAAAAGTTGTAAAAACTTTGGTTTTTACAACATTTGCTGTGAAAACGTCGTAAAACAAGGATTTTACAACTTTTTATGTAAAAAGTTGTAAAACGAAAGGTTTTTACAACCTTTTCTTCGAAAACGTTGTAAAAGGAGACTTTTACAATGTTTTTTTTTCTAAAATGTTGTAGATAAAACGTTGTAATAGGTGGTTTTTGTTGTAGTGGAGCCGTCTTCTAGAATTAGGGTTTCCTAATCGAAGCGCTGATTGATAATGAAATCGCCTGCGTCCTTTTATCGATTGATAGGTTGACTGATTCTCTTGATTGAGGAAACTCTTCGGCTACTTCTCTGTCGAGGTTGATGATATAAAAATTAGTACGTGATGTTTTATGATCTTTTGATTTTGCTCGAACTCGATCTACAATTATGTCGATGATGATATGAGTTCTATATAGGAGTTGATTTCCTATATTTTCATTTTGAGATTTTGGTTTGAAATTTTCTAAGATTTTCCCCATTTCTCGAAACTGTATGTTTTGTCACTGTTTGATTCATGCTTGCACATTGCCTTATTGAGATGAGTGTATGTGACTGGCTGATATGAATGTATGTGTGCATCAATCTTTATGGTAAAACTGCACCTTATATTCTCGATAAATCGGTATGCATGTGTGAATTATGATGTTAACTGTTACCTGGCATCTTTGTAAATTGGTTTCAGCAAGTTATGGTCACCCAAATGCCTATTTCGATTGCTATAACGGAGTACGGTTGAACTGCTCTATACTTTTAAATTATTGCCTTGCATTAAGCTTTATAGTTTACCCAAAAAGCTTGTTTTGATTGCTATAATGCAATCTTGATGGATGTGAATGGGTGAATTGATTTATGATGTTAAATGGTTGCTCGCATTTTCTAAAATTCAGTTACAGGAGCTTAAGGTTTACTTAAATGCAAGATTTGTATGTTGTTGCGATGTATTGTTGGATGCATGTGTGCCTCTTTATGCTTCTGGGCATGTTGTTTGCCTTGACTTTGCACATTGTGGCTTGTCTAAATCAGTTGTTTGAATCTATTGTGTGTGGCTTCACTATAGCTTGTTGTTTGCTAACTGTTGCTTCATTTGTCTGAAATTGCTTTACCCATGTCTATGCTGAGTTGGTTTGTTTCTTCAGGAATGTGTATGCGCTGGCTTGTATGAATCTTCTTACACATGACTGCACCTTAGTTGATCTTGTTTTGTTGGCTTGCACATCTGGTTTGCATGTCTATACTTGTACTTGTTCTCTTGAGCTGCTCCTATATGTAAGTCTAATCTTGAGTATTGCACTTGTTGAACCCATGCATACATCCATGCCTTATTGCTCGTGTCTAATTGTGTTGTGATGTAGTCACGTGTATCACCATGTTGCTGGTTTGTATCTCTATTAAACTTCTTGGACTTATTATTATGTGATGCTCTTCCATGTATATGCATACATATGTATGTATGTAAGTATGTATTTATGTATTTGTAAAATATCTCCAGTTACTTAAGTCTTTGTGTTCCAGTCTTTGGTTAAATTAGATAACCAACCGAACCAACAAAACTTAATTTGATAGGTTTGGTTTAGTTTTCTTTATATTGGTTTAGTTCAATTTAACAATTTTCATCTTAGAATAAACCAAACCACCCAAACCTCATCCCTAATTTCCACTGCCTTATCTCGAAACTTCATTACTCACGAATTGCTTTATGCTCTCTTTTCACCGCTTCTTCCTCCGTTCACTGTACTTTGCAAACAGACTTCCAAACGATAGATCAACCTCTCTTGCTTCTCTTTCTGACTACGATTTTGCAATCCAAAGATTTTACAGCTGCCATTCTAGTTATCTCTCTCGATTGAGCTTTTTAATGATCATCCAGACTCGGATCCGTCGATTGTTGACAGATGCATAAGTATCTCTACCTCGGATAAGTTTTATTCACTCTTCTAAAAATCTGCAAGCTTAAACATGTTTACAGATTCAAATCCGCAATTAAAAAGGTACTTCTGGTCACGATTTTAAAATTCAGCAACCTCTACTCTTATTTTAGCTCCCGAGAAAAATTAATATCATGTAATGTAAGTTAGAGATGTAAAATTGAAAACAATTTAGTTAAAACATGTTAAAATCCTTTTCTCTAAGGAAGATGAAGCTGGATGTGATAAATGACCGGTTTCGAATGACCCACTCCATGAGTTGCTCAGGTGATTTCTTAACATCCCCATTTTCTACTAATTTCCTCATCTATGATAGTTTGATACAGCTTGTGTTTAGAGTTATTGCTCTGGTTATGATAGTATTTGAAATCTCGATGCATAGCTGCTGACACAGCGGATTAATCAAAACAAACTTCAATCGGTGAAAGTAGCGATCGATGGAATGAAGATACCGAAATGCCCAAATTCGTTGATCCGAAGATACCGAATTCTAGCTATCTCAAACACGTTGATAGCGCACTATACCGTGTTCAAAGATCTACGATTCTTCGTACGTTGATCTAGCGCACTAGATTCCGTGAATCGGCTTCAACAAACGTGGATTCGAGCGCACTCGAATGACGTCAGTGGAGATAGGATATTACACTCAACTACCAATTGGAGAAGAAAGCTCAAAGCAATCAACAAGAAATTTTATTTCAAAATCAACCACCAAAAAGTTACAACTCACTCCCTATTTATAGAAGTTTACAACACAGCCCATAAGTCGCGTACGACTCAAAACCTGACCGACTCATCACAAGACTTACGACTCATATTGACTCGGCAGCGACTCAAACACCATGCGACTCAATATATGTCAACAACGACCTAACACCAATATATACAGACGACTCAAAGATACAACGACTCATATATACACATAACCGAGACAACTCTTAAGTCGGCACCGACTTAACATGAAGCGACTCATCCCCTTTACAAAAATGCAAACGACTTAGGCAAGGTCGTTACCGACCTAACTGACTCAAGAAAATACATTACACAGACACATTGCGGCATAACTCCTTAACGACTCAATTAGGGCGACTCATCATGAGTCGTAACTCGTTGACTCGGCACAGTCTCCTTCTGATATCCAGTTAGCTCGGAAGCGACTCATGCTTCCATTGACTCGTGACCGACTCAAGTCCGATACCTCCTCCATTCGACCTATGGTTATCACTTCCCCCTGTAACTCCTTAGGTCGGAAACGTCTCAAGCTTTCATTGAGTCGTGGACGACTTATCAAACTACACCACAAACTCATGTTTTCAGGAATTAAAGATTGCACAATTTCTTCTCTGGCCTTAGCTGCATCATCCTCCCCCGGTTGAGAAAAATTCGTCCTCGAATTTGTACATTCTTCTTCATCTGATTGTTTACCTCCGTAATATGGAACAAGATGTTTAACATTGAACACGTCAGACGTGTAAACATCTTCTGGCAGCTTCAACTTATAAGCATTTTCATTAATTTTCTTTACAATTTCAATTGGACCAATTTTCCGCGCCTTCAACTTGTTATAAGTACCCACTGGAAATCGATCCTTCGTCAATACAGCATAAACCAAATCACCTTCCTTAAATTCAACACTCCGTCGTTTCAAATCAGCAGCCCGCTTATACTTCTCATTTGACTTTTCTAATCGTTCTTGAACGATCTTATGACATTCCGTCAACCCGTCAACAAAATCTACAGCTCGTTTAACCGTCCCCTTCAGTTGTGGTACTACTGCCAAATCCAACGGTCCCCTGGGTAAATTTGAATATACAATCTGGAATGGACTGAATCCTGCGCTACAATTCACTGCATGATTATGAGCAAACTCTGCCTGGCATAACTTCATGTCCCAACTTTTCAGATTATCTTTCACCAAACATCGCAACAAATTTCCCAATGATCTGTTCACAACTTCGGTTTGACCATCTGTCTGCGGATGATACGCGCTGCTAAAGTTCAACTTCGTTCCCATCATCTTCCACAAACTTAACCAAAAGTGACTCAGAAAACGAGTATCTCTATCCGACACAATAGACTCTGGCAATCCATGAAGTCGATAGATCTCCTTGAAAAATAACTGAGCAACACGAACAGCATCCGTCGTCTTCTTGCAAGCAATAAAATGTGCCATTTTAGAAAATCTATCAACCACTACATATATAGAATCATTACCACGCTGCGTTCTCGGCAATCGAAATACAAAGTCCATACTCACATCAACCCATGGCCTAGCCGGTACAGGAAACGGTATATACAACCCAGCATTGGTCGCGGTTCCTTTCGAAACTTGGCAAATATGACATCGCTCCACAAACCTTCCCGCTTCTTTTCTCATCGACGGCCAAAAGTAAGACTGTGAAATTAACTGTAAAGTACGATCACGGCACACATGTCCTTCCTCATGCAACTCCCTGATAATTTTCAATCTCAAGCTACAATCCGGAATGCATAAACGATTTCCTTTAAACAGAAAACCATCCACCAATATGAATTCATCAGCATTCCCTTCCTTAACTTGTTCAACAAATTTCTTAAAATAAGGATCTTCTTCAATTTGCTCTGGCAATAGCTCGAAACCCGTCACTTCAACTTTCATTGTCGTTAATAGATGACTCCTCCTACTCAAAGCATCAGCTGCCCGATTCGTCACTCCCGACTTATGTCTAACAACGAAAGTAAATTGTTGCAAATAGGAAATCCATGATGCATGTCTCGCAGAAATCTTGTCCTGCCCCTGCAAATGCTTCAACGCCTCATGATCAGTGTACAGAACAAACTCCTTCTGAAATAGATAATGTCTCCAATGTTTAATCGCTTGCACAACAGCATAGAATTCAACGTCATATGTACTGTATCTCATCTTTGCCCCTGACAACTTCTCACTGAAATAAGCAACTGGCTTCCCATTCTGACTCAGAACTCCTCCAATACCAACTTTCGAAGCATCAGTATGCAATTCAAACAACAACTGAAAATTCGGTAAAACAAGAATTGGTGCTGTCGTTAATAGTTCTTTGATTCGTTCAAAAGCAACTCCCGCTTCCTCTGACCATACAAACTGTTTCCCCTTCATGCAATCAGTCACTGGAGCCATCACGCTACTGAAGTGTGGAATGAATCTTCGGTAGAATGACGCTAGCCCATGAAAACTCCTCACCTCTGTAATTGTCTTTGGTGGTGGCCAATTTCTGACTGCTTCAACTTTATTCTGGTCAACTTGAATACCCTTTCCTGAAACAACATAACCCAGAAATAAAACACTTCTTGTCATAAACACACATTTCTTCGTAGCAGCATAAAATTGTTCTTCACGAAGAATAATCAACACTTCCCTCAAATGTAGAACATGCTCCTCCATACTCCTGCTATATATCAGAATATCATCGAAATAAACCACCACGAACTTCCCAATGAATGGTCTAAAGATTTGATTCATCACCCGCATGAATGTACTAGGTGCATTTGATAAACCAAATGGCATAACCAACCATTCGTATAACCCCTCTCTCGTCTTGAAAGCTGTCTTCCATTTGTCTCCCGGTCTAATTCGAATCTGATGATAACCACTCTTCAAATCAATCTTCGAAAATATAGTTGCCCCACTCAACTGGTCTAACAAATCATCCAACCTCGGCATGGGAAATCTATATCTCACGGTAATCTTGTTCAATGCTCGACTGTCAGTGCACATCCTCCACGTCCCATCCTTCTTGGGTACCAATAAAGCCGGTACAGCACATGGACTCAAGCTCTCCTGCACTCGCCCTTGTTTAAGCAACTCTTCCACCTGCCTCCTCAACTCTTCATGTTCCTTCGGACTCATTCGATAATGTGGTTTATGTGGTAATACTGCTCCCGGAACAAGATCGATCTGATGTTGAATGTCTCTCAGTGGCGGTAACTCCTTAGGCAACTCCTCTGGAAATACATCCTCAAATTCTTGCAAAACTGGCTTCGCTTCTTCTGGAATTTCAACCTCTTCACTTTTCTCACGCCCAATCAACAAGTATACTTCAGGCTCCTCTTCAACCTCCTTAACAAACTCCTTCAAAGTCAACAGAGTTTTCAATTCCTCAATCTCCTCCAGCTTGCTCCCCTTCTGTTGTTGCTTCTTGGGAACCAAAGTGATTTTAGTACTCTCGAACATGAAACTATAGCTATTGGCTCGACCATCGTGTTGTACTGCTCGATCAAACTGCCATGGCCTGCCCAACAACAGATGACACACATCCATGTCCACTGCATCGCACCAGATTTCATCTTTATATTTCTTCCCAATAGAAAATTTCACGCAAGCTCTTCTCCCAACTTTCACTTCACCACCCTTCCTTAACCAAGCTAACTTGTATGGTTTAGGATGCTTCTCGGTTTTCAACTCCAATTTCCTCACTGCCTCTGTAGAGATAATATTATCGCAACTCCCAGCATCAATGACAAATTTACAAACTTTCCCAAGAATAGTGCAAGTAGATTGAAATATGTTATTCCTCAACCCACTATCTTCCTCCTCTTGTTTTGGCGTCAAACAAGACCTCCTCATCATCAGATTACAACCTTCGTCTCCCGACACTTCTTCTTCCTCCTCAACATTAGGTGAATTAGAACATTCAAATTCTTCCTCTTCATCCTCAGCTTCAACTATCATAGTTCTTTTCTTCGGCTTCGGACATTCATTGCTTTTATGACCCAACTCCTGACAATTATAACATTTGAACCCACTGCTAGCTTTCGCCTTCTCAGCCTCCTTCACCACTGGATTTGTAACAGATTTAGGAACATTAGAACTTCCACCAACACCCCTCGCTTGATTATTGGAATTAGTAAACACACCACCTCCACGCCTTCCTTGCTTTTGCCAAGCTAACGCCTTTTGATGTGCCTCCGCTACAGATCTGGGATCGAACATATTAACCATATCCTGGATCTGCATTCTCAATCCTCCAACAAACCTAGCAGTCAGCTGTTCTTCTGTCTCCATTATATCGTTCCTGGCAATGAGTTGGTAAAATTCATCTGCATAGTCATTTACTGATTTCGTCCCCTGCCTTAGATTCTGCAATCTCTGGTACATAAGCGATTGATAGTTGTATGGCAAAAATGTAGCTCTCATCAATTTCTTCATCTTCTCCCAAGATTCTATCTTTGACTTCCCCATTCGTTCACAAGTAAGTTTAGTTTGCTGCCACCATGCCAAAGCTCTTCCCCTCAGCCTTGTAGCAACTAACTTCACCCTTCGATTCTCCGGAACCTCCTTGAAATCCAAAATTTCCTCCACATTAGATAACCAATCTAAGAACTCCTCAGCTACCATCCCACATTTAAACTCTGGAATCTCCATCTTCATTCCCGATTCCCAACGACGATCATCCTCTACATCTCGATACTGACGTCGTGTTTGATCTCTGTCTCGGTAATGAACACTTCCCCTATCACCGTCAAACTCTTCATCAAAGTCTGATGCATAACGTTGTCTTTCACGCCCCCCAACATCTCTACCACCACTCCTACTACCAACATCCCGTCTACCATGATCATCAACATTCCTCCTACTTCGATTATCAACACTTCGATGATCTTGGCTCTCTCTCCTTTCCCGATCTGAATGTGGCGAAATTCTACTTCCTCCATGGATGGATTCAGGTGAATTTCTTCTTCTACTTTGATTCATATCAATCATAAGCTTTTCCAACCTACCAATGCCTTCATCAATCTTCTCATGCATACGTTGTTCCATTTGATCGGCCTCTTCTCTCCGATATAAAGCTTCAACATTTTGATGGCGGTTAGCTCTCCTTGGCGGCATGATTGAAATTCACAAAATTTCAACAAATCGATACCAAAGTGATGCTTCAACTTCACATACAACTTCACAAGGCTCGGCCTAATTCCTTAGCTCGAAACAAGCTTCCAATGATCCTTCCTAGGCTCGGCTACTTCACTAGTATACACGGCCTACTTCAAATTCAAACACTTTCAACACTTTGATCCAAAATGGAATGGATCGAAAGTTCTCCCTCTTGTTCAACTTCAATATGAACACGATGAACAACTTCAAACTTCAACACTTGGCTCCAAGACCCGATTTTAGCTATGATTGGCTAAAACAAGCTCTGATACCAAAACTGACGCAGCGGATTAATCAAAACAAACTTCAATCGGTGAAAGTAGCGATCGATGGAATGAAGATACCGAAATGCCCAAATTCGTTGATCCGAAGATACCGAATTCTAGCTATCTCAAACACGTTGATAGCGCACTATACCGTGTTCAAAGATCTACGATTCTTCGTACGTTGATCTAGCGCACTAGATTCCGTGAATCTGCTTCAACAAACGTGGATTCGAGCGCACTCGAATGACATCAGTGGAGATAGGAGATTACACTCAACTACCAATTGGAGAAGAAAGCTCAAAGCAATCAACAAGAAATTTTATTTCAAAATCAACCACCAAAAAGTTACAACTCACTCCCTATTTATAGAAGTTTACAACACAGCCCATAAGTCGCGTACGACTCAAGACCTGACCGACTCATCACAAGACTTACGACTCATATTGACTCGGCAGCGACTCAAACACCATGCGACTCAATATATGTCAACAACGACCTAACACCAATATATACAGACGACTCAAAGATACAACGACTCATATATACACATAACCGAGACAACTCTTAAGTCGGCACCGACTTAACATGAAGCGACTCATCCCCTTTACAACAAACAAAAATGCAAACGACTTAGGCAAGGTCGTTACCGACCTAACTGACTCAAGAAAATACACTACACAGACACATTGCGGCATAACTCCTTAACGACTCAATTAGGGCGACTCATCATGAGTCGTAACTCGTTGACTCGGCACAGTCTCCTTCTGATATCCAGTTAGCTCGGAAGCGACTCATGCTTCCATTGACTCGTGACCGACTCAAGTCCGATACCTCCTCCATTCGACCTATGGTTATCACTTCCCCCTGTAACTCCTTAGGTCGGAAACGACTCAAGCTTTCATTGAGTCGTGGACGACTCATCAAACTACACCACAAACTCATGTTTTCAGGAATTAAAGATTGCACAATTTCTTCTCTGGCCTTAGTTGCATCAGCTGCTGTTTTGATTTTTGACAATTATTGAAAATCATGTTATTATGCTCATCCCATAATGCCCAAATATAAGTAGATAAAGCTAATTTGGCACAATTTTTCCCTTTAAATCCCTAATCTCTAACGATAAGTTGTTAGTGTTAGGGTACGGGTTAAGCCTATGCTTGCATCAATTCCAGACCGTTGATGAATAATTGCATTTAAAGTATATATGGTCCACGTCTTCATCCTCGTTGTCACACAACACACACGCACTATTCACTCCTATGTTTCTTTGGATCAACCTCACCTTGGTGTTAAGATAGTTATTCACCGTCTTGTATGTACAGATAGCTGTTTTAGGCACGTGTATTTTATGCCACACAAACTCAAACCAAATTTGTTTTCCATACCTGTTCCTGACAGCGTGCCATATTTCTTTAAAGTGATACTTACCTGTGCTACTGTAACAACTCATACCACCAGACATACTAATTCAAAGTCTAGGATGACTTTCGAACCTACATCGTGCCAAGAAATGTGAGTTGTTGGTACAACGGCTAAGCTTATAAAAGATAAAATATAAGGCATTCTACACTTTCAAATCGCACAACGACAAGAAGTAAAATATAAATATAGAAAAATATCATTTCGAAAATATGCTAGAAATACAATCTCAAAATATATGCCGTCCAAAAATCCAGAGTTTCAAAAAATAACAACATATGGTCAGGATAGCACTAAAATATGATAAATAGCTACATGCATAATGATAAAGAGTAGTAAGCGATGCCAACGCCAAACTCAATCCTCCATGTACTAGATCTGAGTCAATCACATGCTGTCATGTCCTCCTTTGGTGGAAGAAAAATAAAGGAATGTGTCAAACAAAAGTTTAGTAAACGAGTTACATCATTAATATATGGTGAACACATGCAATTAATTTCATTCATAATTTATGTGCCCTAGGATATCCTACTTGTGTTGTGTATTACTTGCTTATGCTGGTCATATTAACAATAGGAATTTAGCCCTAAATATACTTACACCCAACATCTTGTGAAGATTTACACTTAGAGTCGAACAACTAATCGAACCTTAAATCAACTTTGGATCGGACTAATAGCCTTTGAGACTAACCTTAACATAAGGTCGCTTGTAATATCGCCCTTGGGACTACATTTCTCAAACTATGACTACAAAGTAACATACTTTAAGCATTGAGAGGAGTCTACAATGCTGACTCGCGCCAAAGACGCCTCACGGTCGTTGCATCTTTGTTCAAGCTCAGTGATAAGATCACACCACTAATTGCACCACGTCGGGAATCCTCCCATTAGCCCCGGGCCACACTTGTCTAGGCATCCACCAACAGTATTGTGCGAGGAACCTCCTGTAAGTGCTTCCGGAGGATTAAATCTTCTTTGTTGGACGGATAATTTCTAGGCCAAATTGCCTGCGTAAACTACCTCACTAGTCTCATAACATGTGAAATTCGAGAATTAGGAATCTAATTTCCCTAATAATATACTAACATATATATACACACATACACTAATATATATATATATATATATATATATATGAAATGTATATGTTTCATTTGCGGTGATCCAAACCACTTAGCTAACAGATGCCCTAATAGACAGAACAATAAATATAGGGCTAATTTAGTTGACGAATTAAATGAATATGAAATAGAATCTTAATGAAGAAGACTTTAATGACAATGATTCTATTTACATTATTATTTCTGACAATGAAGGAGAAACTAGTTCTTCTCAAAACAGTATTTCTTATACATTAATGAACACAGACAATATAAGTTGTGATCATATTTGGATTCAACAAAGAGGTAATGATCACATTCCATGTTTACTTTGTAATAAATGTTCAGAGATTTATAAACGATTTCAATGTGACAGTTGTTTCATTGAAATTTGCTTTTTGTGTGCTAAAACACATTTTAATCAAGATTTAATAGCTAAAAAACAGACAGTTAATGAAAAGAATGTTTTTCAAGAAATACTTGACAAACATGATGCACAGATTAAGCTATTACAATTAGAAGTCCATATTTTTTAAAAAGAAATACAAACTTTAAAAGAAAATTTTTATGACTCACATGAATTAGGTGCTATTTCTAAGGAAAGGGGATCTAAAGAAATCGAAAATGAAATAGAACATCTTTATAACATGTGTAACATCCCACCTTTTCGCACGCTTTAAATCGACACACGTGCCAATTTAAACCATACGGAAGAGCGGATTGTTATGGGGTAAATACGAAAAACAGAGAAGAAATAAAATAAAACAGAATCTCACAGCGGAAGGATAAAATATAATAATCAATATACAGTTCATAAAACTGTTTACAAAACAATTGATTCTTCTTTATACAATAATTATCAGAGTTCACATACCAATAAATATCAATGCAGCGGAATTAAATAGGGTAGTGGAATAATAGTAGATGATAGTAATACAAATCTTCGTCTTCGTCCTCGAGAGCTAAAACTTCAAATCCTGAAACGCTCGGACTGACCCGAGCGAATTGAAAAGGCAAAACACTCGAGTCAGAACTAAAAGATCTTATGTAAGTTAAATTAACAGAAATAAATATGAGTGCAGTAACTCAAGAGATGTTCGGGATTTACATCTCCTAAGGATCCGTTAAACTATTTACTATGTAGTATATTTCTCTATTATAATAGTGTCTATTTGTAAAATAAACTTACTTTTAAATAGCGTTAAGGGGTTACCCAATCTCCCCCTTAACACAATAATAGTCCCAATAGTCCATCCAATATCATAGTCCCCCCTGATCGGAAAGCCACCAGAGGATACCACACGGGCTACGGGAGAAAACCAAACTCGTACAAGGCGCGATAGGGTAGGTGACACGGCACAACTAGGCAATGCCAGGGTAGATATACCAATTACACATCTGGGCTGGTGGTAACGCGTAGCTGCTACTACCGCCCACCTCGGACAAACTCCCCCTAAAATCAAAGAAATCAAAAATGGCCACCGAAACAATCCAAAGTCAGAGTATAATATCGAAGAGGAGTATCCGATCAGAGGAATGACCTCATTGGTCCGAGAATCGCTCCTGTTTTAGCCACCTTATGCCAACTCACGGGAGTCGGGTCCACGTAATTACCTCAAAGGAAAACGCCGCCACCATTCTACTTCATTCTGGAATCTCCACCGCATACACGGTTGTTAAAATGGTTTTCGAAGTTGGCAGAGAGTATGACAACTTCCAATCCCGGTCTCTTTAACAACCAAACGTTATTATAACACCGCGGTCTTTTCAAAATAATCTATACTTAAAACCAGAATATAATATCCCTTTTTAAAACCATATAAATATGATATCATTTTCCTCTTTAAAAAACAAATCAATATTGATATCATTTCAAATATATCTTTTTCTAAAACCATACCACTTTAAAATTTATAATATCTCGAAACCATACATTTAAATTATAACTCTTCAAAACATAATACTTCGAATCCATAGCTTTAAAACCATAACTTCCAACTTAAATGGTTTGGATATTCAACAGTATATAAATAAAATGGTTTGAATTTAAAATTTACTTTATAGAGTAAATAATTTCCACGACTTTAGAATTTTATTTTCTTTAAATTAAGTCTAAATCCATAAATTTTAAATTCACTTCCAGTTTCAATAAACCACTCCGGTTTCAATATATTTCAAACTTTGAATATTAAACAATTGGGACTAAGGTTGGAAATTTCTATTCAACAATTTAATGTCCTATTATTTAGTTTGAAATATTTGCAAAATAAATCCATAATCCTTTAAATAAAACTCAAATTACTTATAACTAAATATTTCCTTCAATTTTATTTATACTAGAAATATTCATTTAATTCATCTTGAATAAAAATTCAGTTATAAATATCATACCTTTTAAAATTTCAAGTTAATAAATTCTACATCAACCTATGAAGTTAAATTCTTAATTAAGCTCAATTCCAAATAAATTTTCAATTTAACTCCCAATCTTAATTGATTTAAATTATTTAAAACTCTATATATATTCAATATCTTAACATGTACTTAACCATATAATATAAAATAATCAAACTCCATTATTCCATTTATTTTATTTAACAAATTTATACATAGCTTAAATTCAATAATTTAACTATATATGTATATATAAAATAACGTTCATATAATATCAAAATTTAATAGTTATTTAACCGTATCCTATCCAAACTATAGAAATCATTTTATAAAAAATATTTCTATATATAGACCGCGGTGCCTGTATAAAATTTTCTATCCTATGGTCAAGTGATACGGATATTTATCATTTCAATCCGCAATTTAAAAATAAAAATTACGGTTATTTATCATTTCAAACCGCAATCCCGAATGAAATGAAAATGCATAGTAACTTGCAGTTTATATAATATAAATATAGCATACATTCGTCCATCATATCAATCATCAAACATTCATCAATTTATCATCCAATTCAAACAACAACAATAAATAATAATTAATTACTGATAGTTAAATTTTCAATAATGAATTAAATAACTGTTTAACTGTAGTTTATATGCAATAATAAATAAATTTAACTAGCAGGTCATATGCAATAATAAATTTTACTAAAATTTTAACTGACAGTTTTAATGCAATGAATAAATTAATTTACAATTAACTGGCAGTTTTAAATGCAATAATGAATTAAATAACGCGTAAATTAAATGGATGCAATTTAACTGAGAAAATGATGAAATATATGCCAAACAGCTACAAATAAAATTTTAAACACATCATATATCAATTTAACCAACATAAGAAATCTTAGAAGTTGTGAATGGGTTAAAACACTCGCCTTTCGAATTTAAATTGAATTTAAACCCAAAAATTTGACCGTCTCGGAATTCGTCCAAACCAGCGTCATCAAGTCTGGAATTTCAATACGATCCCAACAAAAAAACTGCGCATGAAAGGATTTCGTATGCGAGAGTTATAGCAATAATTGTGATTGAATTAATCTTAAAAATAACAAAAAAAGGACACAATTCATACATGCCACGTCATCCAATCTTCAACCATTAGCAACAGGAAGCGCACCTTCTCCAGAACCTAACCCAAAACGCACGAAGCACGCACCTGATTTTTGCCACCACGTTTGCCTTGCTTCTCCCGCTACTGGCCACCGCGGGTACTCTCTAACCTGCCGCCGCCCTTGACTAGGCTTCCTACACCATCGGACTCAACCTCGCGCCACCCCGACGTCAAACATGGCAGCCGCCACCGCGGCAGGGTGAAAACCTAATGAATTTTCGCGACGAATCTGGCCGTTGATTCGCAAAACAAACCATATAGATGCGATCCACTCGGCTTCCTCTCCAAAACTTAGAAATGTTTTTACGATCCGACGACGTTCATCGACGCGCGATGAACGGTCGAAAATTGATTTAGAAATTCTGGACAACCGATGCATCGAATTTGAAAATGAATACCACTAGTGAATTATTCTAGTCGAGAGCTTCAACATAGATTTTTTTCAAATTTTTCTGAGGACTTTGAATTTTTAGCTTTTGATTTGATTTGGGATTGTGTTTGGATCTAGAATTTGCATTCATTGAGGAAGAAGAGGAACTGATGAAATTTTACACGCAGATAAATGAGAACAGGCGGAGGCTAGGGTTTAGCAGGGTATTTATAGGCAAATTGAAAAATAGATGGATCGGGTAAGATAGATGTACGTGCCAACGACAAAGTGGCCCCAAAAAGCCCGTTCTGATCCTAGAACGAAATTGGGTAAACCCATATATCAAAATAGGTGTTTTAAAATATTTTAAACGCGATGGAAAAAGTTTGAAGTCCAAATTCCATCGTATGAAGAAGTTATGCTAAAAACAATATTTTCAAATCGATTTCAATTGATTTCAATTGCATGAATTTCAAGGCGTTTCGAGTCCGTACGATCAAACGACAAGTCCGATCGCTACGAAACTTGAAACACTATTATAATTCACCGTTACGGATCCGATGAAACTGGTTACGTTGAATTCCGAAATCCGAGTTAGTGGCCAAAATGGCTATTTTTATATTAATTAAATTAATTAAATCCAAATTTAAATTTCAATCTTAAAATTTTCAGTTTCAACATTTTAAAATTTCTTAACCATTTACATGGCTTTGAACAAAATTTAAATGTCAAAAATAGTTGGTTTATTTATCATTTCCAATATAAATCTACATTTCAATATTAAATTTCAATTTCATTAAATTTAGAAATTATAAAAATAAAACTCCAAAATCCATTATTTAAATTCTTACCCTTGTTATTCGAGTCTTATTAAATTTAATATTTCAAATAAATTAACAAAGCTTGGTTTTCACTCCTTAAATCAACCAATTTTCATTTTATAATTAAAATTAACATTTATTACATCTTATAGAATTAATCATTTCAAATGACCAATCACATCTACCATAACTGCACAAATTTATAACTAGTAGATTTTTGTCATTTTAATCCCTTAGATATTTATAATAACTAAAAGCAAATTCACATACCAATTTAGTGTCAATTATTCCAGTAAATATAGTGTTCAAATGTCAACTGCAATTAATCCAATTAATTGTAAAGTAATTCCAATAGATTTGATTTTATTCGATTACAATTTAATATTCAATCAATTATTACTCAACTACCATAGTTAACATTGTTTTATATTTCATTACATTAATATTTCTATATACATCTTAGATTTGTATCAACGGTTATACTTAAAAATGTGAATCTTGTCAATTACGCGTATTAATTAAGGTTTTAAACTTAATTAACAAAATTTCCTAAGTCAAATCCCTTTTTACCAAATTTGACAATCCCTAACCATTTGTACTACATCCCATATTAATGTAATATTTATTAGATTTTATTTCAAATTAACGTACAACTTAATTTCCCTTAATTGAGATCTGATTTCCAAATTTTTTTATATTTAACATACTAGATGGATAAATAACCTAAATAAATGATCACCTACTTGCTTGTTTCATTTATAAGTTTGCTACTCACCCACCCAGGTATAATTTCCATATACAACACTAATTAAATTCCATTAACACTGCATTATCCAATTATCATAAACTTGTTCAATATATACTCTTGTTTACTTAAAAATAAATTTATCTTTTCCATAAATTCTCGTTCACTCTTCCGTTACGAAATTAAAAATCATTAAGTAATGTTTATTATCAAAACAACATTAATTTATTACCTTTTACATCCCACTATAAATCAGTGTAACCATTAATACCACACATATTACAATTCCTTACACCATACTGATCTTATTTAATTACCATTAACTATCTATTTTGTACAATAACTAAATGTTTACATTTGTTACTTATATTTAGTTTTATAACCAAGCATAACATGTTTAAATACAATGAATTGGAGTTTCATTAAGATTGTTGATACTTAACTTGTATTAACATTGTCTCAGTTCAAATTTAGTTATTATTCCATTGTAAAATTGCAATTTTTTTTTTCAATATTAACTCATAAAATATTATTAAAATAACAAAATTAAAACATCGAAAATTTATGGGTCGTTACACTCTCCCCCACCCAAAACTTTTCGTCCCCGAAAAGGAAAAAGAAGGGAAAAGATGAAATAAGAAATCAATATATCTTACTTAAAATATTAAAAACAAATAAGTTTACAGAATAAAATAATTTAAAATAAAATATACCAATTCATACCCATTTAAATCTTTTTTTTACTTAAATTATTAAAGTTTGTAAAACATTTTCAAAATTTTCTAAGCCCAAAATTTTTGGAAAATTTTGGCACAGTCTCCTTTATACTGAGAGGCCCGGGAGAAAATATAATATTAGATATAACAATTATATTACATATATTATCCAAAATATTATATCACAACCCGGGAAAATATATAAAATAACGCTATAAACCGTAATCCGAAACATACCTATTTGTCGGGCAATTTACGCTTAATTTATGGAACCAATAGCAGTTGCAATTGCTTCCATAACCTGCATTTCACTTATAAAATCCAAAGGGTTAACAATTTATATAAAGTGAAATATTTAAGTAGTTTCAATCACTAACAACAAATCAATACAACAACCACCAATTTCAACAAACAGCATACACAACAAATACAAAACAACCATACAATCAAACAAACAAATAGTTGTTCGGGTTCAAAACTTCTAAATTGTATGGAATGAAGAATAAACTACTAGCGCATCATTTACTCAACAGTCTTAGATAAAACTAAATAGATTATTCATTCGCCCAAATCCAAATTTTAAAGTATCTTACTCAAACAACCATCAACTAAACAACAACAAATCCAAACAACAATCAACTCAACTTATTATTAATTTCATTTCATACCTTTGTTGTTTGATTTCTTTTTACTTATACAGTGATTTGTCTTTTTAATTTACATTTAATCATTAAATGTTTGTTTCATTTATTTTTACTTATTACTTACAATTATTCAATCCTATTAACTCAGGTCATACCAGTTCCTTTTATTTCGTTATAATTATTCATTCATTTATTATTGCATGTCCTCATTTATTTATTACTTAATTTCATTTATTACAGTATTCATTTTCCTACTAATTTTATTTATAAATATCTTCAACTGTTTACTTAAGTTCATTTATTTATTCATTTATACTACTTCATTTCATTTATTTACCATTTTTTTAATTACTAAATTCCATTTACAATACTTACTTTCCTATTTTAATTTGTAGTCTTTTCAATTTAAACTTAAGTTTATAACTCTATACCACCAATTCTAATAAATAAAAGCAATTTATTGAATACCTTCATTACATACTTTTACTGTACAATTTCCATTACATTTCTTATTAAACATTTCAACTTTTAATATTTGGTAAGTTATATATATGCTTTTAAAGAATGTAATTGAAAGTTATACACGTTTTTTCTCAATTCTTTTAATAATTTAATGGTTCAATAATTCCATCTTTGTTTTATAAGTTACAATTTCAAATTTACCTTTAATTTCATTCATAACTAGCATTAAATTCCTTATTTAATTAAAGACTCCAATTATTAATCGGTTACATTTCATTTCACTAAAACAACGGAAACTATTAATAAATCGGAAACTTAAGAATTAAATACCGGGTTAAATTCAAATCATTTTAAAATAACAGATAAATGTTTATACTTACACTTTATATATCAAATTATATTCAAAACAATTTAAAATTTATTATTTGTTTATCAAAATAAATCCACAGTAAAACTACTACAGTGGCCTTCCCACTTCGAAACTCGAAAATGAATGTCGATGATGCGTGCACTCATCACCGAAATTATTTCCCAGCGACAGAGAGGGGAGTACAACTTTATCTTTCCAAAATGTCTTTTAAAAACATTTCTTTCAAATTATATTGAAACATTTATATCAGAAAATACTTCTAAAATATTATTATTATATTCCAAAATCAATTGAAAGAAATTTTCAAAACCTCGGAACTTAAGTTCTAAATTTCCAAATTTCAATTATTTTATTTTTAAATCTTATTTCTATTATCATTTATACACTTTATTACCTAACAACCAATCTATTGCAGCCAAATATAAATATCATTTGAAAAAAAAAATATTTTATATATAGAAAATATAATATGCAAAATTATTTCATTCACCTATATAAAACAAATATTATGTCGGTCTGTCCTATTAAGTGTTTAGAAATCCCTATTGATGTCAGAGCGTCCCATGCACCAACCAGAATTTATAAATACAAAACGGAACAGATTAACACAATAATAAAATCTTTTTATAACACTAACAAATACGCTCTCTCATATATACACTCAGCAACTCCCATAGGGTATTACTACCCTATCAGTAAAGAGTCAGACCCCACAAAGCTAAGGTTTATCGCTAAACCAAAGCTCTGATACCACATTGTAACATCCCACCTTTTCGCACGCTTCAAATCGACACACGTGCCAATTTAAACCATACGGAAGAGTGGATTGTTATGGGGTACATACGAAAAACAGATAAGAAATAAAATAAAACAGAATCTCACAGCGGAAGGATAAAATATAATAATCAATATACAGTTCATAAAACTGTTTACAAAACAATTGATTCTTCTTTATACAATAATTATCAGAGTTCACATACCAATAAATATCAATGCAGCGGAATTAAATAGGGTAGTGGAATAATAGTAGATGATAGTAATACAAATCTTTGTCTTCGTCCTCGAGAGCTAAAACTTCAAATCCTGAAACGCTCGGACTGACCCGAGCGAATTGAAAAGACAAAACACTCGAGTCAGAACTAAAAGATCTTATGTAAGTTAAATTAACAGAAATAAATATGAGTGCAGTAACTCAAGAGATGCTCGGGATTTACATCTCCTAAGGATCCGTTAAACTATTTACTATGTAGTATATTTCGCTATTATAATAGTGTCTATTTGTAAAATAAACTTACTTTTAAATAGCGTTAAGGAGTTACCCAATTTCCCCCTTAACACAATAATAGTCCCAGTAGTTCATCCAATATCATAGTCCCTCCTGATCGGAAAGCCACCAGAGGATACCACACGGGCTACGGGAGAAAACCAAACTCGTACAAGGCGCGATAGGGTAGGTGACACGGCACAATTAAGCAATGCCAGGGTAGATATACCAATTACGCATCCGGGCTGGTGGTAACGCGTAGCTGCTACTACCGCCCACCTCGGACAAACTCCCCCTAAAATCAAAGAAATCAAAAATGGCCACCGAAACAATCCAAAGTCAGAGTATAATAACGAAGAGGAGTATCCGATCAGAGGAATGACCTCATTGGTCCGAGAATCGCTCCTGTTTTAGCTACCTTATGCCAACTCACGGGAGTCGGGGTCCACGTAATTACCTCAAAGGAAAACGCCGCCACCATCCTACTTCATTCTGGAATCTCCACCGCGTATACGGTTGTTAAAGTGGTTTTCGGAGTTGGCATAGAGTATGACAACTTCCGATCCCGGTCTCTTTAACAACCAAACGTTATTATAACACCGCGGTCTTTTCAAAATAATCTATACTTAAAACCAGAATATAATATCCCTTTTTAAAACCATATAAATATGATATCATTTTCCTCTTTAAAAAACAAATCAATATTGATATCATTTCAAATATATCTTTTTCTAAAACCATACCACTTTAAAATTTATAATATCTCGAAACCATACATTTAAATTATAACTCTTCAAAACATAATACTTCGAATCCATAGCTTTAAAACCATAACTTCCAACTTAAATGGTTTGGATATTCAACAGTATATAAATAAAATGGTTTGAATTTAAAATTTACTTTATAGAGTAAATAATTTCCACGACTTTAGAATTTTATTTTCTTTAAATTAAGTCTAAATCCATAAATTTTAAATTCACTTCCAGTTTCAATAAACCACTCCGGTTTCAATATATTTCAAACTTTGAATATTAAACAATTGGGACTAAGGTTGGAAATTTCTATTCAACAATTTAATGTCCTATTATTTAGTTTGAAATATTTGCAAAATAAATCCATAATCCTTTAAATAAAACTCAAATTACTTATAACTAAATATTTTCTTCAATTTTATTTATACTAGAAATATTCATTTAATTCATCTTGAATAAAAATTCAGTTATAAATATCATACCTTTTAAATTTTCAAGTTCATAAATTCTACACCAACCTATGAAGTTAAATTCTTAATTAAGCTCAATTCCAAATAAATTTTCAATTTAACTCCCAATCTTAATTGACTTAAATTATTTAAAACTCTATATATATTCAATATCTTAACATGTACTTAACCATATAATATAAAATAATCAAACTCCATTATTCCACTTATTTATTTTATTTAACAAATTTATACATAGCTTAAATTCAATAATTTAACTATATATGTATATATAAAATAACGTTCATATAATATCCAAATTTAATAGTTATTTAACCGTATCCTATCCAAACCATAGAAATCATTTTTTTAAAAATATTTCTATATATAGACCGCGGTGCCTGTATAAAATTTTCTATCCTATGGTCAAGTGATACGGATATTTATCATTTCAATCCGCAATTTAAAAATAAAAATTACGGTTATTTATCATTTCAAATCGCAATCCCGAATGAAATGAAAATGCATAGTAACTTGCATTTTATATAAATACTGCATACATTCGTCCATCATATCAATCATCAAACATTCATCAATTTATCATCCAATTCAAACAATCACAACAATAAATAATAATTAATTACTGATAGTTAAATTTCCAATAATGAATTAAATAACTGTTTAACTGTAGTTTATATGCAATAATAAATAAATTTAACTAGCAGGTTATATGCAATAATAAATTTTACTAAAATTTTAACTGACAGTTTTAATGCAATGAATAAATTAATTTACAATTAACTGGCAGTTTTAAATGCAATAATGAATTAAATAACGCGTAAATTAAATGAATGCAATTTAACTGAGAAAATGATGAAATATATGCCAAACAACTAAAAGTAAAATTTTAAACACATCATAAATCAATTTAATCAACATAAGAAATCTTAGAAGTTGTGAGTGGGTTAAAACACTCCCCTTTCGAATTTAAATTGAATTTAAACCCAAAAATTTGACCGTCTCAGAATTCGTCCAAACCAGCGTCATCAAGTCTGGAATTTCAATACGATCCTAACAAAAAAACCGCGCGTGAAAGGAGTTCATATGCGAGAGTTATAGCAATAATTGTGATTGAATTAATCTTAAAAATAACAAAAAAATGGACACAATTCATACATGCCACGTCATCCAATCTTCAACAATTAGCAACAGGAAGCGCACCTTCTCCAGAACCTAACCCAAAACGCACGAAGCACGCACCTGATTTTTGCCACCACGTTTGCCTTGCTTCTCCCGCTACAGGCCACCACGGCTACTCTCTGACCCACCGCCGCCCTCGACTAGGCTTCTTATACCATCGGACTCAACCTCGCGCCACCCCGACGTCATGCACGGCAGCCGCCACCAACAGGGTGAAACCCTAATGAATTGTCGTGACGAATCTGGCCGTTGATTCGCGAAACAAACCATATAGATGCGATCCCCTCGGCTTCCTCTCCAAAACCCAGAAATGTTTTTACGATCCGACGACGTTCATCGACGTGCGATGAACGGTCGAAAGTTGTTTTGGAAATTCTAGACAACCGATGCATCAAATTTGAAAACGAATGCCACCAATGAATTATTCTAGTCGAGAGCTTCAACATATATTTTTTTCAAATTTTTCTGTGGACTTTGAATTTTTAGCTTTTGATTTGTTTTGGGATAGTGTTTGGATCTACAGTTTGCATCCATTGAGGAAGAAGAGGAACTGATGAAATTTTACACGCAGATAAATGAGAATAGACGGAGGCTAGGGTTTAGCAGGGTATTTATAGGCAAATTTAAAAATAGATGGATCGGGTAAGATAGATGTACGCGCTAACGACAAAGTGGCCCCAAAAAGCCCGTTCTGATCCCAGAACAAAATTGGGTAAACCCATATATCAAAATAGGTGTTTTAAAATATTTTAAACGCGATGGAAAAAGTTTGAAGTCCAAATTCCATCGTATGAAGAAGTTGTGCTAAAAACAATATTTTCAAACCGATTTCAATTGATTTCAATTGCATAAATTTCAAGGCGTTTCGAGTCCGTACGATCAAACGACAAGTCCGATCGTTACGAAACTTGAAACACTATTATAATTCACCATTACAAATCCGATGAAACTGGTTTCGTCAAAATCCGAGTTAGTGGCCAAAATGGCTATTTTTATATTAATTAAATAAATTAAAAATTAATTAATTAAATCCAAATTTAAATTTCAATCTTAAAATTTTCAGTTTCAACATTTTAAAATTTCTTAATCATTTACACGGCTTCGAACAAATTTTAAATGTCAAAAATAGTTGGTTTATTTATCATTTCCAATGTAAATCTACATTTCAATATTAAATTTCAATTTCATTAAATTTAGAAATTATAAAAATAAAACTCCAAAATCCATTATTTAAATTCTTACCCTTGTTATTCGAGTCTTATTAAATTTAATATTTCAAATAAATTAACAAAGCTTGGTTTTCACTCCTTAAATCAACCAATTTTCATTTTATAATTAAAATTAACATTTATTACATCTTATAGAATTAATCACTTCAAATGACCAATCACATCTACCATAACTGCACAAATTTATAACTAGTAGATTTTTGTCATTTTTAATCCCTTAGATATTTATAATAACTAAAAGCAAATTCACATACCAATTTAGTGTCAATTATTCCAGTAAATATAGTGTTCAAATGTCAACTGCAATTAATCCAATTAATTGTAAAGTAATTCCAATAAATTTGATTTTATTCGATTACAATTTAATATTCAATCAATTATAAGTTTACTACTCACCCACCCAGGTATAATTTCCATATATAACACTAATTAAATTCCATTAACACTGCATTATCCAATTATCATAAACTTGTTCAATATATACTCTTGTTTACTTAAAAATAAATTTATCTTTTCCATGAATTCTCGTTCACTCTTCCGTTACGAAATTAAAAATCATTAAGTAATGTTTATTATCAAAACAACATTGATTTATTACCTTTTACATCCCACTATAAATCAGTGTAACCGTTAATACCACACATATTACAATTCCTTACACCATACTGATCTTATTTAATTACCATTAACTATCTATTTTGTACAATAACTAAATGTTTATATTTGTTACTTATATTTAGTTTTATAACCAAGCATAACATGTTTAAATACAATGAATTGGTGTTTTATTAAGATTGTTGACACTTAACTTGTATTAATATTGTCTCTGTTTAAATTTAGTTATTATTCCATTATAAAATTGCAAAATTTTATTTTTTTCAATATTAACTTATAAAATATTATCAAAATAACAAAATTAAAACATCGAAAAATTTTGGGTCGTTACAACATGATAGAAGAAAATAAAGCATTCTCTGTCAATATAAACAAATATAATGCATCCTTACTTACAATAACTTGTAGAATTTGGTTTGACCAAAATAATTTTATAGACACCATAGCTATCGTAGGTACAGGAAGCACCAGAAGTTTGATAGCACACTCTTTAGTCCCTTCACAATTTCATACACCATTAAGCTATGTGATTACCTCTAAAGCAGCTAATCAAAGTTTGATGACACTAAACCGTAAATTACCAGACGAATCTATGATTCAGTTCAAAGTTTTTGCAGGAAATTACAGTTCAAAATATGAATTTGGACATTGCATACTTACACCCAAAGAAATTAAAAGCACAGAATTTTTATTAGGTTTAAACTTTATTTTAAACTACAGAGGTAACATTGCTATTTCCAAAAATAGCATTACTTTTAGTAAATATAATTACACTTTGCCAACAAATTATCATACTTATAAATCAGAGCTCACCGAAAGGTTGGTGGGCTTGGTGAATTAGATTTTTTTACAACCAGATAAACAAAATATACATAATTTTTCGATACAAAAAGAAACAAAAAATGCTTTAGCAATTTTAGCATTTGAAACAATTAGGGAATTTGAAAAGGGAAAGGAAGTAAAATATATTCCCTATTAAATTATCTCTAAACTAGAAAAACTAAGATTTATTGGTGATGATATTACCAAAAAAAAGTTAACCACATTTGCAAAATTAAGATTATTAATCCATAAATCACTTTAAAAACATCGAATATTGATTATTCACCAGCTGATGTCAAAGAATTTAAAGAACGGATATACGAGATGTCAAAAAAAATCTGATTAGAAGATCGGATTCAAAACATAGATCGGCAGCTTTTTTGGTCAGAAATCATTCTAAGCAAAAAAGGAAAAACCCAGAATAGTTTATAATTATAAACGATTAAATGATAACACTGAAGACGATAGATATAACATCCCTAATAAAGATACATTAATCAATCTTATTCAAATTAAACGTATATTTAACAAGTGTGATTTGAAATCTGGTTACAATCAACTTAAATTAGAAGAAAATTTCAAACCATGTACAGCCTTTATGTGTTCAGAAGGGCATTTCGAATGGAAGATTAAAAACAGCCCCAACGTTATTTCAAGGATTTATGGACAGTATTTTAAAAAAATATGATTTTTTTCTAGTTTATATTGATGATATTTTAGTTGCAAGCAAAAGTGTACAGGAACATCAACAACATTTAAAAACAGTATTTCAAGAAATAAAAGACAATGGGTTTGTTGTTTCTAAAAAGAAAATGGAATTATTTAAAAGAAAATTTTCATTTTGAGGTTTAGAGACTGAGGATGGTAAAGTAGAACTTCAGCCACATATTTCACAAAAAATACTTGAATTTCCAGATAAATTAGAAAGTAGAAAGAAAATTCAAGCACTTTTAGGACTAGTTAATTATGCTAGAAAATTTATTCCACATCTATCCAAGTTAGTAGGACCATTGTATGGTAAGATATCAAAAAATGGTGAAACACGATTTAATACAGAGGATATAAAATTAGTACAAAAAATTAAAGAAGAATTTAAAAGAATTAAATCTTCAGAGTTACCATTAGAAACATATTACATTACTATAGAATGTGATGGTTGCAAAGAAGGTTGGGGAGCAGTCATCAAATACAAGCCTTATAAATATAGCAGTAAGACAACAGAAAAAATTGCTGCTTATGCAAATGGTAATTTTAATACAGTTAGTAGTTGGACTTCATTGGATTATGAAATCCAAGCACATATAAACAGTTTAGATAAGTTTAAATTTTTTCTAAACAAAGATTTTACAGTTCGAACAGATTGTGAAGCCATTGTTAAGTTTATTTCTAATGAAAATTCGAAAAAGATTAATAAAACAAGATGGTTAAATTTACAGAACTTAATTCAAGGAAACAGTTATGTTATAAAGTTTGAGCATATAAAAGGCAAGAATAATCATCTTGCTGACATTCTTTCAAGAAAATTATATCAATCTTTGCTAACAGTTTTTTTAATTTGCAGGATATTCATCTCATGAATATAGAAACGAGTAGAAAAACAAAAGACAAAGAAATAGTTGAGATAAGTAACAAAGTGGTGGATGAAAAATCTCCATCAACCTCACAGTTGATAAAAACAGAGGTGCAACACCTAAAACGCCACCAACAGTATTTTCGGTGGGTAACTCCCTGAATAATTCGCCAGCTCAATCTCTAGTTAGATTTACAGACCCTTCTTAACAGTGCTTATTTGATCATTTATGGAATCTTACAACAATAGAGCTAGAAAGAAAAATAAACAAAAACTGGGCAATAGTGTTGCTCATTACTTTTCCAAAATTCAGTAGAAGCCGCTTGGAAAAAATTATTTTTGTTATGTAGTTTTCAAGGGTAACTATACAGGAGTATTCAAACACTATAATCAAGTCTAGATAGCAATACAGAATTTCTACAACCCTGTTTGGAAAGGTTTTTATACGCTTTCGGAAGTCTTAAATGAAGCCAAAAGAGTTTTCGGCCCAAACTATTATGTCGAAGAAGATTGTGACAAGACTTACTCTCAAATGGCCTCATCAACTCCACATTCCCCAGATAACATAATCAACGACCAAACTAGAGAGCTGAACGACTTACAAACCTCTACCAGAAGGCACAAACACAGATAAACCTCCAGAAAGTTAACTATAACCAAGAAACAGTTAACTTAATGAATCAAAGAATAAAGCAATTAGTAGAAGATAGAGACGAAGCAAGGAGACAACTACCTAAGCGACCAAGAACATTGTCTCATCAACAGCTCAGTAATCACTTAAAATTACGACCGACACCAGTTTTGAAAGAATTATACAAATATTCAGGTATAGAAATCAAAATCAAGATTGAAAAAATAGTGCACGACAGTTGGAATAATTATCAGGAAGAACTACAGCTTAAACTAAAGAAATACTACAAAGAAATAATTCAAGGAATCCAGTTTAAAATAGTTCAAGATCGTAGATCAAACATGCTCAGGATTCTGGTAGATATTGACATATTACCAAACAATTTAGATGAACTTGTTGATATGTTTGATCATGGAATGGTATCAAGGATAGCATTCCATAACTCAACACTAGCAGATACTTTAAAAAGATTTGGAGAACGATTCTACTTTATTGCATCGAAGTATTTAAGAGTGTTTCCAGGTATTATTGTTTGTATTTGTTCAACAACACCATTATTATTATCAGACAGTAACTACAGGATTAGACCAGCTAGCCATCGCATGACAATCTTTAAACATAAAGGTTACACAAGACTTCACGCTAGTAGAAGTCTTCAAGCTTATTTTCAGTTATACGAATGTTCACCTATTTGGTTCGGAGCGCATATGCCATGGCAATATCACCAGCACAACACATCACTTAGTCCTTCACCAAATTGGAAAAATTTAGTTATACAAGCAGAAAGTCCCAGGAATCAAGTTTGGGGTGAAATGAAATTAATGGTTTTATTATCCTTACCAGCAGCAATTCATATGTTCAACCCTGAAACAGACGTACTTATTTATGACAGACTTGATTCTGAAGAAGAAAATAACAGTCCGGATTTATCTACAGTAGCTATGAATGAAGAAATAACAAGAGAATATGATCCAGAAAATATGGTAGATACGGTTTAAAAAACCATATTTCTACCTAGAAGCCACAAATACAAATCAAGTACCGATATTTTCAGAGAATTCTCCGGAAGAAGAATAATCCACGTATAAAGAAATAGCCGAAAGCATCTAAAAATGCGGCATACTTTATTCTCCACCAGCAATAAAAGACAGGACAACGCATAAAGAAAAGATAGTGACACCGTTTTTATTATTGTAAGAATATTTGTAACCTATGTGTGTAAGTTGAAGTTACCGCATAGACTGGCTAGACTTCTATGTATATAGTAAGTTTGTATGAAGGACGATAGAGATCAAGTCTTCAAATTTTTTTTGTAAGCTTTAAAAATCAATGGCAGCTTAAAGTTTGTTCTCTTTTCTCTAGCAATACTTTTCTTCTTCATACTTCATAATTTGAGAGAGTATTTTAAAAAAAAGGTTTTTTCTTCCGTTCCACAGCGTGCCTTCTGTCTGCTTTTGCCCCACTGCAACTACCTCAATCTGTTCAAAAATATGGATGATGGCAAGGTAAAGTGCTTTGTTTTTCCATATTTACTTCTTTTTCTAATAAATTTACTAAGATTAGTATATTTAAGTTTAGAAAAGATGAATGTATATATATATATATATATATATATATATATTATTGCTATTCGTTTTATCCAGCTTATTGAGCTTTATTTTAGGATTTATATTCGAAATTTGGATTCAGGCGTTAATAGACTTCTTTATGTTACTAGATATATTAGAATTTGATTTTATAAATTTTTTAAGGTAAATTCTACCCCCTTCGTTTTAAATTGGTATCGAAGCGCGGTTTGTTCTTAGGATTACTACAAGATTTTCAGTTTTGAAAATTAATTTTAATGTTACCTTAAGGGAGTCATCCTCCGAGTCAGTCCTAGGGTAGCCATGTAATATCATAAAATCCGTCTTAAACTGAACATGATAAAACCGTAAGGCGTAACAAAGAAGTTTGTTTTCGAAAAAGGAAATTAAATGGTAATCAGGGAATCTATTTTACGTACATCAAGAATGTTTTTACTCTATCTCTCACAAAGGAATATTTTTATAAGAAGAAAAAGGTTACACATGAAAAATGAAACTGTTATAAATTTGAAAGACCTTTAAACAATTGACCCTTCAGCCTTCAAAAGACTTAATTATTTAAATCTAGACTATAATTTTAAAGAACGTAGTATCATTAGTTTGGATAATTACAGATTTACTTGTCATTTTGATAAAAGTTTCAAACATCTTTTACACGATAGTGATAAACAACTGAACTCTATTACAGACCTAGTTATTAATTTAGGTGAAAATTTAGAAAAGTACGATAATTCTACAACTAAGACACTAGAAATTATTGCCAGATGTATAGGTGAAAAGAATAGAACTTTAAAACAGCTAGTTGATAATTTTGATTTTGTTAAGTCACAAAACGAATTAATCCTTCAAGGATTTTCACCACTAAAACAAAAAATTACCAGCAAAAGAATAAAAATGATAGAACCAAGACGTTTTAATCCAGAAAATTTAGATGGTTAAGAATGGCAGCTAAAGGATTTTGCAGAAACAGATAAAAGTATCTTAGTTCCAGAATCACATCATATATATAATGACCAATTTGGAGAACCTAGTCTCAGATTTGGTAATCATAAGTTTAAACAAAATGAAGAAGAGACATACAGAATCAGAACTAGAATTGGTTGGAATAAATTTAAACAAAATAATTAGTGAAGACTTTAATGGTATGAATCGGGATAAAGAACCAATTTATGATCATTATGATACAGATATAGAAGAAGATATAGATATTTTAGGTTATTAAATAGAAGAAGAAGATTATAAAGAAAACAATTTGGAAGTTGAAGAAACCTTCGAAACGGAAACAAAGAAAACTTTAAATGAAATTATTAACAGAAAAATTACAGTCGAAAACATTAAAGACGAAACAGATGATATGATCATTAGCTGCATTACAGAAATAAACATGACTTACGAAGATGCCTTCACAGCTCTAAATACTATAACATGCCATTAATAGAAGATATTCTCAATACACAAGTTCCATTAAGTGATTTCTTTATAGAAACCTATTTTATGGATCAAACTATGGTTTCATCTAATAAACGTAGTAGATTTGATAATGTACCAAACGAACAATTTACTGAAGGACCACTTCAGAGAGAACCTTAGGTAAAAATAGATTACGAATATAAAGAAAGCCCATATATAGGTAAAGGTACTAGAAAACCATACGGAAAATTATACAGCCATGACATGCTACTTCTAAAAAACCAGTCTCCTTAGCTATGGCCTGAAGAAATACTAGTTTGGAACAAAATGTAGCGCGTTATTGAGAAACAACTAAGAAACTAGAAATGGACATGTGGGCAGTCTTAGAGACAACTCTAGGTCCATTAGCATTAGGTATTTACCAGAGTAGGAAAACTGATAACCCAGCTCTAATTGCAGAACAAAAAGCTATGGGAAATAACCCTTACAACTTTACAAGTTTTATTAGATTACTTTTAATAGGCAATGATTCAGGCAAAGGTGGTACGCTAATGCAAGAAACAGCCATAAGAAATTTAGAACAATTAAGTATTAGAGATTTTAAATATATCAAAGAATTTTCTCATGTTTTTGCTGTAACATTAGCACAAACAGGTAAAGCAATGGAAGATCTATGTAATAAGTATTTTTCCAAACTACCACGTGATTTGGGTAGACAACTAGAAAAAGATTGGAATGAACAATATGGAAAAACACCAAAACTAGAGATAGGTCCTAGAATTATGTTTGTCTTCCATGAATTAGAAAAACGTTGTAGAGAAGCAACACTACAAGACCAGATTCGTAGGCAAGCATGGGCATTTTGTAAAATAGCCATATATACACTACAGGCCTATGGATATTATAAGCCTAGAAAATATTTACGAAAATCTAAACAATTTGATAAACGAAAAAGAGATAAATATATTAGAAAAACAAAGCCTAATAGGAAATGTACATGTTTCATTTGCGGTGATCCAAACCACTTAGCTAACAGATGCCCTATTGGATAGAACAATAAATATAGGGCTAATTTAGTTGACCAATTAAATGAATATGAAATAGAATCTGTTAATGAAGAAGATTTTAATGACAATGATTCTATTTACAGTATTATTTCTGACAACCAAGGAGAAACTAGTTCTTCTCAAAATAGTATTTCTTATACATTAATGAACACAGACAATAAAAGTTGTGATCATATTTGGATTCAACAAAGAGGCAATGATCACATTCCATATTTACTTTGTAATAAATATCCAGAGATTTATAAACGATTTCAATGTGACAGTTGTTCCATTGAAATTTGCTTTTTGTGTGCTAAAACACATTTTAATCAAGATTTAATAGCTAAAAAATAGTCTGTTAATGAAGAGAATGTTTTTCAAGAAATACTTGACAAACATGATGCACAGATTAAGTTATTGCAATTAGAAGTCGATATTTTTAAAAAAGAAATACAGACTTTAAAAGAAAATTTTTATGACTCACATGAATCAGGTGCTATTTCTAAGGAAAGAGGATCTATAGAAATCGAAAATGAAATAGAACATCTTAATAACATGGTAGAAGAAAATACAGAATTCTCTGTCAATATAAACAAATATAATACATCCTTACTTATAATAACTTGTGTAATTTGGTTTGACCAAAATAATTTTATAGACACCATAGCTATCGTAGATACAGGAAGCACTAAAAGTTTGATGGCACACTCTTTAGTCCCTTCACAATTTCATACAACATTAAACTATGTGATTACATCTAAACAGCTAATCAAAGTTTAATGACACTAACACATAAATTACCAGAAGAATCTATGATTCTGTTCAAAGATTTTGCAGGAAATTACAGTTCAAAATATGAATTAGGACAATGCACACTTACACCCAAAGAAATTAAAAGCACAGAATTTTTATTAGGTTTAAACTTTATTTTAAACTACAGAGGTAGCATTTCTATTTCCAAAAATAGCATTACTATTAGTAAATATAATTACACTTTGCCAACAAATTATCATACTTATACATCAGAGCTCGCCCGAAAGCGTGGTGGGCTTGGTGAATTAGATTTTTTACAACCAGATAAACAGAATAAATAGAATTTTTCAATACAAAAAGGAACAAAAAATGCTTTAGCAATTTTAGCATTTGAAACAACTAGTGAATTTGAAAAGGGAAAGGAAGTAAAATTTGTTCCCCATCAAATTACCTCTAAACTAGAAAAACTAGGATTTATTGGTGACGATGATACCAAAAACAAAGTTAACCACATTTGCAAAATTAAGATTATTAATCCAGAAATCACTATAAAAACATCGTATATTGATTATTCACCAGATGATGTCAAAGAATTTAAAGAACAGATAGACGAGATGTTAAAACAAAATCTTATTAGAAGATCAGATTCAAAACATAGATCAGCAGTTTTTTTGGTCAGAAATCATTCTGAGCAAAAAAGAGGAAAACGTAGAATAGTTTAAAATTATAAACGATTAAATGATAACACTGAACACGATGGATGTAATATCCCTAATAGTTATACATTAATCAATCTTATTCAAAATAAATGTATAGTTAGCAAGTTTGATTTGAAATCTGGTTACAATCTGCTTAAATTAAAAGAAAATTTCAAACCATGTACAACCTTTATGTGTTCAGAAGGGCATTTCGAATGGAATGTTCTTAGCTTTGGATTAAAAACAGCCCCAACATTATTTCAAAGATTTATGGACAGTATTTTTAAAAAATATGATTTTTGTCTAGTTTATATTGATGATATTTTAGTTGCAAGCAAAAGTGTACAAGAACATCAACAACATTTAAAAACAGTATTTGAAGAAATAGAAGTCAATGGGTTAGTTGTTTCTAAAAAGAAAATGGAATTATTTAAAAGAAAATTTTCATTTTTAAGTTTAAAGATAGGGGATGGTAAAGTATAACTTCAGCCACATATTTCACAAAAAATACTTGAATTTCCAAATAAATTAGATAGTATAAAGAACATTCAAGCATTTTTAGGACTAGTTAATTATGCTAGAAAATTTATTTTGCATTTAACCAAGTTAGTAGGACCATTGCATGGTAAGATATCAAAAAATGGCGAAACATGATTTAATACAGATGATATAAAATTAGTACAGAAAATTAAGGAAGAAGTTAAAAGAATTAAATTTTCAGAGTTATCATTAGAAACAGATTACATTATTATAGAATGTGATGGTTGCAAAGAAGGTTGGGGAGCAGTCCTCAAATGCAAGCCTTCTAAATAGGGCAGTAAGACAATAGAAAAAATTGCTGCTTATGCAAGTGATAATTTTAATACAGCTAGCAGTTGGACTTCATTGGATTATGAAATCCAAGCACTTATAAACAGTTTAGATGATTTTAAAATTTTTCTAGACAAAGATTTTACATTTCGAACAGATTGTGAAGCTATTGTTAAGTTTATTTCTAATGAAAATTCAAAAAAGATTAATAAAACAAGATGGTTAAATTTACAGAACTTAATTCAAGGAAACGGTTATGTTATAAAGTTTGAGCATATAAAAGGCAAGAATAATCATCTTGCTGACATTCTTTCAGGAAAATTATATCAATCTTTGCTAACAGTTTTTCTAATTTGTAGGATATTCATCTCATGAATATAGAAACGAGTAGAAAAACAAAAGACAAAGAAATAGTTAAGATAAGTAACAAAGTGGTGGATGAAGAATCTCCATCAACCTCACAGTTGATAAAAACAGAGGTGCAATCACCTAAAACGTTACCAACAGTATTTACGGTGGGTAACTCCCTGAATAATTCGCAAGCTCAATCTTCAGTTAGAAATCAAACGAATAATCAAACGACAACGGCTAACACCCCGTGTATGACTTTTGGACATACATCTCTTATTTTATACAGGAATGATGATCCAAGAAGATTCAAACCTTTAGTCAGAAATACAGACCCTTCTCAACAGTGCTTATTAGATCATTTATGGAATCTCAGAACAATAGAGCCAGAAAGAAAAAATAAACAAAAAATAGGCAATTGTGTTGCTCATTACTTTTCCAAAATTCAGCAGAAGCCGCTTGGAAAAAATTATTTTTGTTATGTAGTTTTCGAGGTTAACTGTACAGGAGTATTCAAACGCTATAATCAGGTCCAGATAGCAATACATAATTTCTACAACCCAGTTTGGAAAGGTTTTTATACGCTTTCGGAAGCCTTAAATGAAGCCAAAAGAGTTTTCGGCCCAAACTATTATGTCGAAGAAGATTGTTACAAGACTTGCTCTCAAATGGCCTCATCAACTCCACAATCCCCAGATAACATAATCAACGACCAAACTAGACAGCTGAACGACTTACAAAACCTCTACCAGAAGGCACAAACACAGATAAATGTCCTTATGGATAAGAACATGCATTTAGAAGAATACCTCCAAAAAGTTAACTATAACCAAGAAACAGTTAACTTAATGAATCAAAGAATAAAGCAATTAGTAGAAGATAAAGACGAAGCAATGAGACAACTACCTAAGCGACCAAGAACATCGTCTCATCAACAGCTCAGTAATCATTTAAAGCTACGACCAGCACCAGTCTTGGAAGAATTATACAAATATTTAGGTATAGAAATCAAAATCAAGATTGAAAAATGGTGCTTGACAGTTGGAATAATCATCAAGAAGAACTACAGCTTAAACTAAAGAAATACTATGAAGAAATAATTCAAGGAATCTAGTTTAAAATAGGTCTAGATCGTAGATCAAACATGCTCAGGATTCAGGTAGATATTGACAAATTACCAAACAATTTAGATGAAGTTGTTGATATGTTTGATCATGGAATAGTATCAAGGATAGCATTCCATAACTCAACACCAGCAGATACTTTAAAAAGATTTGAAGAACGATTCTACTTTATTGCATCGCAATATTTAAGAGTATTTCCAGGTATTATTGTTTGTATTAGTTCAACAACACTATTATTATTATCAGACAGTAACTACAGGATTATACCAGCTAGTCATCGCATGACAATCTTTAAACATAAAGGTTACTCAAGACTTAACGCTAGTAGAAGTCGTCAAGCTTATTTTCAGTTATACGAAGGTTCACCTATTTGGTTCGGAGCGCATATGTCATGGCAATATCACCAGCACAACACAACGCTTAGTCCTCCACTAAATTGGAAAAATTTAGTTCTACATGCAGAAAGTTCCAGATATCAAGTTTGGTGTGAAATGGAATTAAAGGTTTTATTACCCTTACCAGCAGCAATTCATATGTTCAACCCCGAAATAGACGTACTTATTTATGACACGAATTGATTCTGAAGAAGAAAATAGCAGTCCAGATTTATCAACAGTAGCTATGAATGAAGAAATAGCAAGAGAATATGTCCAGAAAATATGGTAGATACGAATTAAAAAACCATATTTCTACCTAGAAGCTATAGATACAAAATCAAGTACCGATATTTTCAGAGAATTCTCTAGAAGAAGAATAATCCACGTATAAAGAAATAGCCGAAAGCATCTCAAAATGAGGCATACTTTATTCTCCACCAGCAATAAAAGATAGGATAGCGCATGAAGAAAAGATAGTGGCACCTTTTTAATTATTGTAAGAATATTTGTAACCTATGTGTGTAAGTTGAAGTTACTGGATAGACCGGCTAGACTTCTATATATATAGTAAGTTTGTATGAAGGAAGACAGAGATCAAGTTTTCAAAAAATATTTGTAAGCTTTAAAAATCAATGGCAGCTTAAAGTTTGTTCTCATTTCTCTGTGCAATACTTTTCTTCTTTATACTTCATAATTTGAGAGAGTATTTTAAAAAAAAGGCTTTTTCTTCCGTTTCACAGCGCGCCCTTTGTCTGCTTTCGCTCCACTGCAACTACCTCAATCTGTTCAAAAATATGGATGATGGCAAGGTAAAGTACTTTGTTTTTCCATATTTACTTCTTTATTTAATAAATTTACTAAGATTAGTATGTTTAAGTTTAGAAAAGATGAATGTGTGTGTATATATATATATATATGTATGTATGTATATATATTACTGCTATTCGCTTTATCCAGCTTATTGAGCTTTATTTCAGGATTTATATTCGGAATCTGGATTCAGGCGTTAATAGACTTCTTTATATTTTCGGTGAGACCTCCAAAAAAGGCTTTTTATTCCGTTCCACAGTGCGCCCTCTGTCTGCTTTCGCCCCACTTCAACTACCTCAATCTGTTCAAAAATATGGATGATGGCAATGTAAAGTACTTTGTTTTTCCATGTTTACTTCTTTTTCTAATAAATTTACTAAGATTAGTATGTTTAAGTTTAGAAATATATATATATATATATATATATATATATATATATATATATATATTACTGCTATTCGCTTTATCCAGCTTATTGAGCTTTATTTCAGGATTTATATTCGGAATCTGGATTCAGGCGTTAACAGACTTCTTTATATTACCAGATATATTAGAATTTGATATTATAATTTTTTTAAGGTAAATTCTACCCCCTTCTTTTTAAATTGGTATCGGAGCGCGGTTTGTTCTTGGGATTACTACAAGATTTTCAGTTTTGAAAATTAACTTTTATGTTACCTTAAGGGAGTCATCCTCTGGGTTAGTCCTAGGGTAGCTGTGTGATTGAATAGAACCCGTCTTAAACTGAACATGATAAAACCCTAAAGCGTAACAAAGAAGTTTGTTTTCGAAAAAGGAAATTAAATAGTAATCAAGGAATCTATTTTATGTACATCAAGAATGTTTTTACTCTATCTCTCTCAAAGGAATATTTTTATAAGAAGAAAAAGGTTACACATGAGAAATGAAACTGTTATAAATTTGAAAGACCTTCAAACAATTGACCATTCAGCCTTCAAAAGACTTAATTATTTAAATCTTGACTATAATTTTAAAGAACGTAGTATCATTGGTTTGGATAATTACAGATTTATTTGTCATTTTGATAAAAGTTTCAAACATCTTTTACACGATAGTGATAAACAACTGAACTCTATTACAGACCTAGTTATTAGTTTAGGTGAAAATTTAGAAAAGTGCGATAATTCTACAACTAAGATGCTAGAAATTATTGCCAGATCTATAGGTGAAAAGAACAGAACTTTAAAAACAGTTAGTTGATAATTTTGATTTTGTTAAGTCACAAAACGAATTTATCCTTCAAGGATTTTCACTACTAAAACAGAACTTACCAAATAAAGCTACTATTAACGAACTTAAATACCTTTTAGAAATGAATAAGCCAAAGGCTATAGAGTTTGAAACTAAACGTATTTTAGAAGATTTAAAAAACAGAACCCTTGAGTTTGATTATAAAACCAAGCCGATAGAAGAACTATTAGCAGAAGTTAAGCACATTGTTAGCAGTTAATTTGTATGAGTAAATATTTACAAAAAGCAGTAGAAGAAGCCAACGAGTACGCAGTAAAACCGGTATCAGAATGAGGCTTTACTAGGTATTCAGGAAGTAGTCAGTCAGGTAAAGAATATCCTAATCTTTTTAATATTCTAATTAGTTTAAACCTACAAATTCAAGATAAATTAGATAGATTAGAAACTAGACAGAATTTTGAAAAAGAATTAGATAAACTATCTGAACAATTAACAAACTTAAGTTTAGGACAACCAATAGAGAAAGTTAATAGGAAGCCGCAGATTTACAAATATTGGATAGCTAAATAATATGCTAAATCCACGACGATCATTTTCCAGTCCCGGTAGAATGTTAACAAAAGCCAGTACTTTCAGAGGAAGACCAAACGATGAAATATCTAGCATTCTTTCAAAGTTAAAGTCAAAGAAAGAAAAGAAAATAGTTCAATTAGATGAAGAGATAGATTTGGATAAGAATCTAGATCTATATAATAATAATCAACTAGATTTATTAAATCCCAGAATTTTATATCAAACGGGTATTACAAATATTAATACAACGTTAATTAGGTTTATATGAGAAGAATAGATAAGAGTGGTTAATAATAGCATTACTTTAGATATCCTATCACCAGAAACCATACAAAGGTTAAAAAATACAGAAAAACATTTCTTCCATTTAGGATTAATAGTTATAGGAATTAAAACATTAACTAGAAAAATGTTAGGAACAAAACTATTAACACTAGTCCTAGATAAATCATGGACGACAGATTTAGAAAAAGCTTTAATATCAGGAATGAAAATAGATCTTAATGACAAGTCAGCCTTAGTCTCTTGTGTCCCAGATATCCTTAAAAGCGTTAAGGATCTGAAACATTTAAAGTTAGGCTTTAAGACAAATGGTTTTGAAAACTATTTAGAAAACAATTTAATTATCAGTATAGGTATAATAGGAAACGCAAGTAACAGATCTGGAATGAAATTCAAGATCAATTTAAATGGTATAGTACAAAACATTACCAGCAAAGTAATAAAAATGATAGAACCAAGACGTATTAATCTAGAAGATTTAGCTGGTTTAGAATGGCAGCTAAAAGATTTTGTAGAAACAGATAAAAGTATCTTAGTTCCAGAATCACATCATATATATAATAACCAATTTGGAGAACCTAATCTCAGATTTGGTAATTATAAATTTAAACAAAATGAAGAAGAGACAGATAAAGAATCAAAACTAGAATCGGTTAGAATAAATTTACATGAAATAATTAGTGAAGACTTTAATGGTATGAATATGGGTAAAGAACCAACTTATGATCCTTATGATACAGATATAGAAGAAGATATAGATATTTTAGGTTATTTAATAAAAGAAGAAGATTATAAAGAAAACAATTTGGAAGTTGAAGAAACCCTTAAAAACGGAAACTAAGAAAACTTTAAATGAAATTATTAACAGAAAAATTACAGTCGAAAACATTAGAGACGAAACAGATGATATGATCATTAGCTGCATTACAGAATTAAACATGACTTACGAAGATGCCTTCGCAGCTATATCTAAATACTATAACATGCCTTTAATAGAAGATATTCTCAATAAACAAATTCCATTAAGTGATTTCTTTATATAAACCCATTTTATGGATCAAGCTATGGTTCCATCTAATAAACGTAGTAGATTTGACAATGAACCAAGCGAACAATTTACCGAAGGACCACTTTAGAGAGAACCTTGGGTAAAGATAGATTACGAATATAAAGAAAGTCGATGTATAGGTAAAGGTACTAGAAAACCATATGGAAAATTATACAGCCATAACACGCTACTTCTAGAAAACCAGTCTCCTCGGCTATGGCCTGAAGAAATACTAGTTTTGAAACAAAATGTAGTGCGTTATTAGGAAACAACTAAGAAACCAGAAATGGACATGTGGACAGTCTTAGAGATAACTCTAAGTCCATTAGCATTGGGTATTTACAAGAGTAGGAAAATTGATAACCCAGCTCTAATTGCAGAATAGAAAGCTATGGGAAATAACCCTTACAACTTTACAAGTTTTATTATATTACTTTTAATTGGTAATGATCCAGGCAAATGTGGTACGCTAATGCAAGAAACAACCATAGGAAATTTAGAACAATTAAGTATTAGAGATTTTAAACATATCAAAGAATTTTCTCAAGATTTTGCTGTAACATTAGCACAAACGGGTAAAGCAATGGAAGAAGATCTATGTAATAAGTATTTTTCCAAACTACCACATGATTGAAGTAGACAACTAGAAAAAGATTGGAATGAACAATATGGAAAAACACCAAAACTAGAGATAGGTCCTAGAATTATGTTTGTCTTCCATGAATTATAAAAACGTTATAGAGAAGCAACACTACAAGACCAAATTCGTAGGCAAGCATGGGCATTTTGTAAAACAGCCATATACACACCACAGGCCTATGGATATTATAAGCCTAGAAAATATTTACGAAAATCTAAACAATTTGATAAACGAAAATGAGATAAATATATTGGAAAAAAAAGCCTAATAGGAAATGTACATGTTTCATTTGCGGTGATCCAAACCACTTAGCTAACAGATGCCCGAATAGACAAAACAATAAATATATGGCTAATTTAGTTGACGAATTAAATGGATATGAAATAGAATCTGTTAATGAAGAAGATTTTAATGACAATGATTCTATTTACAGTATTATTTCTGACAATGAAGGAGAAACTAGTTCTTCTCGAAACAGTATTTCATATATATTAATGAACACAGACAATAAAAGTTGCGATCATATTTGGATTCAACAATGAGGCGATGATCACATTCTATGTTTACTTTGTAATAAATATCCAGAGATTTATAAACGATTTCAATGTGACAGTTGTTTCATTGAAATTTGCTTTTTGTGTGCTAAAACACATTGTAATCAAGATTTAATAGCTAAAAGCAGACTTTTAATGAAAAGAATGTTTTTCAAGAAATTCTTGACAAACATGATGCACAGATTAAGTTATTGCAGTTAGAAGTCTATATTTTAAAAAGAAATACATACTTTAAAAGAAAATTTTTATGACTCACATGAATCAGGTGCTATTTCTAAGGAAAGGGGATCTAAAGAAATCGAAAATGAAATAGAACATCTTAATAACATGATAGAAGAAAATACATAATTCTTTGTCAATATAAACAAATATAATACATCCTTACTTACAATAACTTGTAGAATTTGGTTTGACCAAAATAACTTTATAGACACCATAACTATCGTAGATACAGGAAGCACTAAAAGTTTGATAGCACACTCTTTAGTCCCTTCACAATTTCATACACCATTAAACTATGTGATTACCTCTAAAACAGCTAATCAAAGTTTAATGACACTAACACATAAATTACCAGACGAATCTATGATTCAGTTCAAAGATTTTGCAGGAAATTACAGTTCAAAATATAAATTAGGACAATGCACACTTACACCCAAAGAAATTAAAAACACAGAATTTTTATTAGGTTTAAACTTCATTTTAAACTACAGAGGTAACATTGCTACTTCCAAAAATAGCATTACTTTTAGTAAATATAATTACACTTTGCCAACAAATTATCATACTTATACATCAGAGCTCGCCCGAAAGCGTGGTGGGCTTGGTGAATTAGATTTTTTACAACCAGATAGACAAAATAAACCGAATTTTTCGGTACAAAAAGAAATAAAAAATGCTTTAGCAATTTTAGCATTTGAAACAATTAGAGAATTTGAAAAAGGAAAGGAAGTAAAATTTATTCCATATCAAATTATCTCTAAACTAGAAAAACTAAGATTTATTGGTGACGATGTTACCAAAAACAAAGCTAACCACATTTTCAAAATTAAGATTATTAATCCTGAAATCACAATAAAAACAGCAAATATTGATTATTCACCAGTTGATGTCAAATAATTTAAAGAACAGATAGACGAGATGTTAAAACAAAATCTAATTAGAAGATCGGATTCAAAACATAGACCAGCAGCTTTTTTGGTCAGAAATCATTCTGAGCAAAAAAGAGGAAAACCCAGAATAGTTTATAATTATAAACGATTAAATGATAACACTGAAGACGATGGATATAATATCCCTAATAAAGATACATTAATCAATCTTATTCAAAATAAACGTATAGTTAGCAAGTTTGATTTGAAATCTAGTTACAATCAACTTAAATTAGAAAAAAAATTCAAACCATGGACTACCTTTATGCGTTCAGAAGGGCATTTCGAATGGAATGTTCTTAGGTTTGGATTAAAAACAGCCCCGACATTATTTTAAAGATTTATGGACAACATTTTAAAAAAAATATGATTTTTGTCTAGTTTATATTGATGATATTTTAGTTGTAAGCAAAAGCGTACAAGAGCATTAACAATATTTAAAAACAGTATTTCAAGAAATAGAAGACAATGAGTTAGTTGTTTTTAAAAAGAAAATGGAATTATTTAAAAGAAAATTTTCTTTTTTGGGTTTAGAGATAAGGGATGGTAAAGTAGAACTTCAGCCACATATTTCGCAAAAAATACTTGAATTTCTAGATAAATTAGAAAGTAGAAAGAAAATTCAAGCATTTTTAGCACTAGTTAATTATGCTAGAAAATTTATTCCACATCTAGCAAAGTTAGTAGGACCATTGTATGGTAAGATATCAAAAAATGACGAAACACAATTCAATACAGAGGATATAAAATTTGTATAGAAAATTAAAGAAGAAGTTAAAAGAATTAAATCTTTAGAGTTACCATTAGAAATAGATTACATTATTATAGAATGTGATGGTTGCAAAGAAGGTTGGGGAGCAGTCCTCAAATGCAAGCCTTCTAAATATAGCAGTAAGACAACAGAAAAAATTGCTGCTTATGCAAGTGGTAATTTTAATACAGTTAGCAGTTGGACTTCATTGGATTATGAAATCCAAGCACTTATAAACAGTTTTGGTATGTTTAAATTTTTTCTAAACAAAGATTTTACAGTTCGAACAGATTGTGAAGCTATTGTTAAGTTTATTTCTAATGAAAATTCAAAAAAGATTAACAAAATAAGATGGTTATGTTGAAACCTCGTTTACAATGTTTCATATGTATTTTTGAGTACGACAACTATATTTGCTATTTTCAATACTAACATACTTTTGCAGGGATATCTTCTGGAATCATATAATCTTCGTACTGCATATATGTTGTTTTGAGTCATTGTTTAGAATTGAAATATTGTGAAAATCTCTCCTTGGATATATATATTTACACCTAATCAATCACTCTTGCACAAAGCTAAAACTAAAAATTCAGGTCAAATTCAGACGTCTGAATCTGTAATAAAATTTAAAATTTTAACAATATTCAGACGTCTGAATTGGAAATTTCAGATGTCTGAATCTAGGCAAAAAATAGCCTATTTCTTTTCTGGTTTGCACGTTTCAAATTTCAGAAGTTTGAAATTTATTTTCAGACGGCTGAACTTCTTCAACTGCTATATTTTGAAAAGACATTTCATTTTCATGAAGAGTTACAACCTTTTACTAAGAGATGCATCCATACTCTTTCATGATAATTTTTCACGAATGATTACAACTCTTTATACTCTATGTAAACATATTTGAATCATTTGTTTAATTCATCGAATTAATCAAAAGCTTTCTATTTCTATACTACACTGGTTCTAACATTTTGAGCATTCAAATTTCTACATAATCATTCATTTACTTCCATATTGTTCACATACACACACATATATATCAAAATGAGAAGATTATAGGAAGATTGTACTATTAAGAGACAAATTTGTGTTATTGAGAACACACTGTGTCATATACTTTCTGTATAAGTTGAAGTCCTGTTCTGTTGTTCAAGCAAGTGAAGTCCTCTTCGGCTGTTGAGGCGAAATCCTGTTCTGCTGCTCAGGTCCCTTGTTCGGCTGTTCAAGGGTTGTTTTAAAGTTGTTCCTCCGGGTTAAGTGAGGATTGTTGTTAGTGAAATTCCAGAAGGAGTCTGGGATTGGACGTAAAATGGGAAGTTCGAACCAGTATAAAAATTCCTGGTGTGCTTGTTTCTTTTTTACTTATTTTACATTGCTATAGTTTATTTCTGCACTAGTTTAATATTATTCCATTTATCACGATCCACGGTAATTTTCATTTGGTATCAGAGCCTAGGATTCTAGAGATCGTAACAACATCCTAGAATAAATGGCTACGAAGAGATCTTGTCAAGGCAACAAGAAGAGGAAGAGCAATAAAAAATATCAAAGGAGCAAACAAACAACTTCATGGCAAAAGATAATGAGGTTAGTGATCTAACTTTTGATGATATGATAGAAATAAATTCAGAACTTCTAGACACTTTAAAGAGTCTCAAAAGAAAATATAAGGAAGCTCTGGAAAATAAGAAGAAAACAGAATTCGAAAGAGACATGCTTAAAGACGAGAAGAAAATATTAGAAGAAGAACTTGAGAAAATTCAAGATTCACTCTATGACAATTCTCAACTCGCTCTATTAAGTCAAGAAATAGAAGCTTAAAAAGAAAAGAATAATGCTCTAGCTTCTGAGAATCATGGGTTAAAAACAAAAATTAAAATTGTTGAGTTAGAGAACACTAGTCTCAAAACTAAGCTTGATGACATTACTAAAAATATTTTCAATTTTAATAAAAGGAGAGAAAATTATCCAGGATTATTGAAAATTCTCAACTTGCTTCAAATAAGAAGGGATTAGGTTATGTTAAGAATCCAAAAGCTCACAATGATAAAAGCGATTTAGGCTATAAAAAAGCTAAAAGTAAAAATAAGACTAGATATGCATTCTTATATACTAATTTTAGTGCTAATACCATTAACCAAAATAGTTTTAAAACCAGTTATAGTCATAATAGTACTTTGTTTAGAAATGATAGAAATTATTCTTCAAGTACTAAGCTAATGACTAATAGTATTAAGATATGGATTCCAGCTAATATGATTGATCATGATAAACAACTTTATATTAGCAAGTATTATAAGAATGTGATTTGTAATGAAAATTATATTTATAAAGGTTCAACCACACCCAAATGGGTATGGTTTCCAAAGACCTAACCCCCCCGACCCTAACATAGTAAGTGGGTACCGAAAATGATTATTATTTATTGCAGGTACTCGGAGAAACAAAAGGAAAAGGATAGATTTTGGAATTTTAAAAAATGTTCCATACGTTTAATAGAATTATGTGCTTACAATAATATATGGACTTCAGCAAATATGATAAATTCTTATTTATTTTTCCTTCATAATTAATAATGAGTTTATCTCGTTATTTACAAGATAATTTATATAATTTATTATATTCCCTCATTCTTTTTGATAATGACAAAGGGGGAGAAATTCATATGCATATTAATTGAGGGAGATATTACACTTAGGGGGAGATGTTATACTTAGGGGGAGCTTTAAACATATTAATATTTTTTTTATATATATAATGAATATTTAAAAAAAATGTATAGTTGTCATCATCAAAAAGGGGGGGGGGGGGGGAATGTTAGAACCTCAATTGTTGGATTTTAATGACAACAACTATACAATTATGTCAAAGAATCTCTAAGCTAATTTGCAGGTACATGAGCATCAAAAAAGAGATAATCAAATACGTTCAAAATGAAGATACACAGTACTAAAGGATGAAAGAACGTATATAGAGATACAAAAAGAGATATACATGATAGAGACAAGATGAATGTGACAAACAACGTATTATTAGTCATATAGTGTCGTGTAGTTTACAAATGTTAAAATCATCTCCAAATGGTATACACACATATACATTCATATTTTAAATGAAAAATCAAGTTTTCAAAAATTGCTTAGAGCGGGACTCGAACCCGGGTCTCTAGTTTAAAAGACAAGTGCTCTAACCATTTGAGCTATGATAATTTTTAATTACAGGTCAAATTCAGACGTCTGAAATGGTCAATTCATACGTTTGAATCTGTAATCAAAACTGAAATTTCATACAATATTCAGACGTCTGAATCGGAAATTTCAGACGTCTGAATCTGGTCAAAAATGACCTATTTCCTTTCTGGTTTGCATGTTATCAATTTCAGAAGTCTGAGCTATTCAATTCAGAAGTCTGAATATCTATAACGGCTATATTTTTCAAAGAGGCACTTTCATTCGTGAAGAGATGCGTCCTTCATTTCAATAGATATGACCATATCTCTTCATGATAACTCTTCACGAATAAATGCACCTATTTATAATCTATATAAACACATTAAAACCATTCTTTGCAACAATCAATACAATCTATTCTTAATCTACTTTGATTCTAATACATTTGTGCTTTCAACATCATTCAAGTTCATACAAAATAATTCATTTACTTTCATATTCTTCACATGAATGCATGCATACATACATATATATACATACATACATAGGAGAAGATTATAGAAAGGTTGTACTATCAAGAGACAAATCCTTGTTATCAAGAGACAAATCCTTGTTATCAAGAACACACTGTGTCAAATACTCTCTGTATAAGTTAAAGTCCTGTTCTGCTGTTCAAGGGAGTGAAGTCCTCTTCGGCTGTTGAGGCGAAATCTTGTTCTGCTGCTCATGACCCTTGTTCGGCCGTTCAAGGGTTGTATAAACCCGTTCTGCTGTCAAATACTCTCTACGCCTATTTTTTCTAATATTTTCTTCTCATCTTTAAGCATATCTTTTTCGAATTCTGTTTTCTTCTTATTTTCCAGAGCTTCCTTATATTTTCTTTTGAGACTCTTTAAAGTGTCTAGAAGTTCTGAATTTATTTCTATCATATCATCAAAAGTTAGATCACTAACCTCTCGAAAGAGATATCCACTTCCAATAAGAAGGGACTAGGATACTCTAAGAAATTAGAATCTCCACCTAAAAAGGAAATTAAGAAAAATATTTCTTATACTAATACTTATCCAAAAAGGAAAAATAATTCTAAAATCATAAAAATATGGGTTCCTAAAACAAACAATAGTTTGATTAGGAATAAATATATAAATACCTTTTTGGAAATTGTTCATAAAAATCAAAATTATATTTTTAAGGGGGATACTGAACCTACTTGGGTTTGGTTTTCTAAGACCTAACTCTTAGGACCCTATCACAAAGTGGGTACCAATGTTATTTTTTTTAGGACCCACTTATAAAGAGAGGAAAATGGATACTCGACAGTGGTTGCTCAAAACATATGACTGGAGACAAAAATATGCTATCAAACATTACTTACTCAAATGGAGGCTCTGTCACTTTTGGAGACAATTCCAAAGGATATATCATTGGAAAAGGCGACGTCAGCAATGTCGGTACATCTAATTTACCTCTTATTTCTATTGTTTTATTAGTCAAAAATTTAAAACACAATCTTTTAAGTATCAGCCAGTTATGTGACAAATGTTTCAAAATATCTTTTTCTGAAAATAAGTGTAGCATTTTTGATAAAAATCAAAATCTTATATTTGAAGGAAATAGAGACAGAAATATCTATGTTCTGAATATGAAAATCAATCATAATTCAGATATGTGTTTAATAGCTAATGAAAATGATTCTTGGCTGTGGCACAAAAGATTCTGTCATATCAACTTCAAAACTATAAACAAACTTTCTAAAAATGATTTAGTCAGAGGATTACCAAAAATGAACTTCAAGGTCAATCAAATGCATGTCAATTAGGAAAATTAACTAAATCATCTTTTAAATCTAAGAAAGTTATTTCTACTTTACAACCATTTGAATTACTACCCATGGATCTATTTGGACCAACTCAAGTTCAATTCATAAATCATAATAGATATGTGTTTGTAATAGTAGATGATTTTTCTAGATATAATTGGACCATTTTTATGAAAAACAAAAGTGATACGTTTGAGCAGTTTAAAATTTTGTCAAACGAATTCAAAATTTAAAAGGTTTGAAATAAAGAATATAAGAAGTGATCATGGAGGAGAATTTGAAAACGAAGTTTTTGATCATTTTTGTAAAAAGAAAGGATTTTTTCATAATTTTTCGTTTCCCAGAACTCCACAACAAAATGGGGTTGTAGAACGTAAAAATAGAACTTTACAAGAATGCGCACGAACTTTGTTAAATGGAAGCACTCTTCCAAAACATTTCTGGGCAGAAGCTGTTGCAACTGCTTGTTATGTTTTGAATCGTGTATCTATTCGACCTCTAACGAAAAACACTTCTTATGAATTTTTTACTGGAAGAAAACCAAAGATTTCTTACTTTAAAGTGTTTGGTTCAAAATGTTTTATATTAAATACAAAAGATCAGCTTGGAAAATTCGATGCAAAATCCGACGAAGGAATCTTTCTAGGATATTCAGATCGTAGCAAAGCTTATCGTGTATTTAATAAAAGATCAAATACTGTTGAAGAAACGTTACACGTATCTTTTGATGAAAATGTTCTACAAAAACCAAGTATAAAAGATGATGAAGATTTTCCAGATAACATTACAAATACGGAAACTATAAATCTTGAAAATGATGAAAACATTATTGACAATAATGATGAATTAAGATCTTCACCAAAAATATTACAGGATCATCCTGTTCAAAATATTATTGGAGAAGTTAATTCAAATGTTCAAACTAGAAATCAACTAAATCAAATGGGCCACGTAGCATTCCTTTCTAATATCGAACCAAAGAATCTCAAAGAAGCTTCCACAGATGACTATTAGATAATTGCAATGCAAGAAAAGCTAAACCAGTTTGAACGCAATGAAGTTTGGGAATTAGTTCCTAGACCAAGTGATCAAACTGTCATTGGAACGAAATGGGTCTACAAAAATAAAGCAGATGAACAAGGTAACATCACTAGAAATAAAGCAAGACTAGTTGCACAAGGATACAATCAAGAAGAAGGGATTGACTACAAAGAAACGTTTGCTCCAGTTGCAAGACTAGAAGCAATACGAATCTTATTGGCCTATGCATGTTTTCACAATTTCAAACTTTATCAAATGGATGTTAAAAGTGCTTTTTTGAATGGTTATATAAAAGAAAAAGTATATGTTGAACAATCTCCCTTATTTATTCACGAGAAATTTCCTAATCACGTTTATAAACTTAAGAAAGCTCTTTACGGTTTAAAACAAGCACCACGTGCTTGGTATGATCGATTGAAGACTTATCTAATTTCTTCGGGATTTCTAATTGGGAAAGTTGATCAAACACTTTTTATTAAACATTTGAAAAAGGATATTTTAATAGTTCAAATTTATGTTGATGATATCATTTTTGGTTCTACTAATGACAAATTGTGTCAGGACTTCTTCGAAATAATGACCAAAGAATTTGAAATGTCTCATATGGGATAACTAACATATTTTCTTGGTTTAGAAATTAAACAACTTCAAAATGGTATTTTCATTAATCAAGAAAAATATTGTAATAATTTAATCAAACGATTCAGAATGGAAAATACTTCTGCCAATCCAACTCCAATGAGTACAACAACACATCTTGAAAAAGATGACAATGACAAAAGTGTTGACCAAAAACTATACCGAAGTATGATTGGATCATTACTATATTTAACTGCAAGTCGTCCTGACATAATGATGAGTGTTTGTCTGTGTGCTAGATTTCAAGCCAATCCAAAAGAATCACATTTAAGAGCAGTAAAACGGATATTACGTTATTTTACAAACACAAAGGATTTTGGTCTGTTCTATCCTAAAGAATGTCCATTCGAATTAGTTTCATATAGTGATGCTGACTTCAGTGGTTCTCGAACAGATCGAAAAAGTACAAGTGCTACGTGCCATTTTATTGGAAAATCACTCGTATCTTGGTTTAGTAAGAAACAAAACCGTGTTTCTCTTTCTACATGTGAAGCAGAATATATTTCTGCTGCTTTGGCGTGTACTCAAGTAATTTATATGCAACAAACACTTAAAGATTTCAATATAAATTTATCAAACTCAACTATTTTTTGTGACAACTCAAGTGCTATTAATTTGTCTAAAAATCCTATCAATCATTCACGAACAAAACATATTGACATACGTCATCATTTTCTTCGTGACAATGTTGAAAAAGGAACAATCAATCTAGATTTTGTTTCTTCTGAAAATCAGTTGGTTGATATTTTTACGAAACCACTTTTAGAAAATATTTTTATCAAACTAAGACGAGAGCTTGGTATTGTCTCTCTTAAAAATTTATAATCTTTATAAGATATTAAGATTTGTAACTTTGCTTCATAATCTCTTGCTAACAGTTAACTATTACTAAAATTCCATAACATTCAATTTGACTAGTATTAATATTTGTTCCTTAGCTCATTTTTGGTTGAAATCTAGTTAGTTTCATAGATATCATCTTCTGCCTATTCCTAACATATTTGTTTATTCTAACAAAAGCACATAACTATGTTTCTAACATATTTGTACTTAATTTAAACTTTTTTTCCACCTTTTAATTTTTCAACAAACGTATGGATATTATTAACTTACATCTTTCAGCCACACATTTCTTAAACAACAAATTTTATATATAACCTATTCTCCTCTACTTATACGTTCAAACTTATCTCTATTCTTCCAAATAGTTTCTGTTCTCACATTATCAAACAAAAAAAAGTTATTGCAATGGATTTCAGAATGTTTTATCTTCTTGTCTCAATGGTTTACAACACCAACTCCAACTCGGCCAATACTCCTTCGAGTTATTCTACGTCTTCTATTGAAATTTTGGCAACTCCAACACCACGTGAACAGGATAATCCTCGTCCTTCACGTGAACATTCTGGTTATACGCCGGAAAAGAAGAAATCTCGACGATTTCTTTTCTTTGGTTCTCCATCAACCAAAGAGAAATTATCCGAGATTCATCATTACCAAAAAGAATAGTTGGATTTGCAACGTGAGATGTATTACGAACAGAAAGTTAATGCTAAACGACTTAGTTTCATTCAACAAGTAGCATTAAAATTCTGTGGTACATCTCCAAAGAAAGATGTTGTTCAACGTCAACATCTCATCAAATAACTTCATCTGGATGGAATCCATGGGAACCGAGTCCACAACGTCCTCCGGTTTCTCCAAACTCTTGGAAACGTCGATCATATTGGTCTCCTTTGCGACCATACAAAGAAATAACCAAGATCGAACCGAAAGAGTGCAAAACTCCAAGCGATTCGGACAAATAATTCCTTGTATCTAAATATTTGTTAAAATGATCATATTTATATCTTGTAATTCTTTCAAATAATAATATAATTTTTTCTTTCATTTTAAATAAAAAGATTTGTGCATATGTCTGAAATTCAAATTTCAGACGTCTGAAGTCATTGTTTCAGACGTCTGAATATTATAGAAGAATATTTTTTTCTTCAGATTCAAACGTCTGAAACAACAATTTCAGACGTCTGAAAATAGGCAAAATTACGCTAATTTCTTTCTGTTTCAATTTTATTCTTTTCAGACGTCTAAAATATATTTTCAAACGTTTGAAATCTGGTAACTTTTCAAATTTTGAATTTCTTTTGCACGAATTTCAAGACACCTACTCCTTTATTCAACCCGTCCTTTGCTTTATTCTCATACTTCATCTTCTCGTTTCAGTATTTCTTCCTCCATTAAAACTTTTATCTTTCTTCTCATTCAATCAAATGACACCAAAATCAAAGAGATCGAAACCATCATCTTCTTCATCTACACCAAACATTGATCAGTGGCTATAGAATGAACAAGCTAGGCAACAATTTGCTCAAATGAGTAGATCTAACTTTTTTCCTGGAGCTTTCATCAAATTTGAGGAATTCAGCGCTTATCGTATTCATCAAATTGTAAGAGCTAATGGGTTATAGTCTCTAGTTTCTTTTGCTGCCAACAATATCAAGATTAATCATCTTTTAGTAAAATTATTTTATGCAATTGCAAGACTTGGTGAAATACTACAATGTCCATCAACCGGGAACGATTTAGATGAAATTGATGTGTCTTTAAACTTGGATGATAGAGATGAAGTTTCACATCAATTCTTGAATGATGACATTACTCGACTCACTTCCATTCAACTTCGTCTCAAGCTCGCATTCTACATAGGGCATTAATTCATTCCGTTATTCCACGGACGGGAAGTTATGAGATTATTAATAAAGGAAATTTCCAAGCCCTATATGCTATATACTCCGGTCAACCTATAAATTGGGCTTAAGTAATTTTAGAAGAATTCATGGATGTAAATCGTCGGAGACGATATAAGACTTTCCACTATGGTGGTTACATTATGAAAATTCTTCAAAATTTCAACATTCCGTTTCCTGAATCCGAATTTTCTTCAATCAAAGAACTTGGGTCTAAAACATTGAGTTTTATGGGGTTACCAAAACAACCGGGAAATTTGTCATATATCTCTCTTCAAGAACGGATTACCAACCGTGATCAAAACCGGCCACAACCTCGTCATCACGCTCCTTATGCTCAACAAAATGTTCCTCCATCGAAAGAAGAAGACAATGATGATATTGTGATTCTTTCTCCCGACTCAAGCTCAAGGAATGCCTTAGTTACACTTTCCCAAAATCAAGTAAAGCTTCACAACTGAATGGTAAAACTTGAAAAGAAATCTGAAAAACGTTTTAATTCCATTCGCGGCTTTCTAAACAAAATTTGGGAACAAATTGGTTGTTTAACCTCGTCATCTACCGAAGTTTTCAACCCCACTCCATTTCAATGGTCATCAAGCTCGGGGAATAACAATGGTGGTGATGATGATGTTGAAAGTGACTCTAGTCCTAAATTCTGATTTCTTTTTATTCATGTTTATTTCTGAACTTTTATGATGTTTGTTATTGGTCATGAACTCCTTATTATATTACTACTTTGTAATCTATATTAATTCATGTTTGTTTTGTCTTCTAAAATATTGATTACCTTTTTGCAATGACAAAGGGGGAGAAAAAGATTTATGTTGATGCTTTTTGACCGGGGGAGTTTAGTAAAAGATTTATGTTGATGCTTTTTGACAGGGGAGTTTAGTATATAGTTGTCATCGTCAAAAAGGGGGAGAATGTTGAAACCTTGTTTACAATGTTTCATATGTATTTTTGACTACGACAACTATATATGTTATTTTCAATACTAACATACTTTTGCAGGGATATCTTCTGGATTCATATAATTTTCGTGCTGCATATATGTTGTTGAGTCATTGTTTAGAATTGAAATATTATGAAAATCTCTCCTTGGATATATATATTTACACCTAATCAATCACTCTTGCATAACGTTAAAACTAAAAATTCAGGTCAAATTCAGACGTCTGAAATGACCTATTCAGACGTCTGAATCTGTAATGAAATTTAAAATTTTAACAATATTCGGACGTCTGAGTTGGAAATTTCAGACGTCTGAATCGAGGCAAAAATAGCCTATTTCTTTTCTGGTTTGCACGTTTCAAATTTCAGAAGTCTGAAATTTATTTTCAGACGGCTGAACTTCTTCAACTGCTATATTTTTGAAAAGACATTTCATTTTCATGAAGAGTTACAACCTTTTACTAAGAGATGCATCCATACTCTTTCATGATCACTTTTCACGAATGATTACAACTCTTTATACTTTATATAAACATATTAGAATCATTTGTTTAATTCACCGAAATGATCAAAAGCTTTCTATTTCTGTACTTCACTGATTCTAACATTTTGAGCATTCAAATTTCTACATAATCATTCATTTACTTCCATATTCTTCACATATGCGCGCACACACACACACACACACACACATATATATATCAAAAGGAGAAGATTATAGGAAGATTGTACTATCAAGAGACAAATTTGTGTTATTGAGAACACACTGTGTCATATACTTTATGTATAAGTTGAAGTCCTGTTCTGCTGTTCAGGCAAGTGAAGTCCTCTTCGGCTGTTGAGGCGAAATCCTGTTCTGCTGCTCAGGTCCCTTGTTCGCCTGTTCAAGGGTTGTTTTAAACCTGTTCCTCCGGGTTAACTGAGGATTGTTGTTAGTGAAATTCCAGAAGGAGTCTGGGACTGGACGTAGAATGGGAAGTTCGAAACAGTATAAAAATTCCTTGTGTGCTTGTTTTATTTTTTCTTATTTACTCTGCTACGGTAACTTTGTTTTATTTCCGCACTAATATATTATAATTCCTTATAGCACGATCCGCACCACCACTTTCAGGTTAAATCTACAGAACTTAATTCAAGGAAGTGGTTATGTTACACAGTTTGAGCATATAAAAGGCAAGAATAATCATGTTGCTGACATTCTTTCAAGAAAATTATTATCAGTCTTTGCTAACAGTTTTTCTAATTTGCAGGATATTCATCTCATGAATATAGAAATGAGTAGAAAAACAAAAGACAAAGAAATAGTTGAGATAAGTAACAAAGTGGTGAATGAAAAATCTCCATCAACCTCACAGTTGATAAAAACAGAGGTACAATCACCTAAAACGCCACCAACAGTATTTTCGGTGGGTAACTCCCTGAATAATTCGCCAGCTCAGTCTCCAGTTAGAAATCAAACGAATAATCAAACGACGGCGGCTAACATCCCGTGTATGACTTTTGGACAAACATCTCTTATTTTATACAGGAATGGTGACCCAAGAAGATTCAAACCTTTGGTCATAATTACAGACCCTTCTCAACGGTGCTTATTTGTAACGATCCGAAATTTCCGAACCCGAAAATTCCGGATAGTTATGGAAAAGAAGAAAGAGAAAGAAGAAGAAATAGAAAACTCAAACTCAGAATCTCACATTTGCAGCGGATAAGATATAATATCACATAAATAACAGTTTTATAAAGAAGAACTATATCAGTACACTTATATTTTTATACATCAGAGTTACAACCATTACACAACACTGGACAATTTAAAACAACATGTCCTAAATAAACTATAATATATACAGCTGGATACGCTCCATACGTTCCTGCCATCTAGCTCGCCTCTTGAGCTCCGAATGTCCTTACCTAAAAATCCGTAATACTCGGTCTGACACGAGCATTACACCAAAGTAACACCTGGGTCAGGCTGGAAACTAGCATGAGTAAACCCAACTAACATGGAATTAAACAACATAAATCTTACATAAAACCCGGGGTAACTCGTATCAATTTACAAATTCACAATTTGTTATAGACATTACTTTTTTTTTCACACATCAATTTCTAAGTACCAAAACTTAGATTAAATGGTCCAATTCACTTAAATCATTCCATTCCAGTCTATTGATTTCCCATAGCAATCTATAAGAATCGAAATGGTTTCGGGTATTTACTAATACCCGACTCCGGTCTCTTCGAATTCAATATCATCTTATCCCAAGTTATTCAAGTGAAATACAATTCAACTTTAAATACAAGATGTCACTTTTTACACAACAGTTCATCATCGATAGATAACCACACTATCATAGTCCATCCAAACATATCATATCACAAACATTTCATATCAGAGATAACAATCAATTCAAGGCATTTAATCATCATTTAATCATTCATAAGCAAGATGGATCATCCAAAATTAATTAATTTATCTCTAATCAAATTAATTACTAATCTTTTAATCACCTAGATTTTCTTTACGTAATCATTAATTAATTACAAATCAATTAATTAATCACCCTTAATTATCTTTAATTACATAAAGTAATTATTCTTTAATTAATTACACAAATTAATTATTCTTAACCATTTACAATAATTAATCTTTAATTTACTTCCATTAATTACATTAATTAATGATCCTTAATTAATTACTTTCATTTATCAGCCTTAATCAATCATAAACAGAAATTAACCATTTTGTAATTACTGACCCTAATTAATCAACTCCTTAATTAATTATATTAATCCTTTAATTAATTATACCAAGTAATTAATCATTAATTACTTCTCCTAAGTAATTAACCCTTAATTACTTCTCATTAAGTAATTTTCCTTATATTAATTAAATCCAGTAATTAACTACCCTTAATTACTTACTTACATTAATTAATTACACTAAGACTTCCATTCTTTAATTAATCCCAACTATTAATCACCCATTAATTACTTCACTAAGTAATTATACTTATCAATCATCAAATGATTATCTTAAATTAATTAAACTAATTAATTAATTAGCTTAAACTAATCACATTTATTAATCATTTCATAATTCTTAGTTAATGATCTTCATTAGCTATTAATTCTTATTTAATCACTTCTCCTAGTAATTAAACTTAGATTTATCATTATAAATTACAAATTAATTAATCTTTGATTAATTAACTTAACCTTCAATTACTTTATAAATTAAATTAATCTCACTCGTTAATGGTCCTTTAATTACATTAATTAATAAATTATACTTAAATTATTACATAAGCCATTACCCTTTCTGAATATTTAAGATCTTAATTAATCTAAAAGTTTAACAATTTACCTTGTTCATTACCTTATTTCATTATTTACTTTTACTTCATATCATTTACAATTGACTTCATAATTATCGTAAATATAGTTATATCACTTAATTAAATTTGCATCATTTAGTGACTTAAGTTAAGGTAAGTTGCCTTGAAATTACTTAATTTATATTCCATTCAAAATAAAACATTAACCTAAACCTGATAAGATTTTAAACAGGGTTGAGATTTACTTTCATTTACAATTCATTTCATCTAAAACAAAACTAGGCCCAAATGAAATAACCGGCCCAAATCTTCCCCCTCTCCTTTCCTCATCATTACGGTACCAAATCCTATCCTCTCTAAACTGACGCCGCTAAACACACTTGACGCCGATCACTTGAATGATACCCATCGCAACTCGTCGACACACAACCGTTACATCCGGGTCGAACGACTTCTTCTACTTCTCCCTCAAGCTCCCTGCCATGGCCGATCATACGTGCACACGGTGCACGTGCACCATCACTCTGGTGTCCATCCCAACCATTCGAATCGGTCCCCTATTCTTCACTAGTTACCCTCAAATTTCGACGAAGCCTAAAATTCACTCAAACAAAAAACATGATTCCCAGATGATCAACCGAGACCTGAAGCCCAGCACTTCGACAAACTGCACACCTTGCCGCCCACTAATCCCACTGACTCCTTCACCAATCGGAAGCTCTTCCACTACACTATCTTTGTGCCAAAAATCTCGAGTTTCGGTTGCGCCTTTCTCCTCCTAATCAACTCGCGATCGCCAGCCTCTCAACACCTTCCCAAACCCTATAACGTCCTTGCATCGCTGCCTTGAAGAACGCTAAACCCTTCGACCATTTTTGCCCAGTCCCCTGACCTCCCAGCCTTCATCAGCCACGACCCCGACCGCCGATGTCCCACCGATCACCAGAAAGAGCTTAAAACCCAAATTCTGATCAACCATAAATTACACATTCGAAACTAAACTAATAGTTCTAATTTAATTTTTAAAATTCATGATTTTTAACGGGAAATCAGATTATATAAGAAAATCAAGGAATTTTGATATTTGATTTTTAACATATTTTCAAAAAAAATTACTGTCTTTTCCATTTCCAGGCGATACTTTAACTTATAATACTTAAATACATTTTTTTTACTTAATTTATTCCCAAAACACATAATTTGTTTAAGGCCTAAAGCCTATCAGAGATTATCTAAAAAGAGGGAATTTGATCTAAATTTCTTTTCCTGAAACCAAGAAACAAAGTTATATATGTGTATACAGACATGCATCCTGACATCTTCATATATATTTTTAAACTTGGAAACATAATTTCATTCATGCCAACTACTAACACATCCTTCTTTCCAATCATCATTAGCATGCATCAGAATTTAAACAGTTTAGGCTTGGTTTACTCGCCTTATCTAGATGCTTGAACATGGCCTGTAACTTGTTTTGACTGGAAACCTCTTGAAACAGAAATGATCTTGACTTATTAAAGTTGTTGCCTTGATTTCTTTTAACTGGAAAATACTTGTTGTTGAAATGATCAAGCTCTTTTTAAAACTGAATTGATGTAGCCTTAAAATATGAGAAGATTGCTTGCTTGATAACCCAGGTTTTGAAAAATGTTTACAGATATGAGAATTTGAAAAGAATTTGATTTTTTGTTTAAATTTTACGTTGAATGAGTGGAAGTTGATACAATTTCAGGTTTGTAAATTTACTGGCTTATGTTTCTAGCTTTTGAAACTGAGATAGGTGAAAAAGGAATGAAGAAGAAGATGTATGTTAATATAGATTTTATTTTAATTTACTAAAATTAAAGAAAATAAAAATGAAAAATGTGACACTTGTTAATTTACTTAACATTTGTCCATTTCATCATTTAATTACATTACACATGTTACCATCATACTCTAATCTATTAACACTTGTTATTAAGTAATTTTTGTTATGTATATACTTTTTTTAATGTTTTATAAGGCTTTTATAATTAACTTTCTATTTTACAGTACATATTTTAATTTTTATAAATAAATTTCTTTAAAAAGAAAATGATATAAAACAATTTATGTTCTAAATAAATTCAAACAAAATACATTTTAAAACAAAAGTAAAATCTAAGATATATATATATATATACATATATATATATATCTTTTTAATTTCAATTTTAAATATTCAGTTTCAAATTCACTTTCAAATCCAATTTGAAAAATCAATTCGATATATACATATATTTTAAACAAACATAAATTTAATTTGTATATATTAATTCTATTTAAAATCTATATATATATACACACACACACAACACAATTTAAAATATAAATATTTATTTGATCAGATTCATTTGTTCAATCTATAATTCAGTATTTCTATTAATTAACCCTTTTATTTTATCAATTACACATGTCCAGAAATCCGGGTTATCACATTCCTCCCCCCTTAGAATCTTTTCATCCCCGAAAAGGAACGAAGCCATAATTATTCGATACCTTAAAATCAGATAAATTATTCTTTGATCATTTTTAAAACACTCTTTAAAATCCACATAATATTATAAATCAGTTTTTATAAAAAATAGTTTTTGTAACTCGATGTCTCAACCAGTTCATCCTTGTTCTCACAGAAATTCGGTCATACGTTGATCAAGCGTACGACTGAAAATCTATAAGTACTCAGCAGACCCATTTTCAACATCCAGTGAAAATATTTGAAAAATAATTTTATTGAAAATGTAGAAAACATTTTTTTGAAAATAGAGGAAATATCTTTGGTGAGAATGCTCTGGAAATCATCACCCCCATCCATGGTCGCAGTTAACCCGATGGTTACGTTGTCATCCCGACAAAATCCGTAGATAACTGTAGGCCTCCACGCCCCTCGATTACACCATGGAACCCGCTACAAATCGCAGCTACAACTGGGGTTACTTTGCTATCACAGCAAAAACCCATATAACTGTAGGCCTCAGCGCCCTCGAATTTTGCTGCCAAAAGAATGAAACTTCTCCACTCCACTTGACCATAGATCGTAGTCTATCGATGTTACGTTGCCTTCCCGGCAAAATCAAGCGTAGACCGTTGACACTCACCTCCACAGGATTTCCGCTATGGTCCACACAGTAGATCGCAGCGATATCGAGTTACACTGTTGTCACATCATAACCCAAATGCCTCTGCAGGCATTAGCGCCCTCGACTTTCGCTATCCAATAATCCTCAGAAACTAGTTTTGTCCGGACTCCTCACAGGATCAACTTTAGAACCTCCCCCTTAGAGGCTCAAGGCAGTACCAACCTATGGTACTCCTGAGAAGTTCATCCCAAGGGAGTGCCTTTTTCTCCAGAGCCATTTTCAAAACACTTTATACTATACATATAGTATCTTTCAAATCATACACCTAGTATGATTCATACAAAGCTCCTATACACAAAATCGATTAGCCTAAAATTGATAATTCTCATACTAGGCTTTTCAAATTTCAATATTGATTTTATCCAAAAATCAAAAGCCTTTCCAAATTCAAAGGTTCCCAAAACCTTTTCCACAATCCTCATAAGATCCTTTATATATATATAAATATATATAATTTTTTTTAAAAAAACTTTAGATCATTTCAAACTTGTATAAAACTCCTTTTATACTTCAAATATTTTCAAAACCCTTTCTTCTCGCTATAGATTCAACAAGAGGAGATTTATCTTATATAACAAAGATATATAACTTTGTTTATCCCAAATCAAACATTCAAATTGAATTGCTCTTTACAAAACCACTTACCAATATCACTTACTTCCATAAAGTAAATTTTTACCATAGAAATATCCAATTTCCAGTTTTATTCATTGTATATTTCACAAAATATACTTTTCATTTCAAAAACCATTTTACATTTCTTATCCACAAATTTCCCAATATCAATTTCATTCAAATCCGTACGATGTACATATATCATCCGTATGCTATATCAATCTGATCGCTCACTCGATCATACAATTTCACTTCCGAACTAGTATCGTTCACCCGACTTCCTAGTGCGGACTCAGATCTGGTTTCTTGATCAGAAACCATCATTCTCCTTGCATAGCATAACTATGATAGAGAATACCCAATACCAATCAACAACCCATATCCAGGTTCGCCGTCGAAAATCGAGTGAAAAATCCCAACTCGGATCGATATACTATCTCGAAATTCTGTGTTCGAATCTGGATCAAATCACTATGCGAATAGAATAATATACGTGCATCCTACGTATTTATCTTCATTGATTATTAACCAAATAAATTCTCTTTTCCATTCACATTCACTTAAATTTCTATCCACTTATCCACAATTGCTTAAATCCTCATTTGGATTATCACCTCAATTCTTATCTCAAATGAATATTCAATCATAAACAGTTTAAACTCTGTCCAGCTTAATTTTAGAAAATAGCTTGAAAAGTTAAAAATAGATAAGTATTTGAAAAATGATTATTAGTTTGTAAAATATTGTAAAATAGTTAAATAATTGTAAATTAGTTGGAAAATAGTCAAATAGTTATAGAAATTTTAAATAATAGTAAAATAGTTTGTAAAATAGTAATCAGTTATAAAGTAGTTGAGAAATAATAATTAGTTTATAAAACAGTTGTAAAATAGTTAAATAGCTTCAAAAATAATTGTAAAATAAGTATAAAATAGTCTTGGGTTTTAAAAAGAAAAGTTGCATAGTAAATAGTTAGGAAAATAGATTTAAAACAGTTTATATTAAAATAATTTATTTCAAAATAGACCAGAGCCAAACTGTTTAATTTCCAATCTCCATTCCCATCAATTCAATTTAAATTTCCACAACCATTTAAATTGACTCAATTTTAATTTGAGTAACTTCAATTTCCCTTGAACTTGATTTATCCCCAATTCAAGTTGAATCAACCTCAATTTCTTTCCAAATTCAAATCAAATTCCATATGATTTTAAACCTATTCAACTTTAATTACAATTCCAAATTATTCAAATCAATTTGGACTAACTTCAAATTGAACCCACTTCAATTTCAAATCATCTCAATCCCCTTTGAATAAATCCCAATTCCCATTTGAATTTGAACTTATTCAACTTCAATTTTATTTCAAATCAATCCAATTCAAAATTTCCATTTGAATTTTTTAAACTTATTCATCTTCAATCACAATTCTAATTAATTCAAATAAAATTTATTTTTAACTAATTCAATTCAAATTTCAAATTTAAACCATCCCGAATTATATAAGTTCGAGTTAAATTTTTAAATGTTGATTTAATCCTTTAAATCAAATCAACTTATATTTTTAAAACCATTTAATTTTGAATCCAAATTCTATTCTTAACCTATTTCATAGTTCAAATAATAATTCAAATCCCTTTTTAAACAACTAAAACTTTGAAATTCAATTTATCATCAAATTTCAATTTTGAAACCAAACCTTTGAAGTTTTATCTTAAACATTCAAATCTTAAGTCCAAAACGATTCCAATTTACCCTAACAATGGATATATTACCACACCCCATTTCTTTAAACAAATCCAATTTACAGTTTAAAGATTATTAATAACAATGGGATGGTATTATTCAAATTATTTTAAAACAACCATCCATTTCCAATTTTCGGATCTCAAACCCAATTTGAGATCACTCAAACTCCCAATTCCAACCAACCATTTAACTTCCCAAATTAAATCTTAATTTCATCTTGAAATTTCCAAATCAGGTTGATCATTCAGACTTATTTAACTTCTTCCAAGTTAAATTCAATTTACTTAATCCAGTCAACTTTACCCAATTTGAATTTCCGTTTCAAATTTTAAACTTCCCATAAATAATCTTCCCACTTAAATTTAAAACCTACTTCACTTTGGGTTTCACATCACATTCCAAAGGAAATTCAAAACTCAACCTTAGAGTTTATTTCCTTTATACACCTGGTTACCTTTAAATTTTAAACCACCTTTGGTTTTAAATTCAAACAAATTCCTTTAAAATTCCAAACAACCCTTGTTTGAAATAGGACCCTTTCATTCAAATATATTAAATAACATTTCTTATTTTAAAATAAGATCATATTCAAAATAGTTTTGAATAATATTATTTCCTTTAACATTTTGAAACCAATTCAAATGGTTAAATTTAGAATTCAGAATTTCACAATTTGAAACCCACTTTAATTTACATCTTTTCAAATTTACAAGTTACTCTTTTTAAATGGTTACTTCCTTAAAACATTTTATTGTTTATTGGAAAACAATCATCTCATTATTAAACACAATAACCATTCTATTTTTTTGGTTTGAAACCAATTCTAATTAATCTTGTTTTGAAATTCTTCCCCAACTTCAAGATTTAATTTCAGTTTGAATCCATTTCAAACTTATCTTTGATTTAATTTTAATTTGGTTGTATTTCTATTACCACTTAATTTAATTCCAATAATTTAACAACCAATTACCTTAATATTTATTAGAAAGAAATATTGCTATATATATCAAAATATATTCTTATAAAATCATTTAAAATCTTTATATAAGAAAATAACAAGTACGCACTCATATATATATATACACACTCACACTCAACTCATTCTTAGGGTAGCATTGACTCTATCCTTAATGAGTAATCCCACCAGAGGCAAGGTTTCCGCTTAACCTGGCTCTGATACCGAATGTAACGACCCGAAATTTCCGAACCCAAAAATTCCAGATAGTTAGGGAAAAGGAGAAAGAGAAAGAAACAGAAAATCAAACTTAGAATCTCACATTTGCAGTGGATAAAATATAATATCACATAAATAACAGTTTCATAAAGAAGAATTGTATCAGTACACTTATATTTTTATACATCAGAGTTACAACCATTACACAACACTGGACATATTAAAACAACATGTCCTAGATAAACTATAATATATACAGCTGGATACGCTCCATACGTTCCTGCCATCCAGCTCGCCTCTTGAGCCCCAAACGTCCTTACCTGAAAATCTGTAGTACTCGGTCTGACCCGAGCATTACACCAAAATAACACCCGGGTCAGGCTGGAAACCAGCGTGGGTAAACCCAACTAACATGGAATTAAACAACATAAATCTTACATAAAACCCGGGGTAACTCGTATCAATTTACAAATTCACAATTTGTTATAGACATTACTTTTTTTTCACGCATCAATTTCTAAGTACCAAAACTTAGATTAAATGGTCAAATTCACTTAAATAATTCCATTCCAGTCTATTGATTTCCCATAGCAATCTATAAGAATCGAAGTGGTTTCGGGTATTTACTAATACCCGATTCCGGTCTCTTCGAATTCAATACCATCATATCCCAAGTTATTCAAGTGAAATACAATTCAACTTTAAATACAAGATGTCACTTTTTACACAGCAATTCATCATCGATAGATGACCACACTATCATAGTCCATCCAAACATATCATATCACAAACATTTCATCAGAGATAACAATCAATTCAAGGCATTTAATCATCATTTAATCATTCATAAGAAAGATGGATCATCCAAAATTAATTTAATTTTATCTCTAATCAAATTAATTACTAATCTTTTAATCACCTAGATTTTCTTTACGTAATCATTAATTAATTACAAATCAATCAATTAATCACCCTTAATTGTCTTTAATTACATAAAGTAATTATTCTTTAATTAATTACATAAATTAATTATTCTTAACCATTTACAGTAATTAATCTTTAATTTACTTCCATTAATTACATTAATTAATGATCCTTAATTAATTACTTTCATTTATCAGCCTTAATCAATCATAAACAGAAATTAACCATTCTGTAATTACTGGCCCTAATTAATCAACTCCTTAATTAATTATATTAATCCTTTAATTAATTATACCAGGTAATTAATCATTAATTACTTCTCCTAAGTAATTAACCCTTAATTACTTCTCATTAAGTAATTGTCCTTATATTAATTACATCCAGTAATTAACTACCCTTAGTTACTTACTTACATTAATTAATTACACTAAGCAATCAATTCATAATTACTTCCATTCTTTAATTAATCCCAACTAGTAACCACCCATTAATTACTTCACTAAGTAATTATACTTATCAATCATCAAATGATTATCTTAAATTAATTAAAACTAATTAATTAATTAGCTTAAACTAATCATATTTATTAATCATTCCATAATTCTTAGTTAATGATCTTCATTAACTATTAATTCTTCTTTAATTACTTCTCCTAGTAATTAAACTTAGATTTATCATTATAAATTACAAATTAATTAATCTTTGATTAATTAACTTAAACCTTCAATTACTTTATAAATTAAATTAATCTCACTTGTTAATGGTCCTTTAATTACATCAATTAATAAATTATACTTAAATTATTACATAAGCCATTACCCTTTCTGAATATTTAAGATCTTAATTAATCAAAAAGTTTAACAATTTACCTTGTTCATTACCTTATTTCATTATTTACTTTTACTTCCTATCATTTACAGTTGACTTCATAATTATCTAAATATAGTTATATCACTTAATTAAATTTGCATCATTTAGTGACTTAAGTTAAGGTAAGTTAGACCTTGAAATTACTTAATTTATATTCCATTCAAAATAAAACATTAACCTAAACCTGATAAGATTTTAAACAGGGTTGAGATTTACTTTCATTTACAATTCATTTCATCTAAAACAAAACTAGGACCAAATGAAATAACCGGCCTAAATCTTCCCCCTCTCCTTTCCTCCTCATTCCGGTACCAAATCCTATCCTCTCTAAACTGACGCAGCTAAACAGACTTGACGCCGATCACTTGAATGATACCCATCGCAACTCGTCGACACACAACCATCACATCCGGATCGAACCACTTCTTCTACTTCTCCCTCAAGCTCCCTGCCATGGCTGATCATACGTGCACACGGTGCACGTGCACCATCACTCCGGTGTCCATCCCAACCATTCGACCATTCGAATCAGTCCCCTATTCTTCACTAGTTACCCTCAAATTTCGATGAAGCCTAAAATTCACTCAAACAGAAAAAACGACTCCCAGATGATCGACCGAGACCTGAAGCCCAGCACTTCGACGAACTGCACACCTTGCCGCCCACTAATCCCACCGACTCCTTCACCAATCGGAAGCTCTTCCACTACACTTTCTTTGTGCCAAAAATCTCGAGTTCCGGTTGTCCCTTTCTCCTCCTAATCGACTCGCGATCGCCAGCCTCTCAACACCTTCCCAAACCCTACAACGTCCTTGCATCGCTGCCTCGAAGAACGCTAAACCCTTTGACCATTTTTGCCCAGTCCCCTGACCTCCCAGCCTTCATCAGCCACGACCCCGATCACCGATGTCCCACCGATCACTAGAAAGAGCTTAAAACCCAAATTCCGATCAACCATAAATTACACATTCGAAACTAAAATAAAAATTCTAACTCAATTTTTAAAATTCATGATTTTTGACGGGAAATCAGATTATATAAGAAAATCAAGGAATTGTGATATTTGATTTTTATCATATTTTCAAAAAAAATTACTGTCGTTTCCATTTCCAGGCGATACTTCAACTTATAATCATCTTGCTGACATTCTTTCAAAAAAATTATTATTAGTCTTTCCTAACAGTTTTTCTAATTTGCAGGATATTCATCTCATGAATATAGAAATGAGTAGAAAAACAAAAGACAAAGAAATAATTGAGATAAGTAACAAAGTGGTGGATGAAAAATCTCCATCAACCTCGCAGTTGATAAAAACAGAGGTACAATCACCTAAAACGCCACCAACAGTATTTTTGGTGGGTAACTCCCTGAATAATTCGTCAGCTCAATCTCCAGTTAGAAATCAAACGAATAATCAAACGAATATTTTAGGGGTCCTTAAAAAATTTATCTAGTAATATAAAGAAGTCTATTAACGCCTGAATCCAGATTCCGAATATAAATCCTGAAATAAAGCTCAGTAAGCTGGATTTTAACTGAAGATTGAGTTGGTTCTGGCTTTTGATTATTCGTTTGATTTCTAACTGGAGATTGAGCTGGCGAATTTTTCAGGGCGTTACCCACTTAAAATACTGTTGGCGGCATTTTAGGAGATTGCACCTCTGTTTTTTATCAACTGTGAGGTTAATGGAGATTTTTCATCCACCACTTTGTTACTTATCTCAACTATTTCTTTGTCTTTTGTTTTTCCACTCGTTTCCATATTCATGAGATGAATATCCTGCAAATTAGAAAAACTGTTAGCAAAGATTGATAATAATTTTTTTGAAACAATGTCAGCAGCAAGATGATTATTCTTACCTTTTATATGCTCAAACTGTATAACATAACCATTTCCTTGATTAAGTTCTATAAATTTAACCATCTTGTTTTATTAATCTTTTTCGAACTTTCATTAGAAATAAACTTAACAATAGCTTCACAATGTGTTCGAACTGTAAAATCTTTGTTCAGATAAATTTTATACTAATCTAAACTGTTTATAAGTGCAAGGATTTCATAATCCAACGAAGTCCAACCGCTAACTGTATTAAAATTACCACTTGCATAAGAAGCAATTTTTTCTGTTGTCTTACTACTATATTTAGAAGGCTTGCATTTGAGGACTGCTCCCCAACCTTCTTTGCAACCATCACATTCTATAATAATGTAATCTGTTTCTAATGGTTACTCTAAAGATCTAATTCTTCTAACTTCTTCTTTAATTTTCTGTACTAATTTTATATCCTCTGTATTAAATCGTGTTTCGCCATTTTTTGATATCTTACCATATAATGGTCCTAATAATTTGGCTAGATGTGGGATAAATTTTCTAGCATAATTAACTAGTCCTAAAAATGCTTAAATTTTCTTTCTACTTTCTAATTTATCTAGAAATTAAAGTATTTTTTGTGAAATACGTGGCTGAAGTTCTACTTTACAATCCCCTATCTCTAACCTAAAATGGAAATTTTCGTTTAAATAATTCCATTTTCTTTTTAGAAACTACTTACCCATTGTCTTATATTTCTTGAAATACTGTTTTTAAATGTTGTTGATGTTCTTGTACACTTTTGCTTGCAATTAAAATATCATCAATATAAAATAGAAAAAATCATATTTTCTAAAAATACTGTCAATAAATCTTTGAAATAATGCCGGGGCTGTTTTTAATCCAAAGCTAAGAACATTCCATTCGAAATGCCCTTCTGAACACATAAAGGCTGTCCATGGTTTGAAATTTTCTTCTAATTTAAGCTGATTGTAACCAGATTTCAAATCAAACTTCCTAAATTTACATTTATTTTGAATAAGATTGATTAAGGTATTTCTATTAGGGATATTATATCCATCGTCTTCAGTGTTATGATTTAATCGTTTATAATTATACACTATTCTGCATTTTCCTCTTTTTTGCTTAGAATGATTTTTGACCAAAAAAGCTGCTGATCTATTTTTGAATCCGACCTTCTAATCAGATTTTGTTTTAACATTTCGTCTATCTGTTCTTTAAATTCCTTGACATTAGCTGGTGAATAATCAATATTCGCTGTTTTTATACTGATTTCTGGATTAATAATCTTAATTTTGGAAATGTGGTTAACTTTTTTTGGTAACATCGTTACCAATAAATCCTATGTAATGACCCGATATTTTCAACCATTCGCATTCGCACATATCGGACTTGAATTGTTCAAAATACCGCGTTGTAAATAAAATTTGGCAGATCTCAAAATATACAGTAAATAAATAATCATAGAATCACAGACACAGATATCAGAAAACTCGTAGCGGAATTAAAAATACTTAGTGGTTCATGAAGCCACTATAAATAGTCTCAATCAAATAAAAATTACATAGTCTTTAATCCAAATATAGTTTTAAATCATCAGTAGAACAATCCAAATGTCCACCAGTTTTGATTTCAAAAATTTAGATAAAGAACTGGAAGGGAAGTTTGCCAGCAGCTTGAAAGTGATCTACAGAAATCCTAGCTCCGGGATGAAACTGAACTGCAACTCAGGCTGACCCGAACATAAAATAAAACATAACACTCGAGTCAGGACATACATACTTATACAGTGTAAGCTAATTCAAGTGTACTGCAATATAGAACAAGTAACTTAAAGGATGCTTGGAACCACCCATCCTCTAAGGATCCGTTAAACTATTTACTATGTAGTAATACTTCGCTATTATAATGGTGTCTATTAGTAAATAAACTTACTTTTAAATAGCGTTAAGGCTTTACATTTTCCACCTTAACACATAATAGTCCCAGTAGTCCATCCAATATCATAGTCCTCCTGATCGGGAAGCCACTAGAGGATACTACATGGGCTACGGGAGAAAACCAAACTCGTATAAGGCTCGCTATGGTAGGTGACACGACACAACTAGGCAATGCCAGGGTAGATATACCAATTACGCTTCCAGACCGATGGTAACGCGTAGCGCGCAGCTACCGCCCACGTCGAACAACACTCCCAAATCAAAGGTGCGCACCAATACAATCACAAAAGTAATAGAATGGCATACGAAGAAGTGCGTCCGATCAGAGGTGCTACCTCATTAATCCGTCGATCGCTCCTGTTTTAGCCACCTTATGCCAACTCACGGGAGTCGGGTCCACGTATTTACCTCAAAGGAAACGTCTCCACCATCCTACTTCATTCTGGAATCTCCACCGCGTACACGGTTGTCAAAGTGGTTTTCGGTATCGACAGAGAGTATGCCAGATATCTGATCCCGGTCTCTTTAACAACCAAACGTTATTATAACCCGTGGTTACAACTTTTAAAAATGGTATTTATACTTTAAAAATCAAAATAAATTTCAAATACATTTCAATATCATAATATCATTTCAAACATCATTTATTTAAACATCAGTCATTTTATTTAATATAAAATACCATTTAAATCTATTCAATTTATTTAGGAATTAATTGCCTTTCAAATCACATTTAAAAGTTAAATTCTTCCATTTAAAACCATTTAAAGTCAGTTCCTTATTTTTATTAATTACATATTAAATTCCAAAATTTAAGCCTTTTTCCCCAAAGATTATTAAATCTTATTAAAACAATCAAAAATTCAGTTTCAGTAGCACTTATAAAATGCTACCTAAAGTTATAGGTTAAACAGTTCATCTACAAAAGACAGCATTTAAGTGCTGTAATAGATTTCTTTATTTCCAACTAAACTTTAGTTATCTTTATCAACTATAGCACTTACAAAGTGCTATAATAGCTTTTAGTTCAAATTAGCCTTTAAGTTCATTTAAATTTAACTACAACATTCACAAATGTTGTAATATCCTTTATATTTAAAATTTCAAGGTTTAACTATAATTTCATAACTAAGTAAATTTTTAATTAAATCATATTTAACTTACAAATCATATATTTTCACACGATGAAGTCATAATTTCAATACTCATATTTTTATGAATTTATAAGTAAATTTCATACAAAAAATCAAATTTTATTATGAATCTCTTATTTAAATCCAAGTATTAAATTCCCATTTCTTTAATTAAATTATTAACTTAACAATTAAGTTTTAAATTCCCAGAATATAACTTATTATCAATTATTTTACTTTATAAAATCTCACTATTAACAAAAATTCAGAATTTCCCAAAATAAGTTATATTTCAAAATTTTGCTTAAACATTCATTTATTTAACATTTGACTCATTCAAAAATCATTATAAATTTTATAAAAATCATTTAAATACATTTTAAACCAGAATATTATAAATTTTCCATTTAAAATGTTTTTAAAACATTTCAGAAAAATATTATATAAACCACGGGTCTGTATATAGTTTTCTAGCCTAGGTCAAGTGATACGGATATATATCATTTCAATCTGCAATTTACAAAGAAAATCCGGGTTCTATCATTTCAAACCCGTAATCCCAAGTTAAATAAATCACTAAATAAATAAATGAATGCATAAATAAGTAAGTATCGTTCAGGCCTATCATTTCAGCCTGTAATGATCTCTTTTTTTTCAGGGAACTTGCAGTGTGATTTTTAAACAGTAAATAATAATAAATAGTATAACTGCAAAATATAACAGTAGATAATACAACTAATGTTGTGTCAATTAAATAATGGGGTTTAACATCATAAGTTAATATCACAGGCAGATAAAATTAAATAAAATAAGTTTACAATTACACTTGTGATTAATTCACAAATATACAAGTATGTTTGTCCGGTGAGGAATACTCACCTGAATGTCGTCGAAGATTTTGATTCAAGAATGATGGTAACACTTTGAAAAGAGAATGCACAGAAGCACGATCAAATAGTTGCGAAGGCTGCGACCAGATTTTTTTTATTCTTGAAAAGGAAACGAATAAATTCAACATCAAAACTAAGTAAAATTTAACACAAAATTTCGAAATAAACTGAACGAATGGAATCAAATATTGACTTGACCACTTCACTAGATGGAGAGAGGAAGGTAGGGTGTAGATGAGCATGAAGTGGACGACAAAATATAACAAACAAAAAGAAGAAGGAAGGAAAAATAATGAATAAAACCATTACCTGATTTCCCTGCTCACGAAAAAGAAAGAAGCAAATGGAGATGCAGAAAATTTTGTGGTGAGGAAATGTGATATGAGGTTTGTATTTATAGGCAGAAGCTTTGCACGCAAGGAAAAGTAACGTGTGCAAATCAAATGGGAACAAAAAGGCAAGCAAATATTTTTGCTTTGATATGTGATGTTGAATTATTGCGTTTATAAGGCAAAGAATATTTAAATCAAATAGTTAATTTTTGCAGCGGTATCTTGGACCACATATCCAAAAGTAACGTACATTGATTTGATAAAGGAATGGAAAAAGAAATTTGTTTTTTTTTGAACAGTACGTGAACATGAATCGTAAGGGCGCTGTCATTCCCCTGAATATGCGTGATGTTTGAGATAAAAGGGGAAATAAAATTTAAATTAATTTCTTTCATTTTTTTTTGCTGACCGAGTATTTCCAAAAGGGTTTGCATGATTATAGGAAGAAACATCAAACATATTTTGCTTTGACTGAAGAGGAAATTTCGAACGTTGCCAATAGTTTCAGGTGGGAAATAATAGATATGTAATATACGGTATCCGTTTCTTTCTGAAATAAATTAGCAGTCTATGCATGTGATATCTAAAGTTATTGCATTGATTTTATCATTTTCTACCATGTAGGTTAAATTACATCTAGTTGCAAATATAAAGCAAATTTAACTGAAATTTGGTTCTACTACATAGAAAATGAAGTGTGACATATTTTATTATTACAGGAATAATTTTACTTCGCAATCTTTCAAAAATGAAGTTAAGGGAGGAAAGAAACTTGCATTGATGATTTAGTTTAAAAGATGAAAGTTTTACTGATAGATAAAATAAGGAACGCACAAATTAAGGATATGAATGTTAGAAAAATCAAAGATTTTATACCAAATAAAATAGTTGCAGCAAAAGAGAAAAGGGATGTCCCTAAAAAGGTAAATGGCTAGTCACAGTTAAAGGAAAATTGAAACGGATATGCTTCCCGTTTACTGATTTATTTAACCATTTTAAGTTACGGTATACACATTTGGAATGCGCATTATAGACGCAATAACTAACTCAAAATTTTACGCTCAAAATGACGCCTAAATTCTTATAGGTTTTCTTATATACATTATTTACTCCATCAGATAACGTGCCCTTTAAATGCATGCTTAAACAGTTTCTTTATGAATCTTGAAATTTATTACTTATTAAGATATGTTTTGTTTACACTGGGTTTTTATTCATTCATTTATCATTTACCCAGAATCTATTACAAAAGTGTATATAAGTAACGGTATAAATTATTTTATTTTTAAAAGGTATACAATCTATTTTAAAGAACAAAAGTGAAATAAAAGTTGTTGTGAATTTATTCAATTAAACTAAAAGATTTGAAAACTAGAAAAAAAAAGATTTAGATTTCGATCAACGTTAATTTATAACCAAAATATGCATTTTAGAGTTTTCTTATAAATAAAAAACTTGGGCGAGCTAAATTTAGAAAAGGACAAAAAAATAAAAATGGAAAATGAATGGCTACAAGCATGGCAAGAAATAAAGAGGCTAGAATTAAAAAGGTCATGAGTTAAGGTAAAAGAAACATATATATTTAATCTTATATGTAAATGAAAAAGGAATGAGATAAGGAGAAGATTTTGGAGCGAATAGGAAGAGTAATACATAACTAAAGTATGGTAATTAAATAGATAGGTAAATAAAAATGTAAGAAATAACAATTTAGTGTATGCGTAATTAAAGCAAAGTAACGTATGTATAATTGAATTTTTTTTTCAAGCTATTAAATAAAAGATATACATAAGAAATATTTAATAGATAAAATAAGGTCTAGACAAATAAATAAAGAAATAAATGTCAAGAGACAGACATAGGAAAATAATAAAGAGACTAGGCAAATAAAAATGGGAAGTGGGAAATAAATCTTTTTATTTGAATGGCAAAAAGAAATACACAGTTATGGATGAGATGGAGGGCTAAGGTAAGAAAGAAAGAGGGTATAAACGAATAACTTGATGTATTAAATTTTCTTTCTTTCTAGAATTGCATGAGAGATGAGAATGATTAGCTTTGTACGTGAATAGCAAGTACAATACACGACCAAAAGAAAATGAACAGCTAAAAGAGATAAAGAGTAGGCAATTAAAAAGGCAAGCAATTTAGGCAATATAACGCATACCCTTTTAGTTTCTTCCAAGCCATAAATAAAAGATATAAACAAGCAACAATCCAATAAATAAACATGACTGTCTAGACAAAATAAAAATAGAAAGATAAAATAGAGGTGGAGATAAGAAAATAATAATACTAAGAACACACACACACAGATATATATATATATATATATATATATATAATATGTAATAAAAGTAGAAAAATTTATTGCGTGTAAAACGCTGTATTTTATCAAAAAAAGTATAAGTTTTAAATTCCCAATAAATTCAAATTTCAATTAATTACTTTCCAATAACTACCATGCTTCCATTCTACTCTTTTATTTAATCTGTTATCACTCTATAAACCTAATTATTATTTGTTTATCTTTCCTTACAAAAATATATATTCCAATTTTCATCTTTCTTTTGTAATAACTTGTTATTTTCAATTATTTTGAATTTCCCAAATATAAACATTTACCATAAATAAAACCTAAATCAATTTATTCAACTTGGTTTCATTCCTTTATTTCATCTTATGAATAAAATATAATTTTCATTTATGTCATTTCATTTACATTCACACATTACAGTTACAGTCCTATCTCACATTAATGAACATTTACCTACATTTAAATGTAATTGACTTCCTACTCTGAATTTAGTAGCCCTAAATAAAAAGGTGACTTGCATAAATGTTGTCACTAACTTTATATTACACTCAAGTTTATTATTTCCACTAATTATCAGAATTGCTTATTTAATGTTGAATTCACTCCATTACCATACGTTTATTTGCATATATTCAATTTAATACCCAAATGTAACAGTTATAACTAAATTTATAGACCAATTAAATAGTAACTTACAACCGTTACTATATCCTTTTTATTTTCATTTCATTTTAAACACTCACTTCATTATAAAGGTTTTTTTTCTCTTTTTTTTTTTCTTAAATTTAATTACAAAAATCTTATTAAATTAACCAGTTTAATTATCGAAATTTACAGGTCATTATTCTCTCCCCCACTCAAAACTTTTCGTCCCCGAAAAGGAAGGAGGTAGGAGAATAGAACACCCTGAAAGAAAATTAAATTGAAACTCAAAATGGAATCATTTATTTAAACCATATAAATTCAATTTAAATTAATAAATATTCAATAATTGATTTAATTCATTTGATTTTTACTGAAGTTAAATCAATCTTAACTATTTCTAAATTAATTATCTTATTATCCAATTATTTTGAAATTAACAATTTCTAAAATCATAAATTTGTATAGTCATTTATAATAATCATCTTTTATTCAACAAATTTAATTCTTCTTTATTCCAGATTATTATTAAATATATTCTACTTAATATATCTTATCTCACATATTAAGTAGATTACATTTATTATAACTATTCCAATTTATTTCTAAATTTCCTTTAACACCATTTGATATTGTATATTATTCAATTATTTTTTTATTCTATATACCTCTATTTGTCTTTTTGTAACTGAAACTTTAAGTGTATAACATTTATTATAACCACTCAAATTTTATTTATAAAATCCTTTTATATTGTACATTATCCAATTACATAGTTAATTTCTGAATGATTTAGGTAAGTTATATTGGCATGCAATTATACAAGTAATTTTTTTTCCAATTTTATTATTCAAGTTTAAATATTCATTCAAAATTTGACTTTATTTTATCATTAGAATCACCTTTTAACATAAATTTATGAATTAAATTTCCAATTAACTTCAAACACTTTAGAGATAAATAAATACATACATATAGTATATGTCAAATCAAATTTAAATCATATATCTATATTTATTATAGATTAAGTCATATTTTAGAAATTCAAATCAATCAAATTTTTGGAGCAAAACTACAGCGTGGTCTCTTCACTTCGATACTCGAAAATGAATGTCGATGATGTTGTAGTCATCACCGAAATAATTTTCCAGCGACAAAGAGAAGAGCACTAATTTTAAAAAATTTAAAATTCTTTGGAAACAAATTTCTATTCGAAAATAATTTAAATAATAATATATCCTTTTAAGACTTTAAACACAAGGTTTGAAACTATCAGAAATTAAATTCTTAAATTCTTGTTTTAAATTCATTTCTATTTCCAAATAAATTTATATCCATGTTTTATAGTTCAATTATTTATATAAGACAAAACCAATGGTTTACAAAACAATAAATAAAATCAAACACTATTATCTCTAAACAACTAGTTAAATTCTAAAAATTATACTTATATATAATATTAGATTTTTCCCAAATATAGGAATAAATTTTTCGAAACAAGTATAAAGATTCAAATTTGAAGGACTCAAATCAAAGAGAATTGTGATTTAAAGATAAGTTGGAATCAGAAGATCCGATGATTAAATAACAGAATGAGGAACCAGATAAGTTTATAAAAATCGCGGGCAACCTTAACCGGGTCAACCGTGACTTAAAGAATAAGATCGATGTGGATTTTCTAGGGTAAATCTACATTCGATCTGAAGAGATAGAGTTCAGTATAACCAAAGATACTAGCATCTAAACCGAGGATAAATATAAATCTCTGGTGAATCAATGATAATTGCGAAGGAGTTTCACCCCTTTATTAGAATATTAGCGAGACCGCCAATTCACTATAAAGATCATCCGAAGAGGAGTTATGGGATACTCCAGAATCGAAAGAAAATGAATAGTGAGGGACACGAATGAACTTCGGAACCGCAGGGAACGTTCCAAAATTCGAAAAGGAAGGGATTCAAGCTCGAATGAAAGTGATTCTGTAATCAAATTTACCATACATTCTAAGTTTTGCCTAGAGCCAAAGCTCTGATTCCAAATGTGACGACCCGATATTTTCAACCATTCGCATCCGCACATGTCGGACTTGAATTGTTCAAAATACCGCGTTGTAACTAAAATTTGGAAAATCTCAAAATATACAGTAAATAAATAATCACAGAATCACAGACACAGATATCAGAAAACTCGCAGCGGAATTTAAAAATACTTAGTGGTTCATGAAGCCACTATAAATAGTCTCAATCAAATAAAAATTACATAGTCTTTAATCCAAATATAGTTTTAAATTATCAGTAGAACAATCCAAATGTCCACCAGTATTGATTTCGAAAATTTAGACAAAGAACTAGAAGGGAAGTTTGCCAGCAGCTTGAAAGTGATCTACAGAAATCCTAGCTCCAGGATGAAACTGAACGGCAACTCAGGCTGACCCGAGCGTAAAATAAAACATAACACTCGAGTCAGGACATACATACTTATACAGTGTAAGCTAATTCAAGTGTACTGCAATATAGAACAAGTAACTTAAAGGATGCTTGGGACCGCCCATCCTCTAAGGATCCGTTAAACTATTTACTATGTAGTAATACTTCGCTATTATAATAGTGTCTATTAGTAAATAAACTTACTTTTAAATAGCGTTAAGGCTTTACATTTTCCACCTTAACACATAATAGTCCCAGTAGTCCATCCAATATCATAATCCTCCTGATCGGGAAGCCACCAGAGGATACCACACGGGCTACGGGAGAAAACCAAACTCATACAAGGCTCGCTATGGTAGGTGACACGGCACAACTAGGCAATGCCAGGGTAGATATACCAATTACGCTTTCGGACCGATGGTAACGCGTAGCGCGCAGCTACCGCCCACCTCGAACAACACTCCCAAATCAAAGGTGCGCACCAATACAATCACAAAAGTAATAGAATGGCATACGAAGAAGTGCGTCCGATCAGAGGTGCTACCTCATTAATCCGTCGATCGCTCCTGTTTTAGCCACCTTATGCCAACTCACGGGAGTCGGGTCCACGTATTTACCTCAAAGGAAACGTCTCCACCATCCTACTTCATTCTGGAATCTCCACCGAATACACGGTTGTCAAAGTGGTTTTCGGTATCGACAGAGAGTATGCCAGATATCTGATCCCGGTCTCTTTAACAACCAAACGTTATTATAACCCGTGGTTACAACTTTTAAAAATGGTATTTATATGTTAAAAATCAAAATAAATTTCAAATACATTTCAATATCATAATATCATTTCAAACATCATTTATTTAAACATCAGTCATTTTATTTAATATAAAATACCATTTAAATCTATTCAATTTATTTAGGAATTAATTGCCTTTCAAATCACATTTAAAAGTTAAATTCTTCCATTTAAAACCATTTAAAGTCAATTCCTTATTTTTATTAACTACATAGTAAATTCCAAAATTTAAGCCTTTTTCGCAAAGATTATTAAATCTTATTAAAACAATCAAAAATTCAGTTTCAGTAGCACTTATAAAATGCTACCTAAAGTTATAGGTTAAACAGTTCATCTACAAAAGACAGCATTTAAGTGCTGTAATAGATTTCTTTATTTCCAACTAAACTTTAGTTATCTTTATCAACTATAGCACTTACAAAGTGCTATAATAGCTTTTAGTTCAAATTAGCCTTTAAGTTCATTTAAATTTAACTACAACATTCACAAATATTGTAATATCCTTTATATTTAAAATTTCAAGGTTTAACTATAATTTCATAACTAAGTAAATTTTTATTTAAATCATATTTAACTTACAAATCATATATTTTCACATGATGAAGTCATAATTTCAATACTTATATTTTTATGAATTTATAAGTAATTTTCATACAAAAAATCAAATTTTATTACGAATCTCTTATTTAAATCCAAGTATTAAATTCCCATTTCTTTAATTAAATTATTAACTTAACAATTAAGTTTTAAATTCCCAGAATATAACTTATTATCAATTATTTTACTTTATAAAATCTCATTTTTAACAAAAATTCAGAATTTCCCAAAATAAGTTATATTTCAAAATTTTGCTTAAACATTCATTTATTTAACATTTGACTCATTCAAAAATCATTATAAATTTTATAAAAATCATTTAAATACATTTTAAACCAGAATATTATAAATTTTCCATTTAAAATGTTTTTAAAACATTTCAGAAAAATATTATATAAACCACGGGTTTGTATATAGTTTTCTAGCCTAGGTCAAGTGATACAGATATATATCATTTCAATCCGCAATTTACAAAGAAAGTCCGGGTTCTATCATTTCAAACCCGTAATCCCAAGTTAAATAAATCAATAATAAATAAATGAATGCATAAATAAGTAAGTATCGTTCAGGCCTATCATTTCAGCCTGTAATGATCTATTTTTTTTCCAGGGAACTTGTAGTGTGATTTTTAAACAGTAAATAATAATAAATAGTATAACTGCAAAATATAACAATAGATAATACAACTAATGATGTGTCAATTAAATAATGGGGTTTAACATCATAAGTTAATATCACAGGCAGATAAAATTAAATAAAATAAGTTTACAATTACACTTGTGATTAATTCACAAATATACAAGTATGTTTATCTGGTGAGGAATACTCACCTGAATGCCGTCGAAGATTTTGATTCAAGAATGATGGTAACACTTTGAAAAGAGAATGCACAGAAGCACGATCAAATAGTTGCGAAGGCTGCGACCAGATTTTTTTTATTCTTGAAAAGGAAATGAATAAATTCAACATCAAAACTAAGTAAAATTTAACACAAAATTTCGAAATAAACTGAACGAATGGAATCAAATATTGACTTGACCACTTCACTAGATGGAGAGGAAGGTAAGGTGCAGATGAGCATGAAGTGGACGACAAAATATAACAAACAAAAAGAAGAAGGAAGGGAAAAAAATGAACAAAACCATTACCTGATTTTCCTGCTCACGAAAAAGAAAGAAGCAAATGGAGATGCAGAAAATTTTGTGGTGAGGAAATGTGATATGAGGTTTGTATTTATAGGCAGAAGCTTTGCACGCAAGGAAAAGTAACGTGTGCAAATCAAATGGGAACAAAAAGGCAAGCAAATATTTTTTCTTTGATATGTGATGTTGAATTATTTCGTTTATAAGGCAAAGAATATTTAAATCAAATAGTTAATTTTTGCAGTGGTATCTTGGACCACATATCCAAAAGTAACGTACATTGATTTGATAAAGGAATGGAAAAAGAAATTTGTTTTTTTTTTGAACAGTACGTGAACATGAATCGAAAGGGTGCTGTCATTCCCCTGAATATGCGTGATGTTTGAGATAAAAGGGGAAATAAAATTTAAATTAATTTCTTTCATTTATTTTTTGTTGACCGAGTATTTACAAAAGGGTTTGCATGATTATAGGAAGAAACATCAAACATATTTTGCTTTGACTGAAGAGGAAATTTCGAACGTTGCCAACAGTTTCAGGTTGGAAATAATAGATATGTAATATACGGTATCCGTTTCTTTCTGAAATAAATTAGCAGTCTATGCATGTGATATCTAAAGTTATTGCATTGTTTTTATCATTTTCTGCCATGTAGGTTAAATTACATCTAGTTGCAAATATAAAGCAAATTTAACTGAAATTTGGTTCTACTACATAGAAAATAAAGCTTGACATATTTTATTATTACAGGAATAGTTTTACTTCGCAATCTTTCAAAATGAAGTTAAGGGAGGCAAGCTGATAGGGAAAAAAAATATACTACTTACGTGACAAGAAACTTGCATTGATGATTTAGTTTAAAAGATGAAAGTTTTACTGATAGATAAAATAAGGAACGCACAAATTAAGGATATGAATGTTAGAAAAATCAAAGATTTTATACCAAATAAAATAGTTGCAGCAAAAGAGAAAAGGGATGTCCCTAAAAAGGTAAATGGCTAGGCATAGTTAAAGGAAAATTGAAACGGATATGCTTCCCGTTTACTGATTTATTTAACCATTTTTAGTTATGGTATACACATTTGGAATGCGCACTATAGACGCAATAATTAACTCAAAATTTTACGCTCAAAATGACGCCTAAATTCTTATACGTTTTCTTATATACATTATTTACTCCATCAGATAACGTGCCCTTTAAATGCATACTTAAACAGTTTCTTTATGAATCTTGAAATTTATTACTTATTAAGATATGTTTTGTTTACACTGGGTTTTTATTCATTCATTTATCATTTACCCAGAATCTATTACAAAAGTGTATATAAGTAACGGTATAAATTATTTTATTTTTAGAAGGTATACAATCTATTTTAAAGAACAAAAGTGAAATAAAAATTGTTGTGAATTTATTCAATTAAACTAAAAGATTTGAAAACTAGAGAAAAAAAAGATTTAGATTCCGATGAACGTTAATTTATAACCAAAATATGCATTTTAGAGTTTTCTTATAAATAAAAATCTTGGGCGAGCTAAATTTAGAAAAGGACAAAAAAAGAAAAATGAAAAATGAATGGCTACAAGAATGGCAAGAAATAAAGAGGCTAGAATTGAAAAGGTCATGAGTTAAGGTAAAAGAAACATATATATTTAATCTTATATGCAAATGAAAAAGGAATGAGATAAGGAGAAGATTTTGGAGTGAATAGGAAGAGTAATACATAACTAAAGTATGGTAATTAAATAGATAGGTAAATAAAAATGTAAGAAATAACAATTTAGTGTATGCATAATTAAAGCAAAGTAACGTATGTATAATTGAATTTTTTTTTTCAAGCTATTAAATAAAAGATATACATAAGAAATATTTAATAGATAAAATAAGGTCTAGACAAATAAATAAAGAAATAAATGTCAAGAGATAGACATAGGAAAATAATAAAGAGACTAGGCAAATAAAAATGAGAAGTGGGAAATAAATCTTTTTATTTGAATGGCAAAAAGAAATACACAGTTATGAATGAGGTGGAGGGCTAAGGTAAGAAAGAAAGAGGGTATAAATGAATAACTTGATATATTAAATTTTCTTTCTTTCTAGAATTGCATGAGAGATGAGAATGATTAGCTTTGTACGTGAATAGCAAGTACAATACACGACCAAAAGAAAATGAATAGCTAAAAGAAATAAAGAGTAGGCAATTAAAAAGGCAAGCAATTTAGACAATATAACGCATACCCTTTTAGTTTCTTCCAAGCCATAAATAAAAGATATAAACAAGCAACAATCCAATAAATAAACATGACTGTCTAGACAAAATAAAAATAGAAAGATAAAATAGAGATGGATATAAGAAAATAATAATAATAAGAACACACACACACACACACATATATATAATATGTAATAAAAGTAGAAAAATTTATTGCGTGTAAAACACTGTATTTTATCAAAAAAAAAGTATAAGTTTTAAATTCCCAGTAAATTCAAATTTCAATTAATTACTTTCCAATAACTACCATGCTTCCATTCTACTCTTTTATTAAATCTGTTATCACTCTATAAACCTAGTTATTATTTGTTTATCTTTCCTTACAAAAATATATATTCCAATTTTCATCTTTCTTTTGTAATAACTTGTTATTTTCAATTATATTGAATTTCCCAAATATATACATTTACCAGAAATAAAACCTAAATCAATTTATTCAACTTGGTTTCATTCCTTTATTTCATCTTATGAATAAAATATAAATTTCCATTTATGTCATTTCATTTACATTCACACATTACAGTTACAGTCCTATCTCACATTAATGAACATTTACCTACATTTAAATGTAATTGACTTCCTACTCTGAATTTAGCAGCCCTAAATAAAAAGGTGACTTGCATAAATGTTGTCACTAACTTTATATTACACTCAAGTTTATTATTTCCACTAATTATCAGAATTGCTTATATAATGTTGAATTCACTCCATTACAATACGTTCATTTGCATATATTCAATTTAATACCCAAATGTAACAGTTATAACTACATTAATAGACCAATTAAATAGTAACTTACAACCGTTACTATATCCTTTTTATTTTCATTTCATTTTAAACACTCACTTCATTATAAATTATAAAGGTTTTTTCTCTTTTTTTTTCTTCTTAAATTTAATTACTAAAATCTTATTAAATTAACCAGTTTAATTATCGAAATTTACAGGTCATTACACGCTCCCCCACTCAAAACTTTTCGTCCCCGAAAAGGAAGGAGGTAGGAGAATAGAACACCCTGAAAGAAAATTAAATTGAAACTCAAAATGGAATCATTTATTTAAATCATATAAATTCAATTTAAATTAATTAATATTCAATAATTGATTTAATTCATTTGATTTTTACTGAAGTTAAATCAATCTTAACTATTTCCAAATTAATTATCTTATTATCCAATTATTTTGAAATTAACAATTTCTAAAATCATAAATTTGTATAGTCATTTATAATAATCATCTTTTATTCAACAAATTTAATTCTTCTTTATTCCAGATTATTATTAAATATATTCTACTTAATATATCTTATCTCACATATTAAGTAGATTACATTTATTATAACTATTCCAATTTATTTCTAAATTTCCTTTAACACCATTTGATATTGTATATTATTCAATTATTTTTTTATTCTATTTACCTCTATTTGTCTTTTTGTAACGGAAACTTTAAGTGTATAACATTTATTATAACCACTCAAATTTTATTTATAAAATCCTTTTATATTGTACATTATCCAATTACATAGTTAATTTCTGAATGATTTAGGTAAGTTATATTGGCATGCAATTATACAAGTAATTGTTTTTCCAATTTTATTATTCAAGTTTAAATATTCATTCAAAATTTGACTTTATTTTATCATTAGAATCACCTTTTAACATAAATTTATGAATTAAATTTCCAATTAACTTCAAACACTTTAGAGATAAATAAATACATACATATAGTATATGTCAAATCAAATTTAAATCATATATCTATATGTATTATAGATTAAGTCATATTTTAGAAATTCAAATCAATTAAATTTTTGGAGCAAAACTACAGCATGGTCTCTTCACTTCGATACTCGAAAATGAATGTCGATGATGTTGTAGTCATCACCGAAATTATTTTCCAGCGACAAAGAGAAGAGCACTAATTTTTAAAATTTTAAAATTCTTTGGAAACAAATTTCTATTCGAAAATAATTTAAATAATAATATATCCTTTTAAGACTTTAAACACAAGGTTTGAAACTATCAGAAATTAAATTCTTAAATTCTTGTTTTAAATTCATTTCTATTTCCAAATAAATTTATAACCATGTTTTATAGTTCAATTATTTATATAAGATAAAACCAATGGTTTACAAAACCATAAATAAAATCAAACACTATTATCTCTAAACAACTAGTTAAATTCTGAAAATTATACTTATATATATAATATTAGATTTTTCCCAAATATAGGAATAAATTTTTCAAAACAAGTATAAAGATTCAAATTTGAAGGACTCAAATCAAAGAGAATTGTGATTTAAAGATAAGTTGGAATCAGAAGATCCGATGATTAAATAACAGAATGAGGAACTAGATAAGTTTATATAAATCGCGGGCAACCTTAACCGGGTCAACCGTGACTTAAAGAATAAGATCGATGTGGATTTTCTAGGGTAAATCTATATTCGATCTGAAGAGATAGAGTTCAGAATAACCGATGATACTAGCATCTAAACCGAGGATAAATATAAATCTCTGGTGAATCAATGCTAATTGCAAAGGAGTTTCACCCCTTTATTAGAATATTAGCGAGACCGCCAATTCACTATAAAGATCATCCGAAGTGGAGTTATGGGATACTCCAGAATCGAAAGAAAATGAATAGTGAGGGACACAAATGAACTTCGGAACCGCAGGGAACGTTCCAAAATTCGAAAAGGAAGAGATTCAAGCTCGAATGAAAGTGATTCTGTAAATCAAATTTACCATACATTCTAAGTTTTGCCTAGAGCCAAAGCTCTGATACCAAATGTAACGACACAATATTTTCAACCATTCGCATCCCCACATGTCGGACTTGAATTGTTCAAAATACCGCGTTGTAAATAAAATTTGGCAAATCTCAAAATATACAGTAAATAAATAATCACAGAATCACAGACACAGATATCAGAAAACTCGCAGCGGAATTTAAAAATACTTAATGATTCATGAAGCTACTATAAATAGTCTCAATCAAATAAAAATTACATAGTCTTTAATCCAAATATAGTTTTAAATCATCAGTAGAACAATCCAAATGTCCATCAGTATTGATTTCAAAAATTTAGATAAAGAACTGGAAGGGAAGTTTGCCAGCAGCTTGAAAGTGATCTACAGAAATTCTAGCTCCGGGATGAAACTGAACTGCAACTCAGGCTGACCCGAGCGTAAAATAAAACATAACACTCGAGTCAGGACATACATACTTATACAGTGTAAGCTAATTCAAGTGTACTGCAATATAAAACAAGTAACTTAAAGGATGCTTGAGACCGCCCATCCTCTAAGGATCCTTTAAAATATTTACCATGTAGTAATACTTCGCTATTATAATAGTGTCTATTAGTAAATAAACTTACTTTTAAATAGCGTTAAGGCTTTACATTTTCCACCTTAACACATAATAGTCCCAGTAGTCCATCCAATATCATAGTCCTCCTGATCGGGAAGCCACCAGAGGATACCACACGGGCTACGGGAGAAAACCAAACTCGTACAAGGCTCTCTATGGTAGGTGACACGGCACAACTAGGCAATGCCAGGGTAGATATACCAATTACGCTTCCGGACCGATGGTAACGCGTAACGCGCAGCTACCGCCCACCTCGAACAACACTCCCAAATCAAAGGTGCGCACCAATACAATCACAAAAGTAATAGAATGACATACGAAGAAGTGCGTCCGATCAGAGGTGCTACCTCATTAATCCGTCGATCGCTCCTGTTTTAGCCACCTTATGCCAACTCACGGGAGTCGGGTCCACGTATTTACCTCAAAGGAAACGTCTCCACCATCCTACTTCATTCTGGAATCTTCACCGCGTACACGGTTGTCAAAGTGGTTTTCGGTATCGACAGAGAGTATGCCAGATATCTGATCCCGGTCTCTTTAACAACCAAACGTTATTATAACCCGTGGTTACAACTTTTAAAAATGGTATTTATACTTTAAAAATCAAATTAAATTTCAAATACATTTCAATATCATAATATCATTTCAAACATCATTTATTTAAACATCAGTCATTTTATTTAATATAAAATACCATTTAAATCTATTCAATTTATTTAGGAATTAATTGACTTTCAAATCACATTTAAAAGTTAAATTCTTCCATTTAAAACCATTTAAAGTCAATTCCTTATTTTTATTAATTATATATTAAATTCCAAAATTTAAGCCTTTTTCCCAAAGATTATTAAATCTTATTAAAACAATCAAAAATTCAGTTTCAGTAGCACTTATAAAATGCTACCTAAAGTTATAGGTTAAATAGTTCATTTACAAAAGGTAGCATTTAAGTGTTGTAATAGATTTCTTTATTTCCAACTAAACTTTAGTTATCTTTATCAACTATAGCACTTACAAAGTGCTATAATAGCTTTTAGTTCAAATTAGCCTTTAAGTTCATTTAAATTTAACTACAACATTCACAAATGTTGTAATATCCTTTATATTTAAAATTTCAAGGTTTAACTATAATTTCATAACTAAGTAAATTTTTATTTAAATCATATTTAACTTACAAGTCATATATTTTCACATGATGAAGTCATAATTTCAATACTCATATTTTTATGAATTTATAAGTAAATTTCATACAAAAAATCAAATTTTATTATGAATCTCTTATTTAAATCCAAGTATTAAATTCCCATTTCTTTAATTAAATTATTAACTTAACAATTAAGTTTTAAATTCCCAGAATATAACTTATTATCAATTATTTTACTTTATAAAATCTCATTTTTAACAAAAATTCAGAATTTCCCAAAATAAGTTATATTTCAAAATTTTGCTTAAACATTCATTTATTTAACATTTGACTCATTCAAAAATCATTATAAATTTTATAAAAATCATTTAAATACATTTTAAACCAGAATATTATAAATTTTCCATTTAAAATGTTTTTAAAACATTTCAGAAAAATATTATATAAATCACGGGTCTGTATATAGTTTTCTAGCCTAAGTCAAGTGATACGGATATATATCATTTCAATCCGCAATTTACACAGAAAATCCGGGTTCTATCATTTCAAACCCGTAATCCCAAGTTAAATAAATCACTAAATAAATAAATGAATGCATAAATAAGTAAGTATCGTTCAGGCCTATCATTTCAGCCTGTAATGATCTCTTTTTTTTCCAGGGAACTTGCAGTGTGATTTTTAAACAGTAAATAATAATAAATAGTATAACTGCAAAATATAACAATAGATAATACAACTAATGATGTGTTAATTAAATAATGGGGTTTAACATCATAAGTTAATATCACAGGCAGATAAAATTAAATAAAATAAGTTTACAATTACACTTGTGATTAATTCACAAATATACAGTATGTTTGTCTGGTGAGGAATACTCACCTGAATGCCGTCGAAGATTTTGATTCAAGAATGATGGTAACACTTTGAAAAGAGAATGCACGGAAGCACGATCAAATAGTTGCGAAGGCTGCGACCAGATTTTTTTATTCTTGAAAAGGAAATGAATAAATTCAACATCAAAACTAAGTAAAATTTAACACAAAATTTCGAAATAAACTGAACGAATGGAATCAAATATTGACTTGACCACTTCACTAGATGGAGAGAGGAAGGTAGGGTGTAGATGAGCATGATGTGGACGACAAAATATAACAAACAAAAAGAAGAAGGAAGGGAAAAAAATGAATAAAACCATTACCTGATTTCCCTGCTCACGAAAAAGAAAGAAGCAAATGGAGATGCAGAAAATTTTGTGGTGAGGAAATGTGATATGAGGTTTGTATTTATAGGCAGAAGCTTTGCACGCAAGGAAAAGTAACGTGTGCAAATCAAATGGGAACAGAAAGGCAAGCAAATATTTTTGCTTTGATATGTGATGTTGAATTATTGCGTTTATAAGGCAAAGAATATTTAAGTCAAATAGTTAATTTTTGCAGTGGTATCTTGGACCACATATCCAAAAGTAACGTACATTGATTTGATAAAGGAATGGAAAAAAAAATTTGTTTTTTTGAACAGTACGTGAACATGAATCGAAAGGGTGCTGTCATTCCCCTGGATATGCGTGATATTTGAGATAAAAGGGGAAATAAAATTTAAATTAATTTCTTTCATTTTTTTTTTGCTGACCGAGTATTTCCAAAAGGGTTTGCATGATTATAGGAAGAAACATCAAACATATTTTGCTTTGACTAAAGAGGAAATTTCGAACGTTGCCAATAGTTTCAGGTAGGAAATAATAGATATGTAATATACGGTATCCGTTTCTTTCTGAAATAAATTAGCGGTCTATGCATGTGGTATCTAAAGTTATTGCATTGTTTTTATCATTTTCTGCCATGTAGGTTAAATTACATCTAGTTGCAAATATAAAGCAAATTTAACTGAAATTTGGTTCTACTACATAGAAAGTGAAGTTTGACATATTTTATTATTACAGGAATAGTTTTACTTCGCAATCTTTCAAAAATGAATTAAGGGAGGCAAGCTGATAGGGAAAAAAATATATACTGCTTACGTGACAAGAAACTTGCATTGATGATTTAGTTTAAAAGATGAAAGTTTTACTGATAGATAAAATAAGGAACGCACAAATTAAGGATATGAATGTTAGAAAAATAAAGATTTTATACCAAATAAAATAGTTGCAGCAAAAGAGAAAAGGGATGTCCCTAAAAAGGTAAATGGCTAGTCACAGTTAAAGGAAAATTGAAACGGATATGCTTCCCGTTTACTGATTTATTTAACCATTTTTAGTTACGGTATACACATTTGGAATGCGCACTATAGACGCAATAACTAACTCAAAATTTTACGCTCAAAATGACGCCTAAATTCTTATACGTTTTCTTATATACATTATTTACTCTATCATATAACGTGCCCTTTAAAAGCGTACTTAAACAGTTTCTTTATGAATCTTGAAATTTATTACTTATTAAGATATGTTTTGTTTACACTGGGTTTTTATTCATTCATTTATCATTTACCCAGAATCTATTACAAAAGTGTATATAAGTAACGGTATAAATTATTTTATTTTTAAAAGGTATACAATCTATTTTAAAGAACAAAAGTGAAATAAAAGTTGTTGTGAATTTATTCAATTAAACTAAAAGATATGAAAACTAGAAAAAAAAAGATTTATATTCCGATGAACGTTAATTTATAACCAAAATATGCATTTTAGAGTTTTCTTATAAATAAAAATCTTGGGCGAGCTAAATTTAGAAAAGGACAAAAAAAGAAAAATGGAAAATGAATGGTTACAAGAATGGCAAGAAATAAAGAGGCTAGAATTAAAAACGTCATGAGTTAAGGTAAAAGAAACATATATATTTAATCTTATATGCAAATGAAAAAGGAATGAGATAAGGAGAAGATTTTGGAGTGAATAGGAAGAGTAATACATAACTAAAGTATGATAATTAAATAGATAGGTAAATAAAAATGTAAGAAATAACAATTTAGTGTATGCGTAATTAAAGCAAAGTAACGTATGTATAATTGAATTTTTTTTTCAAGCTATTAAATAAAAGATATACATAAGAAATATTTAATAGATAAAATAAGGTCTAGACAAATAAATAAAGAAATAAATGTCAAGCGATAGACATAGGAAAATAATAAAGAGACTAGGCAAATAAAAATGAGAAGTGGAAAATAAATCTTTTTATTTGAATGGCAAAAAGAAATACACAGTTATGAATGAGGTGGAGGGCTAAGGTAAGAAAGAAAGAGGGTATAAACGAATAACTTGATGTATTAAATTTTCTTTCTTTCTAGAATTGCATGAGAGATGAGAATGATTAGCTTTGTACGTGAATAGCAAGTACAATACACGACCAAAAGAAAATGAACAACTAAAAGAAATAAAGAGTAGGCAATTAAAAAGGCAAGCAATTTAGACAATATAACGCATACCCTTTTAGTGTCTTCCAAGCCATAAATAAAAGATATAAACAAGCAACAATCCAATAAATAAACATGACTGTCTAGACAAAATAAAAATAGAAAGATAAAATAGAGGTGGATATAAGAAAATAATAATAATAAGAACACACACACAGATATATATATATATATATAATATGTAATAAAAGTAGAAAAATTTATTGCGTGTAAAACGCTGTATTTTATCAAAAAAAAAGTATAAGTTTTAAATTCCCAATAAATTCAAATTTCAATTAGATACTTTCCAATAACTACCATGCTTCCATTCTACTCTTTTATTAAATCTGTTATCACTCTATAAACCTAGTTATTATTTGTTTATCTTTCCTTATAAAAATATATATTCCAATTTTCATCTTTCTTTTGTAATAACTTGTTATTTTCAATTATATTGAATTTCCCAAATATATACATTTACCATAAATAAAATCTAAATCAATTTATTCAACTTGGTTTCATTCCTTTTGTAACGACCCGTATTTTTACGGATCGAAAGATCGTAGAACTGTCGACATTAAGTCGTTGATGTTGTTAAGTTGTTTAGAGTTTGAGTCGACCAAAGCTTAAGTCGTGTGAAAGTTAACTCGTGTGATAGCTTAGGTCGTGTGGTGCTTAGGTCGTGAACGAGTTAGTGATATGGAGCGACCTATAGAAGTCAGGCCGTGTAATAGTTAGGTCGTAAGGAAGATAGGTCGCGTGGTGCGACTTAACGTAATTGGCGACTTAAGGGTTAACGACCTAAGGGGTTAGGTCGTATGATAGTTAGGTCGGTGGAGTTTTGGAGCGACCTAAGGAGGTTAGCGAGTTACGAGTTAGAAGGCCACGGGTTAACGAGTTAAGGGCTAGCGACTTAAGGTTTAGGCGACCTAAGGGGATAGGTGTGGAACTTAGGTCGTGGGTAATTTAGGTAGTTTGGGACGACTTAACGGGTTAGCGACCTAGTGGTGATCGACTTAAGGAGGATGGCGACCTAGTGGATAGCCTGTGTTGTAGTTAGGTCGTTGGGCGACTTATGGTTGAGTCGTAGGTCTCGTGAGGTTTTCAGGTCGGCTTGTGTTTTAAGTCGCGCATAGGTTAAGTCGTTAGGTCGTTGGACCGTTAGGTCGCGCATGCCGTTAAGTGTTGAGTCGTTAGGTCGTTGGACCGTTAGGTCGCGCATGCCGTTAAGTGTTGAGTCGTTAGGTTGTTGAGTCGTGTAGAGGCTTAAGTCGTAGGTCGGGATAGTTAGGTCGTGGACGACCTAAGGGGGGGCGGACGACCTAAGGTTTCAGCCTATAAATACACGTCTTTGGTTCACTTTTTGGCACCGGATTTTGAAGCGACGAAGTGCTGCCATTTTTAGAGCTCGACTACAACATTCCTTCACTTCTTTTTCTCCACTTTAATCTTGTGCTTCCATCCATCTTAATTGAAGATCAAATCGAAGATTCAAGAGCCAAAGTTGAAGATCTCCATCCATCGAAGAGAGATTTCATCATTTGAAGGGAAACCTTGTCGGATCAAGCTAGATCATTTGCTGTCCAGATCTGGAGTTTGTTGTTTTCAGGTGTTTAGGTGATTCGGTGAGTGGTAGTTATCTCTCACACGGACCCAAAGGAGTATATTGGATCGGTGGTTTGTTTGTATGTTAAAGATAGTGATTTCATGCATTTTCTTTAAGTCTACATGTAGATCCATTGTCCATCAAGTTTTGATATCCGTTTTACTACATGTTAACCTATGCTAGTTCATTCATCAAGATATTACTTAGAATTCATGCTTGTTAGATTTAGACCCTTTATTTACGAAACTGCCATTATTATTATAACTGTTTATTTACATCTTGTTTGAATGATTTATTACTTGGATTAATGATTGATTTGATTGATTGTTCGAAGTTAGTTGATTGATGACTTGATTTGGACAAGTTGGTCGAAGATGATTCAAAAGCTAAGTGGAAATGCTCTTGAATAAGGAAAGCTGCTCGTAGCATATGAAGCGGACGGTAAAGCTCATATGGAAAGATTTGATTATGATGTTGAGATGAGACTTTGCTATGATGCGATGAAGCAAAGCATGATATGAGAAAGCCTTGGTTTAATCCAGACGAGATCATTCCAAGCATGATGATAACTCGGTGATGTGGTTCGAGTTTGTTGATAATGGTTGGCTCGAGAGGCGCTTGAGCTAGTATGTGAATAGTCGTCGGGGAGTATGACTAGAAGGCTGAGATCTCATCGTTATTGAAGGTTCTAGCATGCTCAAAGCAAGAGTACGTCGGGACGGGTCACGACGACGTCCTAGACATGGGTCACGATGACGTGTTAGTACTCTGGGCAGATTCGATAGTCCTAGGCACGGGTCACGACGACGTGCGGAGTTATGTCTAGAACCGGAGTTACCATTAGCCCTTGGCGGACGGATGAAATAATGGGCCGGCCATTCAACTAACGGTGAAATCGAGGCAATGATAACAGTGATAGCCAGAGTCATGGATGTTTGGATGTTTTGGTTGTATCGTCGCTGGGCCAAGAGCGATGCTTCCGGGGTGTTTACCTGATCTTGGTTTAGGCCTTGGGGGTTTGTACTTGGAAAACATCGACCTTGACTCGAGCGATAATTGCTTTACTTTAATTGTCTGCTTTGCTATGTTTGTTTCTGCTTAGCTGTGTCTGGGGGCTATCACTGTAGAAAGAGGTGGAGTGGGATGGTTGAGTTCCTATTTCTTTTTACCCTTTATGCTCTTTTGGTATGTTTGATAGTTGATTTACTGCTCACTAGGACTTTTGTCTGACTCAAGGTTTTATGTTTAACTCTTATTACCTTGGGCTGTTCATCCATGTTGGGATGGGCAGACTAGGTAGCAGGTGACAGGTGCCGTTCTTAGTGACTAACGCTGTTGATGACGAAGACGAGCTGGAGGCTTTTGCATATTGTTTTCTTACTATATGTACTGGATGTTCCGCTGTTTGTATGATTCTCTGAGTGTTATGTAGTGAGGCTTGATGTATTGACTATTCAGATGTTTGTATCAAATTGTTATGAACTTATATGATGGGAGTTCTGTTCTATAGAGCTTCACTATGTATACTTTCTATTGTATTTTATCCATGCGCTGTGAGTAGTACGATAGACTATTCTGTGTTTACCTTACCCTGATGATCGTCCATGGCGGCCTGGCACACTTTTCAGCGCATTATTTCCTTGTTGGGTGCAGGAGTCATGGGCGGTCGTCACATTTGGTATCAGAGCCTTGGTTAATCGATTTTAGCCAACGCTCGCTGACGTAACTACGTATGAGAGACGTAATTGTAATTTTGATGGATGATTGCTATATATAATATAGTAGCTTAGAAGGATTTGAATTTATTATGCAGTTGTTTCCCCAGGGTATATTAATCATTTCTTTTAGATATTAGGAATGAGTCGAAGAGGGAGACCAGCTGCTTGAGGAGGCCATGCTGTTGAGGGGGCTGCTGATTATGCTTCTATGTTTGAGGCTATGATGACTTCGATCATGAGAAGGATGCCAGCTCCGGGGCCATCAGTAGATGTTGGAGTCCAAGTTCAATCCCCAAGACCAGTGGATTTTGCTAAGTTGTGTAAGGACTATACTACTCTTGGAGGAAAGGTTTTCTTGGGAACAGAATCAACCATTGAAGTTCAAAGGTGGATTGATGCTTGTAGAAGGATCTTTGGTTACTTGGGAATTGAGGATGCAACTAAGAGGAAGCTTGCATCAAGACAGCTTCAAGGAAGAGCTTCTGTTTGGTGGAACTCTGTCACCATTGATACTCCAGAGGAAGATATCACTTGGGAGCAATTCCAAGCTAGATTTGAGGCTAAGTTCATTTCTACAGCTCAGAAATCGGTTCTGTTTAAGAAGTTTGTGGAACTCAAGCAAGGTGGAAGACCGGTTCTTGAGTATGTTTCTGAGTTTGAAGCCTTGTCCAAGTATGCTCGGTCATATATTGAATCTCCTTATCAGAAGAATGAGAAGTTTGTGACAGGCTTGGACGGTTATCTTGGGACGCAGTTGGTGGATCATTTGGATGACCCATTTGAGAAGCTTGTGGAGAAAGCTCTCAGGCATGAGAATTTGTTTCCTAAAGAAGGATCTGTTGTTGCTGTGACCAAGGAGCCAAGTGGAAACAAGAAGAGAAAGCAGCAGCAGAAGGGTAAGGATGGCCAGAAGAAGCCAAGGGGTGAAGTGACCTGCTACAACTGTCGGCAGAAGGGTCTTCTCTCCAGGGATTGCAAGAATCCGAGAGTGCCGGTGAAGTGCCACAACTGTGACAAACCAGGGCATATCAAGAGGAATTGTCCAGAACCGAGGAAGGACAAGCAGATTGGGCAAGCCTATGCTTTGGGGGAGGTGCCATCATCTTTAAAGGCTCCTACTGCTGAAGAGAAAGGAAAGAGTGTGGTGGTTCAAGGTACTCTTTCTTTATGTGGTGTTCCAGTTAGAGTGTTGTTTGATACTGGGGCATCGCATTCGTTTGTTTGTAATGAACTTGTAGGTCGGTTGGGTTTGGAACCGGATATTGTTGATGGACCATTGGTTGTGACTAATCCAATTGGGGGTTCGTCTTGTTTGTGTATGGTATGTCGTGGTCTAGTTGTATCGAGTCATGATTGCTCTTTTGTTTGTGATTGTTTTGTTCTGAACTTTGCGGGGTTCGGAATTATTTTGGGTATGGACTGGCTTAGGAAGTATGCGGAAAGGGTTGATTGCAAGAGGCTGGAGGTGACAGTCGAGAATGTGGAGGGGCGAAAGGTTGTGATACGATGTAAGCATGAAGAAGGCGTCTTCATGAGCTTCATGTATTCGCTGGTTGTTCCACGGGATGGACTGTCATCGGTGCCTATTGTGAATGGATTTGAGGATGTCTTTGACGAGGTCAAAGGGCTACCGCCGCATAGAGAGATCGAGTTTCGTATCGATCTAGTTGAAGGAGCCAGACCTGTTGTGATGCCTCTTCGGCGGATAGCGCCTAGGGAACAGCAAGAGTTGAAGGTGCAAGTTGATGACCTTTTACAGAAAGGATTCATTCGGCGTAGTGTGTCCGAATGGGGTGCACCAGTTGTGTTCGCAACCAAAGCGGATGGATCGTTGAGGTTATGTGTGGATTATCGTGAGCTGAATAAAGTGACTAAGAAGAACAAGTATCCATTGCCGAGAATAGATGACTTGTTTGATCAGCTTCACGAAGCTAAGGTGTTTTCTCAGATGGATTTGGCAACGGGATTTCACCAGTTAAGAGTGGCGAAGGATAGTGTGCCGAAGACTGCTTTCAGGACACCATCCGGTTTCTATGAGTGGCTGGTAATGCCGTTTGGATTGACTAATGCACCAGCATATTTTGTGGATCTTATGAATAGAGTATTCAGGGATCAGTTGAACAAGTTTGTACTTGTGTTCGTGGATGATATTCTGATTTATTGTAGAACTGAAGAAGATCACAAGATACATTTGCAGATTGTTTTGGAAATCTTGCGGAAACATCAGCTGAAGGCTAAGTTTTCGAAGTGTCACTTCTGGAAGAGCGAAGTGAGGTTCTTAGGCCATGTTATTTCTGGAAATGGAATAGCGGTAGATCCCGCTAAGGTGGCAGCAATCCAGGATTGGGTTAGACCTAAGAATGCATCTGATGTGAGAAGTTTTCTTGGATTAGCAGGATACTATTGTCGGTTTATCAAAGACTTTTCCAAGATAGCTGCACCGTTAACAGGATTGACAAAAAAGAATCAAGTATTTAGATGGGAAGCTAAGTGTGAGCAAACTTTCGAAATCCTGGAAGAGCAACTAACAAGTGCTCCTGTTTTGACTATTCCAAGTGGGAATGACGTGATGGTGGTTTACACCGATGCATGTGGTACTGGACTTGGAGCAGTGCTGATGCAAAAGGATAAAGTTGTTGCATATGCAAGTCGACAACTGAAGCCGCATGAAAGGAATTATCCGACTCATGATTTGGAGTTAGCGGTGATTGTATTTGCTTTAAAGATGTGGAGACATTACCTACCGGGAGTTCGATTCGAGTTGTTTACAGATCATACGTCATTGAAGTATCTTTTCTCCCAAAAGGATTTGAATCGCCGACAGCAGCGATGGCTAGAGTTTTTAGCATCATACGATTTTGGTATAGCCTATACTCCGGGAAAAGGTAACGCAGTGGCAGATGCGTTAAGTCGAAGACATGCAGGATTGGGAGACATGTTTTCGGAATGGAAGAGTCTCGAGTATTTAGCTGGATTTTACTTCAGGCCCAGATGTGAATTGGAACCTGAGATGTTGGCAAACTTATCGATAAGACCTACTCTTGTGGAAAGAATTGGCGAGAGCCAAAAGCGAGACGATAAGCTTGTCAGGATTATCCGAGATTTGGAATCTGGATCAGACCCAGAGAAGGATAAAGGATTTGAAGTCGATCGAGAGGGTTGGCTTCGGAAGCAAGGACAACTAGTTGTTCCCGATATAGATGGATTGAGAGATGAAGTTCTTAAGGAAAGTCATCACTCGAAGTTGACAATTCATCCAGGTGGAAATAAGATGTATCGGGATATGAAGAGTACCTATTATTGGGAAGGTATGAAAAAGGATGTTGGAAATTTTATTTCCAAATGTATGAACTGCCAGTTGGTAAAAGCCGAGCAGAAGAAGCCAAGTGGATTGCTTCAGCCATTAGAAGTTCCTACATGGAAGTGGAAACAAATATCGATGGATTTTATCGATGGTCTACCTAGAACCAGGGCAGGAAATGAAGGGATTTGGGTCATCGTGGATCGTTTGACTAAGAGTGCAAGATTCATTCCTGTTCGATCAACTAGGACTGCATCGAAATTGGCTGAGCTATATGTTAAGTGGATAGTTCGATTCCATGGTATTCCGAAGAGCATAGTGAGCGATCGAAACCCATTGTTCACTAGTGGATTTTGGAAGAGCTTCCAGGAAGTTTTGGGAACCGAGTTGTGTTTGAGTACAGCTTATCACCCTCAAACAGATGGTCAGACTGAGAGAGTCAACCGAGTTTTGGAAGATCTCCTCAGAGCATGTGTTTTAGAATTCGGAGGATCATGGGAAGATCATCTTCATTTGGTGGAATTTGCATATAATAACAGTTACCAGTCAAGTATTGGTATGGCACCGTATGAAGCATTGTATGGAAGACCGTGTAACTCTCCGACATGTTGGTTGGAAACTGGAGAAAAATTTATACTTGGGCCAGAAATGATTCGACATACTTCGGATTGTATGGAGACCATTCGGCGACGAATGAAGGCAGCTCAAGACCGTCAGAAAAGTTACGCTGATAAGCGTCGTAAGGATTTGGAATTTGACATAGGTGATATGGTTTTTGTGAAGATTTCTCCTCTGAATAATGTTATTAGATTCGGGAAGAAAGGAAAATTGACTCCAAGATTTGTTGGACCATTCCCGATCATCGAGCGAATTGGAAAGCTCGCCTATAAATTGGAGTTACCGGAAAAGATGGCGAGTGTGCACAATGTTTTTCATATATCATATCTACGGAAGTATGTGCACGACTCGAATACAGTGGTTTCTGCTGATAACTGTGAAGATTTAGAAGTTGATCTAGTTGTTATGAGACCTCGTAAGCCGCTTCGTGTTGTTGAAACCGACACGAAACAGCTTAGGAGGAAGACGATTACGTTGCTCAAGATACAATGGAGTGATGATGTTAATGACTGTATATGGGAGGAGGAAGAGAGGATGAAAGCAGCTCATCCTGAACTCTTCGAGGTATGGTCCTAAGGTGTCGTGACATCTCATGAATTTGTAACTTGTTCTAGTCTTAGAATTCTGCATGCTAGGCTAGAAATTGGATGCATGGTTTGCTGATTGCTATGGATGGTAGGCATGCAGAATAGTTTTGGATGCTCTTGTTAGTTTGGAATTTCGGGGGCGAAATTCCTAAGGGGGAGAGAATGTAACGACCCGTATTTTTACGGATCGAAAGATCGTAGAACTGTCGACATTAAGTCGTTGATGTTGTTAAGTTGTTTAGAGTTTGAGTCGACCAAAGCTTAAGTCGTGTGAAAGTTAACTCGTGTGATAGCTTAGGTCGTGTGGTGCTTAGGTCGTGAAAGAGTTAGTGATATGGAGCGACCTATAGAAGTCAGGCCGTGTAATAGTTAGGTCGTAAGGAAGATAGGTCGCGTGGAGTGACTTAACGTAATTGGTGACTTAAGGGTTAACGACCTAAGGGGTTAGGTCGTATGATAGTTAGGTCGGTGGAGTTTTGGAGCGACCTAAGGAGGTTAGCGAGTTACGAGTTAGAAGGCCACGGGTTAACGAGTTAAGGGCTAGCGACTTAAGGTTTAGGCGACCTAAGGGGATAGGTGTGGAACTTAGGTCGTGGGTAATTTAGGTCGTTTGGGACGACTTAATGGGTTAGCGACCTAGTGGTGATCGACTTAAGGAGGATGGTGACCTAGTGGATAGCCTGTGTTGTAGTTAGGTCGTTGGGCGACTTATGGTTGAGTCGTAGGTCGCGTGAGGTTTTTAGGTCGGCTTGTGTTTTAAGTCGCGCATAGGTTAAGTCGTTAGGTCGTTGGACCGTTAGGTCGCGCATGCCGTTAAGTGTTGAGTCGTTAGGTCGTTGGACCGTTAGGTCGCGCATGCCGTTAAGTGTTGAGTCGTTAGGTTGTTGAGTCGTGTAGAGGCTTAAGTCGTAGGTCGGGATAGTTAGGTCGTGGACGACCTAGGGGGGGCGGACGACCTAAAGTTTCAGCCTATAAATACACGTCTTTGGTTCACTTTTTGGCACCGGATTTTGAAGCGACGAAGTGCTGCCATTTTTAGAGCTCGACTACAACATTCCTTCACTTCTTTTTCTCCACTTTAATCTTGTGCTTCCATCCATCTTAATTGAAGACCAAATCGAAGATTCAAGAGCCAAAGTTGAAGATCTCCATCCATCGAAGAGAGATTTCATCATTTGAAGGGAAACCTTGTCGGATCAAGCTAGATCTTTTGCTGTCCAGATCTGGAGTTTGTTGTTTTCAGGTGTTTAGGTGATTCAGTGAGTGGTAGTTATCTTTCACACGGACCCAAAGGAGTATATTGGATCGGTGGTTTGTTTGTGTGTTAAAGATAGTGATTTCATGCATTTTCCTTAAGTCTGCATGTAGATCCATTGTCCATCAAGTTTTGATATCCGTTTTGCTACATGTTAACCTATGCTAGTTCATTCATCAAGATATTACTTAGAATTCATGCTTGTTAGATTTGAACCCTTTTTTTTACGAAACTGCCATTATTGTTATAACTGTTTATTTACATCTTGTTTGAATGATTTATTACTTGGATTAATGATTGATTTGATTGATTGTTCGAAGTTAGTTGATTGATGACTTGATTTGGACAAGTTGGTCGAAGATGATTCAAAAGCTAAGTGGAAATGCTCTTGAATAAGGAAAGCTGCTCGTGGCATATGAAGCGGACGGTAAAGCTCATATGGAAAGATTTGATCATGATGTTGAGATGAGACTTTGCTATGATGCGATGAAGCAAAGCATGATATGAGAAAGCCTTGGTTTAATACAGACGGGATCATTCCAAGCATGATGATAACTCGGTGATGTGGTTCGAGTTTGTTGATAATGGTTGGCTCGAGAGGCGCTTTAGCTAGTATGTGAATAGTCGTCGGGGAGGATGACTAGAAGGCTGAGATCTCATCGTTATTGAAGGTTCTAGCATGCTCAAAGCAAGAGTACGTCGAGACGGGTCACGACGACGTCCTAGACACGGGTCACGATGACGTGTTAGTACTCTGGGCAGATTCGATAGTCCTAGGCACGGGTCACGACGACGTGCGGAGTTATGTCTAGAACCGGAGTTACCATTAGCCCTTGGCGGACGGATGAAATAATGGGCCGGCCATTCAATTAACGGTGAAATCGAGGCAATGATAACAGTGATAGCCAGAGTCATGGATGTTTGGATGTTTTGGTTGTATCGTCTCTGGGCCAAGAGCGATGTTTCCGGGGTGTTTACCTGATCTTGGTTTAGGCCTTGGGGGTTTGTACTTGGAAAACATCGACCTTGACTCGAGCGATAATTGCTTTACTTTAATTTTATCTACTTTGCTATGTTTGTTTCTGCTTAGCTGTGTCTGGGGGCTATCACTGTAGAAAGAGGTGGAGTGGGATGGTTGAGTTCCTATTCCTTTTTACCCTTTATGCTCTTTTGGTATGTTTGATAGTTGATTTACTGCTCACTAGGACTTTTGTCTGACTCAAGGTTTTATGTTTAACTCTTATTACCTTGGGCTGTTCATCCATGTTGGGATGGGCAGACTAGGTAGCAAGTGACATGTGCTGTTCTTAGTGACTAACGCTGTTGATGACGAAGACGAGCTGGAGGCTTTTGCATATTGTTTTCTTACTATATGTACTGGATGTTCCGCTGTTTGTATGATTCTCTGAGTGTTATGTAGTGAGGCTTGATGTATTGACTATTCAGATGTTTGTATCAAATTGTTATGAACTTATATGATGGGAATTCTGTTCTATAGAGCTTCACTATGTATACTTTCTATTGTATTTTATCCCTGCGCTATGAGTAGTACGATAGACTATTCTGTGTTTACATTACCCTGATGATCGTCCATGGCGGCCTGGCACACTTTTCAGCGCATTATTTCCTTGTTGGGTGCAGGAGTCATGGGCGGTCGTCACTCCTTTGTTTCATCTTATGAATAAAATATAAATTTCCATTTATGTCATTTCATTTACATTCACACATTACAGTTACAGTCCTATCTCACATTAATGAACATTTACCTATATTTAAATGTAATTGACTTCCTACTCTGGATTTAGCAGCCCTAAATAAAAAGGTGACTTGCATAAATATTGTCACTAACTTTATATTACACTCAAGTTTATTATTTCCACTAATTATCAGAATTGCTTATATAATGTTGAATTCACTCCATTACCATACGTTTATTTGCATATATTCAATTTAATACGCAAATGTAACAGTTATAACTACATTAATAGACCAATTAAATAGTAACTTACAACCGTTACTATATCCTTTTTATTTTCATTTCATTTTAAACACTCACTTCATTATAAATTATAAAGGTTTTTTTTTTCTCTTTTTTTTTCTACTTAAATTTAATTACAAAAACTTATTAAATTAACCAATTTAATTATCGAAATTTACAGGTCATTACATCCTAGTTTTTCTAGTTTAGAGATAATTTGATGGGGAATGAATTTTACATCCTTTCCCTTTTCAAATTCTCTAATTGTTGCAAATGCTAAAATTGCTAAAGCATTTTTTGTTTCTTTTTGTATCAAAAAAATTCTGTTTATTTTTATTTATCTGGTTGTAAAAAAATCTAATTCACCAAGCTTTCGGGCAAGCTCTGATGTATAAGTATGATAATTTATTGGCAAAGTGTAATTATATTTACTAAAAGTAATGCTATATTTGGAAATAGCAATGCTACCTCTGAAGTTTAAAGTAATGTTTAAACCTAATAAAAATTCTGTGCTTTTAATTTCTTTATATTACTAGATATCAAAAGAAGGGGGTAGAATTTACCTTAAATTTTTTATAAAATCAATTCTAATATATCTAGTAATATAAAGAAGTCTATTGACGCTTGAGTCCAGATTCCGAATATAAATCCTGAAATAAAGCTCAATAAGCTGGATAAAGCGAATAGCAGTAATACACACACACACACATTCATCTTTTCTAAACTTAAACATACTAATCTTAGTAAATTTATTAGAAAAAGAAGTAAATATGGAAAAACAAAGTACTTTACCTTGCCATCATCCATATTTTTGAACAAATTGAGGTAGTTGAAGTAGGGCGAAAGCAGACAAAGGGCGCGCTGTGGAACGGAAGAAAAAGCCTTTTTTTTTTAAATACTCTCTCGAATTATGAAGTATGAAGAAGAAAAGTATAGCACAGAGAAATGAGAACAAACTTTAAGCTGTCATTGACTTTTAAAGATTACAAATATTTTTTGAAGACTTGATCTCTGTCTTCCTTCATACAAACTTATTATATTTATAGAAGTCTAGCCGGTCTACACGGTAACTTCAACTTACACACATATGTTACAAATATTCTTACAATAATTAAGACGGTGTCACTATCTTTTCTTTATGCGCTGTCCTGTCTTTTATTGCTGCTGGAGAATAAAGTATGCCGCATTTTGAAATGCTTTCAGCTATTTCTTTATACGTGGATTATTCTTCTTCTGGAGAATTCTCTGAAAATATCGGTACTTGATTTTGCATCTGTAGCTTCTTGGTAGAAATATGGCTTTTTAATCCGTATCTACCATATTTTCTGGATCATATTCTCTTGCTATTTCTTCATTTATAGCTACAGTTGATAAATCTGGACTGCTATTTTCTTCTTCAGAATCAAGTCTGTCATAAATAAGTACGTCTGTTTCGGGGTTGAACATATGAATTGTTGCTGGTAAGGGTAATAAAACCTTTAATTCCATTTCTCCTCAAACTTGATTTCTGAAACTTTCTGCTTGTAGAAATTTTCCAATTTGGTGGAGGACCAAGCGTTATGCTGTGCTGGTGATATTTCCATGGCATATGCGCTCCGAACCAAATAGGTGAACCTTCGTATAACTGAAAATAAGCTTGAAGACTTCTACTAGCGTGAAGTCTTGTGTAACCTGTGTTTAAAGATTGTCATACGATGGCTAGCTGGTCTAATCCTGTAGTTACTGTCTGATAATAATAATCGTGTTGTTGAACTAATACAAATAATAATACCTGGAAATACTCTCAAATACCGCGATGCAATAAAGTAGAATCATTCTCCAAATATTTTTAAAGTATCTGCTGATGTTGAGTTATGGAATGCTACCCTTGATACCATTCCATGATCAAACATATCAACAAGTTCATCTAAATTGTTCGGTAATCTGTCAATATCTACCTGAATCCTGAGCATGTTTGATCTACGATCTTGAACTATGTTAAACTGGATTCCTTGAATTATTTCTTTGTAGTATTTCTTTAGTTTAAACTGTAGTTCTTCCTGATGATTATTCCAAATGTCATGCACCATTTTTTCAATCTTGATTTTGATTTCTATACCTGAATATTTGTATAATTCTTCCAAGACTTGTGCTGGTCGTAGCTTTAAGTGATTACTGAGCTGTTGATGAGACAATGTTCTTGGTCGCTTAGGTAGTTGTCTCTTTGCTTCGTCTCTATCTTCTACTAATTGCTTTGTTCTTTGATTCATTAAGTTAACTGTTTCTTAGTTATAGTTAACTTTCTGGAGGTATTCTTCTAAATGTCTATTCTTATCCATAAGGACATTTATTTGTGTTTGTGCCTTCTGGTAGAGGTTTTGTAAGCCGTTCAGCTGTCTAGTTGGTCGTTGATTATGTTATCTGGGGATTGTGGAGTTGATGAGGCCATTTGAGAGTAAGTCTTGTAACAATCTTCTTCGACATAATAGTTTGGGCCGAAAACTATTTTGGCTTCATTTAAGGCTTCCGAAAGCATATGAAAACCTATCCAAACTGGGTTATAGAAATTCTGTATTACTATTTGGACCTGATTATAGTGTTTGAATACTCCTGTATAGTTACCCTTGAAAACTACATAACAAAAATAATTTTTTCCAAGCGGCTTCTACTGAATTTTGGAAAAGTAATGAGCAACACAATTGCCCAGTTTTGGTTTATTTTTTCTTTCTGGCTCTATTTTTTTGAGATTCCATAAATGATCTAATAAGTATTATTGAGAAGGGTCTGTAATTATGACTAAAGGTTTGAATCTTCTTGGGTCATCATTCCTATATAAAATAAGAGATGTTTGTCCAAAAGTCATACACGGGGTGTTAGCCGCCGTCGTTTGATTATTCGTTTGATTTCTAACTGGAGATGGAGCTGGCGAATTATTCAGGGAGTTACCCACTGAAAATACTATTGGTAGAGTTTTAGGTGATTGCACCTCTGTTTTTGTCAACTTTGAGGTTGATGGAGATTTTTCATCCACCACTTTGTTACTTATCTCAACTATTACTTTCACTTTTGTTTTTCTACTCGTTTCTATATTCATGAGATGAATATTCTGCAAATTAGAAAAATTGTTAGCAAAGACTGATAATAATTTTCTTGAAAGAATGTCAGCAAGATGATTATTCTTTCCTTTTATATGCTCAAACTGTATGACATAACCATTTCCTTGAATGAACTTTTGTAAATTTAACCATCTTGTTTTATTAATCTTTTTCAAATTTTCATTAGAAATAAACTTAACAATAGCTTCATATTCTGTTCGAACTGTAAAATCTTTGTTTAGCAAAACTATAAACTTATCTAAATTTTTTATAAGTGCATGGATTTCATAATCCAATGAAGTCCAACTGCTAACTGTATCAAAATTACCACTTGCATAAGCAGCAATTTTTTCTGTTGTCTTACTGCTATATTTAGAAGGCTTGCATTTGAGGACTGCTCCCCAATATTCTTTGCAACCATCACATTCTATAATAATGTAATCTGTTTCTAATGGTAACTCTAAAGATTTAATTCTTTTAACTTCTTCTTTAATTTTCTGTACTAATTTTATATCCTCTATATTAAATCGTGTTTCACTATTTTTTGATATCTTACCATACAATGGTCCTACTAACTTGGCTAGACGTGGAATAAATTTTCTAGCATAATTAACTTGTCCTAAAAATGCTTGAACTTTCTTTCTACTTTCTAATTTATCTGGAAATTCAAGTATTTTTTGTGAAATATGTGGCTGAAGTTCTACTTTACCATCCCCTATCTCTAAATCAAAAAATGAAATTTTTTTTTTAAATAGTTCCGTTTTCTTTTTTAGAAACAACTAACCCATTGTCTTCTATTTCTTGAAATACCGTTTTTAAATGTTGTTGATGTTCTTGTACACTTTTGCTTGCAACTAAAATATCATCAACATAAACTGGACAAAAATCATATTTTTTAAAAATATTGTCCATAAATCTTTGAAATAATGCTGGGGCTGTTTTTAATCCAAAGTTAAGAACATTCCATTCGAAATGCGCTTCTGAACACATAAAGCTGTCCATGGTTTGAAATTTTCTTCCAATTTAAGCTGATTGTAACCAGATTTCAAACTTGCTAAATATATGTTTATTTTGAATAAGATTGATTAATGTATCTTTATTAGGGATATTGTATCCATCGTCTTCAGTGTTATGATTTAATCGTTTATAATTATAAACTATTCTGGGTTTTCCCCTTTTTTGCTCAGAATGATTTCTGAGCAAAAAAGCTGTTGATCTATGTTTTGAATCCGATCTTCTAATTAGATTTTATTTTAACATTTCATCTATCTGTTCTTTAAATTCTTTGACATCAGATGGTGAATAATCAATATTCACTGTTTTTATAGTGATTTACGGATTAATAATCTTAATTTTGCAAATGTGGTTAACTTTGTTTTTGGTAACATCGTCACCAATAAATCCTAGTTTTTCTAGTTTAGAGGTAATTTGATGGGGAATAAATTTTACTTCCTTTCCCTTTTCAAATTCTCTAATTTTTTCAAATACTAAAATTGATAAAGCATTTTTTGTTTCTTTTTGTATCGAAAAATTCTGTTTATTTGTTTATCTGGTTTTAAAAAATCAAATTCACTAAGCCCATACACACACACACACACACACACACACATATATATATATATATATATAAACACCTGAGCATTAGGCCGTGGTTCAAATCTTGCGTGAAAGTCGATGACTGATCGGCCATCGGCTGCTGAAGCGGTCGACCGATCAAATTAATTTACGTTAATTAATAAATTTTGTTTCGTTTGTCTTACGATTAGTTTCATTTTCCAGTAAACCATATTTTGTTAATCTAATATTCCTAAAATTCTTGATTTCAATTTGTAACCATTTCATGATTTTATAACTGTATTAATTATTAAATCAATTACTCATGTTTAGAATCAATAGGGTATCGAAATGTCGGTTTATATTCAATTTAACAAAAAAATGTTTTCAACATAAATCAACTTATATCCAAACAAATTTTACTTTAATCAAATCTAGAGGGATCATATTCATATAGTTCTATCAATTCCTAATTTATTTTTATTACTAGATAAACAGTATTTCGGATCAAATTAAACCAATTCAAGATCAAATACGGTATAGACACTCTCAATTACATATAGATCATCATATTTAACAATGACCCACTCACCTCTAGTAAATTATTCTCTTTTTTATCTACCTGGAATCTCCTTCGCTTAACTTGCAATCTTTCTTCTTCCTCGATTGATTTGATTATCTTCTCTTCTCTAATATTTGACTTTAAATTTTGTTTTTGAAGAATAGATAGTTTTGAAGAGAAACATATAGTTGAGTTTTCGTAGAGATATTGTTTTGCTATGTTTAGAATTAGATTAGGGTTTATTTGGCGAGATTAACGTTGTATTTATAGAGGGACGAATCGAACTGGACCATCAGATTAAATTTTATAAAATCTAGGTTGTTCGGCCTAGGCAATCCCAGCTGATCATGGTCAATCGGTCGACCGCTTGGTCTTGGATGGTCGATCACTAGGAGTCAATCGGTCCAAACCGAGGTGTCGATTGGTTGATGTTTACTATTTTAGAATTTATTAACATATATTTATATATTAAATATTTTCGATTTTGTATATTTAAACTTTAATAAAATTTTCATATGTGCTTTGATTAGAAAACTTTCTATATAGAAATTGTTTAGAAAATATCTATGAACATAACGGTGCAAGTTTCATTGCCAAACTCGGACGTTTGCAAAAATTTCAATTTTATCCTTATTATAATTAATTTAATTTCTTTTATTAAATTTTAGGTTAGTTTTCGTGTGGTGTTACAATCTCCCTCTTTTAAAAGGATTTCGCCCTGAAATCTTCAAGGATGGAAAAATACAACTCGTACGTACTGAAATTAATACTTACAAGCATCAACCACTGTCAACCATTGTCCTTAGTTTAGATTTTCTAATGCAATATGCATATATAGGCATGGAATTCATATGAACCCATACTAATGTGAAAATTAGACGGTCTCCTGATCTAGTTGACCTTTTTAAATGCAAGTGTTTGTGAAATGTATCTAAAATGTATACAGCATCATATGCAAGTATATTGGCAGTTCTACAAGTATGTGCAACCATTCAATCCATTTACAACAACCGTATGCATATAACTGATGCAATACAATAATTGATGGTGTGAGTGCATGTTAAACAATATATATATATATATATATATATATATTTGTCTATGTATGCAAAGATAAATATACATCTGTTAACAACCATCATTCAAAACATGTCATAATGACACATTTGCATTCGACCTTAGCATCCAAAGACCCCTATCTATGGGGTACGCTAAGCTAAAGCCTAAACGCCTAAGCTTTTATACACATATTAACTAAAATGGAGACGTACAAGAAAAGAGTTCTGGACGGGTAGCTCGGATCTTCACTTCAGGTTTCCATGTACACTCTGTTGGGTCATCTCCCCACTGGATCAAGCTTAATAACTTTATTGCAGTGTCATTTTGTACCATGCTCAAGGATACAGGTAGGTGCACAATGAAAAAATGACTCTCTTGCTAGTAAGACCTCTTCTAGCCGACTCGGCTTGACTACAGCTGCTAAATCATGTATACACTTTCATAAGTATGACATATGGAAAACGTCGTATACTCCCGCTAACTTTTCAGGAAGCTTCATCCTGTAAGCTAACTTCACTAATTTACCTATGATTAGAAAAGGCCCTACAAACCTTGGCGCTAACTTTCCTGAACTACCAACCTCATGACATGCCTAAATAGTGAGACCTTCATGAAAATTATGTCACCCACTGCGAACTCCAACTATGTGTGTCATCTCTTGTCAGCATAAGACTTCTGCCTATTTTGCGTGGTTTTTCATCCTTCTATGCATCAAGTCTATCATCTCTGATGTCTCCCTCGCCATATATGGTCCAAGAACGATCCTATTTGTAGCGTCCCACCAATAAGATGGTGATCTACAAAGCCACCTATATAATGCCTCAACGGTGCCATCCAAATACTTGCTCGATGGTTGTTATTATAAGTGAACTACACTTGTGACAAGTAATCATCCCATGAGCCTCCTAAATCCAAAATACACATCCATAGTAAATCTTCCAATACCCGGTCCACTCTCTCCGTCTGTCCATCCGTTTACGGATGATAACTCGTACTCATGCTCAACTCAATGCTAAAGCCTTCTGAAGACTCCTCCAAAACTTGCTGGTGAAAAGCGGACCTCTGTCATTAGCAATGCTACAAGGAACTCCATATAGTCTTACTATTTTTCTCATGTACGGAATCGCTAAAGATGCAACAGTCCTACTCCTCCTAACCGGAACAAAATGAGCAAATTTGATCCATCGGTCGACTATGGCCCAAATACTCTCATGCTCTCTCCTGCACCAGGTAGTCCATCAATGAAATCCTTATAGACGCTCTCTCACTTCTACCGTAGTGTATCTAATGGCTGCAACATCCTCCCGACTTCTTTTGCTTGGCCTTTACCCTTTGGCAAGGCATACACTTAGACATATACTCCATCACATGTTTTTTAATACCCGACTAATAAAAGTCTCTCTTCATATCATGATATATTTTGTCTTCACCAGGATGAATAGTTGTCCTAGAACGATGAGACTCGGCTAGTACCATGTCAACCAAATCCATAATGAGAGGAATACATAATCTATCATCTCTCTGTAACTACCCCTTCGAGCTAACGGTGTAGCGCCTCAAATGGCTAGACTTCTCTTCTCTACCAAGCTTCTCGAAAATATCCAATAACTTCATATCTTGCTTCTGACTTAACCCAATGCGATCCATGAGTGTAGGTTGCACATCCAAAGCTGCTAACAATCCCAGTATAATGTATGACGATAGTCGAAAATCGAACGTGGAGATAAACTCCAAGTGCTTCCACTCTAAGAACCTAGGATTCAACATTGTATGCTTTCTACTCGAGGCATCGCCTATAATATTGCCTTTGCTTGGAGTATAGAAGATATTGAAATCATATTATGCTAAAAATTCCATCCATCTATGTTGCCTTAAATACAAATGCTTCTGGAAGAACAAATACTTCAAAAACTTGTAATACATATTACATATACAAGTCAAACAACTCTCCTAATAAATAATGGCTTCACGACTTGAAGGCAAAAATAATAGCTGCTAACTCAAGATCATGGATAAGATAGCTTCTCTTGTGAACTTTCAATTGTCAATTAGCATAGCTTACCACTTTCCCTTCCTACATCAAAACCACATCCAATCTCGTACCACAAGCGTTAGTATACACTGTGAATGTCTTTAAACCATTGGGTAATACTATAACATGTGCACTAGTCAACAACTTCTTCAACTTGATAAAAGCATCTTCACACTTTAAGTCCCTTGAGAAAGTCAAATTCTTCTTGGTAAGGCGAGTCAAAAGGGCAGAGATTTTAGCAAAGTCCTTAATGAACTTCCTATGGTAGCCTGCTAAACCAAGAAACTCTTCACTTGTGGCTTCTTCGGCGCATGAAAATCCTATATTGCAGCGAATTTATTAGGATCAATCGCCAGCCTATGCTCAAAGACAATGTGTCTTAAAAAGCAAACCTCCTTGCACCAAAAGTGGTATTTTGGAAAACTTCACCTTCAACTTATGCCTACAGAGAGTATTGAGCACTTCTTCTAGATGTAACCTATGCTCCTACTCGCTTTTCGAATAGACCAAAATGTCGTCGACAGTTATCACCATGAAATCATTAAGAAACCCTCCGAATACTCGGCTCATCAGATCAACAAAATAGGCGAGTGCGTTAGTTAGTTCAAAGGGCATGACTAACCACTCATAAAGTCCATATGATGTACGAAAAATAGTTTTCTGAATACTATCCTTGGCTACTACAGCTGATGGAATCTAGTAGCCAAGTCCAGCTGAGAGAACACCTTGGCTTCCGACTAGCTCGGTCCTTCATAAATGAGATAAGGTTGGCTGACTTAAGAAAATATGAATTGATTATGGGCCTTAGAATGGTATTAAGCCCACCAAAGAATTAAAAATAGGTTATTTTTCTATATCAAGGCCATTAGCTCACTCTTGTCATTTTAAATCATTTTCGCTCTTGTTATTTTAAATCATTGTGGCACTTTCAAAAGCTATACAAGTTAAGAAAATATTTTTCACAAATTTATTTCTGCTAGAAATAATTTTTCAATAGGAAAAATACCGCCTTAAAATAATTTTTTATTCTTCAACATAATTTTAAAGCTCACAATTGTATTTTATTTTATAAATTTTAGTTGACTTTTATGATAAAAATTTAAAATTTAAATTTTTTGATTGGTATTTCACATTTTATTCTAACATAAATCCAATAATCAACTTTATTTAATTTAATTCAATAAACATCCCAAAATAATATTTTTAAACTCATTTACCAAATATTTCAACTTTTTATCCATATTATATATTTTTCACCACCCAAAGCCATTTTAAATCCAAATTTCTACGTTAAATTCCCAAAAATCTATTTTAATCATCAAAATTTCAACTGAAACTCAAAAATACTTATTGTTTTTACTTTCATTTAGCTCCATATCAGGATGTTACAAAAACATGCTAAATGAATGAACAACTTACTATGATTAGTAGTTGTATAAGTTTCACGTATTGAATGGGAAAGGTTTAAATATATGTGTATGTATATGTTATTCGCATGTCATATTATTGTTGCTTTATATTACCATGTTATATACATATCACATGTTTCAGTATACACCTCATATTTAAGAGACAAAAACACATTAAATTGGATGAACATCTCATTATGACTGATAATCGTAGAAGTTTCATATGTGGAATAGGTCTAAATTTATACACATATAACATAAACACATTAGAATGAAACATTAACTTAAAATAGAGATTGAATTTGAATGCTAACTAGTTATTTATATACACCCATTAAGATCCACCTAGGAATTATTTTTCAAATTGACCCTATTTTATCCACTGCAAGACAGATCTGATCCAACAAAATGAAAATAGGTACAAGTGGAGGTTAATAAAGTTAAGGGTGCGCCTTAGGGGCAGTTATGTAATTTGTTACGTAACTTACTCTTATAAAAGAATCTTATTTAAAACAAAATATTTTTTTACTTATATTTTCTTTCATATGTGTTGTTATATAGAGATATAAGTAATATAAATAATACGACAAACATATATAAGTAGAAAATCCTTAGGGGTCCTAATCATAAGTATCGAAACGATATTTAAATACCTCCTACTTAAATATTCCTAGTCAAGATATATCGAGAAAATAATATCGATATATTTGTTGCGACTTGTGTACATAACGCTCTTTATATGATGGGCAGTGAGTTACTCATGACCTATCAAGGGGTTATACACTTGTAGTTGTTTGAAACAAACACAAAGCGACTCGACATGAATCTTCTATATGCTTTATTTTTGATGTGATATTGCAACTCCTTGTAAGATTATCGATGATGTACGCGATACCAATTCGCATAATCACATAGACGATCCCATGATTATTCACTATAACTAAACATGAATCTTCATGTAACATGCGATGTTGCTAACTCTTTGCATACCAATATTTAAATCTGTGTCCTAGCATGTTTTATATTTGTTCTTCCCTCCTTTATCATACACTATCAGCATTACACACTACTAGGAAATGTGGATGTCTCCGACCTTCATTTTCCTACGACATACCGATGACATTTTATAGGGCATCGATATGACATTAGAAAGTAGTTGGAATGAAAAATGAAGTTTGCATGTCGTCATAAAGTAGTCAGAAATTTCAGATGATTTAGCGGCAACAAATTTAAGAAGTCTACTAAATACATTCCCACCACGCCGCCCTCTTTATTTTCCATTGTTGCAAAATAAAAAAACCCTAAGCACAATTTTATGATCCAGTGGATCTCCTCCTAATTGCAACCTTCATCCGACACCCATGTAATTTCGGTTAGCTCATCCTTCCACTAGCCACCGCTGACCTTCAACCACGACCCGTCTATCTATCGGTGCCTGGTAATTTTTTCTCCAACGTTGGTTAGGTTTTTTTTTCTTCAACTCGATTACGTTTCAACTTTCGATTCATTATCATTCCAATTAAAATTTCGATTTATCTTTTGGTTCTAACTTACGTCAATTTGTTGGTTGTTTCATAGTTTAGTATTGATGGATGATAATAAATTCTCGATGTAGGTTGATTCATTGGATCCTATTACTAAATTAATATGCATTCTTTCGATGCATATCTTTGATTATTCTATAAGAATGTTTTCATTAGTGTTGCTGATAAAATTATCCATCGCCATAGCATATATTCATGGTTGGTTTTGATCAAATGCAATTTGATGGTGGTATGTGTTGGCGTCAAAAAAGGCCACCAACACCGAGTTGTATGTGAAAGCACCAATATCCAATCCAATCATAGAAATATGAAGAGAAATAAATGAAGAACAAAATTAAAATAATATGAAAGCAAGTAAAGAAAGACACAGATTTATAGTGGTTTCGGCTAACTCGGGCCTACGTTCACTTCAAAGTAATCCTTTATTTGTTTATACTGCTATTATAGTTACAAATCCGTGAAATCTCAGAATAAAAATGGCAGAGTACAGCTTAGGTAGAAGATATAATGAAGCAGAAAGATCTTTTTGCTGATGCCATGTCCACTGTATTTATAAGAGAAGTCGTGAAAATATCTCACTCAAAACCTGGATCTGCAACCTAAAGCCATGACAAGCCTACCTAGAAAGTTTGGGCCCCACCGAAGCTCTGAATAGGGATTGGGGTCGATCCCTATTTTGTGGGATTTATGGGGTGCGATCCCAATAATGGGTCCCCCATGTTGAAATGTACTTCCCCTCTAAATTTCATGTTGATTGCATTTGTAGATTTTGAGTTATTGACCGATCATTGCTATGAACTTGAATATGACCGATCCCTCATAGGGGAGGGCTCAATCTCTCATAGATAAGAGGGTCGATCTCTCCAAACTCCTTCATTTGATGTGCGATCCCTAGGGTAGACTTCCTAGGGCCTCCTTTTTGTTCCCAAAGTTTCACTTCAATCTGCGTCGTGGTTGTTGAGTAATGGAGCAATCATCATTGAGTTATGTTGTATGCATCATGTTTAATCCGTTCCCTTTATTTCGATCCCTCTATTATGATCACTCTATTCTCATCCCTCTTCTAGGTGAAGTATTAGTTCCATACTTATCTATTTTTTGTGTGTTATCCATTCGAATCCATCCAACCATCGTCTATAGTTCTAAATATAATCTATCTCAATCTTGGTAATCATCTCTGCGTGCTTTCTGCCTTGATGACCATGAAGTCTGTTGGGTTAAATCCACCTGTGTGCATCCTTGGAAAAAGGCGGATTAACTATATGTATTGTTGCTAAGAACGTGTTATTCTCTTTGGTGTTTTTTGGAAAAATTTCAAGGAGTTGTAGAGCATGATTCCTTTTTGGCGAAAATTGGTTTTCTTTGGGGTTTTTTTTCTTAGTTTCATGCATTTCTTTGCATTTTAGGATTTTTTTTGTGTGTAGATAAAGCAATGCATATTCTATATACAACCAGTACTCTATTTTTAGTTTATGATTGGATACGTGGAATGAACTACATTAGTTAGTTTCAGAAATATACATACAAATTGAAATTATTAGTTTCAATTTGCATGTTGAGATGGTGTATATAGGAAGTGCTTGTTGCTTTTGTAGTATCTTCATCATGAAATGAAAGTGTTTACATTATTTTTAGTCTAGTTTAAAATTTTGTTCTATAATTAATATGCTTGTAGAAAGTAGAAAGAGTGGATATAATGTTAAATCACACAAACATTCTAATAAAAGTTGAGCTGTGGTCATTGGTGCTCGTGCCTTTTGTAATTGCTAATTGATGGTGGGAATTTCCTCTTTCTATTTTACGTGATGCTAAGATGTTTATGAATAAAGGAGCATGATTCATTAATCACATAATAATGTAAGAATAAATATAGATACAATGTAATGCAATTGCAACTTATAAATACAACAAATACTACATACGACAATATAAGTTAATACATACATCCATTTTCACAACAAGATTTACAACTACATGTGAAGAAAGGTGTACATTAGTTAAAAATTGCATCCCAGCTTCTTTTTGCTTCGTCAAAGAGAATTTTCTTTAGAATACATATGTACATTAGCTTGTTCTACTTATATTTTTAGTTAAGAATAAGTATATGAGCATGGTGGTTTTGATATTCCCATGTCCAATTCAAAAAGCTACAAGGTTTACGCTTCTTCTTGTTTTTGAAAATATATATTGAAAATGAATATGAGACAACTGTAGAAGAGAAAAAAGAAAGAAATATCTTATACTATATACCTTATTAGCAGATCTCTCATGATTTCCTTTCTATTTTATTAGAATGTTAGAAATAAAATACCGCTCTCTTCATAATTTTCCTTCTTCTTGTTTTTGAAAATATATATTGAAAATGAATATGAGACAACTGTAGAAGAGAAAAAAGAAAGAAATATCTTATACTATATACCTTATTAGCAGATCTCTCATGATTTCCTTTCTGTTTTATTAGAATGTTAGAAATAAAATACCGCTCTCTCCGTAATTTCCCTCAATCTTCACATTATAGACCTCCAAAAAAAATACTATTCTTATAATCCTTATTCTGTTATATATATATATAAAGGAATATAAGACCACTAATATTCTCTCTTCTCATCTTATCTTATACTATATATCTTATTAGCAGATCTCTCACGATTTCTTTTCTATTTTCATCGAATATTATACTATATGTCTTATTAGCATATCTCTCATGATTTCCTTTTTATTTTCTTAGAATTTTAAAAATAAAATGTTACTCTCTCCTTAATTTGCCTCAATCTTCACATTATAGACCTCCAACAAAAATATTATTCTTGTACTCTCTATTCTATTATATATATATATATATATATATATATATATATATATATATATGTACACAAGAATATGAAACCATTAGTATTCTCTCTTCTCATCTTATCTTATACTATATACCTTATTAGCAGATCTCTCACGATTTCCTTTCTATTTTCTTAGAATCTTATACTATATATCTTATTAGCGGATCTCTCATGATTTCCTTTCAATTTTCTTAGAATTTTAGAAATAAAATACCACTATCTTCTTAATTTGCCTCAATCTTCGCAATATAGACCTCCAATAAAAATATTATTCTTATAATATATATTTTATTATATATATAACAAAGAATATAAGACCATTAGTATCCTCTCTTCTCATCTTATCTTATATTATTTACCTTATTAGCGGATCTCTCACAATTTCCTTTCTATTTTCTTAGAATTTTAGAAATAAAATATTGCCTCATTCTTCGCAATATAGACCTCCAACAAAAATACTTTTTATATATTATCTATTCTGTACTTAGATTACCTTTCTATTTTCTTCTAATTTTAGAAATAAATACTGCTCTCTCCTTAATTTGCCTCAATCTTCGCATTAGAGACCTCCAACAAAAATATTATTCTCACTCTCTATTCTATTATATATAAAAAAGGAAACGAGACCATTAGTATTCTCTATTCTCATCTTATATTACCTTATCTTATATCTTATCTTATACCTTATTAGCAGATCTATCATGATTTCCTTTCTATATTCTTAGATATTAGAAATAAAATACTACTCTCTTCTTAATTCGCCTCATTCTTCGCAATATAGACCTCCAACGAAAAATATTATTCTTATACTATCTATTCTATTATATATATAAAGAATATGAAACCATTAGTATTCACTTTTCTCATCTTATACTATCTAATCTATTGTATTCTATATACAGTTAAATATATGACTTTTCATATCTACTCTCACATTCCTTCTTAAGCTCTATACGAATCTTATAATATCTTATATTGTATACCTTACTAGTGTGAACTCGTGCTACGCACACGGATTGCAACTAAATTTTTTGCAAATCTAGTTGAGTATATTTTTTATGATTAACTCAATTAAAACCATTATGTACTAGATAAATTTTACATTTAATATTCTTTATATTTTGAATATTCAAAATTATTTATCTGGAAAACACATTCGTGTGTCACTATATACGTCAGTACAACCACATTTTAATTGCAAAAAAATGATTTAACTCTCTAACTTAAGAGAGAGAAAAAAGAATGGATGGTTAAGTATTATAACAAAGAAAAATTTATTTGATAGGTACATATATAATATGTTGTACATTATATTTGATTAATACTAACAATTATAACAACCAGAACTTTTGTAACTTCTTTCAAAACAAACAGTGTTCTAATGTACTATTCCATTGAATGTGGATATTCTTACCACCAATTGCAATGAATTTTCTGAGAAAATGAGATATAATGGTTACAAATGAAAAGAATAATATCATCACAAAATAAACCAATAAGATAAATTTTGTTTAGAAATTTACCTTTGTTCACAACATCATATTATTAGTTGACTTCCTCTCTATCCTCGTATCCCTTGATACATTAATGTCCTACCAACAAAATCTCCTAGAGTTATAGAAAATCAAACATCAACTGCGCAGTGTATAACTTTAATGTTTCTAGCTGCATATTCAAAAATGTGCAAATAATATGAGCATGGATTACACAACATGGTGTAATAAAGGTGCATAAAATATGTAATTAAGTAAAATTAAAAAGCAATCTTAATTTATCACAAATCAAAAGTTATTTGAACTTATGCAGTCGATTTTTATACTAAATTGAATTCCAATGAAAATAATTTAATTGTAATTAGTTCACTAATTAGTTTAAATTCAAATTAAATGAAATTGATAAGTATTTATTCGTTTTGTCAGTTGCATAGTAATATCACTTGATATGAACCTTCGTATTTGAAGTTAGTTTATTTATAAATATTGTTCTTATCTACATTTTCAATCCTATATTATCTATAGTAAATCAGAATAAAATTTAAAATAGCATAACTTCTAAATAACTCTGTATAAAATAATAGATAATTACTTCATCTGTAAGATCATTAAGAATTAAATAAAGATCAACCTTGCATCTAATAGATTATACAGAACTAAAGATTATTTGATGTCTTTATAGTAATAAACCAGTTATAAGATACAAAACAAATATAGAAATAAAGTTCATATTCTTACCGAGCAATAATAAAATGAAATTTGATTTGTGTATAAATTTTGAGAGTACAAAATAGTTCAACATTACCCATAATATATTTTGGAAATAACAAAACATTTTATGGTGTCCACTTATTTATAAATCAAGTAATCTCCTATAAAATAAATTAAGGAAACGAACTTATAATCTTATGAAATGAAAAATAAAATCTGAAGAAGACACAATTTAATGTAAAAAAAACCTAAGTGAAGATACAAAATTAGTAATTTAGAACAAAAGCAACAAATTCAACATCAAATTAAATGAAAAGAAATATAGCAAAATAAAAGTCAAAATTTTTAATCGATCTCAATGGGATCGAACAAAACAATAAATTGAATTCTGAATTAAATGAAAAGATAAATAAAAAATTAAAATTATTAATAGATCTACATAGAATTGAAGGTTTTATTGGAGGTCGTTAAATTATGCTTCCATAAAAACAGTAATAGTGAAAGTAAGGTAGAAACACAGTCACTATAATATATATATACACACATAGAATAATTTAAGATAAAGGCAATGTGAGTAGTGAACTAAATTGAATTCTAATCAAAATAAAAGAAATAAAAATGATAGAATTTTAATTAAAATAATCCTTGTATTGAAGCTATTGAACGTGCGAAATGACCGAGGAAATACAAAAATTATTGTATTAAAAATGCAGAGAAAAGGAAAAGATATATTGTTAGAATATAAAGGTAAAATAAATCCAGGATTATTGTTCGTGGAAATAAGAATGTTACCAAGGAAAAGATATGAAATAAAGAGCTATATTTTATAAAAACAAGATTTGTCAAAATAGCATTTATAAATCCAGTAACCTACTACAAATAATTAACCAATTTCATAATCCTACAAATTGAAACAAAAATCATAAGAAGACATACCTCTAGGCATAGAACTCAAAGAAAAGATCCGCAATTTTGAACAAAAATAGCAAATTCAACACCGAATTAAATAAAAAGAAAAATAACAGAATACAGTTCAAACTTTTAAATTAGGCATCATCGATCTAGTCAACCAAGATTTTTGAGGGCTCTTTCGATCAGTAACATTGAAAGTAGGGTAGAAATACAATGCAACACCTCAATCATAAATAATTTAGGATGATTGCAAAATTAAGAACTGTTGGTGAATTAAATCAAATTTTAATTAGAATAAAAAAGTTCAAAGGACCTGTCAAAACTTGTGTACTGGAGTTACCATGGAAATAAAATCAAAATCTATTACCTACAACCAAAGAAAGCCGATTGAAGTAGCTTTTTGGAGAAATGATTTCTGTTAACCTGATTTTTCCAACCATGATCTATAGAAAAGACCATTTATTGAAGTTAAGCAATATTTATTTGACATATTAATTTCTTTTAGTGCCAACACCAAGCCGCTCTCAATCATATTAACCAACATGAAATCAAATAAAGTAATATTACATACCTAAAAGCATGAATCATACCATAAAACATGCTACAATTACAGTTAAAGAGCAAATTTTCCGCTTGGATCCAAATGAAAAAACTTAGTATATGATAGTATTTATGGATTTAAAATTTGATTTTAAATAAGAAGTTGAGGAAATGAAAGTAAGAAGGGAGAATGAGCGTGAAATTTTTTTAGATAGCTGAAATAGAAAATGAAAGTCATATTTTATTAATATACGATGGAAATTTAATTTGGAGCTTGGAATGGTATGTAATTATTATGGGGGGTAAGAGGAACTTTTTCTCTCAAATCAACCAGAAAAAAGGATTGGAAGTAAGAATGAACGAGAAGCAAGAATATAAATGTTCACTTATTGAACTTTATATATAATAGAATGATTAACAGATCTCTCGTGATTTCCTTTCTATTTTCTTAGAATTTAAGAAATTAAATATAGCTCTCTTCTTAATTTGCCTCATTCTTCGCAATATAGACCTCCAAAAAATATTGCTCTCATACAATATATTTTATTATATATAAAAAAGAATATGAGACCATTAGTATTATCTCTTCTCTTCTTATACAATTTTATCTATTCTATTCTATATACATTAGCAAATCTCTCATAATTTCGTTTCTATTTTCTTAGAATTTTTGAAATAAAATACTACTCTCTCCTTAATTTGCCTCGGTCTTCACAATAGAGACCTCCAACAAAAATATTATTCTTATACACTCTATTATATATATATGTGTGTGTGTATATATATATATATATATATATGTAAAAGAATATGAGACCATCAGTATTCTCTCTTCTCATCTTATACTATCTTATCTTATATCTTATACCTTGTTAGCATATTTCTCATGATTTCCTTTTTATTTTATTAGAATTTTAAAAATAAGGCACTATTTCTTCTTAATTTGGCTCATTCTTTACAATATAAACCTCCAACAAAAATATTAGTCTTATACTATCTATTTTATCGTGTGTGTGTGTGTGTGTGTGTGTATAAGAATATGAGACCATTAGTACTCTCTCTTCTCATCTTATTCTATCTTATCTATTCTATTTTACATACAGTTAAATATATGACTTTTCGTTATCTTCTCTAACATTCCTTCTTCAGCTCTATACTGAATCTTATACTATATGCCTTAGTAGCAGATCTCTCATGATTCCTTTCTATTTTCTTAGAATTGTTGAAATAAAATACCGCTCTATTCTTAATTTGCCTCATTCTTCGCAATATAGACCTCCAACAAAAATATTATTCTTATACGATTTATTCTATTATATATATATATATATATAAAAGAATACGAGACCATTTGTATTGTCTCTTATCATCTTATACTATCTTATCTATTCTATTATATATAAAGTCAAATATATGACTTTTCCTTATCTGCTCTCACATTCCTTCTCAAGTTCTATACTGAATTCTCCTTAGTTTATGGTCCATTTAATTATTTTATTTTTGTCTTCGACCATTAACTTAGGTATTAATGGTGTCCCCTCAACTTAACCCATTTTCTAACCAGTGGCTTCGCTCATTATTTATCAACTCCACAATTCGATAATTAAGCAACACCCCATTTCTAAACTTAATTCAGTGATCATTCCAATTATCATTATATTTTATTTGTTTCCCTGATTCATTATTTTTAATTTTTCTTAATTTTGAAAGAAAAAATAATGTCTTATTTCCAATGTAATAAGATAACGGACCTTTAAAAATAAATTGTGCTCATCTTATTTGTTTTATTTTGCTTTATCTTCATAGAATTTGATCTTTGTTAACTGATTTGATTTTTGGATTTTCTAGTTGCAACTTTGTTACTATTAGGTATGATGACATAATATACCATACTGAAGTAGCCTGATTCTACATACAAAAAATGATGCAAGTGAATAATATGAGAGCTTCAATATCATTTTTTTTACAGTTTTTATTTGATACGTCGATGAATAATTTCATTTTTGTTTAATAATACTTTTTTGATTAATTTTTATAGGACTGTGTGAAGGCTTCAATATGAGGGGTTCCGTTCCATTTTTTTATACGTTACTTTGTGCAGGACTATAAATTACAATTGATGAATGGATTGCAAGTCTCTGTGTTGATGAAAGGTAATTTCATTCTTGTTCGTCTATTCTATTTTTTTTTCATGTGCATTTGTGTATATGAGAATATTAACCTTTGTATTCCCTTTTCACAATTCATCTCATTGTGTATACTGAATTCTCAATGATTTGAGGGATTATTAAAATTTACACATTTATAATTTCATTTTTATACATCTTAAATATTAATGATAACATTAATGGCTATAATATACCAATAATTTCATGTAACCTCCTTTCATTTATGTATTTCTTTCCAATTGAGTTATCCATTTAAAAATATTTAACGCATGGTTTTTGGCTCATTATAAACTTTTTTTAAATTTATTATTTGGGATTGACTTTTGTTTGTATATAAAGGAGAATATTTGACATTTTGTATAACCGTTTCACAACTCATCATGTATACTGAATCTAGTCTATTATATATAAAGTTAAATATATATGACTTTCTATTATCTACTCGCATTCCTTCTCAAGCTCTATATTGAATTCTTCTTTGTTTATGGTCCATTTTTCATTTTCATCCTTCAATTATTTTATTTTTGTCTTTAAACATTAACTTAAGGTATTAATGTCCCCTCAACTTCCCTTTTTTTTATAAGTTTTCTTAAATATATTCATTTTTTACTCTAGGGCATCATTCATTATTTATCAATGCCCCAACTCCATAATTAAAAATGCCTCAATTTTAAACTTAATTTCAATAGTCATTCCAATTATAATCACATTTTAATTGTTTCCCCGATTCAATATATTTAATCTTTCTCGGTTTCGCAAGAAAAATTAATGTGCAGTATTTCCAACATAATAAGATAATCAATCTTCAAAAATCAATTGAGTTCATCTTATTTGTTTCATTCTGCTTATCTTCATAAAATTTGATCTTTGCTAACTAATTTTCTTTTTGGTTTTCCCAGTTTCATCTTTGTTATTATTATGTATGATGACATAATATACCATACCGAAGTAGCCAGATTCTAAGAAAAAAATTACAAGTGAATAATATGAGGGCTTCAACATCATTTTTATATGTTTTATTTGATATGTAGATGAATAATTTCATTTTTTATCCATAATAATCTTTTTCTTAAGCTTATATGTTAATTTGTATAGGACTATAAATTACAGTTGATGAATGAATTATAAGGCTAAATTGTCAATGATTTATACTAAATTCATCACGTATATTGAGTTCTCAATGATCTGACGGATTATTAAAATTTACATGTTTATAATATCATTTTATACATCTTACATTTTAACGATATCATTAATGGCTATAGTATACCATTATTTCCACGTAACCTCTTTTCATTTATATATTTCATTCTTATTGAGTTATCCATTTAAAAATATTTAACGCGTGGTTTTTGGCACATTATCCTCTTTTTTTATTTCTTATTTAGGATTGACTTTTTGTTTATATATAAAAGAGAATATTTGCCTTTTGTATAATCTTTTCATAATCCATCTCATCGTGTATATTGAATTCTCAATGATCTATGAGATTTTTAACATTTACCCTTATAATTTCTTTTCATACATATCTTGTACTATTGAAGGCTATAATGTACCATAATTTCACTTAACCTCTTCCATTTGTTTATATCATTCCGATTTGAGTTATTTCATTTGATTGGAGATTTCCATTTTTTTAAATAATAGCTAACATGTGTGTTTTGGCTCATTATCCCCTAATTTTGTTTAGTTGCTCATTTTGATTGGGCTTTTTGTTTGTATCCAACTTGTTGTAGCATGGAACAAAGTTAATGGAATCAATAATTTTAATAATTGAAGAAATGATTCTCATGTGATTTTAATTTTTGTGATAACTCATCTCTATTTTTATTGTAAGTTGTCTTATAATATTAAAAATTCTAAATACTTTGTTTATTTCTTTATGGGAGATTGACTTTATTATTTAAATTTAAATTGTTGCATGGTTTAGGCCGAATTCATGTAATCGATAATACAAAATTGGAGGATTAATTTTCAAGTGCTTTCAATTTGTGGTAACTTATATATGTTGTTTTATTTTAAATATGTATATACATATGTGTGTATATAATGATTGCAATAGAGTATATTTCAAAGCTAGAGGTTTGAATGAGAACTTAGTGGTTAAGCTCAACCAATTCAATTTGAACATTTTGATCATACTCTTCTATCTATACTATATGTTTTATTTATTTTATCAGGAATACAATATAGGTGCAATATTTATCCCTAATCTTCTTTAATCTAGTGATAACCCAGATTTTTGAACATCTGATAGTTGAATAATTATCTGGTTTATAGATTGAACAGATAAGAATTTTGATATTAAAAGATATCTGGATATATAAATGAATTTAAAAATATAACAAAAGTTGAATTTTAAAGATCTGAAAATAATAAAGATGGAATATATATAGATAAGTAGATTTTAAATAGATTTTTTTATATGTTTGCTTAAAAGTGTATATTTATATTTATGAGTTGATTTTTAATTTTGAATTAGAATTGGAATTGTGGATTTAAATTGAAATTTAAAAGATAAATACTAAATTATTTTGGATTTGAAATATATGAATAAGGCTTTTATTAGAATAGAATTTATTTTATATTATTTTCCTTAAAAGAAACTTTATTTATATAAATTAAGAAAGTGATTGTTAATTAATAAAATAAATACAAAAGCTTTATAAACATTTAAAATAAATATATCATGCATAATTACAAATGTAAGTTTAATAAATAAAATTTAAACAAAGAGAAGCTTGATTATTAAACACACTTAAGATGTTATTAATATAAAACTAAAATTTAACTATAATATATATATATATATAATTTATAAAACACATTAATACATTATAATTACAAGTGTAAACCTATTGTTACATGCAAATACAAGTGTAAGCAACTTATAAAATGCTAATTACAAGTGTCTTTCATTTTCTTTTATTTTAAAAATAAATAAAAGTTGTATAAACATTTCTCTATTTCTCTCTTTCATCTTTCTCTTATTACAATTTCAAAAGGGAATAAAACCTGAGATAGTTAACCAAAGAGAATTCATTAACAACAATCAATTTTATCTAAATATAAACTGAAGCAAATCTTTTCAACCCATAACCTGGAAGCTCAAGGCAGGGCCAGATTTTGCCTCAACAACACAGCAGCTAAATTCCGATAAATTTAAACAACTTCTTGCATTACAAGCTGAATCAAGAAGAGATCAGAGCATTCAAACCAAGATCAAGATTTCAGGCTCAAATCAAATCCAGATTTTTGGGCCCTCTGTTATTTTCAGAAGCAGGTGAGTAAACTGCTCTCAAACATTTCAAAAGCCATTAGTGTTTTGATCTGTATAAGATGACCATTGAATCTTGGATATATAAAATTTGCTTTCATGTACATGAATATAGGAAAATGGGGTATGCATGTCTCGAAACAAGAAAAAAAAATTATTTTGTTCTAGGTTTACAGATGTTGAAACAATTGCAAATCCCAAAATCCTTTACCCATTCTATAGGCTTAAATTATTAAACAATATATGTTGGATTAACATGATTCAAGTTTAGGAAATATTTTTAAGTGTAATTTACAAGTAAAGAATACAGAAATTAAGATATCCCAGTGGAAAACCCTTCTAGTCAGAAATCAAGTAAATAAATTTCAAGTTTTGATTTTGTAGCTGGATTCGAACTTGTAAATAATGAATTTTAGTAACAATTTCCTGATCTTAAGGTTTGGGTGTGTTAAGATTTTACGTATTGATCAATATTGGGGTTTCTGATGTTTTCTAACGATCGGCTGAAAGTGCCAGCTCGTGTTCGTCACTAGAGGTAGATGGAGGTCTAGCACACTCGGGAAAAATGGCAGTTGATTTTTCTATCAGGTGGATAGTTCGATCGCGATCGATTTAGTGTTTAGGTATGGTTCTGATTGTCGTTGATTTGGAGAATCGTGCGACGCCGCGATGAATTCGAGTGGGCTCGAAGGTGGTGGAAAATGAAGAGGGAGGTCTGGCACGACTATCAGTGCGAGTTCATGGTCTTCGATGACCAGAGCAAGGCGTTGCAAGTGTTTTGGTGACTAGGCTTTGTCCCAGGTGGTTCTCGGAGATCTCAATTTCGACATAGGCGTTCGGTTGGGTTTTTGAGTAGCTGGGTGAGTCGGAGAGGTCAACGACGACTTGGGAAGGTCAGTGAAGTTGGTCAGCGTTGTTTCGCCACTGTGTGCATATGCACGGTGCACCGGCATGTCATGGATTTTGGTTTAGTGTTGCTGTAGAACTGATGTAGTGTAGAGAAGAGGATGAATGGAAGAAGAAGAATTGTAAGAGAGGATCGAGGATTGTCTCGAGATTTTGAAGTTTACAATCGGGTCTGAACCCGAAGCTTTTAGCATAGTGATTTACTAAGTTTTTTTATGTAAAAGTTAAACATTGTTAAGTTTCAAAGCAAGTTCCAAAGTCGATATTAACAAGTATTCAAAGTAAATAATTTATCAAATTTTCAAAAGCAAGTTTCGAATATTAGATATAGGTCTAATATATATATCTTCAATCTAATTAAGATCTTGGAGAATTTGGATTAATTAAATTAAGTTAAGTAAATAAAGAGGAATTTATTAATTAATTTATTAATTATAGAGAGATTAATTAGTATAATTAAATCAAAGGATTAATTAATTAATATTTGAGGGATTATAAATTAATTAATTAATTAATGGGAGATTAATTATAAGGGTAATTAGGGATTAATTACTTAGTTGATAATTACTTAATGGAAGTAATCAAGGATTAATTACTTGGTGTTATTAGTTAGAAGATAAATTAAGGAAATTAATTAAAGGTTAGTAAATTTATAAATATGTTTAGTTAAAGGATAATTAATCAATGTGGTGATTAGATTAAATGATTAAGGATCAATGTGGTAAATTATTGATTAAGGGTAATTAAAGGTTAATTAATTTGTGTAATTAACGGTTAATTAATTTGTGTAATGAATTAAAAACTCATTACTTAATGTAATTGAAGATGATAATTAGAAGATGATTAATTAATTGGATTGTAATTAATTAATTGTGTAAGCATGATTTAAAGATGATTGAAGTAATTAATTTAATCTGTTTAAGATTAATTAGAAATAGTATGACTAATTAACCTTGCTTATGGATGATTGAATGATATTAAATGCCTTTGATTAATTGTTATCCCTGGTATGTGATCGTGATGCTATGTGATATGAAATGTTTCTGTAATATGATATGTTGGGTTGAACAGTGATAATGTGGTTATCTGTGATGAAATGCTGTGTAAAGTGACATCCAGTGTTTAAAAGTAAATTGTATTCACTTGAATAACTTTGGTTAGGATGAAATTGAATTCGAAGAGACCGGAGTCGGGTATCAGTAAATACCCGAAATCACTTCGATTAATAATCTATAATTCTTTATGGATTTAATATGTGTAATCAATAGGCTGAAATGAAATGATTTAAGTAATTGGACCGTTTAAAACTAAGTTGGGTAATTAGATATTGATTTGTGGAAATAAGTGTTGATTTTACGAGTTGTTTACTTGTAATAAGGTACGAGTTACCTTGGGTTTTAAGTGTGATTTATGCATTAGAGTTTCTAGTTTGATGGGTTTACTCACGCTGGTTTCCAGCCTGACACGGGTGTTACTTTAATGTAATGCTCGGGTCAGACCAAGTATTACAGATTTTCAGGTAAGGACGTTATGGAGCTCAGCAGGCAAGCTGGATCGCAGGAAAGTATGGAGAGTTTCCGCTGTGATATATTGATGTATATCTAAGTCATGTTGTTTTAAACTGTCCAGTGTTATGTAATGGTTGTAACTCTGATGTATATAAATATAAGTGTACTGATACAGTTCTTCTTTGTAAAAACTGTTATTTATGTGATATTATATTTTGATCTGCTGCGAATATGAGGTTTCTGTGACTTTTTTCTGTTTCTTCTTCTTTCTCTTTTCTTCTTTTCCTAACTATCTGGAAATTTCGGGATCGAAATTTCCAGGCCGTTACATTTGGTATCAGAGCGAGGTTAAGCTGATGGGTTTACTCATTAGCGAGGGTCAATGGTACCCTAGAATGAGTTGAGTGTATATATATACATGAGAGAGCGTACTTGTTATTTTCTTATATATTGGTTTTAAAAGTAGACGATTTTTATATTAGTATATATATAAAGCCATATTTCTTTCTAATAAATATTAAGGTAATTGGTTGTTAAATTATTGGAATTAAATTAAGAAGTAACAGAAATACAACCAAATTGAAATTAAATAAAGATAAGTTTGAAATGGATTCAAACTGAAATTAAAATCTTAATTTTGGAGAAGAGTTTTAGAATAAGATAATAATGAATTGGTTTCCAGATATGATAATCTTGGTTATTATCATAAATGATTATTGTGTTTAATAATGAAATGTGTGTTAATGAGTAAGCAAAATGAAATGTTTTAAGGAAGTAAAAAATTTGGGTAAGCATGACTTATAAATTGGAACTGAAAATGATTTAAATTGTGAAGTTTTAAATCTAGGTCCAGAAATTTGAAAATTGTTTCAAAGGTGATAAAGAAATAATAAATAATATTATCTACATATTTGAATGAAAGGGTCATATTTCAAACAAGAGTTGTTTGACAATTTAAAGGAAATTGTTTTGAATTGAAGCCGAAGGTGATTTAAAATTTAAATGTAATTAGGTGTGTAAAGGAAACAAATATGCATGTATGAGGAATATACATAATATCAAAGATGGTTTGAAATAGACTCTAAATGTCGAGTTTTAGATTTGGAATAAGATGTGAAACCCAAAGTGAAGTAAGTTTTAAACTCAAATGGGAAGGTTATTAATCTGAAGTTTAAAATTTGAATGGGAATTCAAATTGTGTAAATTTGACTGGATTAAGTAAATTGAATTTAACTAGGGTAAGTTAATAAGTTCGAATGAACAACCTAATTTGAAAATTCAAGATGAAATTTAGATTTAACTTGGAAAGTTAATGGTTGATTTGAATTGGGAGTTTGTGTGTTCTCAAAATGAGTTTGAGATCTGGAAATTTAAAATGGATGGATATTTCAAATAATTTGGATGATATCATCCTATTGTTACTAATAATCTTTAAACTGTGAATTGGATTTGTTTAAAGAAATGGGGTGTGGTAATATATCCATTATTAAGATAAAATGGAATCATTTTGGACTTTAGATTTGAATGTTTAAGATAAAACTTCAAAGGTTTGGTTTCAAAATTGAAATTTGGTGATAAATTGAATTTCAAAGATTTATTTGTTTAAAAAGGATTTGAATAATTATTTGAACTTTGAAATAGGTTAAAAAATGGAATTTGGATTCAGAATTAAACGGTTTAAAGATGTAAGTTGATTTGATTTAAAGGATTAAATCAACACTTAAAGATTTAACTCGAATTTATATAATTCGAGATGGTTTAAGTTTGAAATTTGAATTGAATTAGTTCAAATGGAATTTGATTTGAATTAATTGGAATTATGATTGAAGATGGATGAGTTTAAAAATTCAAACGGAAAATTTAAATTGGATTAATTTGAAATGAAATTGAAGTTGAATGAGTTCAAATTCAAATGGGATTGTCATTAATTTAAACTAGAATTGAAATGATTTGAAATTGAAGCTGGTTCAATTTGAAATTAATCCAAATTGATTTGAATAATTTGGAATTGTGATTAAAGTTGAATAGGTTCAAAATTCAAAATAGAATTTGATTTGAATTTGGAAAGAAATGAGGTTAATTTAACTTGAATTGGGGTTAAATCAATTTCATTGTAAATTAAAGTTATTTAAATTGGAATTGAATCAATTTAAATGAGAATGGAAATTTAAATTGAATTGTGGGGAATGGAGATTGGAAAGTAGAACAGTTTGGCTCTAGACTATTTTCAAATAAATTATTTTAATATAAACTATTTTAAATCTATTTTTTTTCAAACTATTTACTATATACAATCTTTTTTTTTTGAAACCTAAAAGTATCTTATACTTGTTTTACAATTACTTTTGGAACTATTTAACAAATTTTTCATCTGTTTTATAAACTAATTACTGTTTTTCAACTACTTTGTAACTAATTACTATTTTTCAACTATTTTGCAATTATTTAAAATTTCTATAACTATTCAACTATTTTCCAACTATTTTACAATTACTTAAACTATTTTACAGCTATTTTACAAATTAATAATTATTTTTCAACTACTTATCTATTTTTAACTTTTCAAGCTATTTTTTTAAATTTAAGCTGAACAGAGTTCAAACTATTTATGATTCATTACCAGTTGAGATAAGGATTAAAGTGATAATCCAAATGAAATTAAAACAATTGTGAATAAGTGAATAGAAATTAAAGTGAATGTGAATAGAAAAGGAGATTGATTTGGCTAATAATCAATAAGGATAAATACATAGGTTGTACGTATATTATTCTATTCGCATAGTGATTTGATCCAGATTCGAGCACAGAATTTCGGGATAGTATATCGATCCGAGTTGGGATTTTTCACTCGATTTTCGACGGCGAACCAGGATATGGATTGTTGATTGGTTCTGAATATTCTCTATAATAGTTATGGCTATGCAAGGAGAATGACGGTTTTTGATCAAGAAACTAGATCTGAGTCCGCACTAGGAAGTCGGGTGAACGATACTAGTTCGGAAGTGAAATTATGTGATTGAGCGAGCGATCAAATTGGTATAGCGTACGAACGATATATGTACATTGTATCGGTTTGAATGATATTGTTACTGGGAATTTGTGGATAATAATTGTGAAAAAGTTTTTGAAATGAAAGTATATTTTAGTGAAATATATGATGAAGCAAAATGGAAATTGGATATTTCTATAATAGAAATTTACTTTATGAAAGTAAGTGATTGATAAGTGGTTTTGTAAAGAGTAATCAAATTTGAATATTTGATTTGGCATAAACAAAGTTATATATCATTGTTACATAAGATAAATCTCCTTTTGTGAATCTATAGCAAGAAGAAAAAGGTTTTTGAAAGTGTTTGAAGTATAAAAGGGAATGTATACAAGTTTGAAGTGATCCAAAGATTTTTAAAGTTATATATATATATATATCTGTATATATGTAAAAGATCTTATGAGAATGATTTTGAGGAAGGGTTTTTGGAACCTTTGGATTTGGAAAGGCTTTTTGATTTTTAGGTAAAATCAATATTGGAATTTGGAAAGCCTATTTTGAGAATTATCGATTTCGGGATAATCGATTTTGTGAAAAGGAGATTTATATGAGATTCATACTAGGTGTATGATTTGGAAGATAATATGTGTATATTATAAAGTGTTTTGAAAATGGCTCTGGAGAAAAAGGCACTCCTTTGGAATGAACTTCTCAGGAGTACCATAGGTTGGTACTGCCTTGAGCCTCAAAGGGGGAGGCTCTAAAGTTGATCATGTGAGGAGTCCGGACAAAACTAGTTCCTGAGGACTATGAGTAGTGTGTAGCGAAAGTCGAGGGCGCTAATGCCTACAGAGGTATTTGAGTTATTGTAACGACCCAGAATTTTATTTAATTAAAATTTGAATATTTAATTAATTTTAAATATTAATAAGTGAATTTATAAGTCAAATAAATTTTTATTTGAATAATTGGATTTAATTGGATAATTAAATCGATAATTTAATATGTTAAATTATGGAAATAATTGAAAATTGAGTTAAATATGATTGAAAATGATTTGTAAAATTTTATTTTATCATATTGAAGTTAGAACGATATTTTAGAACTTTTAAAATCGAATTAGAAGTTAATTTGTGAAAATTGAATATTTTAATATTTAAATCGACTAGTGAAAATAGTCAATTTTTGAACAGTCTCAGAATTGAACGAAACCAGTTTCATTGGATCCATAATAGTTAGTTATTATCGGATTTCAAATTTCGTGTCAATCGGAGTTACCGTTTGATCGTGGCAGCTCGAAACGCATCGATTTGTTTTTAATTTTAATTTGGCGAGTTAAAATAGCCATTTTTCAAAAAGTCTCGGATTTCGACGAAACCAGTTTCATCGGATCCGTAATGTGATATTATTTTAAGGTTTCAAATTTCGTGTCAATTGGATTTACCGTTTGTCCGGTACAAATTAAAACGCCTAGAAATCGATTTAAATCGGTTTAATTTAAATTGGACGTTTATAGCCATAACTCGCACAGATGTCCGAATTAGCTTTCGAAACCTGTTCCATTGTGTCCGGAACGCGGGGTAAACCCTAGAAACACTGGTTACGGCACGTAAATCGGAGTTCGGAATTTCCGGGATGAATAGTGTTTCGTCGGTTCCTTATAAATAGCCCACCATTCACAAATAAAATAAAATAAAAAATCTAAACCCTAGTTGCAATGCACAGCCGCCTCTTTTATAATTGAATGGACAGAAAGCTCCAATTTTCATCCCTTAATTACTTCCAATCCGTGAAGTTTTAGCCAAATTTGTTAACTACAACATTGTAGAGGGTAACGAGGGCTTTAAATCTGTAAGGTGATGATCGTGTCTCGTGGAGCGTAGAGGGAGATATGGGGGCCGATTGCTTCAGGTTGCGCACGCAAATTCATGCACATGATGAGGCCGAGCTTGCTCTTGTCGAGGCCGAACATAGAGGGGGTTTGGAGCTTCGATTTGGCGCATCCTGATCGCGTTCAAGTTCGTCGAGGAGGCGGAGATGTTTAACCCTAGTTTGGAGCTAAGTGGGTTCGGTTGCGTGATGTTGCCTGGAGGAAGAACGTGAGTTTGGGGGAGGAGAAAATGAACGGGCCTGATGATGGGGTGATGGATCCAAGGGCAGTGATGGGTTAGGTTGAAAAAATAAAAGATTTAAGTTGTAATTTATATAGTTTAAAATCGTGTAAACTTGTTAAATGCATAACTTTTTCATACGAGGTTGAAAACGCGCGAAACAAGAAGCGTTGGAATCGTATGGACGAGCACTACGCGATGAAGTTGGATTGGAGTCGTTTGGAGTTAGTGAAAATTTTGTGTAAAATTAAACGTCCGTTTAATTTTATTCGAAATAAATCGCTAAAACGGAAATAAAACCAAGGTGAGAACTTCTCACTCAATCGAATCAGTTTCGATTTTATTTTAAATAGTTAGATTTAAAATATTTGAATGCATGTTTGAATGATGATTGATATCTATTGATTGTTAAAATAGACATTATACGCCGTTAGTAAGCGGATGTTATTTATTAAAAACATATACCGCGAATATTTCATAAACAGTGAAATTGGTATTATATATAATAGCAATATATATATATTGGCATATGTATATATTGGAGTTATTGATTTCCCGCATTTTTTGTTTAGCGGATGAGACCCTATTGCGCCGTCTATTAAGCGGATAATATTTTAAATCCCATATACCGCGATAATTTCGTACTGGAGCGAAATTGGTATTGTGCTAATGTTTGTGGATGCAGGAAAACAGGTTGGAGGGATCCAACTGGATTCCTCAACAGTGTTTATTTGATTATGGATATTTTGATATTCGTTGATTATCATATACGATATGTGATATCGTTGTTGTCGTGATTGACTATTTGGTGTGTAGCATCATTGGACCAAATTTGGAATTCTAAAATGATTTCAAAGTGATTTTTGAAAGTATACGTTTATAAAATATTTTTGGAATTGATTCATTTTAAAATAAATAAACATATAATTTTTAATGTTATAAAAATTATGATTTTTGAGAAATATAGTTAAAAACTGATTTTTGAGAATATGATGCTAATGATTTTATAAATTAGTTAATCGGGATTTTTGAATTTATTATTATAAAAAGCTTAAATATAGGATTTATGAAATTTAATTATTTTATGAATCAAAATGGTGAAATAATAAAGGAGATTAAAGACGTTTTAAAGAATAATATAAATTGATTTATATTAAGAGATTTATAAATGGATATTTATAAATTGAAATATTGACATTATAAAACGAGTTTTTATAAGTGTTTGAATGAAGTGAAAATGAATTTTGTAAATGAATGGAATTCATAAAATTATAAATGGTGAAGTTATAAATGAAATTTATAAATAGTAAGATTTATAAATTTTGTGAAATTATTAAAGAATATATTTGGATGAATAATTGAATCTTATAAGTTATAAGATTTATAATTATGAAGTTCAAAGGAACGATTTTGCAAACAAATAAATTATAAGTATTTCACTTATAATATGAACCTTTGTTTTATAATTGAGTTATAAATCGAATAGGTTAATAAAGGAACTTATAAAAGGAAGTTGTTATAAAATAAATAGAAATGGAATTTATAAACGTTGTTTTATAAATTCGCAAACGACTTATTTTGATAAGTTAATTGTTGAAACCTATTAATGGAGTTATATTCACGTTTTTAACTGTGAATAATCCTTTGAAATAAAATGAATAAAGGATGAAATGTGTTAACGTAGTATATTCATGTTTTTGAATAGTGAATAATATGTTAAAGAAAATGTTTAGAATGTGATATTTTAAATAGGATTAAAACGATCTAACGATGTTTTAAATGTGTTGAGATTCGAAACCATAGATTTCAACATTTATTGTTGAAATAGACGTTTTCGAGAAATAAAAGGAAATGGTAGACTATAACACTGTTGTTATAGTAAATGATTTCCGAAAGGAAATGTTTTGTATAGTATTGGGATTTATATATCTATTTTAATTTCGAATCCCTATACTAGTGATTTTGGGATGTCGTAACGATGTTTTACGCAACATTCGTTTTGGCCCAAATAAATATGTTTAAGAGAATGATTTCCTTAAAGAATGAAATATATACTTAATCTCGATTTAAGTATATTGAATATTTTCCAAATGTTGAAAATAAATAAAATTTGCGAATTACTTATTTTTAATAAGTATGGAAATGTTTTCCAATATAAAGTGAATATTAGAGAATTTATCTTTTTGAAGATAAATTGAAATGGATAATTGAAATCGTATATGCATGGATATTGTGAAATATAAATTCACTATAGAATTTATGAAAGAAAGGGGAACTTGTTTAAAAATAAATGTTGATTTATTTTTGAAGTATTGAAAATTATATATCTAGTAAAGATATTTTTGTGAAATAAATAATTTGGAAAATTATTTGGAAACTGGTGATGTGTGCATATCCATTGATAGTTCAATAACCGACTATCAATATTTCCCTTTGAATGGGTATTTGATGTGATTTGTTTGATTGTGAATGCCACACTTATTTTTGAATAAGCGCTCACTATTCGGGTTAACCGAGAAAGGACCATGGGGTCGTATAACCCATTCCGAATATGTGATACGTCGTTGTGAATTGCATTGAAGACCGGTGTTGAAGACCGGATCTTTTTGAAAGCGAAAGGACAACTCGTCGATTGTCTTTGCACCGAGTAGCTACGGTATAGAGACTTCCTATGTGATGGGAAGTCCGGACGTGATTAGAGATTATCCGGATTGCAAGGACTTCTTTGTAAGTGCCTTCGGTTTTGTTCGAGCCCGGAACAGACTTGTATGGATTGTATGTCTGACATTACAAATTGAGATATAAAGCCGATTTCATTTAAATATATTTCTGTTGGTGGCGGAGAATTTATTCTTTTAGCTTAACACCCTTCTCTGAGACGTACGAGCTCAAAGGTTATGTAGTTGAATGTTATCAGCGATATATTCCCAATTTGGTAATGTGACATGCTGAGTGTTGCTGTAAATGATCATTGTGTTGATTATTTGTGATAGGATCATTTGTTTGATCGTCTATCTTGGTGATCATTTCTATGATCATTTGTTGACCCAAAGCACGGCTTTTGTATAAAGTGTGTTTTTGTGGACGTGACTTCGTCGAGCCTCACAAACCGGTAATGGTCGAAACAGGAATTGTGCGGCAAGGTTTTCAGGGATAACTTCCCTAAGGTATGACCATTCCTTCTGGAAAAGTGTAGTATCATGGTATGGAGCCCAGATACTTACTCATGTTGAAACACTTATTATTATGGTGTGATGTTGGTTAGAGAGCGCTCTCGTTTAAAGGTCCCAAAGGACCGGGGGTGGCATATCTGAGGGTTTGTAATATTCCTTGGGAAAAGGGATTCCCGACTTTGTTTAGCAGAGAACGGTGGTTCTCGGGGCGTCCATCCAGAGGCGTTTCCATGTGGCAATGGGAAGTTCCTTGGCCTGACCATTTGTTGGAAATCCAAAGAAACAATACGAAACTTGTACGGTTTTAGTTGTAGAACCTGCCATTTAAAATGGTAGCTATAGTAAGCATAATATAATGGTACCTATGCTGGCTAAGATTTATATTCTACTTTCGAAATAAATTTTTCCTACACTATGCACTAGTAATAATATCAAATGTTCTTTTTAATACGTATCAAGCATCTTTGACTATCATAAGGAGAAATCTCCTCTGATTCTGCGTTTGCATTGTGTGTGTGTGCGGGAGGCCTTATGGTAGTCTCACTTTTAAAAAGCATTGTGAATTGATTTAAAAATATTCCTCTATTTTGATTTTAAAGATAAATAAACTGTTTTGAGTTCCCACACCAATCACATGACTGACTTGGAGTTTATTGTTTTCCTTCCTAAACTCTGGGTGCCCACCAATTTCCACACGGGCAGTCAAGAGTTAAGGTTTATCAGGATATTCTGGAATTGCTGGAGGCAAGCTGGATGGCATGGCGTATTACTAGTTATATAGTATTTCTTTTTCCGCTGCACTGTTTGTTGTTGTTGTTGTACACTCTGATGATATGATGTAATGAAATGTGATGTAATGTAATAACTGATATAGATCTTTGTTTAAATATTATTCATTTATTTATTATATGTTGTTCCGCTGCGAATTGTGAGATTCTGATGTTGTTGTGTTGTGTTCTGTTCCGTTCTATTTTCTATTTTCTATCCTCTCTATTCTCTTTCCTCTCTATTTTCTATTCTATGTTTTCTGTCTTTCCTCTCTTCTTCTTTCTTTTTCTTTTTCTTAAACCCATAACTATTCGGTTTTTCGGCAACGAAAAATCTCGACACGTTACATTTGGTATCAGAGCTTATGGTTAAGCGACAACCATGGTTCTGTTGGGTATTACTCATTAGAGATAGAGTCAGTAGTACTCTAGAATGAGTTGAGTGTAATAATAGCTATGAGAGCGTATTTGTTAGTGAATATAAAATTGTTTTATATTGTGATGGTTGGTTTATTGAGTGGCATATGAACTTTCGTCAGCGTGGTCCGCAAGACTATGCCGAAGGGGTTTCTAAACACTTGAATAGAACAATTCGGCACAATATTGATTTTAAATTGGGTAAATAAAATAATTTTTGCCTTGAGTATATTTTATATATAAAAGAAATAATTTTTCAGAATTATTAAAGTATATAAGTGGATTGTTTAGATGTTTGAATAATCTAAATAAAAGAATAATTGTATAAGCAAATGAATTATAAAAAAATGGAATTATAATTAAAGTGATTTACAATTGTGAAATAAACTTATATATATAAGAAGTGGAACTATATGAATATATTTATGAATATGAGTTGTAAAATAAAAATGAATTTAAAGTTAAATGGAATATAACTTAAGTGTTGTTGAATGAAGTTGATATTAGTATCAAAGTAAATTAATAATGTGAAGTGATAAATGTGAACTTAAGTTATATAAATGGAAATTCAACTTTGAAATTGAATTGAATGAATGGATTGAATAATAATCAATTAAATGTGAATAATTGATATGAAATAAGGAATGTAAGTGTTAATTCATTAAAATCTAATGTTATTGAAAGTTGAATAATTGAATGAAAATCAATTAATTAAACCAATTGAAAGTGATGGTGTTAAACCAATTGAAAGCAAAGGAATTTGGTTGCAATTAATATACATTGGTTGTTATATGATTGTTAGTTGATTGATTGTATATAATTCATTAAGTATTAATGAAATTGAAAGCTAAAGTAATTGGAATTCAATTGGAATTTAAGTGAGTAAATAGAATTGAATTTGATTGGAAGTGAACCAACTTGAATATGAATTAGTGAATATAAACTAATTGAAAATGAATGTTAGTTGGATAATAGTTGGTTGATGTTTGCATTTGTTGCTTTTACTGCATTTGCTATGTTAACATATATAGTTATTATGTTGCTATATGTTGTGTATTGATACTATTTTCATATATACATGTTCTCATGTTGTTTGTTGAGTAATTAGTAGGTGCGGATCGCGTTTGCTTCGCATTTGGAGCTCGCTTTCGCGCTATATTAGCCGTATATGCTTGCTAATAAAATATAAGGTACATATCTCGGATTAAATATCGTACTTTTACATTTTTTTCCCTGCGGGATGCCTCATTACTTGATGAGATGTATATTTGTGATATATATACTGTCATTTTTTTTTCGGATCGAGCCGCGCAAAGGAGACTATGGCGAATTTTTCCGGAAATTTAAGGCGTTAGAAAAAATTTGAGAAAATTGGAAAGTTTTGAAAACTATAACTTTGATTTGGAATTGAAAGTTAAACAATAGTAGTTGTTTTTGAAATGATAACTAAGTATGATTTGGAAACTTAGTAAAGTATTATGAGAAGTTTAAACTGTGGATTTATGGGAAGTTAATAGGTTCTGTAACTTTTCTTACTTGTTAATTTCGAGGACGAAATTCTTTTAAGGGGGGAAGATTGTAACGACCCAGAATTTTATTTAATTAAAATTTGAATATTTAATTAATTTTAAATATTAATAAGTGAATTTATAAGTCAAATAAATTTTTATTTGAATAATTGGATTTAATTGGATAATTAAATCGATAATTTAATATGTTAAATTATGGAAATAATTGAAAATTGAGTTAAATATGATTGAAAATGATTTGTAAAATTTTATTTTATCATATTGAAGTTAGAACGATATTTTAGAACTTTTAAAATCGAATTAGAAGTTAATTTGTGAAAATTGAATATTTTAATATTTAAATCGACTAGTGAAAATAGTCAATTTTTGAACAGTCTCAGAATTGAACGAAACCAATGCCATTGGATCCGTAATAGTTAGTTATTACCGGATTTCAAATTTCGTGTCAATCGGAGTTACCGTTTAATCGTGGCAGCTCGAAACGCATCGATTTGTTTTTAATTTTAATTTGGCGAGTTAAAATAGCCATTTTTCAAAAAGTCTCGGATTTCGACGAAACCAGTTTCATCAGATCCGTAATGTGATATTATTGAAAGGTTTCAAATTTCGTGTCAATTGGATTTACCGTTTGTCCGGTACAAATTAAAACGCCTAGAAATCGATTTAAATCGGTTTAATTTAAATTGGACGTTTATAGCCATAACTCTCACAGATGTCCGAATTAGCTTTCGAAACCTGTTCCATTGTGTCCGGAACGCGGGTTAAACCCAAGAAACGCTGGTTACGGCGCGTAAATCGGAGTTCGGAATTTCCGGGATGAATAGTGTTTCGTCGGTTCCTTATAAATAGCCCACCATTCACAAATAAAATAAAATAAAAAAATCTAAACCCTAGTTGCAATGCACAGCCGCCTCTTTTATAATTGAATGGCCAGAAAGCTCCAATTTTCATCCCTTAATTACTTCCAATCCGTGAAGTTTTAGCTAAAGTTGTTAACTACAACATTGTAGAGGGTAACGAGGGCTTTAAATCTGTAAGGTGATGATCGTGTCTCGTGTAGCGTAGAGGGAGATATGGGGGCCGATTGCTTCAGGTTGCGCACGCAAATTCATGCACATGATGATGCCGAGCTTGCTCTTGTCGAGGCCGAACATAGAGGGGGTTTGGAGCTTCGATTTGGCGCATCCTGATCGCGTTCAAGTTCGTCGAGGAGGCGGAGATGTTTAACCCTAGTTTGGAGCTAAGTGGGTTCGGTTGCGTGATGTTGTCTGGAGGAAGAACGTGAGTTTGGGGGAGGAGAAAATGAACGGGCCTGATGATGGAGTGATGGATCCAAGGGCAGTGATGGGTTAGGTTGAAAAAATAAAAGATTTAAGTTGTAATTTATATAGTTTAAAATCGTGTAAACTTGTTAAATGCATAACTTTTTCATACGAGGTCGAAAACGCGCGAAACAAGAAGCGTTGGAATCGTATGGACGAGCACTACGCGATGAAGTTGGATTGGAGTCGTTTGGAGTTAGTGAAAATTTTGTGTAAAATTAAACGTCCGTTTAATTTTATTCGAAATAAATCGCTAAAACGGAAATAAAACCAAGGTGAGAACTTCTCACTCAATCGAATCAGTTTCGATTTTATTTTAAATAGTTAGATTTAAAATATTTGAATGCATGTTTGAATGATGATTGATATCTATTGATTGTTAAAATAGACATTATACGCCGTTAGTAAGCGGATGTTATTTATTAAAAACATATACCGCGAATATTTCATAAACAGTGAAATTGGTATTATATATAATAGCAATATATATATATTGGCATATGTATATATTGGAGTTATTGATTTCCCGCATTTTTTGTTTAGCGGATGAGACCCTATTGCGCCGTCTATTAAGCGGATAATATTTTAAATCCCATATACCGCGATAATTTCGTACTGGAGCGAAATTGGTATTGTGCTAATGTTTGTGGATGCAGGAAAACAGGTTGATTATCATATACGATATGTGATATCGTTGTTGTCGTGATTGACTATTTGGTGTGTAGCATCATTGGACCAAATTTGGAATTCTAAAATGATTTCAAAGTGATTTTTGAAAGTATACGTTTATAAAATATTTTTGGAATTGATTCATTTTAAAATAAATAAACATATAATTTTTAATGTTATAAAAATTATGATTTTTGAGAAATATAGTTAAAAACTGATTTTTGAGAATATGATGCTAATGATTTTATAAATTAGTTAATCGGGATTTTTGAATTTATTATTATAAAAAGCTTAAATATAGGATTTATGAAATTTAATTATTTTATGAATCAAAATGGTGAAATAATAAAGGAGATTAAAGACGTTTTAAAGAATAATATAAATTGATTTATATTAAGAGATTTATAAATGGATATTTATAAATTGAAATATTGACATTATAAAACGAGTTTTTATAAGTGTTTGAATGAAGTGAAAATGAATTTTGTAAATGAATGGAATTCATAAAATTATAAATGGTGAAGTTATAAATGAAATTTATAAATAGTAAGATTTATAAATTTTGTGAAATTATTAAAGAATATATTTGGATGAATAATTGAATCTTATAAGTTATAAGATTTATAATTATGAAGTTCAAACGAACGATTTTTCAAACAAATAAATTATAAGTATTTCACTTATAATATGAACCTTTGTTTTAAAATTGAGTTATAAATCGAATAGGTTAATAAAGGAACTTATAAAAGGAAGTTGTTATAAAATAAATAGAAATGGAATTTATAAACGTTGTTTTATAAATTCGCAAACGACTTATTTTGATAAGTTAATTGTTGAAACCTATTAATGGAGTTATATTCACGTTTTTAACTGTGAATAATCCTTTGAAATAAAATGAATAAAGGATGAAATGTGTTAACGTAGTATATTCATGTTTTTGAATAGTGAATAATATGTTAAAGAAAATGTTTAGAATGTGATATTTTAAATAGGATTAAAACGATCTAACGATGTTTTAAATGTGTTGAGATTTGAAACCATAGATTTCAACATTTATTGTTGAAATAGACGTTTTCGAGAAATAAAAGGAAATGGTAGACTATAACACTGTTGTTATAGTAAATGATTTCCGAAAGGAAATGTTTTGTATAGTATTGGGATTTATATATCTATTTTAATTTCGAATCCCTATACTAGTGATTTTGGGATGTCGTAACGATGTTTTACGCAACATTCGTTTTGGCCCAAATAAATATGTTTAAGAGAATGATTTCCTTAAAGAATGAAATATATACTTAATCTCGATTTAAGTATATTGAATATTTTCCAAATGTTGAAAATAAATAAAATTTGTGAATTACTTATTTTTAATAAGTATGGAAATGTTTTCCAATATAAAGTGAATATTAGAGAATTTATCTTTTTGAAGATAAATTGAAATGGATAATTGAAATCGTATATGCATGGATATTGTGAAATATAAATTCACTATAGAATTTATGAAAGAAAGGGGAACTTGTTTAAAAATAAATGTTGATTTATTTTTGAAGTATTGAAAATTATATATCTAGTAAAGATATTTTTGTGAAATAAATAATTTGGAAAATTATTTGGAAACTGGTGATGTGTGCATATCCATTGATAGTTCAATAACCGACTATCAATATTTCCCTTCGAATGGGTATTTGATGTGATTTGTTTGATTGAATGCCACACTTATTTTTGAATAAGCGCTCACTATTCGGGTTAACCGGGAAAGGACCATGGGGTCGTATAACCCATTCCGAATATGTGATACGTCGTTGTGAATTGCATTGAAGACCGGTGTTGAAGACCGGATCTTTTTGAAAGCGAAAGGACAACTCGTCGATTGTCTTTGCACCGAGTAGCTACGGTATAGAGACTCCCTATGTGATGGGAAGTCCGGACGTGATTAGAGATTATCCGGATTGCAAGGATTTCTTTGTAAGTGCCTTCGGTTTTGTTCGAGCCCGGAACAGACTTGTATGGATTGTATGTCTGACATTACAAATTGAGATATAAAGCCGATTTCATTCAAATATATTTCTGTTGGTGGCGGAGAATTTATTCTTTTAGCTTAACACCCTTCTCTGAGACGTACGAGCTCAAAGGTTATGTAGTTGAATGTTATCAGCGATATATTCCCAATTTGGTAATGTGACATGCTGAGTGTTGCTGTAAATGATCATTGTGTTGATTATTTGTGATAGGATCATTTGTTTGATCGTCTATCTTGGTGATCATTTCTATGATCATTTGTTGACCCAAAGCACGGCTTTTGTATAAAGTGTGTTTTTGTGGACGTGACTTCGTCGAGCCTCACAAACCGGTAATGGTCGAAACAGGAATTGTGCGGCAAGGTTTTCAGGGATAACTTCCCTAGGGTATGACCATTCCTTCTGGAAAAGGGTAGTATCATGGTATGGAGCCCAGATACTTACTCATGTTGAAACACTTATTATTATGGTGTGATGTTGGTTAGAGAGCGCTCTCGTTTAAAGGTCCCAAAGGACCGGGGGTGGCGTATCTGAGGGTTTGTAATATTCCTTGGGAAAAGGGATTCCCGGCTTTGTTTAGCAGAGAACGGTGGTTCTCGGGGCGTCCATCCAGAGGCGTTTCCATGTGGCAATGGGAAGTTCCTTGGCCTGACCATTTGTTGGAAATCCAAAGAAACAATACGAAACTTGTACGGTTTTAGTTGTAGAACCTGCCATTTAAAATGGTAGCTATAGTAAGCATAATATAATGGTACCTATGCTGGCTAAGATTTATATTCTACTTTCGAAATAAATTTTTCCTACACTATGCACTAGTAATAATATCAAATGTTCTTTTTAATACGTATCAAGCATCTTTGACTATCATAAGGAGAAATCTCCTCTGATTCTGCGTTTGCATTGTGTGTGTGTGCGGGAGGCCTTATGGTAGTCTCACTTTTAAAAAGCATTGTGAATTGATTTAAAAATATTCCTCTATTTTGATTTTAAAGATAAATAAACTGTTTTGAGTTCCCACACCAATCACATGACTGACTTGGAGTTTATTGTTTTCCTTCCTAAACTCTGGGTGCCCACCAATTTCCACACGGGCAGTCAAGAGTTAAGGTTTATCAGGATATTCTGGAATTGCTGGAGGCAAGCTGGATGGCATGGCGTATTACTAGTTATATAGTACTTCTTTTTCCGCTGCACTGTTTGTTGTTGTTGTTGTACACTCTGATGATATGATGTAATGAAATGTGATGTAATGTAATAACCGATATAGATCTTTGTTTAAATATTATTCATTTATTTATTATATGTTGTTCCGCTGCGAATTGTGAGATTCTGATGTTGTTGTGTTGTGTTCTGTTCGGTTCTATTTTCTATTTTCCATCCTCTCTATTCTCTTTCCTCTCTATTTTCTATTCTATGTTTTCTGTCTTTCCTCTCTTCTTCTTTCTTTTTCTTTTTCTTAAACCCATAACTATTCGGTTTTTCGGCAACGAAAAATCTCGTACGTTACAGTTATGCTGTGACGATAGTTTAACTCTATGTCACTGCGATCTACTACAGACCATAGAAAAAGTCGTGTGTGCCGCTGAGAGCCAACAGTCTACGTTTGATTTTACATCGGTAGACTTCGACCTATGGCGACATAGCGAAAGTCGTGTGTGCCGCTGAGAGCCAAAAGTCTACGTTTGATTTTACATCGGTAGACTGCGACCTATGTGGGAGTGGAGAAGTTTCATTTTTGGCAGCAAAAATCGAGGGCGTTGATGCGTACAGTTACATGACTTTTGTTGTGATGGCAACGTAACCCTGGAATGTAACCGTGATCTGCCGCGGGTTCCATGGCGTAATCGAGGGGAGCGGAGTGCCTACAGTTACATGGATTTTTACTGCGATGGCAATGTAACCCAGGATATAATTACGACAATGGATGGGGTGATGATTTCCAGAGCATTCTCACCAAAGATATTTCCTTTATTTTCGAAATTTTTTCTATATTTTCAATAAAATTATTTTCCAAGTATTTTCACTAGGTGTTGAAATGGGGTTACCAAGTACTTATGGATTTTCAGTCTTACGCCTGATCAACGTATGACCGAATTTCTGTGAGAACAAGGATGGACTGGTTGAGACATCGAGTTATAAAAGTATCTTTTTTTAAAAATACTTTATAATATTTTAAAGTGTTTTAATTTTTTTTTATCAAAGAGTAATTTTTCTGATAATAATCATTTTAATAAATTCTGGCTTCGTTCCTTTTCGAGGACGAAAAGATTCTAAGGGGACAGGAATGTGATAATCCAGATTTTTGAACATCTGATAGTTGAATAATTATCTAGTTTATAGATTGAACAGATAAGAATTTTGATAATAAAAGATATCTGGATATATAAATGAATTAAAAAATATAGCCAAAGTTGAATTTTAAATATCTGAAAATAATAAAGATGGAATATATATAGATAAGTAGATTTTAAATAGAAATTTTTTATGTGTTTGCTTAAATGTGTATATTTATATTTATGAGTTGATTTTTAATTTTGAATTAGAATTGGAATTCTGGATTTAAATTGAAACTTAAAAGATAAATACTTTTAAATTATTTTGGATTTAAAATATATGAATAAGGCTTTTATTAGAATAGGATTTATTTTATATTATTTTCCTTAAAAGAAACTTTATTTATATAAATTAAGAAAGTGATTGTTAATTAATAAAATAAATACAAAAGCTTTATAAACATTTAAAATAAATATATCATGCATAATTACAAATGTAAGTTTAATAAATAAAATTTAAACAAAGAGAAGCTTGATTATTAAACACACTTAAGATGTTATTAATATAAAACTAAAACTTAACTATAATATATATATATATATATATATAAATGTATAAAACACATTAATACATTATAATTACAAGTGTAAACCTATTGTTACATGCAATACAAGTGTAAGCAACTTATAAAATGCTAATTACAAGTGTCTTTCATTTTCTTTTATTTTAAAAATTAATAGAAGTTGTATAAACATATCTCTATTTCTCTCTTTCATCTTTTCTCTTATCTTACAATTTCAAAAGGGAATAAAACTTGAGATAGTTAACCAAAGAGAATTCATTAACAACAATCAATTTTCTTTAAATACAAACTGAAGCAAATCTTTTCAACCCATAACCTGGAAGCTCAAGGCAAGGCCAGATTTTGGCTCAACAACAAAGCAGCTAAATTTTGATAAATTTAAACAACTTATTGCATTACAAACTAAATCAAGAAGAGATCAGAGCATTCAAACCCGGATCAAGATTTCAGGCTCAAATCAAATCCATATTTTTGGGCTCCTCTGTTATTTTCAGAAGCAGGGGAGTAAACTGCTCTCAAACATTTCAAAAGCCATCAGTGTTTTGATCCGTATAAGATGACCATTGAAGCTTGGACATATAATGGATGTATACAATTTGATTTCATGTATATGAATATAGGAAAATGGGGTATGCATGTCCGGAAACAAGAAAAAACAATCGTTCTGTTCCAAGTTTACAGATCTTGAAACAAATGCAAATCCCAAAATCCTTTACCCATTCTATATGCTTAACTTATTAAACAAAATATGTCGGATTAACATGATTCAAGTTTAGGAAATATTTTTAAGTGTAGTTTGCAAGTAAAGAATACAAAAATTAAGATATCCCAGTAGAAAACCCTTCTAGTCAGAAATCAAGTAAATTGATTTCAAGTTCTGATTTTGTAGCTGGATTCGAACTTGTAAATAATGAATTTTAGTAACAATTTCCCGATCTTAAGGCTTGGGTGTGTTAAGATTTTACATATTGACCAATATTGGGGTTTCTAATGTTTTATGACGATCGGTTGAAAGTGGTAGCTCGTGTTCGTTGCTAGAGGTAATGGAGGTCTAGCACACTCAGGAAAAATGGCAGTTGATTTTTCTATCAGGTGGATAGTTCGATCGCGATCGATTTAGGGTTTAGTATGGTTCTGACTGTCGTTGATTTAGAGAATCGTGCGGTGCCGCGATGAATTCGAGTGGGCTCGGAGGTGGTGGAAAATGAAGAGGGAGGTATAGCACGACTATCGATGCGAGCTCGTGGTCTCCGATTACCAGAGCAAGGCGTTGCAAGTGTTTTGGTGACTGGGCTTTGTCCCACGTGATTCTTGGAGATCTCGATTTCGACATACTCGTTCGGTTGGGTTTTTGAGTGGCTGGGTGAGTCAGAGAGGTCAGCGGCGACTTGGGAAGGTCGATGAAGTTGGTCAGCATTGTTTTGCCACTGTGTGCATGTGCACGGTGCACCGGCATGTCAGGGATTTTGGTTTAATGTTGCTGTAGAACTGATGTAGTGTAGAGAAGAGAACGAATGGAAGAAGAAGAATTGTAAGAGAGGATCGGGGATTGTCTCGAGATTTTGAAGTTTAGAATCGGGTCTGAACCGGAAGCTTTTAGCATAGTGATTTACTAAGTTTTTTTATTAAGTAAAAGTTAAACATTGTTAAGTTTCAAAGAAAGTTCCAAAGCCGATATTAACAAGTAGTCAAAGTAAATAATTTATCAAATTTTCAAAAGCAAGTTTCGAATATTAGATATAGGTCTAATATATATATCTTCAATCTAATTAAGATCTTGGAGAATTTGGATTAATTAAATTAAGTTAAGTAAATAAAGAGGAATTTATTAATTAATTTATTAATTAATTTATTAATTATAGAGAGATTAATTAGTATAATTAAATCAAAGGATTAATTAATTAATATTTGAGGGATTATAAACTAATTAATTGATTAATTAATGGGAGATTAATTATAAGGGTAATTAGGGATTAATTACTTAGTTGATAATTACTTAATGGAAGTAATCAAGGATTAATTACTTGGTGTTATTAGTTAGAAGATAAATTAAGGAAATTAATTAAAGGTTAGTCAATTTATAAATATGATTAATTAAAGGATAATTAATTAATGTGGTGATTTGATTAATTGATTAAGAATCATTGTGGTAAATTATTGATTAAGGGTAATTAAAGGTTGATTAATTTGTGTAATTAACGGTTAATTAATTTGTATAATGAATTAAAAGCTCATTACTTAATGTAATTAAAGATGATAATTAGAAGATGATTAATTAATTGGATTGTAATTAATTAATTGTGTAAGCATGATTTAAAGATGAATGAAGTAAATAATTTAATCTATTTAAGATTAATTAGAAATAGTATGACTAATTAACCTTTCTTATTGATGATTGAATGATATTAAATGCCTTTGATTAATTGTTATCCCTGGTATGTGATCGTGATGCTATGTGATATGAAATGTTTCCGTAATATGATATGTTGGGTTGAACAGTGATAATGTGGGTATCTATGATGAAATGCTATGTAAAGTGACATCCAGTGTTTAAAAGTAAATTGTATTCACTTGGATAACTTTGGTTAGGATGACATTGAATTCGAAGAGACTGAAGTCGGGTATCAGTAAATACCCGAAATCACTTCGATTAATAATCTATAATTCTGTATAGATTTAATATGTGTAATCAATAGGCTGGAATGAAATGATTTAAGTAATTGGACCATTTAAAACTAAGTTGGGTACTTAGATATTGATTTGTGGAAATAAGTATTGATTTTACGAGTTGTTTACTTGTAATAAGGTACGAGTTACCCCGGGTTTTAAGTGCGATTTATGCATTAGAGTTTCTAGTTTGATGGGTTTACTCACGCTGGTTTTCAGCCTGACTCGGGTGTTACTTTAATGTAATGCTCGGGTCAGACCGAGTATTATAGATTTTCAGGTAAGGACGTTTTAGAGCTCAGCAGGCGAGCTGGATGGCAGGAACACATGGAGAGTTTCCGCTGTGATATATTGATGTATATCTAAGTCATGTTGTTTTAAACTGTCTAGTGTTGTCTAATGGTTGTAACTCATATAAATATAAGTGTATTGGTACTGTTCTTCTTTGTAAAAACTGTTATTTATGTGATATTATATTTTGATCCGCTGCGAATGTGAGGTTTCTGTGACTTTTTTATGTTTCTTCTTCTTTCTCTTTTCTTCTTTTCCTAACTATATGGAAATTTCGGGATCGAAATTTCCGGGCCGTTACAAATCTCATCCCAAATCTTTATCTAATGTTTGCATTAACAACGTCTTCATTTGTAAAATATGCCACAACACATTGGTGACATACATGTTTAACTCTCCCCTTCCATTAAAAATTAATTCCACATATTTTCTCTTAACTATTCAGCTTTTTATAAATTGAAACATAATTATGATAATTAATTACATAATTCATTCTAAAAAAAATGCATTTTTACTTTAAAATTACAAAACGTTTCTTATCATAAATTTTGTCCTTTCTATATTAAGTAAGAATTCATACCGACTTTCACAAATCAAACAAAATCAATTAGAAACATGCCCGAAGCTCTCTCATTCTCTTATCTTTGCCTTTAACTCTAATATGTTCTTGTTTACCTCTATTACCTAAGAAATTTAATCTTTGATCATCTACATTCTTTTTTCTCTTACTTTTTATAGTAAAATCCTTAATTATAGGCTATTCACTCTTTACGACAAATTGTTTTAACAAATTATAGAAACCAATTTTAATAAGAAAATCAAAACTTCAATTTTTCCTTGAGCATGTCGACATCCATCAGCCCCCCATGTTGACATGGTGTCCGTTATTTTCAACTTTCAATTTTCAAAAGAAGTGTCTATTCGTCGTATCCTTTCACGAATAGATATGGCTATTGCTCTACTATAAATACCAGTAAGTTCTAAATGAATTTTTTTACCAGATTTCATTTGTTTTCTCTCCTCTTCATCTTCCACATTTATTCTAAAGAATCCTAAACTATACTCTGTCGAAATACCAAGTGAATCAAACTTGATTATATCTTGTTTGATTCTCTACCACTCTCTCTATAAGATCTCAGTGTTATTCAGAGTTATAGTTACTTTTATAAATCAAACTGTTAAGTAAAAGGTGTAGTTGAGCCGTGAAATCAATTGGGTGTGATTGTAGCCCCGGAAATCAATTAGGTGATCTTGTAGCCTGATTAAATCAAGAGAGTTTGCCCTAGACCTGAATATATGAGGGTGTACCTCATAGCCTGAAACCGAGGGTGTAATCTGGGAGATTATTTTGATAATAAATTCGTATGATTGTATGGGACTGGATATAGGGTAACTCCGAACCAGTATAAAATCCTAGTGTGTTCTTTCCTTTACTGCATTTATTTAGTATTTGCATCTGTGTCTCATTCTGTGATTATATCTGTGTCTATGAATTGCATTTGTAGGTAAATAAATTACATAAGTTTCAAAAAGATTTAGAAAATCAATAAAATACTATTCACCCTCCCTCTAGTGTTATTTTAGCCTTAAGATCCGTAATCCGCATTTCTCATATTTGGTATCGGAGCATTGGTTTTCAGAGTTTTCATAGTCTGAATTTTGAAAATTTTTAAAAATGACTACCAACACTGGTTCTATTAACACTATCACTAGTTCATTTGTAGAGAATCGGTGTACTGCCAGACCACCACTTTTTAATGGCAGTAACTATGCATACTGGACATGTAGAATGAAAATATATTTACAGTCAATAGGATTAGACACTTGGAATATCACACAAACTGAATATTCTGAACCCACAACTAGTTTTGCATAGTGGACCGCTGAAGACTTTTAAACAAAATAATTCCAAAGTCATGAATATTTTATTTTGTTCACTTTCTAGGAATGAATTCAATAGAGCATCTGTTTGTAAGTCTGCATATGATATCTGGAAAACTTTGCAAGTTACTCATGAAGAAACAAGCAAAGTCAAACAGACCAAAATATCCATACCGACAAATCAGTTTCAATTATTCAAAATGAATTCTAATGAGTCATTTCAGATATGTATAGTAGATTTCAGGATATTGTGCATTCTCTAATATCAGTTGGAATTTTTTTTTCTAAAGAAGATCAAGTCAAAAAAATTCTAAATTCTCTTACTCCGGAATGGGATCAGAAAATTCTTGCAATCGAAGAAGCAAATGATATCAATACTTTAAAGATTGAAGAATTGATTGGAAATCTAATGTCGTTCGAAGTACAAATGCAAAGGAGAAGAGATAGCAAGGCATTCGAAAAGAAGTCAATTGTGCTCAATGCATTAACATATGGATCAGTTTCGGGAAGTGATGATGATGAAGAAATAGCTTTCATGAAAAAGAATTTTCGGAAGTTTCTGAAATACAGAAAGATGAACAAGTTCAAAAAGAATGATCACATGAATTTTGGAAATCATAATGAAGTACCAAACCACGTCAAATGTTTCAATTGTGACGAACCAGGCCATCTAAAAAGAGACTGTCCGCATCCTGATAAGCAAAAGTTTCCTGTAAGCAATGATTATACAAAGAAAAGGAAAAGAGCGTATACCGCTACATTAGACGATTCAAACTCAGGCTCATCCTCATGCGATGATGATCAGCAGACGAAACATTCAAATATGTGCTTTACGGCTATTCATGATTCTGATGATCTCAGAGATACAAATCTAGGAAAAGGTACAGGTTTACAATATATTGGTTGAAATTGTTTGCTTAAAATTGTTTGATTATTTGATTATTTTTGAAATTATGTGTTGTTTGAATTTTGATTTTTTTATTATGTTTACTTTTATTTTTAAAATTATAATATTTTTTTATTAAAAGAGTATTATTATATTTAATATTACTCCAGAAAATATATAGACATTAAAAATAATATATGTATGTAGATATTGAAGTATATAGGAAAATATAAGTCACATGGATTCTATGACCCATGTCGACATGGCCCTACCTATGATGTTGACGTCCCTGTAAGAAATTTGAAATTTGAATTTAAATCTTTGAATTTTCCTTCACCTTTTCACCAAACCCAATGTTCTGGAAAGGTAACTCTTGACCATAGAACATGTCTATTGAATATCTATTTATTTCCATTATCTTATCATACCTTTTCACTTTCATTTAAAAATTCACTCTCTTTCACTCTTTCAAACTTTCTACTCTCTTCAAAAATGGCTTTTTCAAGCACTCCATCCACAAAGAAGTTATCTAAAACCACTAAAGAGTATCTCTATAATGATCCGGAAGCAATCAAGGCTTATATAAGCTATGCTAATTTTGAAAAAGTTCATACGGAAAAGTTTGCTATCTTTAGCGATTTCTCTACATATGAAACAAATACTCTTCTTGAAGAGAATCGTATCCTTAGTCATTTTGACAATTCTCAAAATGATTTTGTTTGTTACCCAAATCTTGTTAAAATGTTTTATGCGAATTTGAATCGTGGTTTTTATGAAGGAAATGAAGATGAAATTTGGAGTAGTGTTAAATGCACTAAAATTGTTCTAAATTGTGAAATTTTGAAATTTTGGGCAACATTCTCAATTGCAAGAATTCGGGAATAGATCTTTCTACTTTTAATATTGATGAACATGACCGTGAGACATTTCATCACATTTTTGAAGGAGATGGCAACTTTGAATTTAAAATTTGTAACGTTCGTCCGAAAGCACGTATTATCAATCTTCTTTTTCAACATACTATCACTCCTAGATTGTGAAATTTCAATAACCAGACTTTAAAAGTTTGTAAATCTCTTTTTCCTATTTTTGGTCATTATGACATTAATTCGGCGCAAGTGATTATGAATGAACGTCGTTCTAAGAATTTGGAAATGGGTGAGAATACGTTGTATCATGGAATCTATCTCACTCGGATTTTCAATTATTTTGGCATTAATTACAAAATAGAAGATTTTTTTTGAGAAAAATGTGTGATCCGCTAATAAAAGAGGAGAGCACACATGAAGCTATGTATAATACAAAAGAGAAGAATTTGTTTCAAGAAAAGTGTTTAATCATGCCAACATTTCTCTCATGAAAACTCCTTTCATATTTCAACAATATGAATCTCTTGCCGAAAAGGATGAAAGATTGGCACATGACGATATGGAGGAAGAAGATAAAGAAGAAGAAGAAGAAGAAGGGAAGGCAATGGAAATTGAAGAAGATAACGAAGAAACCTCCTTGGAAAGTATTGAATATCCTACCAATACTAATAATCCTTCCAACAAAACTCTCCTCAAAAATCAAAAGATTATAGTGGAAAATCAATGGATTCTCAAAAGATCCATTAGTAAGAAATTGGATAAAATGTCCACTAATATGAACAAACTCTTTGCTAAAGTTGGTCGGAAACTTGGCTTATCATCATCCTCCTCATCCTCTAGCACATTCTAAGAACTAGATTGTGATGTATTAGTTTGTTTTGTGTGAGCATGTATTGTTCTTTTTATCATATTATGTAGTATCTTATGTATCATCTCATCTATTTATAGAAATCATATGTCTTATGTTTTTCTACCTTATCGTGTCTCTAGAATAAATGTTAGTATAGTATATAAGTTTATATATACATACATACTTATTCTCAAAATAAATAAGACATATAAATTAACAGACCGATGTCGACATGCCTCTACCCTCCTATGTCGACATATAACTGTCAGATTTGGTTAATTTTTAAAATTTGAAATTAAAATAACTAACTCGTGTCTGTTCATTTTAAACGAATTTCTACCTATTTAAACACCTGTTTCTTCCAAAAATTTGTACTCTTTTCATTTCTACATCTCTATTTGCATCTCTTCACTACTTATAAAAAATGGCTTCCTCTTCTCAAACTCTAAGTGATAATCTTGAAGAAACTCTCAATTCATTCAAGAACATACTTACTTTTATTCTCCAGAATCAATGGCACTTAGAACTAAGTCAAATGCAGATGATAAAAGAACAAGAGAAGCATTTCGATGCCCTCCGTTAGATGATTTATGCCATCAACAAAGATGATCTTGATATAAATCTTGTAGGAACTTTGATTCTAGATAATGAGGATTGGTAAGTTATTAAAAAGGATCCTATCTATGGAGAAGAAGGATAGGTTGAAGTTCCTAGAAATATTTGATCTCCTTATTGTTTGAATTGCTTGTTTTTGAATTGTGTGATTTGATTTTATTTTATTGGAATTGATTTGGTTTGAATGGATTGTATAACATATATGAAACATAGTATATATTTATTGGGTTTAAACTTTTATATTTGTCATCTAGTATAAGACTACGAGAGAGCTATATATAAGTTAAGAATTAGTTTTTGTTGATGATAAATGAGGAGAAGTATAAAATAGAGTAGTTAGACTAGTTTGGCTTAGATTAAAGGGGAGTTATCTATTTTAGGGGGAGTTATAGTGAAGGTGAAGTATATTTCATAAACATAGGTTGTCATCATCAAAAGGGGGGTGTTAGTTCTTGAGATGATGGTTTTGATGACAACAACCTTACGGCATGTTATAAAATATAAATGCCAACGTTATGGTTTAGATGCATATGTATATGCAGAATATAAACATGCAGGTACCAAGAATGAAGATTATACAGTATAGAGATTCAAGACTGAAGATATCAAGATTGAAGACTCATGAGTATCAAGATATCAAGAGTTCAAGATTTCAATAGTACACGATAAGTATTGAGTCTAGAATTATCTTAAAACTTCTTGAAAGCACTTACATCTTTATTCGAAAGCTATTCGTGGAATGGAATCCACTTCGAGCCTATTAAATGGATGGAACCCTATTGGGATGGAACCCACGACAACATCTAGTGAAACATATAGTGGTCCTTTTTTGATATCCACTAATTTTATAAAAATTCTTTTCAAAAATATACATCTCTTGTTTTTTTAAAATATTTTCCAAACTTGGGGAATTGGGAAGCATCACGATCGATTGTTGCAAGACGACCGCGGAGGAGGGGGGTAAAGGCGCTGGTATGTGCGTGCGTGGGCTTGGATGTGCACTGGAAGAGGCGGTTGGCTACAGATGAGTGCGAGGTGAGGGGCAGTAGCATTTGACAGGGGATTGACATCGATGGAAGGGTGTCTGGCTATCGAACGCGACTGCATCTGGTCGAAATGGCAGCACTTAGGAATTGGGTACATTTATTTAATGGTGTGTAATTGAATTGGTTAATTTACTTATTGAATTGAAAATCTTATAAAATTCGAAATTCGTCTATACGAGGTTTAAAAATCGAGAAAATCAAGTCAAAATTGGAATGGACTGCAAATATAATCAAGGGGAGAATTTCTCACTTATTTGGATTCCCACTTTTAAAATTTAAATGTTTAAATTTAAATTTAATTATTGGATGTTTGATTGATTGAAAATTTTAATTACCTATAGGATGGTTATATATATGCACAATATATATACTAGTATTGGAGTGATATTCCCACATATTATAGCGGATGAGACCCTATGCGCCCTGCTTAATAGCGGATGACCTTATATACTGCGATATCCCCCTCAAAGTGGGATTGGTATTTTCATTATTGTCTAACATCTGTGGATGCAGGGAAAGCAGGTTGGAGGGATCCAACTGGATTCCTCAAATATATTAGTATTCTTCATATTTATAAAAATGATGGATTATTCTGTGTTGTAAATTATTAAAAGTTATAATGGCATGGAAATTAATTTTGGGTATATTAAATACCATGATGTTATTTTACAATTTTAAGAAATTAAAAGCGGATTTTAATATAAAATATATATATCGAAACTATGGGTTATTTAAGGGAGGTTGATTTAAATAAACAATAATGGATTTTTGATTGTATTAAATAATGCAGAAAAATATTTTAAATGGAAGATTTTAAAATAAATTATATAAGGATTTTTTTAAAAAGGCTGGATTTTAAAATGGTATTGGAAAAATATGGAAGAAGTTGGAAATCGATATTAAAATAGATTGGCAAAAATAAATGGATTTTTAAAGGAATTGAATTTATAAAATGAGAATTTATAAATGAGATTATTTTTAGATAGCTCAAAGGAGTTATAAAAAAATTTATAAACGAAGTTTATAAATGAAGGAAAGTGATATCGGTGATAAATTTTGAAATATAAATTTATGGAAAGTATTTATGTTGGAATATGGAAATAGGGAATAGTTGATACTATTTTTAAAATGAAGATGGTTTAGGAGACCGGAATGGAAGCAATGTGATGAAAATAGAGAGGGATTATAAACTAGAAATTTGATCATCTAGACTTGAAAATAAGTTTTTAAATAAGTTAAATTTTAAAAAGGAAACATTTATTTATTAAACTATGAAATTTTGAAGTTAGTTAGTATTGAATACTTTAGAAATGAGTTTTCAAATACTTGATATTTATCTTAAATAAAATACTAATTTTTAAGTCTACTCTGCAAAGTGATATTATAAAAGGTGTTTCAATATTTTAAATAATTATTTGAATATGTCTTAAAAATAAATTATTATTATTTTCTTTAAAATAATTATATGTACATATATAAAGAGTTTCGAAATGGGTTAAATTTATTTATAAACCTTCTCGGAAGCCGGGAAAATGGGTTATTCAGTGGATATGATTTATAAGAAAATTCTTAAATGGAATTGGAAAGAAAAGCAAGAAAATTTCCAAAGAAGTTAAATAAAAGTGAACTTAGAAGAATGAAAATAGAATTCATAAAGAAGTACAAAGGGAATTCTGTTTATAAGCAAGTATAACTGGTTTTGAAAATATTAAGGTAATTAATTAAGGAATTCCGAAATTTATAGAGTTCGTGTAAAACGAGTTGGGAATTTACAGATAAAATTGTAAATGCTTTTGAGAAAAGAAAAATAAATAAAAGGAATATTTTTCCAAGTTTTAATATCAAATGAAGTGAAGAAAATATTCTAAGTGTTGGGAAAGGTTGGAAATGTCCTGTGAAGATAAAAGGGTTTGAAAACTGTTTTTAAATGCTGAGGAACTGAAAGTAATAACTTATAAAGATATTTTTAAATTTTGGAAAATTTATAATAACGCCCGAAGATTTTTATGGATGTGTATTGATAGTTAAATAACCGACTATCAAATTTTGGCCAATTTCGTTAATCATTTCAAACAGACCGGGATTGGATTTAGTTATCTAAAAACCACTTCGATCCGGTTTAAACGTAACGAATGAATACCGTGAAGATGATGAAGATGGTGATTCAGTTTGTCCTGACCCTAGACAACTTGTATGGACGAATGCTATCAGAACAACATCATTAGAGGACGATGAGCATTCTTTGTGAATGTGTTCTTTAAAAGGTAATCGTAGCCTCAAGCCTCATCAACCGAGAATGACTAAAATATGGAAGATGCAGCAAGGCTAAGTGGGTTGCACCCAAGTTGGATAAGGTTACCTCTATCTAGAGTCCCTTTTATTCGGCTGTGTGGCGGTTGCTGATCCCAACCACGGGGTAATTTTATTCATTCCATCCATGTTAGGGGTAGGCCGGTCATGTGTAGCAGGGGATCCCGGAGTGGTCCTCGGTACATTGTTCTAGAGGTGTACTATGTCGGGCGATACCCTAGTAGCCAGTCATTCGATGGAATCCATTTTCCAATAAGCGCCGTATGGTTTTGATTGTGCCTAACTATGCTGGAATGTAAGATGCAAGCATTTCAGCTATATTCTATTTACTTTCTATAGACACTATTATAATATCATATGATTTTGATAAAAATTGTTTTGGTTATCATAAGGTAAAAACCCGTTGTGTTTATGGGTGACGTGGTCTTACGAGATACCTTTGTTTTCAAAGGATTTTGAAAAGTTAATAATTTAATTTGAGTGTGTTTTCTCACGCTGGTTTTCCAGATTGACTCGGGTGTTATTTTATTATAATGCTTCGGTCAGACCGAGTATTACAGATTCAGGATAAAAAGCTATGGAACTCAGGAGACGAGCTGAAGGAGTTTTGATGTATATCACATACTTGGATATTTTTGTTGTATGAGGACAAGTTGTTATAAATATCCAGATTTGATGTAATGATTGTGTACTTTGGTGATTGTAAGTAGTAAGCAATTGTATAAAAATATGTTATCATATATTATATTTTGTTCCATTGCGAATGTGAGATTCTGCGTTATTGTTTCTCTTTTTCTTCTACCTTTTTCTTCTTCACTCCTAATGAACTAGTGTTTTCGGCACTCGATTACTCGACAGTCTATATAGTGGACGTATAGATGTCGATTTTCGAGGTCGAAACTCCCAATCCGTTACAATAATTAACATTAGTTTACATTCTATTACATTCATATTTTATAGTTGTCGTCTTTTACCATATTAACATTAATACTTTGATTTCATTAATTCCATTAATTACCAATTTAATTTCTTATTTAAAATTATAAGAAAATTAACTTTACAATTATTTCAATCGATTGAAATTGCATCAAATTAATTGTCAATAACATTCTAACAACATTATTAAATCAATCCTAATTATTTTCACATTAATAAATCATAAATTTTTAATTTCTCACAAAATTAAATTGAAAAATCTTTATTAATTTAACTGTTTTAATTATCAAAAAATACGGGTTGTTACACTCTCCCCCACTCAAAACTTTTCGTCCTCGAAGAGAAAAAGGAGGAACTAAGAAGCTAATATATTTTTATTCAAATAATCAATTTATAACACTTTAAGTTTACATAATTAAGTATTGTAAATAAAATATATCAATTTCTAAACAATTAAATCTTCATATTCAATTTTAATAAAAGTTTGAAAATATGTTCACTTTCACAAAAAAAATTCTAAGTCTTAAATTCAATAAATTTTTTGGCAGAGTCTCCTTTGCACGGATAGGTCTGGAAAAATAATAATATCAATATACATATCATATTTCAAAATTAAAATATCTCAAATAACGGGGAAAACAATTAGAATATCGTTGCAAAACCGTAATCCAAAAATGTACCTATTTGTCGGGCTAAAAACTTAATTTGTGAAACCAAAAGCAGTAGCTAATGTTTCCATAAACGTGTATTTCACTTATATAATCCAAAGAGTGAGAATTATGTAAAAGAGAAATATTTTGTTGTTCCAGTTAGGAACAAAAGCAAATCAACACAAACATATGCAAACAAAACAATACAACCATCATATGCAGTAAGAAAACTATCAACAATCAATAGCAACCAAACTCACGGACTTTTCATCGTACAAGAGTGATAAATAACTGCCAAGTATACCTTACGCTCAATAGCCTTTGGTAATTTCTTAATAGATTATTCGCTCAAACTCAAACAAATTGAAGTATCATTTCCCCAAACATCCCATAAGCCAAACAACAATGAATTTTAATGTTATTTAAGTTTGTTCTATTGTTTTCCCCTTTTACTCTTTTAATTATTTTCATTTATTTTCGTTCATTCATACAATGTCATTTTTCCATTAATTTACATTCATTTACTTACATAAATTTTTCTATACACTATTTTAAAACATCCATGAATTCATTATTGAAGTATTATATACATTTCATTGCAGTTTATTTAACATATATTATTTATATAGCTTGATTAATATCAATATTCATCCACGGATCAGTTCAACTTAAGTTTCTTAACTTTTTAAATTACATTCATTTCTTCATAGACAGTATCAGTTAATATAACATCTACTTATGAATAAATATTAAATCTATTAATGAATTATTTCAACATCTTCTTAAGTTTAAAATTATCTACTTAAATAGTAGTCACATTTATCTATTCAATTTAAGTGTTAATCATTTTCAAAATATTTACTTATGTTTATAACATTTCTGGTACATCAAAATTCTTATCTATAGAAATAAATCCATTTGAACACTTCACTTAAGTTTTACTTGTATAATATTCTATCACATATTCCTATTTAACATTACAACTTTTCGAAAAATTCTGGTAAGTTATATATATGTTTTAAGAATGCAATTGAATGTTACATAGGTTTATCTTATTCATTTTAGTTAACAAAATGTTCAATAATTACATCTTTAAATTTTCATATCTTTTGATTTATAAGTTAAAATTTCTAATTTCTTATATATTTCATTAATCACTTAGCATCTAATTTCTTATCTGTCATTTTCTGAAGTTTTCAATTATTAAAATAGTTAAGATTTCATTTCATTACAATAACTAAAATCCCTAATTTGTAGAAATTTAAGAACTAAATACCGGGTTCCATTTCAAGTCATTTTAAAATAATACACACACACACACACACACACACACATATATATATAATATATATACATTCTTACCTTTTATATATCTAAATCATATTTAGAAATTTAAAAATTAAGATTCAAAATGTGTAGTAAAGCTACTACAGTGGTTTTCCCACTTTGAAACTCAAAAATGAATGTCGATGATGCAGCCGTCATTACCGAAATTATTTTTCAGCGACAGAAGAGGGGAGTATAGAACTTACATCCTTTTGAAATTCCTTTAAAACATTACCTTTAAATCGCTTTGAAATATTTATATCCAAAAATACTTCCAAATAAGACTACTATTATATTCTAAAATCCTTTGAAAACCAATTTCAAAACTCCGGACTTAAGTCCCCAAATTTCCAATTTATATTTACTTTATTTGTAAATTTTATTTTACAACCAATATTTATAAAATTTCACTTCCTAACAAACAAATATGTCACATATGGCCATATCCATTAATAAAAATTATTCTTTTATATACAAAATGTAATACTATGTAAAATTATTTCATTTACCTATATTTCAAAGACAATATTGTGTCGGTCTACCCTATTAAGTGTTTAGAAATCTCTATCGATGCCATATCGCCTATGTGCCGACCAGAATTTATAAATACTAAACGGAACAAATTTACACAATATAAAAACATTTTATAACACTAACAAGTACGCCCTTTTATATATATACACTCAGACAACTCACTCTAGGGTATTACTACCCTATCTCCAATGAGTCAGACCCCACAAAACTAAGGTTATCGCTAAACCTAAGCTCTGATACCACTTGTAACGACACACCTTTTTAGACGGTTTAAATTGACAATAAACCACATATGTCAACTCAAACCATTATAAAGAGAGGATTGTTAATGGAGTAAATAAGAAAATAAGAGAAAATAAAGAAAAACAAGATATAGAATCTCACAGGGGAATGATAAAAATATAATAGTCAAATAAACCGTTAATGAAGTATTTTACAAACAACATTTTATTACACTTTTACAATACAGATCATAGTTATACATACAACTGGAATAAATAAATAATGCAATGGAACAATATGATGCAGTGGAGTAAATATAATGAATAGTAATTATATACTAAATCTTCGTCTTCGTCCTCCAGAAAGATAGTCTTCAATTTGCTGAAATACTCAGGCTGACCCGAGCGTAATGAAAAGACAAAACACTCGAGTCAGAACTAAAAGATCTTATGTAAGTTAAATCAAATTAGGTAAATATGAGTGTAACAGCTTCAGAGATGTTTCCGGGATTTTACATCTCCTATCTCATGTCTAACGTGCGTGCAATAACTTAAGAGATGTTCGAAATTCCATCTCTTAAGGATCTGTTAAACTATCTACATATATAATACAATATGCTATTATAATATGTCTACAGTAAAGTAAAGTATTAAAATAGCGTTAAGGCATTGCACATATCCCCCTTAACACATTTTTATATAAATACCATAGTCTATACATATACTGTTAGCTCCACCAAAGTGGTGGTTTACTCAGCGAGCACTCCATAGGTACGATACAAACCGAAGTCATAGTGGGCTCGATCAAGGTAAATATAACAAGGCACGCAAGGCAACACCCACGGTAGGATTCTTCCATTTTGCACTCCCAGACTGGTGGTAACGCATAGCAGCTACTACTGCCTACCTCAGAACACACTCCTAAAATCAAATCGAAGGGTGGCCACCAAATCAATCATAAAGTAACAAATATGGTATCGAAGAAATGTACCCGTTTGGCAGCGACCCCACTTGGCCCGGTATAGCTCCTGCTTTAGTCTTTTTAATTATGACCCGAAAGTCAAGGCTATCCATCATTGTTCTCTTACTTCATTTCAGCAGTGTTCGCTAAACCATCCTACTTCATTCTAGATTCTCCACCACATACACAGTTGTTAAGGTGCTTTTCCGTATTGGCAGAGAGTACGACAATATCCGATTCCGGTCTCTCTAATAACCAAACACTTTTTCACCATGGTTGATTCTTTTACATCTCCAAAACCGACTCATAATTAATATCAAAATATCATATCGCTTTTGAAATCATATTATCTTCCGAAATCATATTTCACTTCAAATTATATACATCTTCAAAATCGTATTCACAAAATAGGTTAAACCATCATATCAAAATATTCGCCTTTAAATCAATTTAATATAAATTAAAATAGTTCCAACTTTAAACAGTTTGAATATTTAGAGCAATTTATATATAGGAATAGTTATACATTAAAATAGTTTATATTTGAACAAAGGTTATAGATTAAAATAGTTTATATTTTAGAAACAGTTTATATATTAAAATAGGTAATATATATATATATATTAAAAGTTGTTTATAAATTTAAAATAATATATATTAAAATAGTTTATAATTGAAAAATAGGTTATAGATTAAAATAGTTTATATATATTAGAAATAGTTTATATTGTAAAATAGGTTATATGCTAAAAATAGTTAATGCATTAAAAATTATTAATATATTAAAATGGTTTATATGAGAAAATAATTTATATGTCAAAAGAGTTTGTATATTAAAAGAGTTTATATCTAAAATAGTTTGAAATTAGAATTGTTTCTTCTAATTTCACATGTCAATTCAAATCAGATTTAGTTCCAAAATTCAATTTAAATCAATCACAGTTCAATGGTTCCAATTCAAAAGGCTAAAGGTTTTAATTCAAATTCTCATTACAAACCATTTCAATTTATATCGATTTCAAATTCATGTTTGAAATGCAAATGAAAACCACTTCAAATTCAATAAATTTCAAAGTTTAAATATTCAAACGTTTACAATCACTCAATTTTGATAAATTTCATTTATATTTCTAAATTCAACTTTAACATTTCAATTTAATTTTTTAAGCAATTCATTTAAACCAATTTCAAATTCAACATTTAAAAGCTTGGATTTGGAAAATAATTCAGTTCATTTAATTCAAATTTTATTTCATAATATCATTTAACTGGATTCAAAAATTAAGGATTTAAAATCATTCAATCTAACCAATCCGGTGTCCGTATATAATTTTCTCCCCTATGGTCAAGTGATACGAATATATATCATTTCAACCTGCAATAATTTAAAATTACGGGTATATATCATTTCAACTCGCAATCCCGAGTTAAAACTCAAAATCCATAAAATCGCTTGAGTTTATCATTTCAAACCTTAATGATTTTTCTCTAATCTATAAGACCATTTGGGTATGCATCATTTCTATCCATAGTGATTTCCTAACAATAAATAAGGGAATTTGCAATGCGATAACAACATATAAATAAACATACATCTAATCATCCGAATATCAACAATTAAACATCCATCACGATCATCATTCAAATCAACCAATAAATCACAATAAATATACTGGTTACCATTATTAGGTATTTAACTGGCAATTAAATTCCATAATAATTTAAATGAAAATTCAATTCAATAAAAATCAGATTTAGCTGGAATGATAATTTAAATCTATCAAACAACGATCAATCAATTTATAATCACATCATAAATTTATTTTAACTAACATAAGATAGTTTAGTAGTTATGAGTGGGTTAAAACACTCACCTTCTATTTTTCAATGATTTAAAACCCAATTTCGATACGATCGCAACGGAGAAAACCTCATCCAAATCCTAGTTCGTATGAAAAAGTTATACACGCTAGAACATTTAAGAACTTAAATTAAAATAATAAAATAAAATAAGGGTATACCAGTAAATTACTAGCTGAAACCCCTAACCTCGTGCCCGAACCTGCATCTGCCTCGATCACGAACTCTCGGCCGCTACTAACACGAATTAAACACCAATGATCCAAACGTCACGACCCAGATCAGAGATTGCCGATGGCTCCACCATGTCAGGCCGTTCCCCCTTAGCTCGCACGTGCCTCTGATGCTCCAAAACACGCCGCCGCCGCCGCCGCCTCTTTAACCTCAATTTTTGGCGAGTTCGTTTGACACGGAGACAAACGAATACCAGATCTACAACCTGCTCACCTTCCTCTTTCAGACGCCACTCTCTGATCGCCAATTGGATGAAGATCCATCATTGGATAGCGGGTTAAAACACTCACATTTGATTTTTCAATGATTTAAAATCCAATTAAAGCCTAAAAATCTAACAGTCTCAGAATGCACCCAAACTAGTTCCATAATATCCAGAATTTTGATACGATTACAAGGAGAAAACGACGTCCAAATCCGAGTTTGTATGCAAAAGTTATGCACGTTAGAACATTTAAGAATTTAAATTAAAATAAAAAATAAAACCAGGGCATGCTAGTAAATTACCAGCTGAAATCCCTAACCTAGTGCCCTAACCTGCATCTGCCTCAATCACAAACTCTTAGCCACCACTAACACGAACTAAACGCCAATGATCCAGGCATCACGACCTAGATCAGAGATCGCCGATGGCTCCACCATGTCAGGTCGTACCCTCTAGCTCGCGTGAGCCTCTAATGCTCTAAAACACGCCACCGCCGCCCCCCTTTAACCTCAATTTCTGGCGAATTTGCTTGATCTGGAGATGAAGGAATACCAGATTTGAGACCTGCTCATCTTCCTCTTCCAGACGCCACTCCTCGGTCGCCAATTGGATGAAGATCCACCGTTGGATAGTGGGTTAAAACACTCACATTTGATTTTTCAACGATTTAAAATCCAATTAAATCCCAAAAATCCAGCAGTCTCAGAACGTAGCCATATTAGTTCCATAATGTTTGGAATTTCAATACAATCACAACAGAGAAAACCACGTCCATATCCAAGTTCGTGGGCAAAAGTTATACGCGTTAGAACATTTAAGAATTTAAATTCAAATAAAAAAATAAAACAAGGGTATACTAGTAATTACCTGCTGAAACCTTGACCTTTGTGCCCTAACCTGCATTTGCCTCAATCAAGAACTCTCGACCTCCACTAACACGAATTAAATGCTGATGATCCAGGCGTCACGACCCAGATCAGAGATCTCCAATGGCTCCACCATATCAGGACGCGCCCCCCAGCTCGCACGAGCCTCTGATGCTCCAAAACACGCCGCTGCTGCTTCCCCTTTAGCCTCAATTTCTAGCGAATTTGCTTGACCTAGAGGTGAACGAATACCAGATCTACGACCTGCTCACCTTCTTCTTCCAGACACCACTCCACGTGTAACGACCCGAAATTTTCGATCCCGAAATTCCAGATAGTTAGAAAAAAGAAGAAAAGAGATAGAAGAAAAGAATAACAGAAACACCAACATCTCACATTCGCATCAGACAAAATATAATATCAAATAAAATAACAGTTTCACAAAGAAGAATTGTATCAGTACATTTACATTTTAATACATCAGAGTTACAACATTTATATACAAATCACTGGACAGATATAATCAACATGTCTCATATATACAATAATATAACACAACGGAAACACTGCATACGTTTCTGCCATCCAGCTCATCTCCTGAGCTCCAGAACGTCCTTACCTGAAAATCTGTAATACTCGGTCTGACCCGAGCATTACATCAAAGTAACACCTGGGTCAGGCTGGAAACTAGCGTGAGTAAACCCATCTAACATGGAAAACATCAGCATCAAACTTACATAAAACCCGGGTAACTCATATCAATTTACAAATTAACAATTTGCTATAGTCATCACTTATTTCACACATCAATTCTAAGTGCCAAAACTTAGATTAAATGATCTAATTCACTTAAATCACTCCATTTCAGCCTATTGATTTCAAATATAAATTTTCAAAGAATCGAAGTGGTTTTAGGTATTTTCTAATACCCGACTCCGGTCTCTTCGAGTCCTATGTCATCTTGCACAAGTTATTCAAATGAAATTACAATTCAAACTTCTTAATGCAGGATGTCACTTACACAACAATTCATTTCACAGATAACCACATTTTCACTGTCCAACCCAATCATAACACAAAACATTTCATATCAGAAATATCAAATAATTCAAGGACATTCAAAATTATTCAATCATTCATAAACAAGATTAATTAGTCACACCATTCCAATTAAATTAATTACTTTAATCACCCTTAATCCTTTTTACTTAACATTAATTAATTACAACCCAATTAATTAATCATCCTTTATTTTACCCATTTATTATCCATAACTACTTCCATCAAGTGATTATTCAATTGGTTAATTATCCTCAATTAATTATCCTTTAATTATTAATTAATTTAACATTTAATTTCTAATTAAATTAATCCTTAACAAATTTATCCTTTAATTACTTATATTAAGTAATTTATTATTTGGGTAATTAATCTCTAATTACCCATCCCTTAATCTCTAATTACCAATCTCTAATTAATTAACTGATAACCCTCTATTTTTATTAACTAACCCTTAACCATTAATTAATTAATTTCCCTTCAATTACATAATGAATAAATCAAAGATTAACCCTTAATTACTTCATTATCAATCAATTTATTTATTACATTAGTTAGTTAACTATCACTTAATCATTAGTGAATGATTCCTTCCTTAATTATATTTATTAACTATCCACTAATTACTTTCATTAACCTTTAATTAATTACCTTAATTAGTTCTTTAATTAATTATCTTAAGTAATTATCCTTAATTAATTACTTTAATTATTCATCCTCAATTACTTAAGTTGATTAATAAACCCTTAATTAATTAACAACTTTTAAATCAATTATCCTTATCTTAGTTAATTAATCATTATTAAAATTCATTTGAAATCTCATAGAAATATAATTAAATAATTAACTTATACAAAATCATATTAAACCAAACAATTTATGTAAACTTGGTTAATTATTTACTTTTACTATCTTCTGCTTTTAAAACTAGATTAAATCATTACTAGAAATCTTGGTTAAAATCAAACTGAAACTACCGGCCCAAACGAAAATTTCCCGAGCCGATCCTTATAAGCCCGTACAACTTAAACTTATCCCTTCCTATCTCTCCTCATTACAAATAATTTTGCCCTGGCCCAATTTACTCGGCCCATTACTTCATCTTCCCTATAATCTTCTGCTTGTCCTATTCTTCCTTCTACCGTGTACAGGGTGATACGATGCACATGCACGCGACTTCTGGCCGGCGTCAAAACATGTTCCGACCATCGACACGTCAGCTATCTTTTCCCAACATCGTCCCACCACCCAGTTTGATGAACTACAAGCCCATTTCAGAATCGAACAAAAGAACAACAAACATCACCAAACCCGTCGCCAAGATCCACCTTGCCTCCTCATTTCCAATCACCGGAGACCCCGACCTTCCTCCTGAAAGTTCGCCTGCCTTTCCTCTTCTTTTCCCCGCAACTCCGATCGAGTTCGACACTGTGTCGAGATCAAATAAGCCACGAAATTCGACTTCAACCTCAACAGTATTAAAACCCTAAGTTGGCGCGCCAGATTGCGCCGACGATCAGAAAAATACTAGACTATTTTTCTAAAGATCCTTGCCACTCAAACCTTCTTCACCAACGAGCACGACCTCCTTCATATCGCCGTTCGCCGCAATTTGAACGAAAATCCATTTGCGTTCAACTCAACAATCCTCGACATCCACTATCTTAAAAATCACTATATTATTACTAAAATTAATCAATTTCGTAAACGAATTCGATTGTACAATCAAAACATGAAAATTTAAAGATCAAAACTTGACATTAATATATTCCTTACTGTAATATTTAATTTTTGGGATGTTTGCTAAACATTTTCTTAAATCACATTTTTTAAAAATGATGTTGCTTCCATACAAACAATTTTACTCAGAAATCAAAGCTTAAGAATCATTTAAGTGGAAGGTTTAAATTATTGAATCAAGTTTTTACTGTATTGATTTGAACAGAGGCCTGTTATACCTATTCAGACATAAACACAGATATTATCACACATATATACAAAAAAATCATTTTTCTATGACATGCACATCATAATACATATCATATTTCAAGGACCACACATGTAATTCCAAGATACACTAGATTTCAAAGTTTACTCACCTTAGTAATGTCGAACAGATGACACAAAGCTCTGAAACCGAAAATCTTGTTATGCCTTTGGGATTAGAACTATCTTTTGAACTCGATCTGGACTTAATTGAATTGTGCTGAATTTAAGAAAACTGCACTGATGCAGATTTTTGAAATTGCAATGTTTGATCCACCTTGCCTAAGTTGAACTTGAACTTACATTTGAGTTGCTATTTCATTCAGTTGAAAACTTTAAATCTTTGTTTTTGTTCTAGTTTTTGAAAACTTGAAAGGATTTGTTCGATTTCTTTCTTTTAGTTTTGCTTCAGGCTTTTTTTATATTGGAAGATAGCTCGGTTCTCAATATTTTATTATAATTTTATTTAAAGAAACATTGCCACATGTAATTTTGCATGTTATCTATCTTACAAATGTTTAATTGTATGTATACAAGACTTACAAATTTTTTTAAATTCATTTAAATTAATGACTTATTTATTTTAACATGTTTTAAATGTTTATTCTCATTTTAGCTTTAATGTTTACATAAATAAATTATCTTTATTAAGTACATTCTTTAATGTTTATTTGTATATATTTCCAAAGCTAAAATTTCAAGAAAGAAAATTTAAAAAGAAAAAGAATATTAAGTTAAATCTTACTTTAAAATTTCAAACTAAAAATATTGTTCTTTAAATATACAACTGTATGTTACAAGTAATATTTACAATACATCTATTTGAATCCAAATCCAACTTCCAAATCACAATTTATTTATAAACCATGAATCCTATTCATATATATATTTTTATAACAACACATTATCATTTGTTTTAAAAGAATAATTTGTCGAATCCAAATAATTATATTAAGATAAGATCAAATAAATATTTATCCAAATATAAATATTTACTATTAGATTAATTTGTTCAATTTATAATTCAGTATTTATTTTAATTAACCCAATTATTATATCAATTACAGATGTCCAGAAATCCGGGTTATCACATTCCTTCCCCCTTTGAATCTTTTCGTCCCTGAAAAGAAACGAAACCAATATTTGTTAAAATACTTAATATTAGTTAAATCACTCTTGATCATTTTTAAAACACTTTAAAATCTATATAATATTACTTAATTAGTTTTTATAGAAATACTTTTATAATTCGATGTCTCAACAAGTCCGTCCTCGTTCTCACAGAAATTCGGTCATACGTTGATCAGGCGTAAGACTGAAAATCTATAAGTACTTAGCAGAACTATTTTCAATACCTAGTGAAAATACTTGGAAAATTATTTTATTGAAAATACTGAAAACATTTTTTTGAAAATAGAGGGAATATCTTTGGTGAGAATGCTCTGGAAATCATCACCCCCATCCATGGTCGCAGTTAACCCGATGGTTACGTTGCCATCCTGACAAAATCCATAGATAACTATAGGCCTCCGCGCCCCTCGATTACACCATGGAACCCGCTACAGATCGCAGCTACAACTGGGATTACGTTGCCATCACAGCAAAAACCCATATAACTGTAAGCATCAGCTCCCTCAAATTTAGCTGCCAAAAGAATAAAACTTCTCCACTCCCCTCGACCATAAATCGCAGTCTACCGATGTTACGTTGCCTTCCCGAAAAAATCAAGCGTAGACCGTTGACACTTACCTCCACATGATTTCCGCTATGGTCCACACAGTAGATCGCAGCGACATTGAGTTACACTGTCGTCACAGCACAACCCAAATGCCTCTGTAGGCATCAGCGCCCTTGACTTTCGCTACCCAATAATCCTTAGGAACTAGTTTTGTCTGGACTCCTCACAGGATCAAATTTAGAACCTCCCCCTTAGAGGCTCAAGGCAGTACCAACCTATGGTACTCCTGAGAAATTCATCCCAAGGGAGCGCCTTTTTCTCCAGAGCCATTTTCAAAACACTTTATACTATACACATATAGTATTTTCCAAATCATACACCTAGTGTGAATCTCATATAAATCTCCTTTCTCAAAATCGATTATCCCAAAATCGATAATTCTCAAATTAGGCTTTCCAAATCCAAGATAATTCTCAAATTAGGCTTTCCAAATCCAATATTGATTTTACCTAAAAATCAAAAGCCTTTCCAAACCCAAAGGTTTCCAAAACATTTTTCAAAATCATTCTCACAAGGTCCTTTATATATTTAGATATATATAACCTTGAAAAATCTTAGGATCGTTTCCAACTTGTATAAAACCCTTTTTATACTTTCAAATATTTTCAAAAACCCTTTAATTCCGGCTAGATTCAACAAGGACAGATTTACCTTATATAACAAAGATATATAACTTTGTTTATTTCCAAAATCAAATATTCAAATTTGATTACTCTATAAAGTCACTTACCAAATTACTTATTTCCATAAAGTAAATTTTACCATAGAAATATCAAATTTCCACTTTTATTCATTGTATATTTCACAAAATATACTTTCCATTTCAAAAACCATTTCACATTTCTTATTCACAAATTTCCAGTATCAATTTCATTTAAACCCGTACGATGTACATATATCATTCGTACGCTATACCAATCTGATCGCTCACTCGATCATACAATTTCTCTTCCAAACTAGTATTGTCCACCCGACTTCCTAGTGCGGACTCTAATCTGGTTTCTTGATCAGAAACCGTCACTCTCCTTACATAGCCATAACTATGATAGAGAATATCCAGATTCAATCAACAATCCATATCCAGGTTCGACGTCGAAAATCGAATGAAAAAATCCCAACTCGGATCGACATAATTATCTCGAAATTCTGTACTCGAATCTGGATCAAATCACTGTGCGAAAAGAATAATATACGTATATCCTACGTATTTGTCTTCATTGATTATTAACCAAACCAATTCTCTTTTTATTCACATTCACTTTAATTTTCATTCACTTATTCACAATTTCTTCAATCCCATTGGATTATCACCCCAATTCTTTCCTCAAATGGATATTTAATCATAAACAGTTTAAACTCTGTTCCAGCTTAATTTTAGAAAATAGCTTGAAGAGTTAAAAATAGATAAGTAGTTGAAAAATAATTGTTAGTTTGTAAAATAGCTGTAAAATAGTTAACTAATTGTAAAATAGTTGGAAAACAGTTAAATAGTTATAAAATTTTAAATAAATTCAAAATAGTAATTAATTTGTGAAATAGTTGAAAAATAGTAATTAGTTTATAAAACAGTTGCAAAATAGTTAAATAATTCCAAAAATATTTGTAAAACAAGTATAAGATAGTTTTGGGTTTTAAAAGATAAGTTGTATAGTAAATAGTTTGGGAAAATAGATTTATCAAAATAATTTATTTTGAAAATTGTCTAGATTCAAACTGTTCAGTTTCCAATCTCCAATCTTATCAATTCAATTTAAATTTCCACTTCCATTTAGATTGAATCAATTCCAATATAAATAACTTCAATTCCCATTGAAATTGATTTAACCCCAATTCAAGTTGAATTAACCTCAGTTTCTTCCCAAATTTAACTTTATTCAACTTTGATCTCAGATTCTACTAATTCAAATAAATTTCAATTGAACTAGCTCCAATTTCAATTCATTACAACTCCAGTTTGAATTAATCCCAATTCCAAAACCCATTTCCAAATCAAGTTGAATTATTCATGATTTCCTCCTAAATTTAATTCAAGTTCGATTTGAATTTAAAACTATTCAACTTTAATTACAATTCCAAATTATTCAAATAAATTTTGACTAATATCAAATTGAACCCACCTCAAATTTCAAATCATTTCAAATCAGTCCAATTCAAATTTTCCATTTGAATTTTTAAACTTATACATCTTTAATCACAAATCCAATTAATTCAAATCAAATTCAATTTGAACTAATTCAATTCAAATTCCAAATTTAAACCATCCAAATTATATAAATTCGAATTAATTTTTTTTAAATGTTGATTTGATGCTTTAAATCAAATCAACTTATATCTTTAATCCATTTAATTCAGAATTCAAATTCCATTTTTAACTTATTTCAAAGTTCAAATAATTCAAATCCTTTTTAAACAACTACATCTTTGAAATTCAATATATCATCAAATTTAAATTTTGAAATCAAACTTTTGAAGTTTCATTTTAAACATTCAAATCTTAAGTCCAAAATAATTCCATTTTACCTTAATAATGGATATATTCCCATACCCCATTTCTTTAAACAAATCCAATTCATTGTTTAAAGATTATTAATAACAATAGGATAATATTATCCAATTTATTTTAAAATATTCATCCACATTCAATTTTCTAGATCTCAAACCCAAAATGAGATCACACAAACTCCCAATCTAAATTAACATTTAACTTCCCAAGTTAGATCCCAATTTCATCTTGAAATTTCCAATTCAGGTTGATCATTCAAACTTATTTAACTTCTTCCAAGTTAAATTCAATTTATTTAATCCAGTCAAATTTACATAATTTGAATTCCCATTCAAATTTTAAACTTCAGATTAATATCGTTCCCACCTAAGTTTAAAACCTACTTCACTTTGGGTTTTACATCACATTCCAAGGAAAATTCAAAACTCAACCTTAGAATTTATTTCCTTTACACATTTGGTTACTTTTAAATTTTAATCCACCTTTGGTTTTATATTCAAACAAATTCCTTTAAAATTTCAAACAACCCTTGTTTGAAATAGGACCCTTTCATTCGAGTATATTAAATAATATTATTTATTATTTCTTTATCACTTTGAAACAAATTTCAAATTTCTGGACCTAGATTTTAAAACTTCGCAATTTAAATCATCTTCAATTCCAATTTATAAATCATACTTACCCAAATGTTTTACTTCCTTAAAACATTTCATTTTGCTTACTCATTAACACACATTTCATTATTAATAAACACAAAAATCATTTATGATAATTACCAAGATTATCTGTGATAACACGGGTTTTGAATATCTGATAAATGGGTAATTAACTGTTTTAATCAATTGAACAGATAAAATTATGATAATAATATATATCAGGATGTGTAAATGAATTTGGAAATATAATAAGAATTGAATTATTCATATCTGGGAAAAATAATTATTTAATAATCTCCTTTATAAATTATTTAGACTTGACAAAATTGTTATTTTCAAACAATAATAATAGTTGTGTTGTATATATATATGGGTTTTTAAAAAAAAATAGAATTATTATATATAAATGGAATTTGAATTTGTTAAAATAGTATATATCCATCAACTGGATTTTTAATTTTAATTTGAAATTTAATTTGAATTTGGATATTTAAGTTGAAGTTCAAAGGACATATATATATATATATATATATATATATATCTTTAATTGTACTTTGGTTTTAAAATGACTTTTATTTGATTTTATTGAGAACATAAATTGTTCGTATTATTTTCTTTTTAAAGAAATTTATTTATATAAATTAGAAATGTATTAACTAATTAGGATATTTATATAAAAGCTTTTAAAAAAATCAATTTAAAAACAAATGAAATACACAAATACATGTGTTAGCATATAAATTGATATAAGTTACCCGGGTTCATATGAGTTGTATACTTTTGTATTCCATGTTGGATGAGTTTACTCACGCTGGTATCCAGCTGACCCGGGTGTTACTTTGATGTAATGCTCGGGTCAGACCGAGTATTACAGATTTTCAGGTAAGGTTGTTCTGAGCTCAGGAGGCGACCTGGATGGCAGAAATGTATGGAGTGTTTCAGTTTTGTTATATAGTTTTATATCTAGGACATATTGTTTTAAACTGTCCAATGTTGTGTAAAAGTCGTAACTCTGATATATAAAAATGTAAATGTATCGACACAGTTCTTCTTTGTAAAACTGTTATTTTATTTGATATTATATTTTCTCCGCTGCGAATGTGAGGTTTCTGAGACTTGTTTTCTGTTTCTTTTCTTTCTCTTTTCTTCTTTCCTAACTATTTGGAAATTTCGGGATATAAATTTTCGGGTCGTTACATTTGGTATCAGAGCTGAAGGTTAAACGAGAATCTTGGCTCTGGTGGGGAATACTCATTAAGGATAGGGTCAATAGTACCCTAGAATGAGTTGAGTGTGTGTGTATATATATATATGAGAGTGTACTTGTTATTTTCTTATATAAAGATTTTTAAATGATTTTATAAGAATATATTTTGATATATATAGCAATATTTCTTTCTAATAAATATAAAGGTAATTGGTTGTTAAATTATTTGAATTAAATTAAGTGGTAATAGAAATACAACCAAATTGAAATTAATTTAAAGATAAGTTTGAAATGGATTCAAATTGAAATTAAATCTTGAAGTTGGGGAAGAATTTCAAAATAAGATGAATTATAATTGGTTTCAAACCGGAGAAATAGAATGGTTATTGTGTCTAATAATGGGATGATTATTTTCCAATAAACAATAAAATGTTTTAAGGAAGTAACCATTTAAAAGAGTAATTTGTAAAATAGAAAAGATGTAAATTAAAGTGGGTTTCAAATTGTGAAGTTTTGAATTTTAAATTTAAACATTTGAAATTGTTTTCAAAATGTTAAAGGAAATAATATTATTCAAACTTTAGAATAAGAAGTTGTTTGTAAACTTTAAAAGAATTTGTTTTGAATTAAAACAAAGGGTGGTTTAAATTTCAAAATTTGGCTTGGTGAGCCAAGAAGTAAATATGTTTGGATATACCTAATATCAAAGATGGTTTGAAATAAACTCTAAATGTTAGGTTTTAAATTTGGAATGTGATGTAAAACCCAAAGTGATAAGTTTTTGAACTTATATGTAGGAAGATTATTAATATGAAGTTAAATAAGTTTGAATGATCAAACTGATTTGAAATTTCAAGATGAAATTAAGATTTAACTTGGAAAGTTAAATGGTTGATTTGAATTGGGAGTTTGAGTGATCTCAAAATAGGTTTGAGATTTGTAAATTGGAAATGTATGGGTGTTTTAAAATAATTTGGATAATATTATCCTATTAAAAATCTTTAAACAGTGAATTGGATTTGAATTATTATTTAAATCTGGAAATAGGTTTATGAAGAAGTAAAGGTTAAATTGATTTAAGGAAATTAAATCGACATTTGAAAGTTTAACTCAAATTTATATAATTCAGGATGGTTTAAATTTGAGATTTAAATTGAATTAATTGGAATTGTGATTGAAGATGTATAAGTATAAAATTCAAATGGAAAATTGAATTGGATTGATTTGAAACGATTTGAAATTGAAGTGGGTTCAATTTGGAATTAGTCTAAATTGATTTAAATAATTTGGATTTGTGATTAAAGTTGAATAGTTTTAAATTCAAATTGAATTTGATTTGGATTTGGGAAGAAATTGAGGTTAATTCAACTTGAATTGGGGCTAAATCAATTTCAATGGAAATTGGAGTTATTTAAATTGGAGTTAAGTCAATTTAAATGGAAGTGGAAATTTAAATTAAATTGATTGGAAATGGAGGTTGGAAATTAAATAGTTTAACTCTAGACTATTTCCAAAATAAATTGTTTTTAATATAAATCTATTTTTTTTCCAAACTATTTACTTTACAACTTTTCTTTTTAAACCTAAAACTATCTTATACTTGTTTTACAATTATGTTTGGAACTATTTAACAATTTTTCAACTATTTTATAAATTAGTTACTATTTTTCAACTATTTTGCAATTATTTAAAATTTCTATAATTATTTGACTATTTTCAAATATTTTACAATTACTTAACTATTGTACAGCTATTTTACAAACTAATAATTATTTTTCAACTACTTATCTATTTTTAAACTTTTCAAGCTATTTTTAAAATTTAAGATGGACAGAGTTTAAAACTGTTTATGATTGAATACCCAAACGAGATAAGAATAGAGGTGATAATCCAAATGGGATTGAAGCAATTGTGAGTAAGTGAATGAAAAATAAAGTGAATGTGAATAAAAAAGAATTGATTTGGCTAATAATAAATGAAGATAAATACATAGGATGTACGTATATTATTCTATTCGCATAGTGATTTGATCCAGATTCGAGCACAGGAATTTCGAGATGGTGTATCGATCCGAGTTGGGATTTTTTCACTCGATTTTTGATGACGAACCTGGATATGGATTGTTGATTTGTTCTGGATATTCTCTATCATAGTTATGACTATGCAAGAAGAATGACGGTTTCTGATCAAGAAACCAGATCTGAGTCCGCACTAGGAAGTCGGGTGGACGATACTAGTTCGAAAGTGAAATTGTGTGATCGAGTGATCGATCAGATTGGTATATTGTACGAATGATACGAGTACATCATACGGGTTTGAATGATATTGATACTGGGAATTTGTGGTTAATAAATGTGAAATGGTTTTTGAAATGAAAGGTATATTTTATGAAATATATGATGAAGTAAAATAGAAATTGGATATTTCTATGGTAAAAATTTACTTTATGGGAGTGAGTAAATTTGGTATGTGGCTTTATAAAAGAATGATCAAATTTGAATATTTGATCTAGAACAAACAAAGTTATATATCTTTATTATATAAGATAAATCTCCCCTTGTTGAATCTATTGCCAGAAGGGAAGGATTTTGAAAGTGTTTGAAGTATAAAAGGAGTTTTATACAAGTTTGAAATGATCCAAAGTTATATATATATATATATATATATATATAAAGGTTCTTATGAGGATTTTGGAAAAGGTTTTGGGAACCTTTGGATTTGGAAAGGCTTTTGATTTTTGGGTAAAATCAATATTGAAATTTGGAAAGCCTAGTTTGAGAACTATCGATTTTGGGATAATCGATTTTGTGTAAAGGAGCTTTGTATGAGATCATACTAAGTTTATGATTTGAAAGATACTATATGTGTATAGTATAAAATGTTTTGATGATGGCTTTGGGGAAAAAGGCGCTTCCTTGAAATGAACTTCTCAGGAGTGCCACCGGGTGGTGCTGCCTTAAGCCCCAAGGGGGGTTCTAAAATTGATCCCGTGAGGAGTCTGGACAAAACTAGATCCTAAGGATTATGAGTAAGGTGTACCATAGCGAAAGTCGTGTGTGCCGCTGAGAGCCAACAGCCTGCGTTTGATTTATATCGGTAGACTGCGACCTATGGTAACATAGCCAAAGTCATGTGTGCTGCTGAGAGCCAACAGTCTGTGTTTGATTTTATATCGGTAGACTGCGACCTATGTAGGAGTGGAGAAGTTTCATTTTGACAGCGAAAATCGTGTATGCCGCTGAGAGCCAACAGTTACATGGACTTTTGTTGTGATGGCAACGTAACCCTGGAATGTAACTGCGATCTGTTGTGGGTTCCATGTCGTAATCGAGGGGCACGGAGTGCCTACAGTTACATGGACTTTTGCTGCGATGACAACGTAACCCAGGACGTAACTGCGACCATGGATGGGAGTGATGATTTCCAGAGCATTCTCACCAAAAGATATTTCCTCAGTTTTCTATTTTCTATATTTTCAGTAAAATATTTTCCAAGTATTTTCACTAGATGTTGAAAATGGGTTTACCGAGTACTTATAGACTTTCAGTCTTACGCCTGATCAACGTTTGACCGAATTTCTGTGAGACCAAGGATGGACTAGTTGAGACATCGAGTTATAAAAGTATCTTCATCTATTTTCGTAATATTATATAGATTTTAAAAGTGTTTTGAAAATAATCAAAGGAATTTATCTGATTTAACATTTTTAATAAATTCTGGGTTCGATCCTTTTCGAGGACGAAAAGATTCTAAGGGGGGAGGAATGTGATAACCCGGGCTTTGAATATCTGATAAATGGGTAATTAACTATTTTAATCAATTGAACAGATAAAATTATGATAATAATATATATCAGGATGTGTAAATGAATTTGGAAATATAATAAGAATTGAATTATTTGTATCTGGGAAAAATAATTATTTAATAATCTCCTTTATAAATTATTTAGACTTGACAAAATTGTTATTTTCAAACAATAATAATAATTGTGTTGTATATATATATGGGTTTTTTTTAAAATAGAATTATTATATATAAATGGAATTTGAATTTGTTAAAATAGTATATATCCATCAATTGGATTTTTAATTTTAATTTGAAATTTAATTTGAATTTGGATATTTAAATTGAAGTTCAAAGGATATATATATATATATATATATCTTAAATTGTACTTTGGTTTTAAGATGACTTTTATTTGATTTTATTGAGAACATAAATTGTTTGTATTATTTTCTTTTTAAAGAAATTTATTTATATAAATTAGAAATGTATTAACTAATTAGGATATTTATATAAAAGCTTTTCAAAAAATCAATTTAAAAATAAATGAAATACACAAATACATGTGTTAGCATATCAATTTACTTAATAACAAGTGTTAAGAAATTAAATGTGGTAAGGGACAAGCGTCACTCCTTTAGTTTATTTTTCTTAATTTTTTTATAAAATCATAAATAAGATTATATAAGTGTACATCTTTCATACTTATTTCTTTTTCAAATCTTAATTCTAAACTCAAAGAAAAACTCAACCTGATCTACCATACAAACCACAAGGAAAATCAGTAAACCCTCTTCAAGTTCAAAATACAAATACTTGTAATACATTTTCCAAATCAAAAGAGCAATCCTGTAACTATTCTTATTTCAAAGATAAAAACCTGCAATCTATTTACTCTTACCAAATGCAAGCCTATAACCAAGACACAGTTTCAAACTGATAGTGCAACCTGGAATCAAACAAAAAAAAGCAAGTTCAAGCTCTCTGCAAATTCAAAATCAATCGCACATTTAAAATCTGGGTCTCTGTTTCAAAGGTGAGAAAACTGAAGTTTTTTTAGTCTTAAAACCTGATACATATTGATAAATTTTGAAGAAACTTGTGACATAAATGATTGCATGTTTGTGTTAAGGTAAATGAAAGTAGAAACTGTGTGAAGGTCTGGAAATGAGTATGTATATGATCTTTGTTTGAACTATAGGCTTTGATCCACTAGATAAAATCCAAATTTATTCTTCATAAAACTAAAATTTGGATTTATCAGGTTTGCAGGAAAAATCATGTTCCAGAATTTTTTTAGACCCTTTTTCCTCTGTTTAACAAAATAGTGAGATTTTAGAATAGCTATAAATCTGGAATTATATTTGATGCATGTGTGAAATCTTGATGTTAATATGAATGCTTGGATTGCAATGCATGTGTATATAGATAAATGAAATGCATGTGTATATCCTGGTGATACATCTCTATTGTTTGACAATATCAAGAGCAACGTCTTAAATTCATATCATTCTATCTAAATTGATTCAGGCTTTGTTTTCTAAAGGGAATTTGTCTGTAATAATGAAACATCATTTTTAAAATTTGTTGCAAGGATTTATATTTGAAGAAATGTTCTGGAAATAGAAATTACAGTTAAAATGGATCAAAGTCAATAAAATCAATGTTCAAAATTTATTGTTTTGATTATATAACTCGTTTCGATCTTGCAAGATATGAATTTTAATATAAAAATCTGGATTTTAAGTTCATATATTTTGGGAATTTCTGGATTGATCAAATTTTGTATTTTCGTCAATTGCCGTTGAACGGCGATGAGTGGCATGGCGAGATTTGGACTGGAGGTGGATGGGATCTCGTCGAACTCAGGAAAATTAGTGTGGAGATTTGTCAGTGATCGTGGTGATCTGAGGTTGGCAAAATAGGGTTTTGAGTGTTGATTTTGTGGTGTTCGTTGTTGAGGAAATATCGAGGTCTAGAAGGCATCGGGATTGATCGCGAGGGTGGTGACGGGTTCATTGGAGCTTAGGGTAGCTTCGGGAAGATCGGTGGGTGGTTCCAAGGTTGGAATCGTCGACGGCAGTGGATTTTTGGCGAATGGGTTGGTTCCAGTTTGAGTCAAGAGACTCGTTTTGATTTTCGATGGGGTAGGTCGGAATTGGGTGGCTGCTTGGGTCAAGAGGGTCAATGGTGACTCGTGGGAGGTGGAGGCGATGATCGGAGGAGCTCCGATCATCTGTGCACGTGTATGTGCATATGCGGTGTGTCTGTAGGTTGGGAAGAAGGAGATTGGGGTGGGACTCGAGAATGTATTCGCGGATTTTGGTTTGTTGCTCGAGTTAGTGTTCGTGTCGTTTATGAGCTTTGATAAAACCGTAAATTTTGAATTTAAGTTACAACAGAGTTATAAAGGAAGAAGAAAAAAAATTAAGAAAATTTGTTGTGATGCCCCACCTCTATACCCACGCTAGCCAAGAACATTACGGTGAATGCTGTCGACTAGCATGGAGAATAAGGCTGTTGAGGAGCGACCATCCATGTAATTTCTTTGCACGAGCACCGATATGTCAGATAATATAACATGCATTCTATTTTAAGAGGAAATCCGACATACCAACACAAACTCAAAGCTACTACACGGTGGCTATATAAATCCTTCGGAAACAAATATAGAAATAAACATAACACAAATCAGTCACAGACAAGTCATATCACAAAGGCGGAATAAGATATGAATATTACACTAGAAAGTGTACATCAGAGTAGTGGTCTCAAAAGTTCCACAATATCACAAAAGAATAGTTACATGAACTACACAAAAGAATAAGTATACATTATGGAGTCTATATCTCAATGTATACAACAAAAACTACTAATCTAAGTAGTTAACCAAAAGCAAGAGAAATCAATCCCAAGAGAGAAGTCAAGCAGAAGCACCTGTAACATCTCGGTCTGACCCGAGTATTATTTAATAAGAAAATAATAAACGGATCAGTCTAACTATAAATATCAGATGAAACGATATAGAGTAAGAGATATGACTAAACACATAATAATCACAATGCCAAGCTGTGATATATATATATATAAATATATACTTAGTTGATAATCATCAAGAGATTAATCAATGTCACCAAATCTACACAAGAATCAAAGAAACGTCATACTCCTAATTTCGTTCACCATTCCATAAATATTGATGATAATATCAACGTCAATCACAAAAGTCAATGACACACAAATTCCAGAAGACTACACAAGAAATCCAGAAACCACTAAAGTCAATGACACACAAATTCACCAATGCACAAATATTAATAAAACTTATCAATGGAAATCACGAAAATTGGTGAAACACAAATTCTAGGAATCTACACAAGAAATCCAGAAATCACAAAGGGGGGAGGCCTATCACAAACGGGAGCATAAAGCTCACCAACACGTGTATCACAAACGGAACGCTAATTCCATGGTCGCTAACCATCACAAATTGAGCCGAAGCTCCACAAACGGCCCGAAGACCATGGGTTGCTACCCCATCACAAATTGAGTCGAAACTCCACGAAACGGGGTTTAGTCTCCCTCGCAGACAAAGAGACATCGCACATTGCTAGTCTAAATCACAAAGATGATCGTCATGATCAGCGAGAAGTGTCAATTACACTAAGCTAGTAAATATATGAGTTTAGCTTCATGTCCCATAACCACTTGCTTAACTTAAATATTTACGAACAAACTGTAAATCTCCACTAGAAAATTGTCACAAGAGGTTCAATCGAACAAGTCCAAGAATTAACCGACAAAGTAAACGCAAGCGTTTTATACCACTTGTTTTACTAAGCCGTTTAATTAGATTTCTCATACGAGTGAGGTAAAGGTTTGTATATACTAATAGATTGGAAAACGGTTTTATAAACGAATTTGGTATTAAAAGAGTATTGAAATCGTTTGAGTAAAGAGTTTTGATATTTACTACTAGTATAGGAAACCTTTATATTTTTAAAGTGACAAATCACGAAGAAGATTGTAAGAACAACCAATCACAAAAATTCACATACGAAGACGTGAATAAAATCCAAAGAAATCGATAAAGAATCCATCGAAATGGATATTCAAAAATCCCTAAAAAGAGTCATCAAAATCATAATAGATGATAACAACAAATAGGATTATCACGAATCGATTTAAATTGGAATTCCAATCCAAAAAGGCAAATTGGACTCAAACAGCAGGTTCAGTCGACTGAACAGAGAATTTCAGTCGACTGACCCTGTACATGGAAATTTTCCAGGTTCAGGAAACTTTCTGTTTCCAGTTTCAGTCGACTATGCAGAAGTTTTCAATCGACTGAATCATGCCTGGAAACTCTCGGGTTTCAGGTTCAGTCGACTGAACAGAGATTTCAGTCGACTGAATCCTGGGCTGTTTTTCAGCCTTATACAAATGAAGAGCAAACTCTTCCAAAATGCAATCAGACGAACATTGGCTCTAAGGGTTTATGCCAAACGGCAACCCGGCCCTATATGCTCCTCGATGCATCACCAAAAGCATGATCAAACATCCATAAAAGGATTTTACACAAATTTGTCTTAAAAACCCAAAAATTGGAATATTCACAAAACCAATCCAAATCAAGAGCAAATGCACATGAAGAAGTGTTAGGAATTCATACCCAACAACCAAAGATAATTATAGTCATAGATGTGAGATAAAAATCTCACCTTTTCACAAAATCGAACAAGAAGAAGCTTGAAAGCAATTGGAGAATCAACCTCTTTTCAACCCAACCCAAATGAGCTTGAATCTAAGCTCAAAAACAAGAACATTCCCAAGATTAGGTTTAGGAATTTCTGAAATTGGGAAGAGAATAAGTTGGAGAAGAAGAAGAGAAGCTTACCAATGGGTTCTTCTTGAGTTTGGAGCAAGGAATTTGATTTGCAAGAGAAACTAGGGTTTTGTAATTTTAATTTTCAATCTCTCCCACCATTAACACTCTAAAAACTGAAATGAGAAGAGAATGAGGGTGAGTGGGGAAGAGTGGCTCAGATTTGAGCATAAGTTAACATAGGGTTGAGCCCAAAAACCAAACCCAAAGTAAAAAGTAGCAGAAATCAACTTTCTCCAAACATATCGAAGCTTATACTCAAAAAGGTCGCAAACGGCATTTTAAACTCAATGGGAGTGGTCCCGAGCCCTAATTCGACCGTATGCAAAAAGTAGCTTTTCGGACTAAAATCCGACTAACGATAAAATATTTAAATATAAAATCGACAAATATGCGGGTTGTTACAGACTCCCCTCCTTAAAGAAATTGCGTCCTCGCAATATTACAAGAAGAAGATATATAGTAACAACCATAAAAGCATATTCAACACAAAAGAAGTTTGAAATAAGAAGTTCACCTCAAAGAGCACAAGAAAGTAAGTCCGGATGTGTACGCTCGATGTACTCTCTAGATTCCCAAGAACAATCCTTAGGATTTGAAGACCATTGAACTTTAACAAGCGAAACATCTTTATTTCGAAGTCGTTTGACTTCCGAAGCAATGATACGAATAGGATGTTGCTCATAAGTTAAATTAGGCGAAACTTCAATCTCTTCCACAACACCGGGCTCAAGAATAGAATCGGAATCTCGAAGACATTTCCGAAGTTGAGAAACGTGAAACACGTCATGCATAGCAGAAAATTGAGCCGGTAATAAAAGGTGATAAGCCATGGAACCAATACGTTCGGTGATAGGAAATGGCCCAATATATCGAGGCGCTAACTTTCCCGATCGACTGAAACGTACAACACCTTTCATAGGTGAAACACGAATGAACACAAGATCTCCCACAGAAAATTCTAACTTCCTTCTCCGGTTATCGGCATAGGATTTTTGTCTACTTTGGGCTTCTTTCATCCTATGACGAATAAGATCAATCTTTTCTGTGGAATCACGAATAAAATCTGGACCTAAAGCCAGCTTCTCACCGGCCTCAAGCCAACAAGAAGGAGATCGGCATGGCCTACCATAGAGTGCCTCGAAAGGTGCCATACCAATACTAGATTGGAAGCTATTATTATAGGAAAATTCAACAAGTGAGATATGATCTTCCCAACCTCCACCAAAATCAAGAACACAAGCACGAAGAAGATCTTCAAGAGTTTGATTCACACGCTCGGTTTGTCCATCGGACTGGGGATGATAAGCGGTGCTAAAATTAAGCTTCGTTCCCAAAGCTTTTTGAAGACTCTTCCAAAATCCACTAGTAAACAATGGATCACGATCACTAACAATTGAAGTAGGAACCCCATGCAATTTGACAATTTCTTTGATAAATATCTTGGCCAAAAGAGGAACAGTTCGGTTAGACCGAACGGGAATAAAATGGACGGATTTAGTATGTCTATCAACAATTACCCATAAGCTATCATAACCCGATCGAGAACGGGGAAGGCCATCTATAAAATCCATGGAAATTTGATCCCACTTCCAAACTGGAATTTCTAAAGGTTGCAATAACCCACCGGGCCTTTGATGTTCGGCCTTAACGAGTTGGCAAGTCATGCAACGTTTAACGAAGTTAGCGATGTCAAGTTTCATTCCCTCCCAATAATAAAGTCGCTTCATATCCGCGTACATTTTACTACTACCGGGATGAATGGTAAACTTAGAACGATGTGAATCTTCTAAAATATCTTTACGAAGATCACCAATATTTGGCACGACAAGTCTACCAAATTTCCGAATGCCGCCACGAGAATCGATATCAAAGTCTTTCAAACCTTCAATATCCATTTTATCCCTAATATTTTGGCCAAGAAGAGCCAAGTCGGGATCTAGCCCTTGAGCTTCAAGAATGCGGTCTAAAAGAGATGGATGAGCCACAAGGCTACATAAAACAAACGATGAGCATAAATCGGAAACACGGTCTCGAATTTCGCAAGTGGATAAAATCTCGAGATCGTTCCATTCGGATATCATCATAGAAACAACAGCTTGTTGTTTACGGCTAAGAGCATCGGCGACAAGATTACCTTTACCGGGAGTATAAAGAATATCAAGATCATATGGTGCAAGAAATTCGAGCCAACGATGTTGACGCAAATTAAGTTCCTTTTGAGAGAATAAATATTTCAAAGACTTATGATCTGTGTAAAGAACAAATTTCTCTCCTAAGAGATAATGACGCCAAATCCGAAGAGCAAAAACAATAGCCGCGAGCTCTAAATCATGAGTGGCATATCTAGTCTCAGCAGGCTTTAATTGCCTAGAAGCATAAGCAATAACGCGTTCCTTTTGCATAAGAACGGCACCCAAACCAATGCGACTAGCATCGGTATAAACAACGAAATCTTGATTCCCTTCGGGAATAACAAGAATAGGAGCATCAGAAAGAAGTTCTTTTAATTTCTAAAAAGAAGCTTCACATTTGTCCGACCAAATGTATTTAACACCTTTCTTCGTCAAGCTAGTGAGAGGCACGACAATTTTAGAAAAGTCTTTAATAAAACGACGGTAATAGCCCGCCAATCCAAGAAAACTACGAATCTCTGTCACATTCTCCGGTCTCTTCCAATCTTGAATCGCTTCAATCTTTGAAGGATCCACGGAAATTCCGGATTCGGAAATGATGTGACCGAGAAACTTCACACGTGATTGCCAAAAATGGCATTTAGAAAATTTTGCCTTTAATTGATTACTCCTAAGAGTTTCCAACACAATCCGAAGATGTTTTTCATGCTCCTCCTCAGTTTTAGAATAAACAAGAATATCATCGATAAAGATGAGAACAAACCGGTCGAGAAAGTCTTTAAAAACTCGATTCATTAAGTCAACGAAATAAGCCGGGGCATTAGTTAACCCAAATGGCATAACAAGCCATTCATAAGATCCATACCGAGTGCGGAACGATGTCAAAGGAATGCTATCCTCTGCAATACGAAGCTGATGAAAACCGGTAGCCAAGTCCAATCGTGAAAAGACTCTAGCACCACTAAGTTGATCGAATAGATCATCAATCCGAGGTAAAGGATATTTATTTTTGATAGTAAGATCATTAAGCTTGCGATAGTCAATGCAAAGCCTAAGTGTACCATCGGATTTCTTTACAAAAATAGCTGAAGCTCCCCAAGACGAGGAACTAGAGCGAATAAATTGCTTCGTTTCCAATTCAGATAATTGTTTACGCATCTCCTCGTTTTCTTTATTGGACATACGATAAGGAGGACGAGTGATAGGTTGAGCTCCCGGAGTAAGATTAATTCTGAACTCAATTGCTCGTTTAGGTGGTAATCCTAAAACGGGCTCGAATATGTCGGAAAATTCACAAACGACGTGAATAAGAGAAATAATATCACCCTCATCGTCATCATCATCATCACGAGGATTTAAAGAATATAAAGATGCAACCAAAGCAGAATCTGAATCTTTAAGAATAACAGAAACCTGATTAACAGATTGAGGATGTCAAAGATGAATAGTCCGCTCAGGACATAGGATATGAGCTTCATAACGGTTAAGCCAATCCATTCCCAAAATCATTCCAAAGCCTAAATAACGCATGACATGCAAATCGGCTCGGAAAGAAAAATCACACAAAATAATCTCGACATCTTTACACAATAAACTGATTGTTGCGGATCCACCAACCGGATTCGCAATTCTCAAAGAAGTCATTAAACACAAAACATCCAAGGAAAAAGCATCAACCAGTTCTTTTGATATAAAAGAATGGGACGCACCCGTATCAAAAAGAACTCGAATAGGATGATCACGAAACAAAATAATTCCATCTAGAATAGAATGAGAAATACCTTGGCCACGAGATGTGTTGCCAGGGGCTTGAGCAACATTTAACTTTCCCTCCTTCTTGCCCTGAAGCTTGGGGCATGAAGATATAACATGACCGGGAACTTTGCAGTAGCGACAAGAAAGAGACTTTGGGCACTTGTTCGCATAATGGTCCTTCGAACCACAATTATAGCATTCCCCACGACCAAAGGAAGAAGTCTTTGCCACGGAGGTTGCTTGCTTCCCTTTCTTATTGGGATAAGGGCCTTTAAATTTTTTTGACCTCTTTCTGTTGTTGAAGTTTGGTTTGGAACCCACCACTTCAACATCATTCTCTCTATCCGCCTCTTCGAGACGAAGAGCGATATCAACGAGTTGGTCGAAAGAAACTTCTAACTTTAAAAGTAATGGCTTCTTGAGGCTTTTGTTTAAGCCATAAACGAATCTCTGATTCTTCTTAAGAGGGGTTTTGATGTATTCAACCCCATATTTGGAAAGCGACTCGAAGGAGGCGACGTAATCAGTCACGGAGGACTCACCTTGAACAAGGTCTATAAATCGTCGAGCCAATGTCACTTTCTCTGCTTCCGGTACAAATTTCAACTCGAAGCGTTCTCGGAATCTCTCCCAAGTGAGATCCGCCTCATTAATCTCAGAAACAAGAAGCTCGTACCAATCCAATGCTCTTTCTCGGAGCATACTAGAGGCCACCTGAACTCGGTGAAGGTCAATAAGATTCATGCGCGAAAAGATGCGATCGCATGTTCTTAGCCAAGCCTGTACTTCAATAACAGTTTCGGAACCTTTGAATGACTCCCCACCCAAATTAGTGTAATCGCTACACAAGCGTGCAAATTCCGACTTTGGGTGAGTAGGTTCCGGGTTAGCTCCAGCCGCTTGAGCATTTGTTACCAAATCAAGAAGCTGTTGAGCAGTCATAAAAACTCCATCCTGGGGCGGAGTGCTAGATGTCACGGCTCTAGGGCGGCCTGGTCTAGACATTTCTCTTCCTTAAGAAAGAAGGAAGAAGAAGAAAAAGGTTATTCACCAAATTGAATATCAAGAAATCTTGATAGATAAACAAGGAATCATAAGAAAAATAGGATGGAACGGTACGAAGACCCGAATAAAATCCTAAAGCACAACTCCTAAGAAAGACTTAGGACGATGATCCTTGTTATAATATTCCATATTGTTCCGAAGTTCGGCTCTGATACCAAGCTGTGACGCCCCACCTCTATACCCACGCTAGCCAAGAACATTACGGTGAATGCTGTCGACTAGCATGGAGAATAAGGCTATTGAGGAGCGACCATCCGTGTAATTTCTTTGCGCGAGCACCGATATGTCAGATAATATAACATGCATTCTATTTTAAGAGGAAATCCGACATACCAACACAAACTCAAAGCTACTACACGGTGGCTATATAAATCCTTCGGAAACAAATATAGAAATAAACATAACACAAATCAGTCACAGACAAGTCATATCACAAAGGCGGAATAAGATATGAATATTACACTAGAAAGTGTACATCAGAGTAGTGGTCTCAAAAGTTCCACAATATCACAAAAGAATAGTTACATGAACTACACAAAAGAATAAGTATACATTATGGAGTCTATATCTCAATGTATACAACAAAAACTACTAATCTAAGTAGTTAACCAAAAGCAAGAGAAATCAATCCCAAGAGAGAAGTCAAACAGAAGCACCTGTAACATCTCGGTCTGACCCGAGTATTATTTAATAAGAAAATAATAAACGGATCAGTCTAACTATAAATATCAGATGAAACGATATAGAGTAAGAGATATGACTAAACACATAATAATCACAATGCCAAGCTGTGATATATATATATAAATATATACTTAGTTGATAATCATCAAGAGATTAATCAATGTCACCAAATCTACACAAGAATCAAAGAAACGTCATACTCCTAATTTCGTTCACCATTCCATAAATATTGACGATAATATCAACGTCAATCACAAAAGTCAATGACACACAAATTCCAGAAGACTACACAAGAAATCCAGAAACCACTAAAGTCAATGACACACAAATTCACCAATGCACAAATATTAATAAAACTTATCAATGGAAATCACGAAAATTGGTGAAACACAAATTCTAGGAATCTACACAAGAAATACAGAAATCACAAAGGGGGGAGGCCTATCACAAACGGGAGCATAAAGCTCACCAACACGTGTATCACAAACGGAACGCTAATTCCATGGTCGCTAACCATCACAAATTGAGCCGAAGCTCCACAAACGGCCCGAAGACCATGGGTTGCTACCCCATCACAAATTGAGTCGAAACTCCACGAAACGGGGTTTAGTCTCCCTCGCAGACAAAGAGACATCGCACATTGCTAGTCTAAATCACAAAGATGATCGTCATGATCAGCGAGAAGTGTCAATTACACTAAGCTAGTAAATATATGAGTTTAGCTTCATGTCCCATAACCACTTGCTTAACTTAAATATTTACGAACAAACTGTAAATCTCCACTAGAAAATTGTCACAAGAGGTTCAATCGAACAAGTCCAAGAATTAACCGACAAAGTAAACGCAAGCGTTTCATACCACTTGTTTTACTAAGCCGTTTAATTAGATTTCTCATACGAGTGAGGTAAAGGTTTGTATATACTAATAGATTGAAAAACGGTTTTATAAACGAATTTGGTATTAAAAGAGTATTGAAATCGTTTGAGTAAAGAGTTTTGATATTTACTACTAGTATAGGAAACCTTTATATTTTTAAAGTGACAAATCACGAAGAAGATTGTAAGAACAACCAATCACAAAAATTCACATACGAAGACGTGAATAAAATCCAAAGAAATCGATAAAGAATCCATCGAAATGGATATTCAAAAATCCCTAAAAAGAGTCATCAAAATCATAATAGATGATAACAACAAATAGGATTATCACGAATCGATTTAAATTGGAATTCCAATCCAAAAAGGCAAATTGGACTCAAACAGCAGGTTCAGTCGACTGAACAGAGAATTTCAGTCGACTGACCCTGTACATGGAAATTTTCCAGGTTCAGGAAACTTTCTGTTTCCAGTTTCAGTCGACTGTGCAGAAGTTTTCAGTCGACTGAATCATGCCTGGAAACTCTCGGGTTTCAGGTTCAGTCGACTGAACAGAGATTTCAGTCGACTGAATCATGCCTGGGCTGTTTTTCAGCCTTATACAAATGAAGAGCAAACTCTTCCAAAATGCAATCAGACGAACATTGGCTCTAAGGGTTTATGCCAAACGGCAACCCGGCCCTATATGCTCCTCGATGCATCACCAAAAGCATGATCAAACATCCATAAAAGGATTTTACACAAATTTGTCTTAAAAACCCAAAAATTGGAATATTCACAAAACCAATCCAAATCAAGAGCAAATGCACATGAAGAAGTGTTAGGAATTCATACCCAACAACCAAAGATAATTATAGTCATAGATGTGAGATAAAAATCTCACCTTTTCACAAAATCGAACAAGAAGAAGCTTGAAAGCAATTGGAGAATCAACCTCTCTTCAACCCAAACCCAAATGAGCTTGAATCTAAGCTCAAAAACAAGAACATTCCCAAGATTAGGTTTAGGAATTTCTGAAATTGGGAAGAGAATAAGTTGGAGAAGAAGAAGAGAAGCTTACCAATGGGTTCTTCTTGAGTTTGGAGCAAGGAATTTGATTTGCAAGAGAAACTAGGGTTTTGGAATTTTAATTTCCAATCTCTCCCACCATTAACACTCTAAAAACTGAAATGAGAAGAGAATGAGGGTGAGTGGGGAAGAGTGGCTCAGATTTGAGCATAAGTTAACATAGGGTTGAGCCCAAAAACCAAACCCAAAGTAAAACGTAGCAGAAATCAACTTTCTCCAAACATATCGAAGCTTATACTCAAAAAGGTCGCAAACGGCATTTTAAACTCAATGGGAGTGGTCCCGAGCCCTAATTCGACCGTATGCAAAAAGTAGCTTTTCGGACTAAAATCCGACTAACGATAAAATATTTAAATAAAATATTTAAATATAAAATCGACAAATATGCGGATTGTTACATTTGTACTTGGTTTTAAAAGGGCAAAGAAAATGTTTTAGCCAAGTTTTAAAAGTAAAACAATTTTTTTATTAATTATATTCTCTTATTTTAGGAATACGATTTAAATGAAAGGTTAATTACATAAGAGAAACAATTTAAGAATTGTTAATAGTTTAATTAAGGTCATTAACTGGAATTGTTAAATAATTAATTAATGAGTTTAATTTAAAAGTGGAATATTTTGAAATGTATTTAAATTTTGTTAATGATAAGTAAGTCATTAATGACAATAATAATAATAAAGATTTATCTTTAGAGATAATTAAGATTTGGATAATTAATGACTAATTAATTAAATAAGGAAATTAAGAGTAATTAATTAGTTTAATTTAATAATGTTTAAATTTTATTAATAAATGGTTAGATGTTAATCAATTAAATTAGTGACCAATTAATTACTTAATGAAATTAATTAAAGATTAATTGCTTAGTATAATTAATTAAGGACTGTTGATTAAGGAAACTAATCAATGATTAATTAAATAATGATCATGATTAACTAAGGGATAATTGATCAATGAAGTGATTATGAGATAATTAATTTGAGTGATTAATTAAGGATCAATGTAATTAATATGGATGGGCAAAGGATAATAAATTTGTGTAATTAATTAGGAGTTAATTACTTATTGTAAATAAAGAATAATTAATCAAAATGATTAATTAAGAAGATAATTAGAGGATGATTAATTAATTGACTTGTAATTAATTAATGTTGAGTAAGTAGTATTAAGGATGATGGAAGTAATTAATTTAATTAGAATGGTATGACTAATCAACCTTGTGTATGGATGATCGAATGATATTGAAAGTCTTGGTTTAATTGTTATCCCTAATATGTGATTCATGATTGCTATTGATATGATATGTTCTATTTAAGCTGTGATGATGAGGTCATTTATTAATGATGTATTACTATGACACCCTGTATTTAAAGTTGAATTGTATTTCACTTGAATAACTTGGGTTAAAATGACATTAGGTTCGAAGAGACCGGAGTTGGGTGTTAGTAAATACCCGAAACCACTTCGATTTTTTTTATATAAATTGACATGTGGAATCAATAGGCTGATATGGAATGATTTAAGTAAATTTGACCATTTAATCTAAGTTGGCAATTAGAAATTGATGTGTGAAATAAGTAATGTCTATAACAGCTTGTGAAGTTGAAAATTGATATAAGTTACCCGGGTTTATATGAGTTGTATACTTTTGTATTCCACGTTGGATGAGTTTACTCACGCTGCTTTCCAGCCTGACCCGGGTGTTACTTTGATGTAATGCTCGGGTCAGACCGAGTATTACAAATTTTTAGGTAAGGTCGTTCTGGAGCTCAGGAGGCGAGCTGGATGGCAGAAATGTGTGGAGTGTTTCAGTTTTGTTATATAGTTGTATATCTAGGACATGTTGTTTTAAATGTCCAATGTTGTGTAAAAGTTGTAACTCTGATATATAAAAATGTAAATGTACTGACACAGTTCTTCTTTGTAAAACTGTTATTTTATTTGATATTATATTTTCTCCACTACGAATGTGAGGTTTCTGAGACTTGTTTTCTGTTTCTTTTCTTTCTCTTTTCTTCTTTCCTAACTATCTGGAAATTTCGGAATAGAAATTTTCGGGTCGTTACATTATCATATCTGGAAACCAATTCATTATTATCTTATTCTGAAACTCTTCTCCAAATTCAAGATTTATTTTTTAGTTTGAATCCATTTCAAACTTATCTTTATTTAACTTCAATTTGGTTGTATTTCTATTACCACTTGATTTAATTTCAATAATTTAACAACCGATTATCTTAATATTTATCAGAAAGAAATATTGCTTTATATATCAAAATATATTTTATATAAAATCATTTAAAATCTTTATATATGAAATTAACAAGTACGCTCTCTCATACACACACACACACACTCAACTCATTCTAGGGTACTATTGACCCTATCCTTAATGAGTACACCCACAAGAGCCAAGGTTCTCTCTAAAACCTTTTGCTCTGATACCAAATGTAACGACCCGAAATTTTCGATCCCGAAAATTCCAGATAGTTAGAAAAAAGAAGAAAAGAGATAGAAGAAAAGAAGAAGAGAAACACCAACATCTCACATTCACAGGGGACAAAATATAATATCAAATAAAATAACAGTTTTATAAAGAAGAACTGTATCAGTACATTTACATTTTAATACATCAGAGTTACAACATTTATATACAAATCACTGGACAGATATAATCAACATGTCTCATATATACAATAATATAACACAACGGAAACACTTCATACGTTTCTGCCATCTAGCTCGTCTCCTGAGCTCCAGAACGTCCTTACCTGAAAATTTGTAATACTCGGTCTGACCCGAGCATTACATCAAAGTAACACCCGGGTCAGGTTGGAAACCAGCATGAGTAAACCCATCTAACATGGAAAACATCAGCATGAAACTTACATAAAACCCAGGTAACTCATATCAATTTACAAATTCACAATCTTCTACAGTCATCACTTATTTCACACGTCAATTCTAAGTGCCAAAACTTAGATTAAATGATCCAATTCACTTAAATCACTCCATTCCAGCCTATTGATTTCAAATACAAATTTTCAAAGAATCGAAGTGGTTTCGGGTATTTTCTAATACCCGACTCCGGTCTCTTCGAGTCCTATGTCATCTTGCACAAGTTATTCAAATGGAATTACAATTCAAACTTCTTAATACAGGATGTCACTTACACCACAATTCATTTCTAATATAACCACATTTTCACTGTCCAACCCAATCATAACACAAAACATTTCATATCAGAAATATTAAATAATTCCAAGACATTCAAAATTATTCAATCATTCATAAACAAGATTAATTAGTCACACCATTCCAATTAAATCAATTACTCTAATCACCCTTAATCCTGCTTACTTAACATTAATTAATTATAACCCAATTAATTAATCATCCTTTATTTTACCCATTTATTATCCATAACTACTTCCATCAAGTGATTATTCAATTGGTTAATTATCCTCAATTAATTATCCTTTAATTATAGATTAATTTAACATTTAATTTCTAATTAAATTAATCCTTAACAAATTTATCCTTCAATTACTTATATTAAGTAATTTATTATTTGGGTAATTAATCTCTAATTACCCATCCCTTAATCTCTAATTACCAATCTCTAATTAATTAACTGATAACCCTCTATTTTTATTAACTAATCCTTAACCATTAATTAATTAATTTCCCTTCAATTACATAATGAATAAATCAAAGATTAACCCTTAATTACTTCATTATCAATCAATTTATTTATTACATTAGTTAATTAATTATCACTTAATCATTAGTGAATGATTCCTTCCTTAATTATATTCATTAACTATCCACTAATTACTTTCATTAACCTTTAATTAATTACCTTAATTAGTTCTTTAATTAATTATCTTAAGCAATTATCCTTAATTAATTAATTTAATTATTCATCCTCAATTACTTAAGTTGATTAATAAACCCTTAATTAATTAACAACTTTTAAATCAATTATCCTTATCTTAAATAATTAATCATTATTAAAATTAATTTGAAATCTCATAGAAATATAATTAAATAATTAACTTATACAAAATTATATTAAACCAAATAATTCATGTAAACTTGGTTAATTATTTACTTTTACTATCTTCTGCTTTTAAAACTAGATTAAATCATTACTAGAAATCTTGGTTAAAATCAAACTGAAACTACCGGCCCAAACGAAAATTTCCCAAGCCGATCCTTATAAACACGTACAACTCAAACTTATCCCTTCCTATCTCTCCTCATTACAAATAATTTTCCCCTGGCCCAGATTTACTCGGCCCATTACTTCATCTTCCCTATAATCTTCTGCTTCTCCTATTCTTCCTTCTACCGTGTACAGGGTGATACGGTGCACATGCACGCGACTTCTGGCCGGCATCGAAACATGTTCCGACCATCGACACGTCAGCTATCTTTTCCCAACATCGTTCCACCACCCAATTTGATGAACTACAAGCCCATTTCAGAATCGAGGAAAAGAATAACAAACATCACCAATCCCATCGCCAAGATCCACCTTGCCTCCTCATTTCTAATCATCGGAGACCCCGACCTTCCTCCTGAAAGTTCGCCCGCCTTTCCTCTTCTTTTCCCCGCAACTCCGATCGAGTTCGACACTGTATCGAGATCAAATAAGCCATGAAATTCGACTTCAACCTCAACAGTATTAAAGCCCTAAGTTGGCGTCGCCAGGTTGCTCCGGCGATCAGAAAAATACTAGTCTATTTTTCTAAAGATCCTTGCCACTCAAACCTCCTTCACCAACGAGCACGACCTCCTTCATATCGCTGATCGTCAAAATTTGAACGAAAATCCCCTTGCGTTCAACTCAACAATCCTCGACATCCACTGTCTTAAAAATCACCATATTATTACTAAAATTAATCAATTTCGTAAACGAATTCGATTGTACAATCAAATCGTGAAAATTTAAAGATCAAAATTTGACATTAATCTATTCCTTACTGTAATATTTAATTTTTGGGTTACTTGCTAAACATTTTCTTGAATCACATTTTTTAAAAATGATGTTGCTTCCATACAAACAATTTTACTCAGAAATCAAAGCTTAAGAATCATTTAAGTGGAAGGTTTAAATTATTGAATCAAGTTTTTACTGTATTGATTTGAACAGAGGCCTGTTATACCTATTCAGACATAAACACAGATATTATCACACATATATACAAAAAAATCATTTTTCTACGACATGCACATCATAATACATATCATATTTCAAGAACCTCACATGTAATTCCAAGATACACTAGATTTCAGAGTTTACTCACCTTAGTAATGTCGAACAGATGACACAAAGCTCTGAAACCTGAAATCTTGTTATGCCTTTGGGATTAGAACTGTCTTTTGAACTCGATCTGGACTTAATTGAAATGTGCTGAACTTAAGAAAACTGCACTGATGCAGATTTTTGAAATTGCAATGTTTGATCCACCTTGCCTAAGTTGAACTTGAACTTACATTTGAGTTGCTGTTTCATTCAGTTGAAAACTTTGAAGTTTAAATCTTTGTTTTTGTTCCAGTTTTTGAAAACTTGAAAGGATTTGATCGATTTATTTCTTTTAGTTTTGCTTCAGGCTTTTTTTATATATTGGAAGATAGCTCGGTTCTCAATATTTTATTATAATTTTATTTTAAGAAACATTGCCACATGTAATTTTGCATGTTATCTATCTTACAAATGTTTAATTTTATGTATACAAGACTTACAAATTTTTTTAAATTCATTTAAATTATATGACTTATTTATTTTAACATGTTTTAAATGTTTATTCTCATTTTAGATTTTAGTGTTTACATAAATAAATTATCTTTATTAAGTACATTCTTTAATGTTTATTTGTATATATTTCCAAAGCTAAAATTTCAAGAAAGAAAATTTAAAAAGAAAACGAATATTAAGCTAAATCTTATTTTAAAATTTCAAACTAAAAATATTGTTCTTTAAATATACAACTGTATGTTACTAGTAATATTTACAATATATCTATTTGAATCCAAATCCAACTTCCAAATCACAATTTATTTATAAACCATAAATCCTATTCATATATATATTTTTATAACAACACATTATCATTTGTTTTAAAATAATAATTTGTCAAATCCAAATAATTATATCAAGATATGATCAAATAAATATTTATCCAAATATAAATATTTACTATTAGATTCATTTGTTCAATTTATAATTCAGTATTTATTTTAATTAACCCAATTATTATATCAATTACAGATGTCCAGAAATCCGGGTTATCACACCTTGATCACCAATTGGATGAAGTTCCACCGTTGGATAGTGGGTTAAAACACTCACATTTGATTTTTCAACGATTTAAAATCCAAAAAATCCAAAAAATCCAACAGTCTCAAAATATAGCCATACTAGTTTCATAATGTATAGAATTTCAATACAACCGCCACAGAGAAAACCACGTCCAAACCCGAGTTCGTATGCAAAAAGTTATACGCGTTATAACATTTAAGTATTTAAATTAAGGTAAAAAATAAAACAAAGGTATACTAGTAAATTACCTACTGAAACCCCTACCTTCGTGCCCTAACCTGCATGTGCCTCGATCACGAACTCTCAGCCGCCACTAACACGAATTAAATGCCGATGATCCAGGCGTCACGACCCAGATCAGAGATCGCTGATGGCTCTACCTTGTCAGGATGCGCCCCCCAGCTCGCGCGAGCCTCTGATGCTCCAAAACATGTCGCTGTTGCTGCCCCTTTAACCTTAATTTCTAGTGAATTCGCTTGACCTTGAGACGAACGAATACCAGATCTATGACATGCTCGCTTTCTTCTTCCAGACGCCACCCCCCGATCGCCAATTGGATGAAGATCCACCGTTGGATTGTGACGACGCGGAATTTTAATAATTTAAAATGGAATAATAAATTGATTTTAAATATTTGAAAATTAAATTTTAACTTGAATTCAAATATTTTTATTAATAACAATTCAGTTATTAGATTTAATAAACTGAAATTGGGTAAATTATTGAATTCTTCAGTTTTAAGCCTGTTAAAATAATTTGAAGGCTTATAAAATTTAAAATGATGATACTGAAGATAATAGAATGGTTGAAATTTAATATAAAAGTGATTTGTTCAATTTTGAAAATATATCGTTTAAATTGAATTTAAATATAGCCTTACTGGGCATAGTCTCGGAATTCAACGAAACCAGTTCTATTGGATCTGTAATATTATATTATTATCGAATTTCAATTTTCATAGCATTCGGAGTTGTCATTTGAGCCTGGCAACTCAAAACGCTTAGAAATGATTTTAATCGATTTAATTGAAATTTGATCGTTTTCTTTTGTAACTCGCACATACGATCAAATTAGCCTTCGAAACATGTTCCATTGTGTTCGGAATGCGGGTAGAACCTTATTAACGCTTGTCGGCATGTCGGATTTGAGGTTCGAGATTTCGCGTTATGCTTAACGAGATATTTTCATATTTAATTATATAACAATCAGGCGTATTCAAGAAGCCATTCCAATCTTTATTTTACAGCTTCGCACTCTCTATCTTCCAGTAGAAAAATCGAAATCAAAGAAACAAAAAAAAAATTGGCCGTAGCCGGCCTCCTTGAAATCGAAAATCATTTACAGAACGAAATTCGAAATGTCATTCAAATTGCGACTTTTCTTTTCTTCTTCCCTCAGTTATAAGCAAATGGAAGCCGAGCTCTCTTGTTCTAAAAAAAGGCCGAAAACTAAAAAAAAAGGGAAAGAAAATCGAGTTATTCGATTTCGTGAAAAATCACAATTCAGGGCCGCAACTTCGAGTTCTTTCAGTCACGAATAGGGATGGTTGAAATCGCCCTCCACATCATTCAACGTTGGGGTTGCCGTAGATCTTCGGGGAGATTCGATCGACTTTGGGGTGACTGCGAGCTTGCGTGGCTGGGTGAGCGCGCGAGGCGAGGTGGGAGGCCGACGCGACGATCGAGAAGAGGGTCGCCTCTAGGGCTTTGGCGATAGGGTCGGGAAAATTAGGTCTGTTGTTTTTTTCCTTCTTCTGTAAAAATTTTGGTTTGTAGATAGAAGGTTTAAATTAAACAGGAATGTTTGTAGATAAGATGCTTAACTCACAGTAAGATATAAAAGTAATCCTGTTTTTTTTAATAAAAAGAATCTGATTTTGGAATTTTACAGTAAGGTATTTAGTTAATTTTATCTATTATATAGATATACGAGTTCCAGGAGAATAAATACCCACATATATTTATGAATAAGTGTTAAAATTTCCAGTTAGATATATATAAAACAATTATGTTTTAACTTAATATATAGGTAGTTTTAAAGGTTTAAGGAATTTATATAAGTAGATTTTTTTGAAATCTATAATTTACTTTATTAGTAATTTCGAAAAGGAAATTTAATAGTGAACCAGAACTATTACATGAAATTGATTATGAAATTAATTCAAATATTAATAAATTGTATAATGTTTATACAAGGTCAAAAATAATGAGGAACAAGCTGATTTGGATTGGACTGCATACAAAGCAAAGGTGAGTAAATCTCTCTCTGTAGGATTTTTATTTAAATTTAAATGGTTAAATTTAAATGATTGGTTGATTGATTGAGTTGTTGAATGTGTGCTGATGATCTGGTGACCTTGGTTTTGGTTGGTTCTCGAATTGATTGTTGTTTGAACTCGAAGCATTTGGGTTTTAAATGGTTAAAACTTGAATCATAAATAAGAGAATGGTTCATTTTAATGTTAATAAGGGTTTAATGATTGGTGATTCATTAAATAGGTAGGATAATTTAAATGGACAATTATTTAAATTAATTTATGATTTGGGTTAATTAGTTAAGTTTAAAAGAATTTGGAATAATCGATGGATGGTTTAATAAGTAATTACTTAACGAAATTAATAAAATATAATTACTTGTGAAATTAATCAAGAGATCAATTAAGATAATCAATTAAGAAGTAATTAATTTATTTAATGAAGTAAACAACAAGGTAGATAATTACCGGTTGAGGTAAATCTAAAGTGATTAATACGTGTGGCTTAATAAATGATTAATTATTTAATGTATTAAATTAGATTAGGGTAAATTGAAATTTTAAATGGAAAATCATTAATTTATATAATCAATGACGTGATAAAAGATTGATTAATTAAGATTAATAAATCAAAATAAGTGACTTATGAGAAATTAATTAATATAACTAATTAAGGATTAATGTAATTAATATAGTTAATTAATTTATGAAGTAATTAGGATTTCGTATTCATTTTGGTTAAGAATAATAAATATTGTGAAGTTAAATAATGATAATTTATTGAATGAAATTTAAGGACAATTAATCCAGGGTGATTAATTAAGATGAATAATGAAGGGTTGACAAATTAATTGATTTGGAATTAATTATTTGAAAATGGATGAATCTATGTGATTGAGGATAGAAATCCAAGTAGAATCAATTGAATTAATTTGGAAGTGACCAAAGTTGCTTATGGATGATTGAATGGTATTGAATTCTCTGAATGAGTTGATATCTCCGATATGAAATGTTGTGTATTTCATTTGGATAACTTAGGTTAGGATGATATGAGACTCGAAGAGACCGGGGTCGGGTATTAGGAAATACCCGAAACCACTTCGAATTTTTATAGATTGATATGTGAAATCTATAGGCTGGAATGGAGTAATTTAAATGAATTGGATTATTTAAATCTAAATTTTTGTACTTAGAAAATGGATGTATGGAATAAGTGATGTTTATAAAGAAACTATGATTTTGTAAATTAATACGAGTTACCCGGGTTTTATACAAGTTGTTGCTTGGTATTCTATGTTAGTTGGGTTTACTCACGCTGGTTTCCAGCCTGACCTAGGTGTTACTTTGGTGTAATGCTTAGGTCAGACCGAGTATTATAGATTTTTAGGTTAAGACGTTCTGGAGCTCAAGAGGCGAGCTGGATGGCAAGAACGTATGGAGTGCTTTTGCTATATTATATTATTGTATATCTATGGCATAGTAATTGTGTATATTCCAGTGTATGTATAAATGTGTAACTCTGATGTATAAAAATGTAATCGACAGATATAGTATTGCTTTGTAAACTGTTATTATTCATTATATTTTTATCCGTTGCGAATGCGAGATGTTGGTGCTTCTAATCTTCTTCTTCTATCTCTTTCTTCTTTTCATAACTATCTGGAATTTTCGGGTTCGAAATTTTCGGGTTCGAAAATTTCGGGTCGTTACATTTGGTATCAGAGCAGAAAGGTTAAGCGAGAACCTTGGCTCTGGTGGGGATTACTCATTAAATAGAGTCCAAAGTACTCTAGAATGAGTTGAGTATATATATACACATATATGAGCGCGTATTTGTTATTTTCCTATATAAAGATTTTAAATGATTTTATACAAAATATATTTTGATATATATAACGCAATATTCCCTTCTAATAAATTATTAGGTGATTGATTGTTAAATTATTGAAATTAGAACTAAGAAGTAATATAATACAACCAAATTGAAATCTTGAATTGGAATTAAATTAAGTAAAAACGGAAATACAACCAAATCAAAATTTAATTAATTGAAAATGAAATTCTAAAATTAGAATTCAGAAATTAAATTGTTTAAAAGCTTTAAATAAAGGTAAGTTTGAAATGGGATGTGATACCCAAGTGATGAGTTTTTAAGTGGGAAGATTATTATTGTGAAGTTTAAGGATTGAATGAGTTTGATTGGATTAAGTAAATCGAATTTAACTTGGGAGGAGTTAAATAAGTTTGAATGAACAACTTGAATTGGAAATTTTAAGATGAAATTGGAATTTAACTTGGAAAGTTAAATGGTTGATTTGAATTGGGAATTTGTGTGATCTCAAAACAGGTTTGAGATTTAAAAATTGAAAATGGATGGACGTTTTAAAATAAATTGGATAATTACCATCCTATTGTTATTAAAAATCCTTAAACTGCGAATTGGATTTGTTTAAATGATTGAGAAATGAAGTGTGGTAATATATCCACTATGGAGATAAAAGGAAAATCTAAATTTAATTTGAAATTAAGGATATGGAATCACTTTAAACTGAAAATTTGAATAATTAAGTTTGTAAATAAAATTGTTTAAGAACTGGCTTCAAACTGAAAGATAAAATTTAATAATAAATTAAAATTTTAAAATAAAATTGTATTGAACTCTAATTTGAACCTTGAAGTACATAAGTAAAGATAATTTAAAATGGAATTTTGAGAATTGGACTCAGAAATTAAATTGATTAAAAACTTTGAATAAAAGTTAATTTGGTTTAAAAAGTTAAACCAACCTTTGAGAATTTAACTCGAATTTATATATTTCTAGGTAGTTTAAATTCAAGATTGAAATTGAATTAGTTCAAATTTGAATTTGGTTTGAATTAATTGGATTGGTGAGTGAAGAGTATAAGTTTAAGAATTTAAATGGGAAATTGAATTGGATTAAATTGATTTGATTTGAATTTGAAATGGGTTCAATTGATAATAATTCAAATTGATTGGAATAATTTGAACTTATAATTAAAGATTGAACAGGATTAAAATAAATGGAATTTGATTTAAATTGGGAAAAGAATCAAGATTGATTCAACTGGAATTGGGTTTAAATAAATTTCAATGGAAATTGAAGTTATTCAAGTTAGAATAGAGTCAATTAAATGGAAGTGGAAATTTAAGTTGAATTGTTGGGGAAGTGAACGGTTTGACTCTAGATTATTTTAAATAAATTATTTTCATATAAACTTATTTTTCTAAGCTATTAAATATATACAACCTTTCTTTCTTAAAGCCAAATTATTTTATACTTGTTTTACAATTATTTTTGGAGCTATTTAACAATTTTTCAACTGTTTTCTAAACTAATTACTATTTTTCAACTGTTTCACAAACTAATTTCTACTTTACAACTATTTTGCAATTATTTAAAATTCCTGAAACTATTTAACTATTTTTCAACTATTTTATAATTAGTTAACTATTTTATAGTTATTTTACAAACTAATAATTTTTTTTCACTACTTACCTATTTTTCAATTTTCAAGCTATTTTCTAACTATAAACTGGTCAGAGTCAAACCGTTATTGATTTAAATACCCAACTGAGATAAGGATTGAAGTGATAATTCAATGGAATTGAGGCAATTGTAACTAAGTGAATGAAAATTCAAGTGAATGTGAATAGAAATGGGATTGATTTGGCTAATAATCAATGAAGTTAAATACGTAGGATATACGTATATTATTCTATTCACATAGTGATTTGATCCAGATTCGAGCATAGAATTTTGAGATAGTTATATCGATCCGAGTTGGGATTTTTCACTCGATTCTCGACGGCGAACCTGGATATGGATTGTTGATTGATTTTGAATATTCTCTATCATAGTTATAGCTATGCAAGGAGAATGACGGTTTCTAATCAAGAAACCAGATCTGTATCCGCACTAGGAGGTCGGGTGGACGATACTAGTTCGGAAGTGAAATTGTGTGATCGAGTGAGTGATCAGGTTGGTATAACGTACTGACGATATGTGTACATCGTACGGATTTGAATGAAATTGATATTGGAAAGAGTAATCAAATTTGAATATTTGATTTTGAATAAACCAAGTTATATATCTTTGTTATATAAGATAAATCTTCCCTTATTGAATCTATTGTTGGAAGAAAGAATTTTTGAAAGTGTTTAAAGTATAGAGGAAGATTTATACAAGATTGAAATGATCTAACGTTTTTTTTTAATTTTTTTTTATATATTTATATATATATAAAGGATCTTTTAAGGATTTTGGAAAAGGTTTTGGGAACCTTTGGATTTGGAAAGGCTTCTGAATTTTGGGTAAAATCAATATTAAAATTTGGAAAGCCTAGTTTGAGAATTATCGATTTTGGGATAATCGATTTTGTGTAAAGGAGCTTTGTATGATATCATACTAGATGTATGATTTGAAAGATACTATATGTATAGTATAAAATGTTTTGATGATGGCTCTGGCGAAAAAGGCGCTCCCTTGAAATGAACTTCTCAGGAGTGCCACCGGGTGGTGCTGCTTTGAGCCCCAAGGGTGGTTCTAAAGTTGATCCTGTTAGGAGTCCGGACAAACTAGTTCCTGAGGATTATTGGGTAGCGAAAGTCGAGGGCGCTGATGCCTACAGGGGCATTTGGGTTATGCTGTGACGACAGTGTAACTCGATGTCACTGCGATCTACTGTGGGGACCATAGCGAAAATCATGTGGAGGATGAGTGCCAACGGTCTACACTTGATTTTGCCGGGAAGGTAACGCAACATCGGTAGACTGCGATCTATGGTCGAGTGGAGTGGAGAGGTTTCATTATTTTGGCTGCGAAATTCGAGGGCGCTGATGCCTATAGTTATATGGGTTTTTGCTGTGATAGCTACGTAACCCTAGTTGTAGCTACGATCTGTAGCGGGTTACATGGTGTAATCGAGGGACGCGGAGGCCTATAGTTATCTATGGATTTTGTCGGGATGACAACGTAACCATTGGGTTAACTGCGAACATGGATGGGGGTGATGATATCCAGACCATTTTCACCAAAGATATTTCTTTATTTTCAAAAACTGTTTTCTATATTTTCAATAAAATTATTTTCCCAAGTATTTTCACTGGATGTTGAAAATGGGTTTACCAAGTACTTATAGATTTTCAGTCCTACTCCCGATCAACGTATGACTGAATTTCTGTGAAAACAAGGATGGACTGGTTGAGATATCGAGTTATAAGAAATATTTTTTTATAAAAAGCTATTTTAATTGTATTATCTGAATTTAAAGGCATTTCTAAATTTTTAAAATAAAAGTGTTGGAATTTTGAACGATGAAAGAAAATCTAAACTGGAATGATGAAAGATTTGAACTCACGGAAAATTTAATGAAGTGGTTTTTGTAATAAATTCAAGCATTGATTTAAAGGTTGGAAGTAAGCTAATTAATTTAAATAAATTATTTGATAAAATATATTGATTTATTTAACTCGGTTAAATAAATGGATTGTAAGTTAATAAAGGAATTTGGAGATGGATTCGAATTGTAAATAGAATTCGACTTGGATTTAATAATGAATTAAATAAGAAGAGATGTGTTGTCGTATGAAATGAAAATGACTTATAATAATCAGAGTTTGAGTTGCAAATAAAACCCAGGTAAGTAGAAATAAATTGAAAATGGCCTTGTAATTAGTTAAATGAGTCGTGAATGAATTGAATTTGGGAATTTAATTTATAATGACTAATCAAATGAATTTGTAGATTGAAATGAGATTTGAATGAAATAAAATCAAGTTAAGGTGAAAAGAAAATTTATTTGCAAATGACGTGAGCTCTAGTTATGAAGTTGAAATAATTTGAAGAAAGTAAACTAACTTAAGTTTAAAATTAATAGAAGTTTGGCTTCGAGCAAAAGTAAATGATTATAAAAGTCTGGGTTAAATTAATTTGGAAATGGTTATTAATTTATAAGTTTGAATGTGCCAAGCTTAATAAATTGTTTTGAATGAATCCAATGCGGAGATGAAATGAAATGCAATGTATGGTTGGTAAATAAATTAGAAATGAAATGGAATTAAATATAAAATGAGTTGAAATCAATTTGAAATAGTTATAAACTAAAATAGATACTCTATTAAGCGGATATCGCCGAATTTACACATAAACAGTTGTCGTTTGATGTAAACAGAAGTAATTAAAATTCTATAAATTGATAGAGATTTAATAAATTGATTTTTGAATCATTTGAAGTAAATATGAGTTTGTTTGGATTAAAAATAAATTGAACATAAGCAATTGAGTTGTAAACCATTAAAATTGAATAAAATGGCTTATGAATTGGTTGAAAGCAATTGAATTAGTTTTGAAGACATATAAATTGCGCATGGAAGTTATTTTGATTGCATTTCTTTTAGAATTGAAGTGTTATAGTTGTTTAAGTAAGAGAAATGTTGTAAACTCCTTATATATAGTGCTTATATGTTAAATTGAGTAAGTACAGGTACCTGAAGGCCGTTTGGCTGGATTTGGATGCACTAAATTGCTAAAATAAGTAAGCCGCATGCTTAAAATGCTAAATAAAGGTACGCCTACGCAATAAAAATAGGAAATATGAACTGTTTTTGCTTTTTCAGACTGGATGGGTCGATGTATATATAGTTATATCTCTTGTCAAATTGCAAAAGCTCCTCCGTACAAAGGAGACTGCCAAAAAATTTCAAAAATTTTGGGAGTTAGAATTTTTTTAAAATTTTTTGAAACGACCAAACGATTTCAAATTGGAAATTAAAGTAAATTAGTAGATGAAATTAATACGAATCAGTTATAAATTGAAAGATAAAATTCAATATTCAAAATTTAAAATAGATTGAATTCATATGAAAATGGGCAAAACTAATTTGAATAGAAGTAGATGTGAAAACTTCTGTAAGGAAATGTATGAAATGATTTTGAAGGGCTAAGATTAGAGATTATTGCTAAGTAGGTTATGCAGGTATTATAAAGAGAAAAAGGAAATTGAATTTGATATCAGAAGATAAACTTGAATTGCCCGACAAAAAGGTATGTATTTAACATTTCCTTATGAAATTGGATTGGGTTTTTGATCTACCCACTTGGCTTTTGTTTTCTTTCGGAATTTGGGAGCCCGTAGAGGCATTTTGTAGTAGTACCGAGCTAGCCGCGCAAAGGAGACGCTGACAAAAAATTTCGAAAATTTAAAGAGTTAGAAAAAAATTGAGAAAATTTTGATAATTCAAAATTTGGTTTTAAATTGAAATCTAAATAATTGAGAAACAGGGTTTTGTTTGAAAACTATAAAAGGTTTGGGAAGTTGGTTAAGGTGATAGTGGGTTTTTAATAAAAGATAGTTAGTAGGATATTGAATTGTGGGTTTTGGAGAAAAGGTAAACGGGTTTTGAACCATTCTTCCTAACCAGTAATTTCGGGGACGAAATTCTTTTAAGGGGGAAGGAATGTAACGACCCGGAAATTTTAATAATTTAAAAGGGAATAATAAATTGATTTTAAATATTTGAAAAGTAAATTTTAACTTGAATTCAAATATTTCTATTAATAACAAATCAGTTATTAGATTTAATAAACTGAAATTGGGTAAATTATTGAATTCTTCAGTTTTAAGCCTATTAAAATAATTTGAAGGCGTATAAAATTTAAAATGATGATACTGAAGATAATTGAATGGTTGAAATTTAATATAAAGGTGATTTGTTCAATTTTGAAAATATATCGTTTAAATTGAATTTAAAAATAGCCTTCCGGGGCACAGTCTCGGAATTCAACGAAACCAGTTCTATTGGATCCGTAATATTATGTAATTATCGAATTTCAATTTTTATAGCATTCGGAGTTGTCATTTGACCCTGGCAGCTCAAAACGCTTAGAAATTATTTTTATCGATTTAATTGAAATTTGATCGTTTTCTTTTGTAACTCGCACATACAATCAAATTAGCCTCCGAAACATGTTCTGTAACAACCTGAAATTTTCGAAGCCGAAAATTCCAGATAGTTATGGAAAAGAAGAAAGAGGTAGAAGAAGAAGAAAAACAGAAACACCAAACATCTCACATTCGCAGCGGATAAAATATAATAATAAATAATAACAGTTTACAAAAGAATACTATATCTGTCGATTACATTTAATATACATCAGAGTTTCACATTAATACAGTCACTGAATATTTACAATTATCATGTCCAAGATTTACAATAATATAAATACAGCGGATATACTCTATACGATACTGCCATCTAGCTCGCCTCCTGGGCTCCAAACGTACCTACCTGAAAATCTGTAATACTCGGTCTGACCCGAGTATTACACCAAAGGAAAACCCGGGTCAGGCTGGAAACCAGCCTGAGTAAACCCAACTAATCATGGAATACCAAGCAATCAACTCATATAAACCCGGGGTAACTTATATCAATTTAACCAATCACAATTTGGTATAGAAAATGCTTATTTCACATATAGATTTCTAAGTACCAAACTTAGATAAAATAATCCAATTCACTTAAACCATTTCATTTCAGCCTATTGATTTCACAAATCAATCTATAAAAATTTGAAGTAGTTTCGGGTATTTCCCAATGCCCGACCCCGGTCTCTTCGAAACTCATGTTATTCTAACCCAAGTTATTCAAATGAAATACACAACATTTCATATCAGAGATGTCAACACATTCAAAACATCCAATACCATTCAATTATCCATAACAAAACTTAATCACAGACAAATCAATTCAATTGATTTTAATTGAATTCCAAACCTCAATCACTTAGATTTTTTATCAATTAACTCCAAAATCAATTAATCAATCGACCATTCCATATCCATTTATCTTAATTAATCACCCTGGATTAATTATCTTTCAATTTCATTCAAGACATTATCCTTGATTAGTTTCACGATATTAATTACTCTTAACCAAATCAATAAGAAATCTTAATTGCTTCATCAATTTACTAACTATATTAATTACATTAATTCTTAATTACTCTTCTTACTTAATTTCTGATAAGTCACTTATTATGGATAAATTAGTCCTAATTAATCCAGTCTTTAATTACATCATTTATTATATAAATTATTGATTTCCAATTATATTTCAATTTATCTTAATTTGAATTAATTATACTAATTAAACCACAGTATTAACCATACTTGGTGTATCTCCACCGGAAATTATCTACCCTTTTTATTTACTTCATTAAATAGATTAATCCTCCTTAATTAATTATCTTAGTTTATCTCTTAATTAATTATATAAAGTAATTGTATTTTATTAATCGCATTAAGTAATTTCCTATTAAACCACCTAATTAATTTAAACTTAATTAATTAACTCAAATTATTAATTAATTTAATTAATCAATTATCCATTTAAATTATCCTACCTATCTAATGAATCACTAATTCATTACATCCTTATTAATTTAAAATATAACCCATTTCCTTATTTATGATTTAAGTTTAAATAATTTAAGATCCAAATGCTTCGAGTCAATCAACACTTAACTCGAAAACCAACCAAAACAAAATTCACCGAATCACCAGTGCACATCCAACAATTCAATCAATCATCCAATTATCTAAATTTAACCATTTTAAATTTAAATAAAAGCCCAATAAAGTGATATTTACTCACCTTCGATCCCTGAATTTGCAATCCACTTTCTTCTTGACTTGGTTTATCCACATTTTGACCTTGTATAAATATTTATATAGGTTATTTATATTTAAACAAATTGAACTATCCATTGCCATTAAATTTTATTAACTTATAATTTAATTCTAACTAATAAATTTCCTTTATATTCTTGAAAATACATATATTTCTTAATTAACTATCCTAATTCATCTATTGGTAAATTGCTAAAACACATTCTAAAACATTTACCATTAATTAACATTTAACAAAATTTAAAGAATTAAATGATTACAGAAATTCATTTCATTCCCATTTTTATAAGTTTAAGTTTAAAGCATACAAGGCTGCAAATAAATTACTCACCTCCATCGCGAGAGAAACCTTCAGGCATTCGAGCGAGCGTCCTATCACTGCCCCACGCCTCCGCATCACTTCGCTTCGAAATCCACTCTCACGCCATGCACGGCGACACCCAAATTGAACGCAGCCCTAACCCGAACCCTAAAGCCCAACTGCCTCACCTCGCAACTACGAATTAACTACTTCGACGAAGGCAATGTTTCGAACGTGAGCTCGTCTTTGGCTGCCGAACTCGTAACCACCCTCGCCTGCTAATCGCGCCACCGTGCTCGGCTAAGTCATCATGCGATTCGAATAGGTCGAATCATCTCTGGTTCTTCTTACTCGATTCGTTCAACATGAAGATGGATGAGAAGGGAAAGTTTGTCTCGAGCGATCGAGATTGATTATCGAACGGGGGGAAATTCGATTCACTCAGATTTCTTTTCTTTTCTTTTTTAGAAAAATGGACCGAGGAAAATGAACTTGTGATGCTCTATGAAGGGAAAGGGTATGTGGGTTATAACTGGGAACGGTGTCGTGTAAGGTAAACCAACTGTAAAGACCCGTAAGTCCGTACTCCTTGAATAGACACTAATCTCCTTTGTTTAATTCAAGATGAACGAAAATACGAACCCTTAGGGGTTTTAAGAAAAATTTAGGAAAAGAAAAAGAAAACGATAGAAAATTTAGATAGGGAAAAGAAAATAGATAGTTTTAAAATAGAAGAAAAAGAGAATAGAGAACATAGAAGGGGAAAGAAAAATAGAACATGATTTTAAAATAGAACGGAACAGAAAGAAAACAGAATCACATCAGAATCTCACAATTCGCAGCGGAACAACATATAATAATAAATGAATAATCTTTAAACAAAGAACTATATCAGTTATTACATTACATCACATTTTATTACATCATATCATCAGAGTGTACAACAACAAACAATGCAGCGGAAAAAGAAATACTATATAAACTAGTAATACGTCATGCCATCCAGCTTGCTTCCAGCAACCCCAGAATATCCAGAATATCCTGATAAACCTTAACTCTTGACTGCCCGTGTGGAAAATTGGTGGGCACCCAGAGTTTAGGAAGAAAAACAATAAACTCCAAGTCAGTCATGTGACTGGTGTGAGAACTCAAAACAGTTTATTTATCTTTAAAAATCAAAATAGAGGAATATTTTTATTTCAATTCGCAATGCTTTTAAAAATGAGACTACCATAAGGCCTCCCGCACACACACACATGCAAACGCAGAATCGGAGGAGATTTCTCCTTATGATAGTCAAAGATGCTTGATACGCATTTAAAATAACATTTGATATTATTACTAGTGCATAGTGTAGAAGAAATTCATTTCGAAAGTAGAATATAAATCTTAGCCAACATACGACCATTATCGCATGCCTACTATAGCTACCATCTAAACAGTGGTGACCACCATAAGTAAATGGCAGGTTCTACAACTAATACCGTACAAGTTTCGTATTGTTTCTTTGGATTTCCAACAAATGGTCAGGCCAAGGAACTTCCCATTGCCACATGAGAATGCCTCTGGAAAGACATCCCCGAGAACCAAACCGGAACTCTGCCAACACAAGGCCGGGTTACCCCTAACTGGGTAACTACTGACACGAGCACGCCATTCCCCGATCGTAAACGACCTTTCTCACGGGATCCCGAAAACCAACAACCACAAAGTAATAAATTCGTAGTAACCACATAGGTTAAATATCTGGGCTCCATACCATGATACCACCTCTATCCAGAAGGAAATGTACATACCCTAAAGGGTGCTACCCCTCATAACCTTGCTGCATCTTTCCTGTTTTGACCATTTCCGGGGTGTGAGGCTCGACGAAGTCACGTCCACAAAAACATACTTTATACAAAAGCCATGCGTTGGGTCAACAAATGATCAACACAATGATCACAAGGATAGACGATCAAATAAACGATCCTATCACAAATAATCAACACAATGATCATTTCAGCATCACTCAGCATGTCACATTACCAAATTGGGAATATATCGCTGATAACTTCAACTATATAACCTCTGAGCTCGTACGTCTCAGAGAAGGGTGTTAAGCTAAAAGAATAAATTCTTCGCCACCAACAGAAATATATTTGAAAGAAATCGGCTTTATATCTCAATTTGTAATGTCAGACACACAATCCATACAAGTCTGTTCCGGGCTCGAACAAAACCGAAGGCACTTACAAAGAAGTCCTTGCAATCCGGATATTCACAATCCTGATCGGATTCACCATCACATATGGAGAACTCTATACCGTAGCTACTCGGTGCAGAGTAAATCGACAGGTCATCCTATCGCTCTCGCAAATACCGGGTCTTCAACACCGATCTTCAATGCAATTCACAACGACGTATCACATATTCGGAATGGGTTATACGACCCTATGGTCCTTTCCCGGTTAACCCGAATAGTGAGCGCTTATTCAAAAATAAGTGTGACATTCACATTCAAACAAATCACATCAAATACCCATTCAAAGGGAAATATTGATAGTCGGTTATTGAACTATCACTGGATATGCACACATCACCAGTTTCCAAATAATTTTCCAAATTATTTATTTTCCAAAATATCTTCACTAGATATAAAATTTCAATACTTCAAAAATAAATCAATATTTATTTTTAAACCAATTCCACTTCCTTTATAAATTCCATAGTGAATTTATAATTCCAAAATATCAATGAATATTCGATTTCAATTATTCATTTCAATTTTCCTTTTCAATTTATCTTCAAAAAGATAAATTCTCAAAATATTCTCTTTATATTGGAAAACATTTCCATACTTATTTATTCATAAGTAATTCACAAATTTTATTTATTTTCAACACTTAGAAAATATTCAATATACTTAAATCGAGATTAAGCATATATTTCATTCTTTAAGGAAATCATTCTCTTAAACATATTTATTTGGGCCAAAACGAATGTTACGTAAAACATCGTTACGACGTCCCAAAATCACTAGTATAGGGATTCGAAGTTAAAATAGATATATAAATCCCAATACTATACAAAACATTTCCTTTCGGAAATCATTTACTATAACAACAGTGTTATAGTCCATCATCTCCTTCTATTTCTCGAAAACGTCTATTTCAACAATAAATGTTGAAATCTATGGTTTCGAATCTCAACACAATTAAAACTTCGTTAGATCGTTTTAATTCTATTTCAAATATCACATTCAAAACAATTTCTTGAACATCTTATTCACTATTCAAAAACGTGAATATACTACGTTAACAATTTCATCCTTTTATTCATTTTAATTCAAAGGATTATTCACTATTCAAAAATGTGAATATAACTCCATTTATAGGTTTCAACAATTTACTTATCAAAATAAGTCATTTGCGAATTTATAAAACAACGTTTATAAATTCCATTTCTATTTATTTTATAACAACTTCCTTTATAAATCTCCTTTATTAGCCTATTCGATTTATATCCCAATTATGAACTAAAAGTCCATATTATAAGTTAAATGCTTATAAAACGATTATTTTACAAAATCGTTCTTTTAAACTTCATAGTTATAAATCTTATAACTTATAAGATTCAATTATTCCTCCAAATATATTCTTTAACAATTTCACAAAATTTATAAATCTTACTATTTATAAATTTCATTTATAACTTCATCATTTATAATTTTATAAATTCCATTCACTTATGCAATCTATTTGCACTTCATTCAAACACTTATAAAAACTCGTTTTAAAATGTCCATATTTCAATTTATAAATATCCATTTATAAATCTCTAAATATAATTCAATTTATATTATTCTTTTAAAACGTCTTAAATCTCCTTTATTATTTCACCATTTTGATTCATAAAATAATTAAATTTCATAAATCCTATATTTAAACTTTTCACAATAATTCTAAAATATCTCGATTAAACTATTTTATAACTCAATAGCATCATATTCTCAAAAATCAGTTTTTAACTATATTTCTCAAAAATCATAATTTTTATAACTTTAAAAATTATAACGTTTATTTATTTAAAATGAATCTATTCCAAAAATATAGTATATTTTCAAAAATCACTTTATAAATCATTTTAAAATTCCAAATTTGGTCCAATGATGCTACACACCAAATAGTCAATCACGACTACAACGATATCATATATCAATATGAAAATCCATCAAATATCAAAATATCTGAAATCAAATAAAAACTGTTGAGGAATCCAGTTGGATCCCTCCAACCTGTCTTCCTGCATCCACAAACATTAGCACAATACCAATTTCGCTCCAGTACGAAATTATCGCGGTATATGTTCTTATTAAATATTATCCGCTTAATAACGGCGCAATAGGGTCTCATCCGCTAAAAAATGCGGGGAATCAACAACTGCAATATATACATATGCCAATATATATATATTGATATTATATATAATACCAATTTCACTGTTTATGAAATATTCGCGGTATATGTTCTTATTAAATAACATCCGCTTACTAACGGCGTATAATGTCTATTTTAACAATCAATAGATATCAATTAACATCAAACATGCATTCAAATATTTTAAATCTAACTATTTAAAATAAAATCGAAACCTATTCGATTGAGTGAGAAATTCTCACCTTGATTTAAATTTCGTTTTAGCGATTTATTTCGAATAAAATTAAACGCGCGTTTAATTTTACCCAAAATTCTCACTAACTCCAAACGACTCCAAACCAACTCCATCGCGTAGTGCTCGTCCATACGATTCCAACGCAACTGGTTTCGCGCATTTTTGACCTCGTATGAAAAAGATATACAATTTCAAAGTTTACTCGAATTTTAACTTATAAATTACAACTTAAATTTTATAATTTTTAAACCAAACTAACATGGGCCGTTAGATTTGCTTCCCCCCTCATCAGGCCGTGCACCCTCCCCCTCTTCTCTCTTGTTCTCTTCTACAGATAATGGAACGCACACTTGAACCCATTGCCACAAATTAGGTTTTCAATTTGCAACTCCAAAACTCGATGAAACTCGATCAAACCACCGCCATCTCGAAGCACAACACCCCCTCTACCCACGCCTGCCTCCCCCATGTGTTCGGCCCCCCCATTTGCATGGAATTGCGTGCACAACCTGAAGCAATCGTTCCCCCATATCTCCCTCTACGTTGCACCATTTCCGATCATCACCGTATGGAATCGAAGCTCTCGTCGAGCTCTACGACTTTCGTGTTGAACACCTTGGCTAAATCTTTGTAGATTGAGAGAGATTGAGGGATGAATGTAACTAATTTCTGGCCATTGGTTGTAAATGTGGCGGCTAGGGTTTTGTAATTAGGGTTTTTTTTTTTTTTAATTTATGAAGAGGATGGTGGGCTATTTATAGAATTTCGATCGACACTATTCATCCGGAAATTCCGAACTCCGATTTAGGCGCCGAAACTGACGTACCTAGGGTTTATCCCGCGTTCCGGACACAATGGAACAGGTTTCGGAAGCTAATTCGGAAGTATGTGCGAGTTATGGCTGTAAACGCTCAATTTGAATTAAACCGATTTAAGCGATTTTCTAGGCGTTTTAATTTGTACCGGACAAACGGTAAATCCAATCGACTTGAAATTTGAAACCTTACAATAATATCACATTACGGATCCGATGAAACTGGTTACGTCGAAATCCGAGACTTTTTGAAAAATGGCTATTTTAACTCGCTAAATTAAAATTAAAAAATAAATCGATGCGTTTCGAGCTGCCACGCTCAAACGATAACTCCGATTGACACGAAAATTGAAATCCGGTAATGACTAACTATTACGGATCCAATGGAACTGGTTTCGTTCAATTCTGAGACTGTTCAAAAATTGACTATTTTCACTAGTCGATTTTAATATTAAAATATTCAATTTTCACAAATTAACTTTTAATTCGATTTTAAAAGTTCTAAAATATCATTCTTACTTCCATATGGTAAAATAAAATTTTACAAATCATTTTCAATCATTTTTAACTCAATTTCCAATTATTTCCATAATTTAACGTATTAAATTATCGATTTAATTATTCAATTAAATCCAAAAATTCAAATAAAAATTTATTTGACTTATAAATTTCTCTTATTAATATTTAAAATTAATTAAATATTCAAATTTAAAATTAATAAAAATTCTGGGTCGTTACAATCTTCCCCACTTAAAAGAATTTCGTCCTCGAAATTACAAGTAAGAAAATTACAGAATTTATTAACTTTCCAAAATCCATAGTTAAATATCTTACAATACTTACTAAGTTTTCAAATCATACTTAGTTATCTTTTCAAAAACAACTACTATTGTTTAACTTTCAACTTCAAAACTAAGTTAAAGTTTTCAAAATTTACCCATTTTCTCAAAAAAAAAATCTAACGCCTTAAATTTCCGGAAAAATTCGCCATAGTCTCCTTTGCGCGGCTCGATCCGAAAAAAAAATGAAAGTATATATATCACAAATATACATCTCATCAAGTAATGAGGCATCCCGTAGGGAAAAAAGTGTAAAAGTACGATATTTAATCCGAGATATGTACCTTATATTTTATTAGCGAGCATATACGGCTAATATAGCGCAAAAGCGAGCTCCAAATGCGAAGCAAACGCGATCCGCACCTACTAATCACTCCAAAAACAACATGAGAACATGCATATAGATAATAATCTCAAAATATAACATATAGCAACATAATAACTATATATGTTAACATAGCAATTGCAATAAGGCAATTATATTCAAACATCAACCAACTATTATCCAACAATTCATAACCAATATATATTCATTTATATTCTCATTAATATTAATGAATTGGTTTTCAATTTAATCACATTTGATTTACTAATAGTGGATGTTTTTACTAACATTCATTTTCAATTAGTTTATATTCACTAATTCATATTCAAGTTGGTTCACTTTCAAATCAAATTCAATTCATTTAAGATTCACTTAACTTCCAATTGGATTTCCAATTACTTTAGCTTTCAATTTCATTAACACTTAATGAATTATATACAATCAACTAACAATCATATAACAACCAATGTATATATAATTACAACCAAATTCTTTTGCTTACAATTGGTTTAATTTAATTGATTTTCATTCAACTATTCAACTTTCAATAACTTTAGATTTTAAATGAATCAACACTTACATTCATATTCCATATCAACTTAATTCACATTCAATTGATTAACATTTAATCCATTAACTCAATTCAATTACTAAAGTTGAATTTCATTTCATATAACTCAAGTTCATAAATATATTCATTAGTTTCACTTCTCATATATATAAGTTTATTTCACAATTGTAAATCACTTTAATTATAATTCAATTCTTATAATTCATTTGCTTATACAACTATTCTTTTATTTAGATTATTCAAACAACTAAACAATCAACTTATATACACTTTTATAATTCTGAAAAATTATTCCTTTATATATATAAAATATAATCAAGGTAAAATTATTTTATTTACCCAATTTAAAACAATACTGTGCCGAATTGTTCTATTCAAGTGTTTAGAAACCCCTTCGGCATAGTCTTGCGGACCATGCTGACGAAAGTTCATATGCCACTCAATAAACCAATCATCACAATATAAAACAATTTTATATATTCACTATCAAATACGCTCTCATAGCTATTATTACACTCAAACTCATTCTAGAGTACCACTGACTCTATCTCTAATGAGTAATACCCAACAGAACCATGGTTGTCGCTTAACCATAAGCTCTGATACCAACTGTAAAGACCCGTAAGTCCGTACTCCTTGAATAGACACTAATCTCCTTTGTTTAATTCAAGATGAACGAAAATACGAACCCTTAGGGGTTTTAAGAAAAATTTAGGAAAAGAAAAAGAAAAGGATAGAAAATTTAGATAGGGAAAAGAAAATAGATAGTTTTAAAATAGAAGAAAAAGAGAATAGAGAACATAGAAGGGGAAAGAAAAATAGAACATGATTTTAAAATAGAACGGAACAGAAAGAAAACAGAATCACATCAGAATCTCACAATTCGCAGCGGAAAAACATATAATAATAAATGAATAATCTTTAAACAAAGAACTATATCAGTTATTACATTACATCACATTTTATTACATCATATCATCAGAGTGTACAACAACAAACAATGCAGCGGAAAAAGAAATACTATATAAACTAGTAATACGTCATGCCATCCAGCTTGCTTCCAGCAACCCCAGAATATCCAGAATATCCTGATAAACCTTAACTCTTGACTGCCCGTGTGGAAAATTGGTGGGCACCCAGAGTTTAGGAAGGAAAACAATAAACTCCAAGTCAGTCATGTGACTGGTGTGAGAACTCAAAACAGTTTATTTATCTTTAAAAATCAAAATAGAGGAATATTTTTATTTCAATTCGCAATGCTTTTAAAAATGAGACTACCATAAGGCCTCCCGCACACACACACATGCAAACGCAGAATCGGAGGAGATTTCTCCTTATGATAGTCAAAGATGCTTGATACGCATTTAAAATAACATTTGATATTATTACTAGTGCATAGTGTAGAAGAAATTCATTTCGAAAGTAGAATATAAATCTTAGCCAACATACGACCATTATCGTATGCCTACTATAGCTACCATCTAAACAGTGGTGACCACCATAAGTAAATGGCAGGTTCTACAACTAATACCGTACAAGTTTCGTATTGTTTCTTTGGATTTCCAACAAATGGTCAGGCCAAGGAACTTCCCATTGCCACATGAGAATGCCTCTGGAAAGACATCCCCGAGAACCAAACCGGAACTCTGCCAACACAAGGCCGGGTTACCCCTAACTGGGTAACTACTGACACGAGCACGCCATTCCCCGATCGTAAACGACCTTTCTCACGGGATCCCGAAAACCAACAACCACAAAGTAATAAATTCGTAGTAACCACATAGGTTAAATATCTGGGCTCCATACCATGATACCACCTCTATCCAGAAGGAAATGTACATACCCTAAAGGGTGCTACCCCTCATAACCTTGCTGCATCTTTCCTATTTTGACCATTTCCGGGGTGTGAGGCTCGACGAAGTCACGTCCACAAAAACATACTTTATACAAAAGCCATGCTTTGGGTCAACAAATGATCAACACAATGATCACAAGGATAGACGATCAAATAAACGATCCTATCACAAATAATCAACACAATGATCATTTCAGCATCACTCAGCATGTCACATTACCAAATTGGGAATATATCGCTGATAACTTCAACTATATAACCTCTGAGCTCGTACGTCTCAGAGAAGGGTGTTAAGCTAAAAGAATAAATTCTTCGCCACCAACAAAAATATATTTGAAAGAAATCGGCTTTATATCTCAATTTGTAATGTCAGACACACAATCCATACAAGTCTGTTCCGGGCTCGAACAAAACCGAAGGCACTTACAAAGAAGTCCTTGCAATCCGGATATTCACAATCCTGATCGGATTCACCATCACATATGGAGAACTCTATACCGTAGCTACTCGGTGCAGAGTAAATCGACAGGTCATCCTATCGCTCTCGCAAATACCGGGTCTTCAACACCGATCTTCAATGCAATTCACAACGACGTATCACATATTCGGAATGGGTTATACGACCCTATGGTCCTTTCCCGGTTAACCCGAATAGTGAGCGCTTGTTCAAAAATAAGTGTGACATTCACATTCAAACAAATCACATCAAATACCCATTCAAAGGGAAATATTGATAGTCGGTTATTGAACTATCACTGGATATGCACACATCACCAGTTTCCAAATAATTTTCCAAATTATTTATTTTCCAAAATATCTTCACTAGATATAAAATTTCAATACTTCAAAAATAAATCAATATTTATTTTTAAACCAATTCCACTTCCTTTATAAATTCCATAGTGAATTTATAATTCCAAAATATCAATGAATATTCGATTTCAATTATTCATTTCAATTTTCCTTTTCAATTTATCTTCAAAAAGATAAATTCTCAAAATATTCTCTTTATATTGGAAAACATTTCCATACTTATTTATTCATAAGTAATTCACAAATTTTATTTATTTTCAACACTTAGAAAATATTCAATATACTTAAATCGAGATTAAGCATATATTTCATTCTTTAAGGAATTCATTCTCTTAAACATATTTATTTGGGCCAAAACGAATGTTACGTAAAACATCGTTACGACGTCCCAAAATCACTAGTATAGGGATTCGAAGTTAAAATAGATATATAAATCCCAATACTATACAAAACATTTCCTTTCGGAAATCATTTACTATAACAACAGTGTTATAGTCCATCATCTCCTTCTATTTCTCGAAAACGTCTATTTCAACAATAAATGTTGAAATCTATGGTTTCGAATCTCAACACAATTAAAACTTCGTTAGATCGTTTTAATTCTATTTCAAATATCACATTCAAAACAATTTCTTGAACATCTTATTCACTATTCAAAAACGTGAATATACTACGTTAACAATTTCATCCTTTTATTCATTTTAATTCAAAGGATTATTCACTATTCAAAAATGTGAATATAACTCCATTTATAGGTTTCAACAATTTACTTATCAAAATAAGTCATTTGCGAATTTATAAAACAACGTTTATAAATTCCATTTCTATTTATTTTATAACAACTTCCTTTATAAATCTCCTTTATTAGCCTATTCGATTTATATCCCAATTATGAACTAAAAGTCCATATTATAAGTTAAATGCTTATAAAACGATTATTTTACAAAATCGTTCTTTTAAACTTCATAGTTATAAATCTTATAACTTATAAGATTCAATTATTCCTCCAAATATATTCTTTAACAATTTCACAAAATTTATAAATCTTACTATTTATAAATTTCATTTATAACTTCATCATTTATAATTTTATAAATTCCATTCACTTATGCAATCTATTTGCACTTCATTCAAACACTTATAAAAACTCGTTTTAAAATGTCCATATTTCAATTTATAAATATCCATTTATAAATCTCTAAATATAATTCAATTTATATTATTCTTTTAAAACGTCTTAAATCTCCTTTATTATTTCACCATTTTGATTCATAAAATAATTAAATTTCATAAATCCTATATTTAAACTTTTCACAATAATTCTAAAATATCTCGATTAAACTATTTTATAACTCAATAGCATCATATTCTCAAAAATCAGTTTTTAACTATATTTCTCAAAAATCATAATTTTTATAACTTTAAAAATTATAACGTTTATTTATTTAAAATGAATCTATTCCAAAAATATAGTATATTTTCAAAAATCACTTTATAAATCATTTTAAAATTCCAAATTTGGTCCAATGATGCTACACACCAAATAGTCAATCACGACTACAACGATATCATATATCAATATGAAAATCCATCAAATATCAAAATATCTGAAATCAAATAAAAACTGTTGAGGAATCCAGTTGGATCCCTCCAACCTGTCTTCCTGCATCCACAAACATTAGCACAATACCAATTTCGCTCCAGTACGAAATTATCGCGGTATATGTTCTTATTAAATATTATCCGCTTAATAACGGCGCAATAGGGTCTCATCCGCTAAAAAATGCGGGGAATCAACAACTGCAATATATACATATGCCAATATATATATATTGATATTATATATAATACCAATTTCACTGTTTATGAAATATTCGCGGTATATGTTCTTATTAAATAACATCCGCTTACTAACGGCGTATAATGTCTATTTTAACAATCAATAGATATCAATCAACATCAAACATGCATTCAAATATTTTAAATCTAACTATTTAAAATAAAATCGAAACCTATTCGATTGAGTGAGAAATTCTCACCTTGATTTAAATTTCGTTTTAGCGATTTATTTCGAATAAAATTAAACGCGCGTTTAATTTTACCCAAAATTCTCACTAACTCCAAACGACTCCAAACCAACTCCATCGCGTAGTGCTCGTCCATACGATTCCAACGCAACTGGTTTCGCGCATTTTCGACCTCGTATGAAAAAGATATACAATTTCAAAGTTTACTCGAATTTTAACTTATAAATTACAACTTAAATTTTATAATTTTTAAACCAAACTAACACGGGCCGTTAGATTTGCTTCCCCCCTCATCAGGCCGTGCACCCTCCCCCTCTTCTCTCTTGTTCTCTTCTACAGATAATGGAACGCACACTTGAACCCATTGCCACAAATTAGGTTTTCAATTTGCAACTCCAAAACTCGATGAAACTCGATCAAACCACCGCCATCTCGAAGCACAACACCCCCTCTACCCACGCCTGCCTCCCCTATGAGTTCGGCCCCCCCATTTGCATGGAATTGCGTGCACAACCTGAAGCAATCGTTCCACCATATCTCCCTCTACGTTGCACCATTTTCGATCATCACCGTATGGAATCGAAGCTCTCGTCGAGCTCTACGACTTTCGTGTTGAACACCTTGGCTAAATCTTTGTAGATTGAGAGAGATTGAGGGATGAATGTAACTAATTTCTGGCCATTGGTTGTAAATGTGGCGGCTAGGGTTTTGTAATTAGGGTTTTATTTTTTTTTTTAATTTATGAAGAGGATGGTGGGCTATTTATAGAATTTCGATCGACAATATTCATCCGGAAATTCCGAACTCCGATTTAGGCGCCGAAACTGACGTACCTAGGGTTTATCCCGCATTCCGGACACAATGGAACAGGTTTCGGAAGCTAATTCGGAAGTATGTGCGAGTTATGGCTGTAAACGCTCAATTTGAATTAAACCGATTTAAGCGATTTTCTAGGCGTTTTAATTTGTACCGGACAAACGGTAAATCCAATCGACTTGAAATTTGAAACCTTACAATAATATCACATTACGGATCCGATGAAACTGGTTTCGTCGAAATCCGAGACTTTTTGAAAAATGGCTATTTTAACTCGCTAAATTAAAATTAAAAAATAAATCGATGCGTTTCGAGCTGCCACGCTCAAACGATAACTCCGATTGACACAAAAATTGAAATCCGGTAATAACTAACTATTACGGATCCAATGGAACTGGTTTCGTTCAATTCTGAGACTGTTCAAAAATTGACTATTTTCACTAGTCGATTTTAATATTAAAATATTCAATTTTCACAAATTAACTTTTAATTCGATTTTAAAAGTTCTAAAATATCATTCTAACTTCCATATGATAAAATAAAATTTTACAAATCATTTTCAATCATTTTTAACTCAATTTCCAATTATTTCCATAATTTAACGTATTAAATTATCGATTTAATTATTCAATTAAATCCAAAAATTCAAATAAAAATTTATTTGACTTATAAATTTCTCTTATTAATATTTAAAATTAATTAAATATTCAAATTTAAAATTAATAAAAATTCTGGGTCGTTACAATCTTCCCCACTTAAAAGAATTTCGTCCTCGAAATTACAAGTAAGAAAATTACAGAATTTATTAACTTTCTAAAATCCATAGTTAAATATCTTACAATACTTACTAAGTTTTCAAATCATACTTAGTTATCTTTTCAAAAACAACTACTATTGTTTAACTTTCAACTTCAAAACTAAGTTAAAGTTTTCAAAATTTACCCATTTTCTCAAAAAAAAATTCTAACGCCTTAAATTTCCGGAAAAATTCGCCATAGTCTCCTTTGCGCGGCTCGATCCGAAAAAAAAATGAAAGTATATATATCACAAATATACATCTCATCAAGTAATGAGGCATCCCGTAGGGAAAAAAGTGTAAAAGTACGATATTTAATCCGAGATATGTACCTTATATTTTATTAGCGAGCATATACGGCTAATATAGCGCAAAAGCGAGCTCCAAATGCGAAGCAAACGCGATCCGCACCTACTAATCACTCCAAAAACAACATGAGAACATGCATATAGATAATAATCTCAAAATATAACATATAGCAACATAATAACTATATATGTTAACATAGCAATTGCAATAAGGCAATTATATTCAAACATCAACCAACTATTATCCAACAATTCATAACCAATATATATTCATTTATATTCTCATTAATATTAATGAATTGGTTTTCAATTTAATCACATTTGATTTATTAATAGTGGATGTTTTTACTAACATTCATTTTCAATTAGTTTATATTCACTAATTCATATTCAAGTTGGTTCACTTTCAAATCAAATTCAATTCATTTAAGATTCACTTAACTTCCAATTGGATTTCCAATTACTTTAGCTTTCAATTTCATTAACACTTAATGAATTATATACAATCAACTAACAATCATATAACAACCAATGTATATATAATTACAACCAAATTCTTTTGCTTACAATTGGTTTAATTTAATTGATTTTCATTCAACTATTCAACTTTCAATAACTTTAGATTTTAAATGAATCAACACTTACATTCATTATTCCATATCAACTTAATTCACATTCAATTGATTAACATTTAATCCATTAACTCAATTCAATTACTAAAGTTTAATTTCATTTCATATAACTCAAGTTCATAAATATATTCATTAGTTTCACTTCTCATATATATAAGTTTATTTCACAATTGTAAATCACTTTAATTATAATTCAATTCTTATAATTCATTTGCTTATACAACTATTCTTTTATTTAGATTATTCAAACAACTAAACAATCAACTTATATACACTTTTATAATTCTGAAAAATTATTCCTTTATATATATAAAATATAATCAAGGTAAAATTATTTTATTTACCCAATTTAAAACAATACTGTGCCGAATTGTTCTATTCAAGTGTTTAGAAACCCCTTCGGCATAGTCTTGCGGACCATGCTGACGAAAGTTCATATGCCACTCAATAAACCAATCATCACAATATAAAACAATTTTATATATTCACTATCAAATACGCTCTCATAGCTATTATTACACTCAAACTCATTCTAGAGTACTACTGTCTCTATCTCTAATGAGTAATACCCAACAGAACCATGGTTGTCGCTTAACCATAAGCTCTGATACCAACTGTAAAGACCCGTAAGTCCGTACTCCTTGAATAGACACTAATCTCCTTTGTTTAATTCAAGATGAACGAAAATACGAACCCTTAGGGGTTTTAAGAAAAATTTAGGAAAAGAAAAAGAAAACGATAGAAAATTTAGATAGGGAAAAGAAAATAGATAGTTTTAAAATAGAAGAAAAAGAGAATAGAGAACATAGAAGGGGAAAGAAAAATAGAACATGATTTTAAAATAGAACGGAACAGAAAGAAAACAGAATCACATCAGAATCTCACAATTCGCAGCGGAACAACATATAATAATAAATGAATAATCTTTAAACAAAGAACTATATCAGTTATTACATTACATCACATTTTATTACATCATATCATCAGAGTGTACAACAACAAACAATGCAGCGGAAAAAGAAATACTATATAAACTAGTAATACGTCATGCCATCCAGCTTGCTTCCAGCAACCCCAGAATATCCAGAATATCCTCATAAACCTTAACTCTTGACTGCCCGTGTGGAAAATTGGTGGGCACCCAGAGTTTAGGAAGGAAAACAATAAACTCCAAGTCAGTCATGTGACTGGTGTGAGAACTCAAAACAGTTTATTTATCTTTAAAAATCAAAATAGAGGAATATTTTTATTTCAATTCGCAATGCTTTTAAAAATGAGACTACCATAAGGCCTCCCGCACACACACACATGCAAACGCAGAATCGGAGGAGATTTCTCCTTATGATAGTCAAAGATGCTTGATACGCATTTAAAATAACATTTGATATTATTACTAGTGCATAGTGTAGAAGAAATTCATTTCGAAAGTAGAATATAAATCTTAGCCAACATACGACCATTATCGTATGCCTACTATAGCTACCATCTAAACAGTGGTGACCACCATAAGTAAATGGCAGGTTCTACAACTAATACCGTACAAGTTTCGTATTGTTTCTTTGGATTTCCAACAAATGGTCAGGCCAAGGAACTTCCCATTGCCACATGAGAATGCCTCTGGAAAGACATCCCCGAGAACCAAACCGGAACTCTGCCAACACAAGGCCGGGTTACCCCTAACTGGGTAACTACTGACACGAGCACGCCATTCCCCGATCGTAAACGACCTTTCTCACGGGATCCCGAAAACCAACAACCACAAAGTAATAAATTCGTAGTAACCACATAGGTTAAATATCTGGGCTCCATACCATGATACCACCTCTATCCAGAAGGAAATGTACATACCCTAAAGGGTGCTACCCCTCATAACCTTGCTGCATCTTTCCTGTTTTGACCATTTCCGGGGTGTGAGGCTCGACGAAGTCACGTCCACAAAAACATACTTTATACAAAAGCCATGCTTTGGGTCAACAAATGATCAACACAATGATCACAAGGATAGACGATCAAATAAACGATCCTATCACAAATAATCAACACAATGATCATTTCAGCATCACTCAGCATGTCACATTACCAAATTGGGAATATATCGCTGATAACTTCAACTATATAACCTCTGAGCTCGTACGTCTCAGAGAAGGGTGTTAAGCTAAAAGAATAAATTCTTCGCCACCAACAGAAATATATTTGAAAGAAATCGGCTTTATATCTCAATTTGTAATGTCAGACACACAATCCATACAAGTCTGTTCCGGGCTCGAACAAAACCGAAGGCACTTACAAAGAAGTCCTTGCAATCCGGATATTCACAATCCTGATCGGATTCACCATCACATATGGAGAACTCTATACCGTAGCTACTCGGTGCAGAGTAAATCGACAGGTCATTGATGCAGATCAGGCCAAAGCGATGAGTCATTCACGATCTAGGACGGTACTTATAAGTCGTTTCCGACTTAAAGAATCACGGGGGAAAAGCCTACGAGTTAAGATAAGTCGTTCATGACTTATGATGGTGGCTATAGGTTGTTTCCGACCTAAGAAGGCATGTGGGGAAGATATGCGAGTTAAGGAAGAAGACCTAAGTCTTTTCCGACCCATCACAAGCTTAAGTCGTTCAGGGCCTTTAGGTCGTATACGGTCTAAGGCTACAGAAGGAATATCACGGGATAACAAGATAGCAGTACGAATTGGAAAGCAAGGTTTAGGTCGGCTACGACCTAAGATAAGTCGGTGAAGGGTAAGCCGCGTGGATGTTAAGTCGGCAAGGAGTTAAGCAGTATGTTGTTGAGTCGGCAAGGAGTTAAGCCGTGTTTCTTTGAATCGTAGGTCGTTAGGTCGCATACGACCTAAGTGTGTCGGTCATGTGTATACATGAGTTGGTGATGTGTTAAGTCGTACCTCGTTAGGTCGGCCATACAGGGTCAATTGATGAGTCGGTATGTAATGAGTCGGTTGAGTCGTTGTGGGATGTAGTGGCTTGTTCAGTCGTTTGTTGTAATGAGTCGTGTACTGTTGTATGTTGTAAGTCTTGAGTCGTTAGCTTTGAGTCGTATATCGATGAGTCGTATGATGTACACAGGTATGTAGTGTGCTAAGTCGGTAACGACTCATGATGTGTCGGAGCTTATGAGTCGGCAACGGGTTAAAGGGGCCGGTTGTGTCAAGCTATAAATAGAGGGTGTGTTGTATATTTTTGGGTTGTTGATTTTTGAATAAAATTTCTTGTTGATTGCTTTGTGCTTTCTTCTCCAATTGGTAGTTGAGTGTAATCTCCTATCTCCTCTTTCGGTTAATCGAGTGCGCTCGATTCAACGATCGTAGAAGCCGATTCACGGAATCTAGTGCGCTAGATCAACGTGCGAAGAATCGTAGATCTTTAAACACGGTATAGTGCGCTATCAACGTGTTTGAGATAGCTAGAGTTCGGTATCTTTGGATCAACGAACTTGGGCATTTTGGTATCTTCAACTCACCGATTGCTACATTTCATTGATTGAAGTTTTGTTTGATTAATCCGCTGCGTCAGTTTTTTGGTATCAGAGCCATACTTAGCCAATCATAGCTAAGTTGATTCTTGGAGCCAAGTTTTTGAAGTTTTTGAAGTTGGAAATTGTTTAGATCTATCTTGGGTTTTTGCGCGCCAAGGTTTGAAGTGTTTGAATTTGTAGCCGAGCTAAAGAGGTTGAGCCGTATAAAGCATAGCCGAGACAAGGGAGCCGTGACTTATTGTTGTTTGTGAAGTGTTTGTGAAGTTTTTCAATCATGCCACCAAGGAGAGCTAATCGTCATCAAAACGTTGAAGCTTTGTATCATAGAGAAGAAGCCGAGCTTATGGAACAACGTATTAATGAGAAATTTGATGAAGGCATTGGTAAATTGGAGAGATTGATGAATGATTTGAATCAAAGGAGGAGATCACCAAACTCGAACCATGGAGGAAACCGAGTTTCGCCATCGGTTACGGAAGCGAGGAGGGTATCACCACATTCTTGTAGAGATAGAAGAGAAACATCAATTTCATCGCGAAGAGATCATTATGACTATGCACATGAAGAGAGAAGAAGTCAACGTGAATTTGAACATGAAGCATATAGAGATGAAGAGAGACATAGTCAAAGAAGTATGCATGAACGAAGGGATGATAATGGTCGAGATCGATGTAGGCGTACTTTTGATTTTGTTGAAGAGGGTGATAGAGCTAGTATTCATTATCGAGATCGAGACCAAGTTCGAAATTCTTATCGGGATGTTGAAGATGATCGTCGATGGGAATCGGGTATGAAGATGGAAATTCCGGAATTTAAAGGCGGGATGGTTGCTGAAGAGTTCTTAGATTGGTTGTCTAATGTGGAGGAAATCTTTGATTTCAAGGAGGTCCCGGAGAATCGAAGGGTGAAGTTGGTTGCTACTAGGTTGAGGGGGAGAGCTTTGGCATGGTGGCAGCAAACTAAACTTACCAAGGAGAGAATGGGAAAGTCAAAGATAGAATCGTGGGAAAAGATGAAGAAGTTGATGAGATCTACTTTCTTACCTTACAACTACCAATCACTTATGTACCAGAGGTTGCAAAATCTGAGGCAAGGGACAAAGTCTGTTAGTGATTATGCTGATGAATTTTACCAACTCATTGCCAGGAATGATATTATGGAGACAGAAGAACAGCTAACTGCTAGATTCATTGGGGGATTGAGAATGCAGATCCAGGATATGGTTAATATGTTTGATCCAAGATCTGTAGCAGAGGCGCATCAGAAGGCGTTAGCTTGGGAGAAGCAAGGAAGACGTGGAGGTGGTGTGTTTACTAATTCCAATAATCAAGCAAGGGGTGTTGGTAGAAGTTCTAATGTTTCTAAACCTGTTACAAAGCCAGTGATGAAGGAGACTGAGAAGGCGAAGGTTAGCAGTGTTTTCAAATGTTATAATTGTCAGGAGTTGGGTCACAAAAGTAATGAATGTCCGAAGCCGAAGAAGAGAACCGTGGTTGCAGAAGTTGAGGAGGATGATGGTGAGGAGGCAGAATGTTCAAATACACCTTATGTTGAGGAGGAGGAAGAATTGTTTGGAGATGAAGGTTGTAATCTTATGATGAGGAGAAGTTGTTTGACACCAAAGCAAGAAGAGGATTCTAGTTGGCTGAGAAGCAATATTTTTCAATCGACATGTACTATTCTGGGGAAAGTCTGCAAGTTCGTTATTGATGCGGGAAGTTGTGATAATATTATTTCTACAGAAGCAGTAAGGAAGTTGAACTTGAAGACTGAGAAGCATCCTAAACCGTACAAGTTAGCATGGTTAAGGAAGGGTGGTGAAGTGAAAGTGTGTCGAAGGGCTTGTGTTAATTTTTCTATTGGGAAGAAGTACAAAGATGGAATTTGGTGTGATGTTGTGGATATGGACGTATGTCATCTGTTGTTGGGCAGACCGTGGCAGTTCGATAGAGCAGTTCAACATGATGGTCGTGCCAACAGTTACAGTTTCATGTTCGAGGGTACTAAAATCACTTTGGTTCCCAAGAAACAGCAACAGAAGGAGAGCAAGCTAGAGGAGATTGAGGAATTGAAAACTCTGTTAACTTTGAAGGAGTTTGTTAAGGAAGTGGAGGAAGAACCGGAAGTGTTTTTGTTGATTGGAAGAGAGAGTAGTGAAGAAGTTGAAATCCCAGAAGCAACAAAGCCAATTTTGAAAGAATTTGAAGATGTCTTTCCAGAGGAGTTGCCTAAGAAGTTACCGCCACTTAGAGACATTCAACATCAAATTGATCTTGTTCCGGGAGCAGTGTTACCACATCGACCACATTACCGAATGAGTCCGAAGGAACATGAGGAGTTACGAAGGCAGGTGGAAGAGTTGTTGGAACAGGGACGTGTTCAGGAAAGCTTGAGTCCTTGTGTCGTGCCAGCATTATTAGTACCAAAGAAGGACGGAACATGGAGGATGTGCACAGATAGTAGAGCTTTGAATAAGATCACTGTTCGATATAGATTTCCTATGCCGAGGTTGGATGATTTGTTAGATCAATTGAGTGGGGCAACTATATTTTCAAAGATTGATTTGAAGAGTGGTTATCATCAAATTCGAATCAGACCTGGGGACGAATGGAAGACAGCTTTCAAGACAAGAGAGGGGTTATACGAATGGTTGGTTATGCCGTTTGGTTTGTCTAATGCACCTAGTACATTCATGCGGGTGATGAATCAAATCTTTAGACCATTCATTGGGAAGTTCGTCGTGGTTTATTTCGATGATATTTTGATATACAGCAGGAGTACGGAGGAGCATGTTCTACATTTGAGGGAAGTATTGATTATTCTTCGTGAGGAACAATTTTATGCTGCTACGAAGAAATGTGTGTTTATGACGCACAGTGTTTTATTTCTGGGTTATGTTGTTTCAGGAGAAGGTATTCAAGTTGACCAGAGTAAAGTTGAAGCAGTCAGGAATTGGCCACAGCCAAAGACGATTACGGAAGTGAGAAGTTTTCATGGGCTAGCGTCATTCTACCGAAGATTCATTCCACACTTCAGTAGCATGATGGCTCCATTTACTGATTGCATGAAGGGGAAACAGTTTGTATGGTCAGAGGAAGCGGGAGTTGCTTTTGAGAAGATCAAGGAATTGTTGACGTCTGCACCAATTCTTGTTCTACCTTATTTTCAGTTATTGTTTGAATTGCATACTGATGCTTCGAAGGTTGGTATTGGAGGAGTTCTGAGTCAGAATGGGAAGCCAGTTGCTTATTTCAGCGAAAAGTTGTCAGGGGCAAAGATGAGATACAGTACATATGACGTTGAGTTTTATGCTGTTGTGCAAGCTGTCAAGCATTGGAGGCATTATCTGTTTCAGAAGGAATTTGTTCTTTATACTGATCATGAAGCATTGAAGCATTTACAGGGGCAGGATAAAATTTCAGCAAGACATGCATCATGGATTGCATATTTACAGCAGTTTACTTTTGTCGTTAAGCACAAATCAGGGGTGACAAATCGGGTAGCTGATGCTTTGAGTAGGAGGAGTCATTTATTAACGACAATGAAAGTTGAAGTGACGGGTTTTGAGATGTTGCCGGAGATGATTAATGAAGATCCTTACTTTGTGAAATATGTTGAGAAAGTGAAGGGTGAGAGTACCGATGAATTTACGTTGGTTGATGGTTTTCTGTTTAAAGGGAATCGTTTGTGTATTCCAGACTGTAGCTTGAGGTTGAAAATTGTCAAAGAGTTACACGAGGAAGGGCATGTGGGCCGTGATCGTACTTTGCAATTGATTTCACAATCTTACTTTTGGCCGTCGATGAGAAAAGAAGTGGAAAGATTTGTGGAGCGATGTCATATTTGCCAAGTTTCAAAGGGAACAGCGACGAATGCAGGGTTGTATATGCCATTACCTGTACCGTCTAAGCCATGGGTTGATATTAGCATGGATTTCGTTTTGGGTTTGCCTAGAACTCAAAGGGGAAATGATTCTATATTTGTAGTGGTGGACAGGTTTTCGAAGATGGCACATTTTATTGCCTGCAAGAAGACAGCGGATGCAGTTCGAGTAGCACAGTTATTTTTCAAGGAGATCTATCGACTTCATGGATTGCCAGAGTCTATTGTATCGGATAGAGATACTCGTTTTCTGAGTCACTTTTGGTTGAGTTTGTGGAAGATGGTGGGAACGAAACTGAAATTTAGCAGCGCTTATCATCCACAAACAGACGGACAGACGGAAGTTGTTAACAGGTCATTGGGAAATTTGTTGCGATGCCTTGTACAGGATAATTTGAGAAGTTGGGACATGAAATTATGCCAAGCTGAGTTTGCCCATAATCATGCAGTGAATCGTAGCACGGGATTCAGTCCATTTCAGATCGTATATTCAAATTTACCCAGGGGACCGTTGGACTTAGCAGTGGTACCTCAATCGAAAGAGACAGTTAAACGAGCTGCTGATTTTGTTGAAGGTTTAACGGAGTGCCACAGGATCGTTCAGGAACGATTGGAGAAGTCGAATGAGAAATATAAGAAGACTGCAGATTTGAAGCGACGAAATGTTGAATTTAACGAAGGCGATTTGGTTTATGCAGTGTTGACAAAAGACCGTTTTCCGGTAGGAACATACAATAAATTGAAAGCACGGAAAATTGGTCCAGTTGAAGTTTTGAAGAAAATCAATAAGAATGCATATCGATTAAAGTTACCAGATGATGTTTATACTTCTGATGTTTTCAACGTCAAACATTTAGTTCCGTATCATGGAGGTGAGATTGTTGTGGAAGAGGTTGCAAATTCGAGGACGAATTTTTCTCAACCAGGGGAGGATGATGCAGATCAGGCCAAAGCGATGAGTCATTCACGATCTAGGACGGTACTTATAAGTCGTTTCCGACTTAAAGAATCACGGGGGAAAAGCCTACGAGTTAAGATAAGTCGTTCACGACTTATGATGGTGGCTATAGGTTGTTTCCGACCTAAGAAGGCATGTGGGGAAGATATGCGAGTTAAGGAAGAAGACCTAAGTCTTTTCCAACCCATCACAAGCTTAAGTCGTTCAGGGCCTTTAGGTCGTATACGGTCTAAGGCTACAGAAGGAATATCACGGGATAACAAGATAGCAGTACGAATTGGAAAGCAAGTTTTAGGTCGGCTACGACCTAAGATAAGTCGGTGAAGGGTAAGCCGCGTGGATGTTAAGTCGGCAAGGAGTTAAGCAGTATGTTGTTGAGTCGGCAAGGAGTTAAGCCGTGTTTCTTTGAATCGTAGGTCGTTAGGTCGCATACGACCTAAGTGTGTCGGTCATGTGTATACATGAGTTGGTGATGTGTTAAGTCGTACCTCATTAGGTCGGCCATACAGGGTCAATTGATGAGTCGGTATGTAATGAGTCGGTTGAGTCGTTGTGGGATGTAGTGGCTTGTTCAGTCGTTTGTTGTAATGAGTCATGTACTGTTGTATGTTGTAAGTCTTGAGTCGTTAGCTTTGAGTCGTATATCGATGAGTCGTATGATGTACACAGGTATGTAGTGTGCTAAGTCGGTAACGACTCATGATGTGTCGGAGCTTATGAGTCGGCAACGGGTTAAAGGGGCCGGTTGTGTCAAGCTATAAATAGAGGGTGTGTTGTATATTTTTGGGTTGTTGATTTTTGAATAAAATTTCTTGTTGATTGCTTTGTGCTTTCTTCTCCAATTGGTAGTTGAGTGTAATCTCCTATCTCCTCTTTCGGTTAATCGAGTGCGCTCGATTCAACGATCGTAGAAGCCGATTCACGGAATCTAGTGCGCTAGATCAACGTGCGAAGAATCGTAGATCTTTAAACACGGTATAGTGCGCTATCAACGTGTTTGAGATAGCTAGAGTTCGGTATCTTTGGATCAACGAACTTGGGCATTTTGGTATCTTCAACTCACCGATTGCTACATTTCATTGATTGAAGTTTTGTTTGATTAATCCGCTGCGTCAGTCATCCTATCGCTCTCGCAAATACCGGGTCTTCAACACCGATCTTCAATGCAATTCACAACGACGTATCACATATTCGGAATGGGTTATACGACCCTATGGTCCTTTCCCAGTTAACCCGAATAGTGAGCGCTTATTCAAAAATAAGTGTGACATTCACATTCAAACAAATCACATCAAATACCCATTCAAAGGGAAATATTGATAGTCGGTTATTGAACTATCACTGGATATGCACACATCACCAGTTTCCAAATAATTTTCCAAATTATTTATTTTCCAAAATATCTTCACTAGATATAAAATTTCAATACTTCAAAAATAAATCAATATTTATTTTTAAACCAATTCCACTTCCTTTATAAATTCCATAGTGAATTTATAATTCCAAAATATCAATGAATATTCGATTTCAATTATTCATTTCAATTTTCCTTTTCAATTTATCTTCAAAAAGATAAATTCTCAAAATATTCTCTTTATATTGGAAAACATTTCCATACTTATTTATTCATAAGTAATTCACAAATTTTATTTATTTTCAACACTTAGAAAATATTCAATATACTTAAATCGAGATTAAGCATATATTTCATTCTTTAAGGAATTCATTCTCTTAAACATATTTATTTGGGCCAAAACGAATGTTACGTAAAACATCGTTACGACGTCCCAAAATCACTAGTATAGGGATTCGAAGTTAAAATAGATATATAAATCCCAATACTATACAAAACATTTCCTTTCGGAAATCATTTACTATAACAACAGTGTTATAGTCCATCATCTCCTTCTATTTCTCGAAAACGTCTATTTCAACAATAAATGTTGAAATCTATGGTTTCGAATCTCAACACAATTAAAACTTCGTTAGATCGTTTTAATTCTATTTCAAATATCACATTCAAAACAATTTCTTGAACATCTTATTCACTATTCAAAAACGTGAATATACTACGTTAACAATTTCATCCTTTTATTCATTTTAATTCAAAGGATTATTCACTATTCAAAAATGTGAATATAACTCCATTTATAGGTTTCAACAATTTACTTATCAAAATAAGTCATTTGCGAATTTATAAAACAACGTTTATAAATTCCATTTCTATTTATTTTATAACAACTTCCTTTATAAATCTCCTTTATTAGCCTATTCGATTTATATCCTAATTATGAACTAAAAGTCCATATTATAAGTTAAATGCTTATAAAACGATTATTTTACAAAATCGTTCTTTTAAACTTCATAGTTATAAATCTTATAACTTATAAGATTCAATTATTCCTCCAAATATATTCTTTAACAATTTCAAAAATTTATAAATCTTACTATTTATAAATTTCATTTATAACTTCATCATTTATAATTTTATAAATTCCATTCACTTATGCAATCTATTTGCACTTCATTCAAACACTTATAAAAACTCGTTTTAAAATGTCCATATTTCAATTTATAAATATCCATTTATAAATCTCTAAATATAATTCAATTTATATTATTCTTTTAAAACGTCTTAAATCTCCTTTATTATTTCACCATTTTGATTCATAAAATAATTAAATTTCATAAATCCTATATTTAAACTTTTCACAATAATTCTAAAATATCTCGATTAAACTATTTTATAACTCAATAGCATCATATTCTCAAAAATCAGTTTTTAACTATATTTCTCAAAAATCATAATTTTTATAACTTTAAAAATTATAACGTTTATTTATTTAAAATGAATCTATTCCAAAAATATAGTATATTTTCAAAAATCACTTTATAAATCATTTTAAAATTCCAAATTTGGTCCAATGATGCTACACACCAAATAGTCAATCACGACTACAACGATATCATATATCAATATGAAAATCCATCAAATATCAAAATATCTGAAATCAAATAAAAACTGTTGAGGAATCCAGTTGGATCCCTTCAACCTGTCTTCCTGCATCCACAAACATTAGCACAATACCAATTTCGCTCCAGTACGAAATTATCGCGGTATATGTTCTTATTAAATATTATCCGCTTAATAACGGCGCAATAGGGTCTCATCCGCTAAAAAATGCGGGGAATCAACAACTGCAATATATACATATGCCAATATATATATATATATATTGATATTATATATAATACCAATTTCACTGTTTATGAAATATTCGCGGTATATGTTCTTATTAAATAACATCCGCTTACTAACGGCGTATAATGTCTATTTTAACAATCAATAGATATCAATCAACATCAAACATGCATTCAAATATTTTAAATCTAACTATTTAAAATAAAATCGAAACCTATTCGATTGAGTGAGAAATTCTCACCTTGATTTAAATTTCGTTTTAGCGATTTATTTCGAATAAAATTAAACGCGCGTTTAATTTTACCCAAAATTCTCACTAACTCCAAACGACTCCAAACCAACTCCATCGCGTAGTGCTCGTCCATACGATTCCAACGCAACTGGTTTCGCGCATTTTCGACCTCGTATGAAAAAGATATACAATTTCAAAGTTTACTCGAATTTTAACTTATAAATTACAACTTAAATTTTATAATTTTTAAACCAAACTAACATGGGCCGTTAGATTTGCTTCCCCCCTCATCAGGCCGTGCACCCTCCCCCTCTTCTCTCTCGTTCTCTTCTACAGATAATGGAACACACACTTGAACCCATTGCCACAAATTAGGTTTTCAATTTGCAACTCCAAAACTCGATGAAACTCGATCAAACCACCGCCATCTCGAAGCACAACACCCCCTCTACCCACGCCTGCCTCCCCCTTGAGTTCGGCCCCCCCATTTGCATGGAATTGCGTGCACAACCTGAAGCAATCGTCCCCCCATATCTCCCTCTACGTTGCACCATTTCCGATCATCACTGTATGGAATCGAAGCTCTCGTCGAGCTCTACGACTTTCGTGTTGAACACCTTGGCTAAATCTTTGTAGATTGAGAGAGATTGAGGGATGAATGTAACTAATTTCTGGCCATTGGTTGTAAATGTGGCGGCTAGGGTTTTGTAATTAGGGTTTTATTTATTTTTTTTAATTTATGAAGAGGATGGTGGGCTATTTATAGAATTTCGATCGACACTATTCATCCGGAAATTCCAAACTCCGATTTAGGCGCCGAAACTGACGTACCTAGGGTTTATCCCGCGTTCCGGACACAATGGAACAGGTTTTGGAAGCTAATTCGGAAGTATGTGCGAGTTATGGCTGTAAACGCTCAATTTGAATTAAACCGATTTAAGCGATTTTCTAGGCGTTTTAATTTGTACCGGACAAACGGTAAATCCAATCGACTTGAAATTTGAAACCTTACAATAATATCACATTACGGATCCGATGAAACTGGTTTCGTCGAAATCCGAGACTTTTTGAAAAATGGCTATTTTAACTCGCTAAATTAAAATTAAAAAATAAATCGATGCGTTTCGAGCTGCCACGCTCAAACGATAACTCCGATTGACACGAAATTTGAAATCCAGTAATAATTAACTATTACGGATCCAATGGAACTGGTTTCGTTCAATTCTGAGACTGTTCAAAAATTGACTATTTTCACTAGTCGATTTTAATATTAAAATATTCAATTTTCACAAATTAACTTTTAATTCGATTTTAAAAGTTCTAAAATATCATTCTAACTTCCATATGATAAAATAAAATTTTACAAATCATTTTCAATCATTTTTAACTCAATTTCCAATTATTTCCATAATTTAACGTATTAAATTATCGATTTAATTATTCAATTAAATCCAAAAATTCAAATAAAAATTTATTTGACTTATAAATTTCTCTTATTAATATTTAAAATTAATTAAATATTCAAATTTAAAATTAATAAAAATTCTGGGTCATTACAGTAAGCTAAGGTTTTGATTTAACATATTAAAATATTTAATTATAAATATCTCACTTTACCCCGTTCGAACTTCAAACCACCATCGCGGCGTGCCGCAAGGTTATTATAAAGTTTTACCCGCGTTCCGAACACAATGGAACGTGTTTCGGAAGCTAATTTGATCGTATGTGGGAGTTAGCTTTTAAATTGATTTAAAAATATTAAATTATCGGTTTTAAATTTCAACGCGTTTCTCACCCGTACAAGCAAACGGTCAATCCAAACGCTACGAAAATTGAAATCCGAAAATAACTAACTATTACAGATCCAATGGAACTGGTTTCGTCCAAATCCGAGACTGTGCCTCGGAAGGCTATTTTTAAATTCAATTTAAACGATATATTATTAAAACTGAACAAATTACCTTTAAATTATAATTTAACCATTCTATTATCTTCAGTATTATCATTATAAATTTTATAAGCCTTCAAATTACTTAAACAGGCTTAGAAATATTAGATTCAACAATTTACCCAATCTTCCATTATAAAAATCAATATTTAAACTATATAATTCAATGATTTAATTATCAAGTAAATATTGATATCAGGAATTCAAGTTAAAATTAACTTTTAAATATTTTAAAATCAATTAACAATTCCAATTTAAATTGTTGAAAATTCTGGGTCGTCACATTCCTCCCCCCTTAAAAGAATTTCGTCCCCGAAATTACTAGTTAGGAAGAATGGACTAAAACCCGTTTACTTTCCCAAAACTCACAATCCAACATCCTACTAACTATCCTTTACTAAAGACCCACTATTTCCTTAAGCAACTTCCAAAACCTTTTATAGTTTCAAACTATACCCCTTTGCTTAATCATTTAAAGTTCAGTTTAAAACCAAATTTTTGAATTATCAAAATTTCCTTAAAATTTTTCTAACTCTCTAAATTTCCAAAATTTTTTGCCAGCGTCTCCTTTGCACGGCTAGCTCGGTACTACTACAAAAGGCCTCTACGGGCTCCCAAATTCCAAAAAGAAAACAAAAGCCAAGTCGCTACATCAAAAACCCAATCCAATTCATACAGAAATTAAAATACATACCTTTTTGTCGGGCACTTCACATTTATCTTTTGGAATCAAATCAAATTTCTTTTCCCTTTATAATACCTGCATATCTTTCCTAGCAATCATATCCAATCATGATTTTCCAATCATGTTATACATTTCTTACAGAAGTTTTCACATCCACTTCTATTCAATTTAGTTTTTCCCATTTCCATATGAATTCTATTTACTTTCAATTCTGAATTATTGAATTTATCTCCCATTTATAACTGATTCATATTAATTTTATCTTCTAATTTACATTAGTCTTTAATTTGGAATCGTTTTGTCGTTAGCCAAATTTTTTCCAAAATTTTCAAAAATTTTCTAACTCCCAAAATTTTGGAAAATTTTTGGCAGAGTCTCCCTTGTACGGAGGAGCTTTTGCAATTTGACAAGAGATATAAATATGTATAAATCGACCCACACGGCCGGAAAAAGCAAAAACAGTTCATATTTCCTATCTTTATTGCGTAGGCGTACCTTATTTAGCATTTTAAACAAGCAGCTTATTTATTTTAGCAATTAGTGCAATCCAAATCCAACCAAACGGCCTTCAAATACCTATACTTACTCAATTTAAATATGTAAGTGCCATATATAGAGTATTTATCAGCATTTAATTTACTTTAATAGCAAATCACAAGCGTTTCACTTATATTTAATAGCTAAACACATATATATCATAAGCAACAAGCACCAAAACGCTTCCCATAAGCTATTTATATAATCTTAAAGCTAATTCAATTGCTTTCAATCAATTTATAAGTCATTTCATTCAGTTTCAATGGTTTGCAACTCAATTTCTTACATCCAATTGATATCTAGTCCAAACAAGCTCATATTCACTTCGATTAATTCTAAAAACCAATTTATTTAGTCCTTAACCATTCACAGAAATTTAATTACTTTTATTTACGTCATACGACGATTCATTTTATACAATTCGACAATATTCGCTTAATAGAGTACTTATTTAGTTTATAACTATTTTAAATTAATTTCAACCCATTCTGCATTTAATTCCATTTCTAATTTATTTATCAACCGTACATTGCATTAAATCTCATCCCCTCATTGGATTCATTCAAAACAATTTATTAAGCTTGGCACATTCAATACTTATAAATTAATAATCATTTTCCAAAGTAATTCAATCCAAGTTCTTATTGAATGGGCTTTCACCCTTATTCGAAGCCAAGCTTCCATGAATTTTTAAACTTAAGTTAATTTACTTTAATTTATTCCAACATCAAAATTAAGTTTACTTCTATTTGATTCTTACTTGATCAAATTCCATTAAATTCCGTTAGCCCATCCATTTTAATTTTAATTTTAATTCACCTTCTCCATTTATCAAAATAATATCCAAGCACATATACCGCTGAACTTAAGTTCAGCCTGATAATCTAATTCCAATTACAAATTCGATTTAATTTTTATTTAATCAGACTTCATCCATTTATTATTTAATTCGATTAATCCATTATGAATTTTTAATTTACTTACTTAATTCGTTATCGAATTTATTTTATTAATATAAGGTCATTCTCCATTTATTTCTATTCACTTGGGTTTTGTTTTGCAACTCAAACCATTTCTATTATAATCACTTCTCTTATATCCAATTTACTTGCAAATTTCATTAAATATTATTCAAATCACCTTTGAATTTTATTGGTAATTCAAACCATCATATTTTTCAATCCAACTCTATTTTATTTTGCAACATCTTCTCTTATTTAATTCATTATCAAATCTAGCTCGAATTCTGTTTATAATTCTAATTCATGTCCAAACTCCATTATTAATTTACAATCCATTTATTTAACAAAGTTAAATTTTATGAACATACTCAATCAAACAATTATTTAATCAATCAGCTTATTTCCAACTTTTTTATTTAAAAATTTTAAAAATGCTTTTAAAGTCACATAATACTATTAAAATAACTCTTTATAAAAAAACTTTTTATAACTTGATGTCTCAACCAGTCCATCCTTGCTCTCACAGAAATTCAGTCATACGTTGATCAGGCGCAGGACTGAAAATCTATAAGTACTTGGTAAACCCGTTTTCAACACCCAGTGAAAATACTTGGAAAATAATTTTATTGAAAATATAGAAAACAGTTTTTGAAAATAGAGGAAATATCTTTGGTGAGAATGCTCTGGAAATCGTCACCCCCAACCATGGTCACAGTTACATCCCAGGGTTACGTTGCAATCGCAGCAAAAGTCCATGTAACTGCAGGCTCTCCGCAGCCTCTCAATTACGCCATGGATCCCACCCAACAGATCACAGTTACATCCAGGGTTACGTTGCCGTCGCAGCAAAAGTCCATGTAACTGCAAGCTCTCTGCGTCCTCTGATTTCGCTGTCGAAATTAAACTTCTCCACTCCTACATAGGCTGTAGTCTGCCGATATAAAATCAAACGCAGACTGTTGGCTCTCAGCGGCACACACGACTTTCGCTATGTTATACCATAGGTCGCAGTCTATCGATATAAAATCAAACGCAGACTGTTGGCTCTCAGCAGCACACACGACTTACGCTATGGTATATGTAACGTCCCGCCTTTTCGCACGATTTAAACAGACACACATGCCGATTCAATCCATACGGAAGGGCGGATTGTTATGGGGTAAATAAGAAAAACAAGAAAGAAATAAAAGAAAACAGAATCTCACAGCGGAAGGATAAAATATAATAATAAAATATACAGTTTATAAATCTGTTTACAAAACATTCATATAATACATATCAGAGTTACACATACCAACAACAATGCAGCGGAACAGTGTGTAGTGCACTAGTATAAATAATAATAATAATAATAATAATAATATACATCTTCGTCTTCGTCCTCCAGAGCTAAATCTTCAAATCCTGAAACGCTCGGACTGACCCGAGCGAATTGAAAAGACAAAACACTCGAGTCAGAACTAAAAGATCTTATGTAAGTTAAATTAACAGAAATAAATATGAGTGCAGTAACTCAAGAGATGCTCGGGATTTACATCTCCTAAGGATCCATTAAACTATTTACTATATAGTATATTGCGCTATCATAATAGTGTCTATTTGTAAAATAAACTTACTTTTAAATAGCGTTAAGGCTTTACATTTTCCACCTTAACACAGTTATATATTCCCATAGTCTATACAGTACCGTAATCTCCCCCGTACTGGGCGTCGTCAGAGGGCACTCCATAGGTATGGTACAAAACCAAAATCGTATAAGGCGCGCTAGGGTAGGTGACACGGCACAACTAGGCAATGCCAGGGTAGATATACCAATTACGCTTCCGGGCCGATGGAAACGCGCAGCGCGCAGCTGCCTCCCACCTCGGACAAACTCCCCACATCAAAGAAATCAAAAGTGAAGGTGGCCACCGAATACAATCCAAAGTCATAGTATAGTATCGAAGGGAAGTGTCCGATCAGAGGTGCTACCTCATTAACCCGTCGATCGCTCCTGTTTTAGCCACCTTATGCCAACTCACGGGAGTTGGGTCCACGTACTTACCTTACAGGAAACGCCGCCACCAACCTACTTTATTCTGGAATCTCCACCGCGTACACGGTTAGTCAAAGTGGTTTTCGGTATCGACAGAGAGTATGTCCATATCCGATCCCGATCTCTTTGCCAACCAATCGTTATTATAACACCGCGGTCATTTAAAAAAATAATTATTCTTTTAAAACCAAAATAAAATATCCATTTAAAACCCATATAAATACGCTATCATTTATTCTTAAAACCCCAAATCAATACAATATCATTTTATTTTCCAATATATATTCTTTTCAAAACTGTAACGACCCGTATTTTACGTGTCGATTAAATCGTAAAATTTGTTGCACTAGGTCGTTAATGTTGTTAAGTTGTTTAGAGTTGACTCAACCATAGCTTAGGTCGTGATGGAGTTAGGTCGGTAGAACAACCTAAGGTAGTTAGCGACCTAGGGTTACCGGGTTATGGGATTTACCGACTCATGAGATTAACGACCTAAGAAAGTTAGGTCGTGGACGACCTAGCAGTAGCGACTTAGGTTGGGCCGGTAGCTAACATGTTACGACTTAAGGTGATAAGTCGTTTGGGCGACTCAGTGCATAGCGTAGGTCGTTGGCTCGAGTTAGGAAGTGTAGCCGACTCATGGAAGTAGACGACCTATGGTCTTTGGCCGACTTATAGAATTGACCGACTTAGGAGTTAGCGGAGATAAGTCGCGTGTGCGACTCAGTGTTAAGTCGTTTGAACGACTTAGAGTTAGGTCGTTTAAGGGTTAGGTCGAGTGATTCTTCTAAGTCGTAAGTCATACCACAGCTGAGTCGTGTGTGTCTTAGGTCGTGTGCATGACCTAGGTTGTGTGTTGAGTCGGCAGGACTTGAGTCGTTAGCGACTTAGAGTTAGCTTGGATAGGAGTTAGGTCGGCCGTGTTCATAGGTCGTATGTCGTTAAGTCGTTGGGGAACTTAGGTCGTATGACCCTGTGTTGTGTTAGGTTGGCAGGGAGTTGAGTCGGCATAGAGATAGGTCGGCAGCGACCTAAGTTAGGTCGGGGAAGATTTTAGGTCGGCACTAAGCTAAGCCGTGTGGGATGTTAAGGCGTTAGGTCGTGAAGGGGCTTAAGTCGCTATGCCGCGTGCTGTTAGGTCAGTAGGTCGCTAGGTTGTAGGGGCGGCTTGTTTTAGGTCGTAGGATGATGATGAGTCGTGGACGACTCATGGATAGGTCGTGACCGACCTATAGGGCGACGACCTAAGGGTGATTTCAGCCTATAAATAGAGGGGTTTGGCTCACTTTTTGGCACCGGTTTTTGAAGCGACGAAGTGCTGCCATTTTGGGAACTAGACTACAACATTTCTTCATCTTCTTTTCTTCATTCCAATCTAGTCCTAACATCCATCCAAGATCGAAGATCAAGATCGAAGATTCAAGGGCCAAAGTTGAAGATCTTCATCTGTTGAAGTGAGATTTCATCAATTGAAGCGAGATTTTGCAGGATCAAGCCTTGTTCTTCGCTGTCCAGATCTGGAGTTGATTGTTATTGAGGTGTTTAGGTGATTTGGTGAGTGGTAGTTATCTCTCACGCGGACCCAAAGGAGTATATTGGATTGGTGGTTTGTTGGAGTGTTGTAGATAGTGATTTTATGCATTTTTCCTTAGATCCAAGCGTAGATCCATTACTTATGAAGATGTTTACCTTTGCAAGTTCATTCATCTAGTTGTAGAGACAAAACCCATGATTTATATTTGTTAGATCTATGCTAAAGACCCATGATTCATGTAAGTTAGATCTATGCTCATTTATTTACGAAATTGCCATTGTAATTATAAATGCCTATTTAGATCATGTTTGATTATTTGATTGTCTATTTAGATCTTATTGAATGATTGATTGCTTGGATTAATGTTTGATTTGATTGATTAGTTGATCGATTACTTGACTTGGACAAGTATGGTTGATGGTGATTCAAAAGCCAAGTGGAAAGGCTCTTGAATAAGGAAAGCTGCTGTGGCATATGAAGCGGATGTGGAAGCTCATATGGATGGATTCGAGGATGTGGGACCTTGCCATAATGCGAGAAGGCAAAGCATGATATTGAGATGGGACTTTGCTATGATGTGATGGGGCAAGGCATATGTTGAGATGGGACGGGTCATGATGACGTTCCAAGCACGGGTCATGACGATGTGCGAAGTTATAACTCGGTGATGCGGTCCGAGTTGGGATGGACAATGGTTAGCTTGAGAGGCGCTTGAGCTAGTATGGAAAGAGTCGTCAAGGAGGATGACTAGGAGGCTAAGATCTCATCGTTGTTGAAGGTTGTAGCATACTCAAAGCAAGGGTACGTTGGAACGGGTCACGATGACGTTCCAAGCACGGGTCACGATGACGTGCTAGTACTCTGGGCTGATGCGTTCGGCTTAGGTACGGGTCATGATGACGTGCAGAGTTATGTCTAAAACCGGGGTTACCATTAGCCCTTGACAGGTGGTCATTCAATTAACGGTGAAATCAAGGCAAGGATAACAGTGATAGCCAGAGTCATGGATGTTTGGATGTTTGGTTGTATCATCATTCGGTCTCAAGAGCAGTGTTTTCTGGGTTCTTATCTGATCTTGGTTTAGGCCTTGGGGGTTTGTATTTGGAGAACATCGACCTTGACTCGAGTGATTATTGCTTACCTTAATTGTTTGTTATGTTATGCTTGCTTCTCCTTAGTGTGTGTCTGGGGGCTATCACTGTAGAAAGAGGTGGAGTGGGATGGTTTGGTTCCTATTCCTTTTATCCCTTATGCTCTTTTGGTATGTTTGGTAGTTAATTTACTGCTCACTAAGACTTTGTCTGACTCAAGGTTTTATGTCTCCTCTTATTACCTTGGGCTGTTCATCCATGTTTGGGATGAGCAGACTAGGTAGCAGGTGACAGGTGCTGTTCTTGGAAATCTACGCTGATGATGACGAAGACGAGCAGGAGGCTTTGCATATTAGTTTCCTTACTATATGTACTGGGTGTTCCGCTGTTGTATCTGATTGAGTGTTATGTAGCGAGGCTTTGATGTATGGATGATTCATATGTTTGTATAAAACTACTATGATACTTATATGATGATTTTCTATTACGGAGCTTCACTATATATTTCTCTATTGTATTTTATCCATGCGCTGTGAGTTGTACGATAGAGTTTCTATTTTATTCTACCCTGACCATCGTCCATGGCTGCCTGGCACGCATTTCAGCGCACTATTTTCCTTGTTTTTGGTGCGGAGTCATGGGCGGTCGTCACATTTGGTATCAGAGCTTTGGTTAATCGATTTTAGCCAACGCTCGCTGACGTAACTACGTATGAGAGACGTAATTGTATTTTGATGGATGATTACTATACATAATATAGTAGCTTAGAAGGATTTGAACTCCTTATGCAGTTGTTTCTTAAGGTGTTCTAATCATTCCTTTTTCTAGATACTAAAGATGAGTCGAAGAGGGAGACCAACTGCAAGGGAAGGCCGTGCTACTGAAGGAGCTGTTGATTATGGAACTATGTTCGAAGCGATGATGACTTCGATCATGAGAAGGATACTAGCTTCAGGATCATCAGTGGATGTGGGAGTTCAAGTTCAAGCTCCAAGACCAGTGGATTTTGCTAAGCTTTGTAAGGATTATACTTCTCTTGGAGGAAAGATTTTCTTTGGAACGGAGTCGACCATTGAAGTGCAGAGATGGATTGATGCTTGTCGAAGGATTTTTGGTGATTTGGGAATTGAGGATGCAACTAAGAGGAAGCTTGCATCAAGGCAACTTCAAGGAAGAGCTGCGGATTGGTGGAATTCTATCACCATTGATACTCCAGAAGAAGAGATCACTTGGGAGCAATTCCAAGTCAGATTTGAAGCTAAGTTCATCTCTACGGCTCAGAAATCTGTATTGTTTAAGAGGTTTGTGGAGCTCAAGCAAGGTGGGAGACCAGTTCTTGAGTATATTTCTGAGTTTGAAGCTTTGTCTAAGTATGCCAGGTCGTATATTGATTCTCCCTATCAGAAGAATGAAAAGTTTGTGACTGGTTTGGACGCTTATTTGGGGAGGCAGTTAGTGGATCATTTGGATGATCCGTTTGAGAAGCTTGTGGAGAAAGCTCTAAGGCATGAGAGTTTGTTTCCTAGGGAAAGTTCTGTTGTTGCTGTGACCAAGGACCATAGTGGAAATAAGAAGAGGAAGCAGCAGCAGCAGAAGGGTAAGGATGGCCAGAAGAAGCCAAAGGGCGAAGTGACCTGCTACAACTGCCGACAGAAGGGTCATCTCTCCCGGGATTGCAAGAATCCAAAGGTGCAGTTGAAGTGTCACAACTGTGATAAGCTCGGACATATCAAAAAGGACTGTCCAGAGCCGAGGAAAGATAAGCAGATTGTGGAAGCTTATGCTTTGGGAGCTGTGCCGTCGTCTTCAAAGGCTCCTACTGCTGAAGAGAAGGGGAAGAGTGTGGTGGTTCAAGGTATTCTTTCCATTTGTGGTGTTCCAGTTAGAGTGTTATTTGATACTGGAGCGTCGCACTCTTTTGTTTGTGATGATTTGGTAGGCCGGTTAGGTTTGAAACCGGATATTGTTGATAGGCCATTGGTTGTGACTAATCCAGTTGGGGGTTCGACTTGTTTGTGTATGTTATGCCGTGGTCTAGTTGTATCGAGTCATGATTGCTCGTTTGTTTGTGATTGCTTTGTTCTGAACTTTGCGGGGTTCGGAATTATTTTGGGTATGGACTGGCTTAGGAAGTATGCGGCAAGGATTGACTGTGAAAGGCTGGAGGTGACAGTCGGGAATGTGGAAGGGCGAAAGGTTGTGATACGATGTAAGCATGAGGAAGGCGTCTTCATGAGCTTCATGTATTCGCTGGTTGTTCCACGGGATGGACTGTCATCGGTGCCTATTGTGAATGGATTTGAGGACGTCTTTGACGAAGTCAAAGGGTTACCACCGCATAGGGAGATCGAGTTTCGTATCGATCTAGTTGAGGGAGCCAGACCTGTTGTGATGCCTCTTAGGCGGATGGCGCCTAGGGAGCAGCTAGAGTTGAAGGTGCAAGTTGATGACCTTTTGCAGAAAGGATTCATTCGGCGTAGTGTGTCCGAATGGGGTGCACCAGTTGTGTTCGCAACCAAAGCGGATGGATCGTTGAGGTTGTGTGTCGATTATCGTGAACTGAATAAAGTGACTAAGAAGAACAAGTATCCATTGCCGAGAATAGATGACTTGTTTGATCAGCTTCACGAGGCTAAGGTGTTTTCTCAGATGGATTTGGCAACGGGATTTCACCAGTTGAGAGTGGCTAAGGATAGTGTGCCGAAGACTGCTTTTAGGACACCATTCGGTTTTTATGAGTGGCTGGTAATGCCATTTGGATTGACCAATGCACCAGCATATTTTGTGGATCTTATGAATAGAGTGTTCAGAGATCAGTTGAATAAGTTTGTGCTTGTGTTCGTGGATGATATTCTGATTTATTCCAGAACTGAGGAGGAACACAAGACGCACTTGAGGATTGTTTTGGAAATCTTGCGGAAACATCAGCTGAAGGCTAAGTTTTCGAAGTGTCACTTCTGGAAGAGTGAAGTGAGGTTCTTACGCCATGTTATCTCTGGAAATGGAATAGCGGTTGATCCCGCTAAGGTGGCAGCAATCCAGGATTGGGTTAGACCTAAGAATGCATCTGATATGAGAAGTTTTCTTGGATTAGCAGGATATTACCGTCGGTTTATCAAAGACTTTTCCAAGATAGCTGCACCGTTAACAGAATTGACGAAGAAGAACCAGGCGTTCAAATGGGATGCTAAGTGTGACCAAGCTTTTGAAATCCTGAAAGAGCGACTGACGAGTGCTCCTGTTTTGACTATTCCAAGTGGGAATGATGAGATGGTGGTTTACACCGATGCAAGTGGTACTGGACTTGGAGCGGTGCTAATGCAGAAGGATAAAGTTGTTGCGTATGCTAGTCGACAACTGAAGCCGCATGAAAGGAATTATCCGACTCATGATTTGGAGTTAGCGGCGATTGTGTTTGCTTTGAAGATGTGGAGACATTATCTATTGGGAGTTCGATTCGAGTTGTTTACGGATCATAAGTCGTTGAAATATCTGTTCTCCCAAAAGGATTTGAATCTTCGACAGCAACGATGGCTAGAATTTCTAGCATCTTATGATTTTGGTATAGCCTATACTCCGGGAAAAGGTAACGCAGTGGCAGATGCGTTAAGTCGAAGACATGCAGGATTGGGAGCCATGTTTTCGGAATGGAAGAGTCTTGAGTATTTGGCTGGATTTGACTTTAGGCCTAGATGTGAATTGGAACCTGAGATGTTGGCAAACTTATCGATAAGACCTACTCTTGTGGAGAGAATTGGCGAGAGCCAAAAGCGAGATGATAAGCTTGTCAGGATTATCCGAGATTTGGAATCTGGATTGGAAACAGAAAAGGATAAAGGATTCGAGGTCGATCGAGAGGGTTGGCTTCGAAAGCAAGGACGACTAGTTGTTCCCGATGTAGATGGATTGAGAGATGAAGTTCTGAGGGAAAGTCATCACTCGAAGTTGACAATTCATCCAGGTGGAAATAAGATGTATCGGGATATGAAGAGAACTTACTACTGGGAAGGTATGAAGAAAGATGTTGGAAGTTTTATTTCCAAATGTATGAACTGCCAGTTGGTGAAAGCTGAGCAGAAGAAGCCCAGTGGATTGCTTCAACCATTAGAGGTTCCTACATGGAAGTGGGAGCAAGTATCGATGGATTTTATCGATGGCCTACCTAGAACCAGAGCAGGGAATGAAGGGATTTGGGTCATAGTAGATCGGTTGACCAAGAGTGCAAGGTTTATTCCTGTTCGATCAACTAGGACTGCATCGAAGTTGGCTGAGTTGTATGTTAAGTGGATAGTTCGATTCCATGGTATTCCGAAGAGTATAGTAAGCGATCGAGATCCATTGTTCACTAGTGGATTTTGGAAGAGCTTCCAGGAAGTTTTGGGAACCGAGTTATGTTTGAGTACAGCTTATCACCCTCAAACAGATGGTCAGACTGAGAGAGTCAACCGAGTTTTGGAAGATCTTCTTAGAGCATGTGTTTTGGACTTCGGAGGATCATGGGAAGATCACCTTCATTTGGTGGAATTTGCATATAATAACAGTTATCAGTCGAGTATTGGTATGGCACCATATGAGGCTTTATATGGAAGACCGTGTAACTCTCCGACATGCTGGTTGGAAACTGGAGAAAAGCTGATACTTGGACCAGAGATGATTCGACAGACTTCAGATTGTATAGAGATCATTCGGCAACGAATGAAAGCAGCCCAAGATCGTCAGAAAAGTTATGCCGATAATCGTCGTAAGGATTTGGAGTTCGACGTAGGCGATATGGTTTTTGTAAAGATTTCTCCATTAAAGAATATTATAAGATTTGGGAAGAAAGGGAAGTTAACTCCGAAATTTGTTGGACCATTCCCGATTATCGAGCGAATTGGAAAGCTCGCGTATAGATTGGAGTTACCGGGGAAGATGGCGGGTGTGCACAATGTTTTTCACGTATCGTATCTACGGAAATGTGTGCATGACCCAAGTACTGTGGTTTCTGCTGATAGCTGTGAAGATTTAGAGGTTGATCCAGTGGTTAGAAGACCTCGTAAGCCGCTTCGTGTTGTTGAGACCGACACGAAACAGCTTAGGAGGAAGATGATTACGTTGCTCAAGGTACAATGGAGTGATGATGTTAACGACTGTACGTGGGAGGAGGAAGAGAGGATGAAGGCAGCTCATCCTGAACTCTTCAAGGTATGGCCCTAAGGTGTCGTAACATCTCATGAATTTGCATCTTGATCTAATTTTAGAATTCTGCATGCTAGGCTAGAAATTGGATGCATGGTCTGTTGATTGCTATGGATGGTAGGCATACGTAATAGTTTTGATTGCTGTTGTTTGTTTGGAATTTCGGGGGCGAAATTCCTAAGGAGGAGAGAATGTAACGACCCGTATTTTACGTGTCGATTAAATCGTAAAATTTGTTGCACTAGGTCGTTAATGTTGTTAAGTTGTTTAGAGTTGACTCAACCATAGCTTAGGTCGTGATGGAGTTAGGTCGGTAGAACAACCTAAGGTAGTTAGCGACCTAGGGTTACCGGGTTATGGGATTTACCGACTCATGAGATTAACGACCTAAGAAAGTTAGGTCGTGGACGACCTAGCAGTAGCGACTTAGGTTGGGCCAGTAGCTAACAGGTTACGACTTAAGGTGATAAGTCGTTTGGGCGACTCAGTGCATAGCGTAGGTCGTTGGCTCGAGTTAGGAAGTGTAGCCGACTCATGGAAGTAGACGACCTATGGTCTTTGGCCGACTTATAGAATTGACCGACTTAGGAGTTAGCGGAGATAAGTCACGTGTGCGACTCAGTGTTAAGTCGTTTGAACGACTTAGAGTTAGGTCGTTTAAGGGTTAGGTCGAGTGATTCTTCTAAGTCGTAAGTCATACCACAGCTGAGTCGTGTGTGTCTTAGGTCGTGTGCATGACCTAGGTTGTGTGTTGAGTCGGCAGGACTTGAGTCGTTAGCGACTTAGAGTTAGCTTGGATATGAGTTAGGTCGGCCGTGTTCATAGGTCGTATGTCGTTAAGTCGTTGGGGAACTTAGGTCGTATGACCCTGTGTTGTGTTAGGTTGGCAGGGAGTTGAGTCGGCATAGAGATAGGTCGGCAGCGACCTAAGTTAGGTCGGGGAAGATTTTAGGTCGGCACTAAGCTAAGCCGTGTGGGATGTTAAGGCGTTAGGTCGTGAAGGGGCTTAAGTCGCTATGCCGCGTGCTGTTAGGTCAGTAGGTCGCTAGGTTGTAGGGGCGGCTTGTTTTAGGTCGTAGGATGATGATGAGTCGTGAACGACTCATGGATAGGTCGTGACCGACCTATAGGGCGACGACCTAAGGGTGATTTCAGCCTATAAATAGAGGGGTTTGGCTCACTTTTTGGCACCGGTTTTTGAAGCGACGAAGTGCTGCCATTTTGGGAACTAGACTACAACATTTCTTCATCTTCTTTTCTTCATTCCAATCTAGTCCTAACATCCATCCAAGATCGAAGATCAAGATCGAAGATTCAAGGGCCAAAGTTGAAGATCTTCATCTGTTGAAGTGAGATTTCATCAATTGAAGCGAGATTTTGCCGGATCAAGCCTTGTTCTTCGCTGTCCAGATCTGGAGTTGATTGTTATTGAGGTGTTTAGGTGATTTGGTGAGTGGTAGTTATCTCTCACGCGGACCCAAAGGAGTATATTGGATTGGTGGTTTGTTGGAGTGTTGTAGATAGTGATTTTATGCATTTTTCCTTAGATCCAAGTGTAGATCCATTACTTATGAAGATGTTTACCTTTGCAAGTTCATTCATCTAGTTGTAGAGACAAAACCCATGATTTATATTTGTTAGATCTATGCTAAAGACCCATGATTCATGTAAGTTAGATCTATGCTCATTTATTTACGAAATTGCCATTGTAATTATAAATGCCTATTTAGATCATGTTTGATTATTTGATTGTCTATTTAGATCTTGTTGAATGATTGATTGTTTGGATTAATGTTTGATTTGATTGATTAGTTGATCGATTACTTAACTTGGACAAGTATGGTTGATGGTGATTCAAAAGCCACGTGGAAAGGCTCTTGAATAAGGAAAGCTGCCTGTGGCATATGAAGCGGATGTGGAAGCTTATATGGATGGATTCGAGGATGTGGGACCTTGCCATAATGCGAGAAGGCAAAGCATGATATTGAGATGGGACTTTGCTATGATGTGATGGGGCAAGGCATATGTTGAGATGGGACGGGTCATGATGACGTTCCAAGCACGGGTCATGACGACGTGCGAAGTTATAACTCGGTGATGCGGTCCGAGTTGGGATGGACAATGGTTAGCTTGAGAGGCGCTTGAGCTAGTATGGAAAGAGTCGTCAAGGAGGATGACTAGGAGGCTAAGATCTCATCGTTGTTGAAGGTTGTAGCATACTCAAAGCAAGGGTACGTTGGAACGGGTCACGATGACGTTCCAAGCACGGGTCACGATGACGTGCTAGTACTCTGGGCTGATGCGTTCGGCTTAGGCACGGGTCATGATGACGTGCCGAGTTATGTCTAAAACCGGGGTTACCATTAGCCCTTGACAGGTGGTCATTCAATTAACGGTGAAATCAAGGCAAGGATAACAGTGATAGCCAGAGTCATGGATGTTTGGATGTTTGGTTGTATCATCATTCGGTCTCAAGAGCGGTGTTTTCTGGGTGCTTATCTGATCTTGGTTTAGGCCTTGGGGGTTTGTATTTGGAGAACATCGACCTTGACTCGAGTGATTATTGCTTACCTTAATTGTTTGTTATGTTATGCTTGCTTCTCCTTAGTGTGTGTCTGGGGGCTATCACTGTAGAAAGAGGTGGAGTAGGATGGTTTGGTTCCTATTCCTTTTATCCCTTATGCTCTTTTGGTATGTTTGGTAGTTAATTTACTGCTCACTAAGACTTTGTCTGACTCAAGGTTTTATGTCTCCTCTTATTACCTTGGGCTGTTCATCCATGTTTGGGATGGGCAGACTAGGTAGCAGGTGACAGGTGCTGTTCTTGAAAATCTACGCTGATGATGACGAAGACGAGCAGGAGGCTTTGCATATTAGTTTCCTTACTATATGTACTGGGTGTTCCGCTGTTGTATCTGATTGAGTGTTATGTAGCGAGGCTTTGATGTATGGATGATTCATATGTTTGTATAAAACTACTATGATACTTATATGATGATTTTTTGTTACGGAGCTTCACTATATATTTCTCTATTGTATTTTATCCATGCGCTGTGAGTTGTACGATAGAGTTTCTATTTTATTCTACCCTGACCATCGTCCATGGCTGCCTGGCACGCATTTCAGCGCACTATTTTCCTTGTTTTTGGTGCGGAGTCATGGGCGGTCGTCACAAAAACCATAGGGTTTTCCAAAATAAAATATTTAGAAATCAAAACTCTTGAATATAATATTTCCAAATTATACTACCTTGACAATCATAACTTTGAAACAAGTTTCCATCTCTTAAGTGGTTAAATATCAAACTACTTTTATAAAACAAAATAGCTTCTTTAGATTTCACAAATCAAATTCAAATATCGATTTAAACTTCCAAATACCAATTCAATTCTTATGTTCCAAAGCTTTAATTATTTCACCATTTCAAAAAAACAAACTCATTTAAAAATCCCATATATATTAAATTCAATTACTTATTATATAGACTTGAAATCTTTACTTAATGAATTCAATATAATTTAAGAAAACCTTTAACTTCACATAACTGGAAAAATCTTTCAATTTATTTTATATTCATTTAAATAAACCTGATATTCATCCATTTAAATCATTCTACACAAAAATCAAGTTATAAAATCATATCCTTTAAAAATTCTAACTTTTTATTAAATTTCCAATTTAACTTGATATTCATCTTCAAATCTTATTCTCTTTTAAGTCATTTAAAACTCCAGAAATTTAATTTTAAATAAATTCTTAATCATATTGATCTCGAAAATCAACTAAATTTTATACTTCAAATCAAATTCATACAAAGCTTAAAAAAACCGAAAATTACTATATATATATAAATAACCAAATCAATATCCCATAAACCGTATATATAGCTTTACAACACCATGAAAATCATTTCAAAAATAATTTTATATATATATATATATATATATATACCGCGGTGCCTGTATAAAATTTTCTACCCTATGGTCAAGTGATACAGATTTTTATCATTTCAATCCGCAATTTAAAAATAAAAATGCGGTTGTATATCATTTCAAACCACAATCCCGAATGAATGAAATGCATAGCAACTTGCAATTAATAAAATTAATCATCCATTCATCCATCAAATCATACATCCATTTATCACAGTCATCGTCTAATTTCAAACAATCATCAATACATAACAGGTGATAAATAATGGTATCAATTATCAGTTTATACTCAAAATAAATTTAATAACTGTTAATTGGCAGTTTATATGAAAAAATAAACGTAAATTTAACTGGCAGTTAATATGAAATAAAAATTTAACATAACTATGACTGGCAGTTAATATGCAATTAAATAAATTCTAACTGTCAAATTTATGCAATAAATAAAATTAATTAGCAGTTATATTAAATGAATGCGATTTATCAGAGATAATGAATAAAACATGCCAAACAATCATAAATAAATTTCTACTCATATCTAAAATTAATTTAACAAACACAAGAAATTTTAAAAATTGTGAGTGGGTAAAAAACACTCACCTTTTGAATTTAAATCGAATTTAAATCCGATTTAAACCCAAAAATTCGACGGTCTCCAAATCTGTCCAAACCAGGGTCAAAAAATCTGGAATTTAATTACGATCCTAACAAAAAAATCGAGCATGAAACAGAGTTCGTATGTGGAAGTTAAATGTATTAACGCGTTTGAAAAATCAAAATTAAATTAAATTCAAACAAAATAAACCTACCTATTACCACCTGCCACGTCAACGTTTCCTGCGCACCCCTAGTGACTAATCTCACCAAACCCATGTTCCAATTTCGCAAATAGATGAAGAAATCAAAAAGCCCCAATTCAACCTTTTGGGTTTCGAATTTTACACGTTTGACCGTGATTTCTGGTTGACTCAAGCGACTATTGCAAAAACAGAGACTGCGCTTAGATCCGTAGATGAAAACTACAACATAATTTTTGAAATTTTCTGAGAACTTTGAATTTTATTTGATTTTTGAATAGAATTGGATCTGAAATTTGCATCCATTTAGGAAGAGAAAGAATTGAAGAAAATGAACACACAAATAAAAGAGAATAGATGGAGGCTAGGGTTTATATAGATAGGTTAGAATTGGAGTAGATGGATCTGATAAACAAACGCGCTAAACGATAATTTAAATTAACGTAATAATTACAAATCACCATACTATGAAGACATTTACATTATTTCCCATTTATTACTTTATTTAACACAACCCTTAATTTACATCTATTGCCATGTTTTCAAATTTAATTGAATGAACTAATTATATCACTCCTGATAATTGTTGTAAGACTCTAAATCCCACATTTGTAAGTATATATTATTTCCACTCAAATATTATAGATATATACAGAGTATAGGTTTCCATTAAATCATTATTTATTATATATATTCAAATTAACTAAATTCACTATTGAAGTCCGTTTATATTTATTACCAAATATCCATTTACCTTTCCCAATAAATTTGAATCCCATTCATTTAATATAACAAATCAAATTTCCATTCACACCTTATTATCAACCCATAATTTATTGCAATTCATTATCTTAGATAGATTTTATAAAATTAATATCAACTTTACATTAAATTTCTATCCAATGAATACTTATTCATTAATCAATTCAATATTTACTTTTCTTTCCCTCTATTTGATACTTAACCTAGTATACATTTAATGGGTAAACATAACATCGAATTATAATGCATTTCTCATGCATGCTTCATTTCATATAAATTCCTCTTTATTAACCAAGTCACATTAACAAAACAAAATATTTTTTTTATTTCAATCGATTACCAGTCTAGACTTAATAGATTAAATAAACGGTTAACCTAAAACGATTGTTACCCCTTTAGCATTCAAATTCACTTACGACTATTATTAACACAATGTTGCCATTTGATTTATATATATTTAAATAAATTATATGAATGGGTAAAACTTTAAAAATTATCTTACCTGCAAATTTACTCACAAACATCCTAAATTACCAACTTGCAATTTATTTTTAATTACTATATTTGCATTGATTATATTAAGTTGAGATTTAATACGTATTATTTCCTCAAATAAATAAATCTTTGGATTTAAATTCCTAAAACCATAAATTATGTCCTACCATAAATTTATGCTTTTATTATTTTGCGTTCACACTCCCGTTACTCTATAATAAATCACCAAGTAACGATATCCTAAACCAACATTAATTTATATATCAATCCTTATAACTCAATAAATTTGTTAAATATAAATAACCTTAACAATACTTACACATATTATCTTACTTACAATAATGTAATATTAAACGTTGAATTTCATTTATTTTTCAATACTTCAATTTAATTAATAAATACTGCTCCTATACTTAAATCTATATTAACAAATCGTTAGATTTGGATCGATAGAAATCGGTTTACCAAAGCTTACGTTCACATTACGTAAATAAACAACTATACAAATTTGCCACCTATTAGCTCTAAATTTTATTCTTAAGTTTGTTACCTATCAATTTAGATTATACTTCCATCTATAATGCAAATCCAAATCTCCTCTAACTGCATAAATTAGGGCAATTTATTGCAATTGATTTCCCATTAAACTTCATAAATTAACAAATTGAAACCTAAATAAAAACGTTTATTTATTTAAAAATCTTGTTGTTTAATTGAATTGACCATTCACGGATATAATTTACATTGTTCTCCAATTATTACTTAAATACATCACACAATGTTAAATCTATATTCAATACAATTTGTTACCGAAATTAATTTAACGAAAACAATTACGCCCTTAAAATTTCTCTTCATTCATTAATTGCTAATTGTTATTCAATTAAACCAATTCATTTGATTTCCCTATTATGCATCAATTATAAACCCATCATCTTAAAGGTGATATCTACATTTTATACTATAAATTTACCCTTTTATATTCCAATATCAATGAATGCTCACATACAAATTTAGATCTTAATTCCAATTAATTATTCCATTTAATCCATTGATTTATTAACTTTAATTACTGCAATTCATTGTCTTACATAAATTTGAATCTATTTCCAAATTTTCACTATTCCAATTAATTGAAATATAAAATTAAATTTGTAAAATTTTAATTACCCTTGATCCATCAAATTTCAACATTCTCTTTCATGTAAACAAATAAGATTTCTGTTTCTTCCTAAATTTAAATTAGAAATCCTATAATTTAATTCATTTTAAACATCGAATTTACACCGGTCGTTACAGTATATTCAACTCAAAACTTTTCGTCCCCGAAAAGGAAAAGAAGGGAGAAGGAAGAATTTAATAATAGAAAATCTTATTCAAATATTAACTTATAAACAATAATTTACAACATTTGTTACCTTAAATAAAATATACCATTTTAAAATCATTATGTTTGTAAAAAAAAAATTCTAAGTCCAAAATTTACGGAAATTTTTTTGGCAGAGTCTCCTTTGTACGGGGAGGCTCAGGAGAAAATATAATATCAAAATATAACTATTATTACATATATTATCCAAAATATTATATTCCAACTCCCGAAATATATATAAATAGCGCTATAAACCGTAATCTGAAACGTACCTATTTGTCAGGCATTTTACGCTTAAGTTATGGAACCAAAAGCAGCAGCAATTGCTTCCACAACCTGTAACAATCCTGCTTTGGAGATTACCATGAATATTAAATTATAATGATGATTATAATTTAATATTGGAATTAATTGAATTAATAAGGATATAATATTGTTTATTTTAATATATAAAAAAATGAAATTTGGATTAAATTGAGCCAGTGTGATAAATAAATGAAATCTTGAATGTATAATAGATAATTCTTGAGCGGAATAAAATTTATGTTTTATTTCGAGAATTTTCAAATATGGTTGTTAAATTATATTTGAGTAAAATGTTAGTATTGGCAAGTTTAGAGTTATTGTTAGTATTGCTATTTTATTATCAAGAATAAGTGAAAAATATATTCCATGTGATAAAAATAACATTAGTGAGTGAAATAAAATATTTATTGATGATTTAGTCATGTATCAATATTTTGGAACATGCTATATATTTTATTTGGCCAATTATGCCAATTTACAAGTTATATTGTAAATACATAATATATATATATATATATATATATATATATAAAGTGATAAACTTGTGTTTTATCTTTCTATTTGGAATCTTCATGTTGAGACGATTCCAACAAGCCTAGATTTGTCAAAATCGGATTAATATTGAAATAGTTATGAATAATTGAAAATATGTCTTAAATTAAATTTCAAAACTAAATTATTCTAAGGCTTATTGGGTTTGGTTGATATTGGGTTCATACCCAATAGCCTGAAGTGGTTTCTGGAATGAGAAAAAAAAAAAAAACAGAAGTGTACGTACAGAACACTTCTATTCCCTCATCTTCCTCCCCAATAGCTCCAGAAACTATTTCAATGGCCTCCTGCTAAATTTTCAACCAAAACTCCAAGCCAATTGCTCAAATTAAAGGATTTTTAGTCAAAAATTTATAAGAGGTAATCTCCTATTCAATTATATCTCCAATTTGTAGAAAGCTCCATAGTTTGTTTACTGTAACTTCTATTTATAGTTTTCTATTGTCTACATGTTGTTTTCTTAGCTTCTACAGGTGATTTTGCGGCTTTTAGGAGTTAAAAGCTTCCATCTTTCAGTCTAAAATCCTTGCTTTGCTCAAAAATCGTAAGTATATAACTTACAGCAACTAAATTGAATGCCTGTGAAAAATCTGTAGCTTTATGTTGCAAATTCGTACTAGTTTCTTAAGTTTTCGTATATCTCGTTTGGCTGAAAATGCATCATAGTAAAATGGTCATAACTTTCACGTTTCTTGTCCGTTTTACTTCAATTTTTTTTTGTTGGAAACTGCATTCGATAAGCAACAATTTATTTTCAGATTGTATCCTGAGATTTTGCATTTTTAATGACCGAAAATGGGTTTGAAATCAGGAGCCTGATTCTGCCTTTAACAAATCAGGCTTAGTTTGTATTTGTTAGCAAAACAGCCATAACTTTTGACACACAAATCGGATTTTGATAATCTTGACCTTTTCGGAAAGCTTATTTCATATACTACAACTTTCATTTATTGAGTTTTCTGTTATTTTGAGGTTAGCTATGACAAAATTGAATTTTTTTACTGCTGACCCGAGAGCAAAGCCAATTCTGCTCTGTGTTTGACACTGGAACAAAATCGGCCATAACTTTTTCAATTTTTATCCAAATTCAATAATCTTTGATGTTCTGGAAAGCTAAGGATTTGCTCTAAAAGTTTTATGTTTTGAGATTTTTGAAATTCTGAAGTTAAATTCATCAAAATTGCATTTTTTTGTTGCTATGCCGAGACTAAAGCTTCAGCAGTGTTGAATTTAGACTTCTGAACCATTTTTGGCATAACTTTTGCTTTTCTTATCCAAATCCATTAATTTTTGAAGTTTTGGAAACTGTAGGAAGAATGTGACAACTTTTATTTGTATCACTTTCTGAAATTCTATGATTAAAGGGTCGAAATAGCTGATGCAAAATCGCTGTCTTGAGCACTTGCATGTAGTCTTGTGTGTTGTATTTGCTTTGGTGGATGAGTTTTCTGATGATTTGTTGTTGTTTTTTTTCTTGATTTGTGAATAGTTTGAGCTCATTATTTTACACCATATGCAGATGATATGAGACAAGGTATATGACTTTTGTGAACATCCGAGTTTCCATTTTAATGTGGATTTGACTAACGGTTAGTAAACTGTTTAGTGCGAACGTGTGGTATGGGACACAGGTTAACACTTTACAGATTCCTCTCCGAAAGTTAGCGACACATTCTAGAATTACTAGTGCTATGACCTTCGGGTCATCTGAGAATCTGAGAATCTGAGAAATCCGGAAAAGGTGACCTCGGTCGCCTCTGAGATCTCTGTTGGGTACCTAACTATATTACTAGCACTAGTCTGAGAACTTTAGCACGTGCAACATGCTTTAGCATGTAATTATTGGCCAATCTGAGATTTATTTTATGAGTTAAGAGAATTTTGATTTCACCATATTTTGATGTGTTTACTTAGCCTTATAGAGATGAATAAGGCGAAATATGAGTTCTTGAGGATTTTGGTGATTTCAATTTTATGGTTTTTTACTTGGGTTTCATTTACTACTTTGATAAGTTTATTTATTCATATATCATATTTGGATGTTTTCTTTATATGCATAAATCCCCTAGTATTAACCCAAGTAAGTGTAGAATTATACCATTCTTAGAGATAGACAATTCTTGATATCAACCTTAGTCATTCTTATCAATTAGTGGTCCCTTGATGTATGTTTCCCTTATACCTTATCGTATTTCCTTTCTAACGATAAGATTCAGTTGCCTGACCCGTGTGTTTATCACTCGGGTCAGACCGAGTTGCAGGTTAGGTTGGATGACTATCCTTTTTGCTTGGATCCATTTTGCTATCTTTTGTGGGCTCTTGACTATGGACTTGGATACCTCCACTTTTGATGGATCTTTTATTTACCACTTCATGTATATATTCTTTTATGGGATGATGTTGTATTATATTATGCGGTGAACGGTATTACATCAGATGTTTGGTTTTGTATCAGTATATATTATCTGTGACTGCTGTTTCTGTGACATGTTATGATGTTATTGTGCTTTGTTCTGAATAGATCCGTTAGCCGTGTAGTATCGTATTAGTTAATCACCGAGTATGTCGACTACTTGAGATTCACAGAAAAGAAAAAAACTAAGTATCGACATACTTAGTCATTAGCTAGTGCATTACTATTCGGTCGCCCTTAACCAGCCCTATTCTCTGCATTAGTAGATGGAATTACTCGTTAATTCTCTTTACTAATGTGGGTCTTGGGGTGGGGCGTCACACAACCTGCATTTCACTTATAAAGATCCAAAGGGTTAACAATTTATATAAAGTGAAATTAAGCGGTTTCAAACACTAACAATCAATCAGTACAACAACCATCAAAATAGCATACACAACAAATCCAAAACAACCATTCAACAAACAAACAAATAGTTGTTCGGATTCAAAACTTGAAATTGTACAGAATGGAAATAACTATCAAGTGCATCATTTACTCAACAGTCTTAGATGGAACAAAATAGATTATTTATTCATCCAACAATTTCAAATTCCCTTACCCAACCAACCATAAATCAAATAATAGAATTCAAACCAACAAACCAAATTAACTTATTATAAATTTATTTCATACTTTAGCTGTTTAATTTCCTTTCTTTCATTACGTCATTTATTTTCATTATATTTCTTTCTATTTTGTTTAGAAATTAACTTCAACCCTTTTTCTTAAGTTTACAATTTTCCTTTATTATTACACTCATTTATTTTCACTTACTAATTACTATTATTTATTCATTTATTATTGCATGACCTCTTTTATTTACACTTTAATTACTTAAGTTTATAATCATCTATTTGTCATACTTACCTTTATTATATTTTACTTGGTAAAATTTCAATTATAACTTAAGTTTATAACATTAAATTCTCATTTAATAGCAATTTCATTGAATACTTTTACTACTTGTATAATATTCTATTACAATCTCTTATTAAACATTTCAACTTTTAATATTTGGTAAGTTATATATATGTGTTATTTAAGCATGTAATTGAAAGTTATGCAAAAAAAAATTCACAATTCTTTTAATTAATTAATGGTTCAATAATTATATCTTTGTTTTATAAGTTACATATTTCAAATTACCTTCAATTCTTTTTATTCTATTGTTTTTAATTACAGTAACGTTTTAATTACACTTAAATTTATAACCTTATAACATCAATTCTTATAAATAAAGAATTTCATTAATTCATTTACTAAGGTTTACAATCATTTATATACATTACTTATCTCCCTATTATTAAATTTTTACTTTAATTAAAGGTTCCAATTATTAATTACAAACCTTTCATTTCACTACAATAATTGAAACAATTTATTAATAGAAATTTAAGAATTTAGATACCGGTTTAAATTTCAAATTATTTTAAAATAATAGATAAATATATTCTTACACTTATTTCTCAATTTATATTTAAAACAATTCAAAATATATATAAATATTTTTTTCAAAAAAAGAATCGGTAGTAAAACTACTATAGTGGCCTTTCCCCCTCGAAACTCAAAAATGAATGTCGATGATGCGTGCACTCATCACCGAAATTATTTTCCAACGACAGAGAGGAAAGTACAAAACTTATTTTCTCCAAAATCTCCTTTAAACAAATCTTCCGAATTATATTGAAATATTTATATAAGAAAATACTTATAAACAATATTATTATATTCCAAAATTTATTCGAAAGAAATTTCAAAACCCCGGATCTTAAGTCCTAAATTTCCAAATTTCATTGATTTTATTTTTCAATCTTATTTCTATTATTAATTATACACTTTATTACCTAACAACCAATCTATTACAGCCAAATATAAATATTATTTTGAAAAATTATTTTATAGAAAATATAATAGGTAAAATTATTTCATTCACCAATATTAAAACAAATATTATGTTGGTCTGTCCTATTAAGTGTTTAGAAATCCCTATTGATGTCATAGCGTCTCATGCACCAACCAGAATTTATAAATACGAAACGGAACAGATTAACACAATATAAAAACCTTTTTATAACACTAACAAATACGCTCTCTCATATATATACACTCAGCGACTCCCATAGGGTATTACTACCCTATTAGTAAAGAGTCAAACCCCACAAAGCTAAGGTTTATCGCTAAACCAAAGCTCTGATACCAGATGTAACGTCCCGCCTTTTCGCACGATTTAAACAGACACACATGCCGATTCAATCCATACGGAAGGGCGGATTGTTATGGGGTAAATAAGAAAAACAAGAAAGAAATAAAAGAAAACAGAATCTCGCAGCGGAAGGATAAAATATAATAATAAAATATACAGTTTATAAATCTGTTTACAAAACATTCATATAATACATATCAGAGTTACACATACCAACAACAATGCAGCGGAACAGTGTGTGGTGCACTAGTATAAATAATAATAATATACATCTTCGTTTTCGTCCTCCAGAGCTAAATCTTCAAATCCTGAAACGCTCTGACTGACCCGAGCGAATTGAAAAGACAAAACACTCGAGTCAGAACTAAAAGATCTTATGTAAGTTAAATTAACAGAAATAAATATGAGTGCAGTAACTCAAGAGATGCTCGGGATTTACATCTCCTAAGGATCCGTTAAACTATTTACTATATAGTATATTGCGCTATCATAATAGTGTCTATTTGTAAAATAAACTTACTTTTAAATAGCGTTAAGGCTTTACATTTTCCACCTTAACACAGTTATATATTCCCATAGTCTATACAGTACCGTAATCTCCCCCGTACTGGGCGTCGTCAGAGGGCACTCTATAGGTATGGTACAAAACCAAAATCGTATAAGGCGCGCTAGGGTAGGTGACACGGCACAACTAGGCAATGCCAGGGTAGATATACCAACTACGCTTCCGGGCCGATGGAAACGCGCAGCGCGCAGCTGCCGCCCACCTCGGACAAACTCCCCATATCAAAGAAATCAAAAGTGAAGGTGGCCACCGAATACAATCCAAAGTCATAGTATAGTATCGAAGGGAAGTGTCCGATCAGAGGTGCTACCTCATTAACCCGTCGATCGATCCTGTTTTAGCCACCTTATGCCAACTCACGGGAGTTGGGTCCACGTACTTACCTTACAGGAAACGCCGCCACCAACCTACTTCATTCTGGAATCTCCACCGTGTACACGGGTAGTCAAAGTGGTTTTCGGTATTGACATATGTCCATATCCGATCCCGGTCTCTTTGCCAACCAATCGTTATTATAACACCGCGGTCATTTAAAAAAATAATTATTCTTTTAAAACCAAAATCAAATATCCATTTAAAACCCATATAAATACGATATCATTTATTTTTAAAACCCCAAATCAATACGATATCATTTTATTTTCCAATATATATTCTTTTCAAAACGATAGGGTTTTCCAAAATAAAATATTTAGAAATCAAAACTCTTGAATATAATATTTCCAAATTATACTACCTTGACAATCATAACTTTGAAACAAATTTCCATCTCTTAAGTGGTTAAATATCAAACTACTTTTATAAAACAAAATAGCTTCTTTAGATTTCACAAATCAAATTCAAATATCGATTTAAACTTCCAAATACCATTTCAATTCTTATGTTCCAAAGCTTTAATTATTTCACCATTTCAAAAAAACAAACTCATTTAAAAATCCCGTATATATTAAATTCAATTACTTATTATTTAGACTTGAAATCTTTACTTAATGAATTCAATATAATTTAAGAAAACCTTTAACTTCACATAACTGGAAAAATCTTTCAATTTATTTTATATTCATTTAAATAAACTTGATATTCATTCATTTAAATCATTCTACACAAAAATCAAGTTATAAAATCATATCCTTTAAAAATTCTAACTTTTTATTAAATTTCCAATTTAACTTAATATTCATCTTCAAATCTTATTCTCTTTTAAGTCATTTAAAACTCCAGAAATTTAATTTTAAATAAATTCTTAATCATATTGATCTCGAAAATCAACTAAATTTTATACTTCAAATCAAATTCATACAAAGCTTAAAAAAACGAAAATTACTATATATATATATATAAATAACCAAATCAATATCCCATAAACCGTATATATAGCTTTACAACACCATGAAAATCATTTCAAAAATAATTATATATATATATATATATATATATATATACACACACCGCGGTGCCTGTATAAAATTTTCTACCCTATGGTCAAGTGATACAGATGTTTATCATTTCAATCCGCAATTTAAAAATAAAAATGCGGTTGTATATCATTTCAAACCACAATCCCGAATGAATGAAATGCATAGCAACTTGCAATTAATAAAATTAATCATCCATTCATCCATCAAATCATACATCCATTTATCACAGTCATCGTCTAATTTCAAACAATCATCAATACATAACAGGTGATAAATAATGGTATCAATTATCAGTTTATACTCAAAATAAATTTAATAACTGTTAATTGGCAGTTTATATGCAAAAATAAATGTAAATTTAACTGGCAGTTAATATGAAATAAAAATTTAACATAACTATGACTGGCAGTTAATATGCAATTAAATAAATTCTAACTGTCAAATTTATGCAATAAATAAAATTAATTAGCAGTTATGTTAAATGAATGCGATTTATCAGAGATAATGAATAAAACATGCCAAACAGTCATAAATAAATTTCTACTCATATCTAAAATTAATTTAACAAACACAAGAAATTTTAGAAATTGTGAGTGGGTTAAAACACTCATCTTTTGAATTTAAATCGAATTTAAATCCGATTTAAACCCAAAAATTCGACGGTCTCCAAATCTGTCCAAACCAGGGTCAAAAAATCTGGAATTTAATTACGATCCTAACAAAAAAATCGCACATGAAGCGGAGTTCGTATGTGGAAGTTAAATGTATTAACGCGTTTGAAAAATCAAAATTAAATTAAATTCAAACAAAATAAACCTACCTATTACCACCTGCCACGTCAACGTTTCCTGCGCACGCCTAGTGACTAATCTCACCAAACCCATGTTCCAATTTCGCAAATAGATGAAGAAATCAAAACGCCACAATTCAACCTTTTGGGTTTCGAATTTTACACGTTTGACCGTGATTTCTGGTTGACTCAAGCGACTATTGCAAAAACAGAGACTGCGCTTAGATCCGTAGATGAAAACTACAACATAATTTTTGAAATTTTATGAGAACTTTGAATTTTATTTGATTTTTGAATAGAATTGGATCTGAAATTTGCATCCATTTAGGAAGAGAAAGAATTGAAGAAAATGAACACACAAATAAAAGAGAATAGATGGAGGCTAGGGTTTATATAGATAGGTTAGAATTGGAGTAGATGGATCTGATAAACAAACGCGCTAAACGATAATTTAAATTAACGTAATAATTACAAATCACCATACTATGAAGACATTTACATTATTTCCCATTTATTACTTTATTTAACACAACCCTTAATTTACATCTATTGCAATGTTTTCAAATTTAATTGAATGAACTAATTATATCACTCCTAATAATTGTTGTAAGACTCTAAATCCCACATTTGTAAGTATATATTATTTCCACTCAAATATTATAGATATATACAGAGTATAGGTTTCCATTAAATCATTATTTATTATATATATTCAAATTAACTAAATTCACTATTGAAGTCCGTTTATATTTATTACCAAATATCCATTTACCTTTCCCAATAAATTTGAATCCCATTCATTTAATATAACAAATCAAATTTCCATTCACACCTTATTATCAACCCACAATTTATTGCAACTCATTATCTTAGATAGATTTTATACAATTAATATCAACTTTACATTAAATTTCTATCCAATGAATACTTATTCATTAATCAATTCAATATTTACTTTTCTTTCCCTCTATTTGATACTTAACCTAGTATACATTTAATGGGTAAACATAACATCGAATTATAATGCATTTCTCATGCATGCTTCATTTCATATAAATTCCTCTTTATTAACCAAGTCACATTAACAAAACAAAATAATTTTTTTTTATTTCAATCGATTACCAGTCTAGACTTAATAGATTAAATAAACGGTTAACCTAAAACGATTGTTACCCCTTTAGCATTCAAATTGACTTACAACTATTATTAACACAATGTTGCCATTTGATTTATATATATTTAAATAAATTATATGAATGGGTAAAACTTTAAAAATTATCTTACCTGCAAATTTACTCACAAACATCCTAAATTACCAACTTGCAATATATTTTTAATTACTATATTTGCATTGATTATATTAAGTTGAGATTTAATACGTATTATTTCCTCAAATAAATAAATCTTTGGATTTAAATTCCTAAAACCATAAATTATGTCCTACCATAAATTTATGCTTTTATTATTTTGCGTTCACACTCCCGTTATTCTATAATAAATCACCAAGTAACGATATCCTAAACCAACATTAATTTATATATCAATCCTTATAACTCAATAAATTTGTCAAATATGAATAACCTTAACAATACTTACACATATTATCTTACTTACAATAATGTAATATTAAACGTTGAATTTCATTTATTTTTCAATACTTCAATTTAATTAATAAATACTGCTCCTATACTTAAATCTATATTAACAAATCGTTAGATTTGGATCGATAGAAATCGGTTTACGAAAGCTTACGTACACATTACGTAAATAAACAACTATATAAATTTGCCACCTATTAGCTCTAAATTTTATTCTTAAGTTTGTTACCTATCAATTTAGATTATACTTCCATCTATAATCCAAATCCAAATCTCCTCTAACTGCATAAATTAGGGCAATTTATTGCAATTGATTTCCCATTAAACTTCATAAATTAACAAATTGAAACCTAAATAAAAACGTTTATTTATTTAAAAATCTTGTTGTTTAATTGAATTGACCGTTCACGGATATAATTTACATTGTTCTCCAATTATTACTTAAATACATCACACAACGTTAAATCTATATTCAATACAATTTGTTACCGAAATTAATTTAACGAAAACAATTACGCCCTTAAAATTTCTCTTCATTCATTAATTGCTAATTGTTATTCAATTAAACCAATTCATTTGATTTCCCTATTATGCATCAATTATAAACCCATCATCTTAAAGGTGATGTCTACATTTTATACTATAAATTTACCCTTTTATATTCCAATATCAATGAATGCTCACATACAAATTTAGATCTTAACTCCAATTAATTATTCCATTTAATCCATTGATTTATTAACTTTAATTACTGCAATTCATTGTGTTACATAAATTTGAATCTATTTCCAAATTTTCACTATTCCAATTAATTGAAATATAAAATTAAATTTGTAAAATTTTAATTACCCTTGATCCATCAAATTTCAACATTCTCTTTCATGTAAACAAATAAGATTTCTGTTTCTTCCTAAATTTAAATTAGAAATCCTATAATTTAATTCATTTTAAACATCGAATTTACACCGGTCTTTACAGTATACTCAACTCATAATCCTCAGGAACTAGTTTTGTCCGGACTCCTCACAGGATCAACTTTAGAACCCCCCCTTGGGGCTCAAGGCAGCACCACCCAGTGGCACTCCTGAGAAGTTCATTTCATGGAAGCGCCTTTTTCCCTAGAGCCATCATCAGAACACTTTATACTATACACATATAGTATCTTTCAAATCATACACCTAGTATGAATCTCATAAAAATCTTCTTTACACAAAATCGATTATCCCAAAATCGATAATTCTCAAATCAGGCTTTCCAAATTAAATATTGATTTTACCCAAAATCAAAAGCCTTTCCAAATCCAAAGGTTCTCAAAACCATTTCCAAAATCCTCATAAGATCCTTTATATATATATATATATATATTCAGAGATAAAATTTTAAAACTTTGGATCACTTTAAACTCGTATAAAATTCCTTTTATACTCCACACATCCAAAATCCTTTTTCTTCCAACAATAGATTCAACAAGGGAAGTTTTATCTTTATAACAAAGATATATAACTTTGCTCATTCAAACTCAAATATTCAAATTTGATTACTCTTTTCAATATCAATTTCCTTTCTATTCATATTCACTTAATTTTCATTCACTTATTCACATTTGTCTTAATCCCCATTTGGATTATCATTTCAATTCTTATCTCAGTTGGGTATTTAATCAATAACAGTTTGAACTCCGACCAATTCATGTTTAGAAAATAGCTTGAAAATTTTAAAAATAGATAAGTAGTTGAAAAATAATTATTAGTTTGCAAAATAGCTATAAAATAGTTAACTAATTGTAAAATAGTCAGACAATAGTTAAATAGTTTCAGAAATTTTAGATAATTGCAAAATAGTTGGAAATTAATAATTTATTTATAAAATAGTTGAAAGATAGTTAAATAGCTCCAAAATTAATGATAAAACAAATATAAAATAAGTTACATTTAAAAAGAAAGGTTGTATATATTTAATAGCTTAGAAAATAAATTTATATTAAAACAATTCATTTAAAATAGTCAAGAGTCAAACTGTTCACTTCCCCAACCATTCAACTTACATTCCACTTAATTCAAACCAAATTCCATTTGTACTAATGGAATTTAAATTTCAACTTTAACTCACCTCGAATTATATAAATTCGAGTATGATTTCTCAAAGGTTGGTTTAACTCTTTAAACCAAATTAACCTTTATTTAAAGTTCTTAAACAATTTAATTTCTGAGTTTAATTTTCAAAATTCCATTTTAAATTATCTTTACTTATGTATTTCAAGGTTCAAATAAAAATTCAATACAATTTTATTTTAAGAATTTAATTTGTTATTCAATTTTACCTTCGAGTTTGAAGCCAGTTCTTAAACAATTTAATTTATAAACTCAATCATTCAAATTTATTTTATTTATACAATACCATTCTCAATTTAAAGATTTTCACTAACAATGGGACGATAACATCCAATTTATTTAAATTGTCCATCCATTTTCAATTTTTAAATCTCAAATCCGTTTCGAGATCACAAAATCCCAATTCAAATCAAACATTTAACTTTCCAAGTTAAATTCCAATTTCATCTTGAAATTTTCAATTCAGGCTGCTTGCACTACATTTATTTAACTTTTCCAAAGTTAAATTCCAATTTACTTAATCCAATCAACCTCATTCAATCCTTAAACTTCACAATAATAATCTCCCCTCTTAAAAACATATATCATTTTGGGTTTTTACATCACACTTCAGGGAAAAATCAAAACTCAACCTCTTAGAGTTTATTGCAAATTATCTTTGATATCATGTATATTCATATATATATATATATATATATATATATATATATATTTCTTGGCCCTCCCAGCCATATTTTAAAACTTTAAACCACCCTTGGTTTTAAATTCAAATCAAACTTCAAACAACCCATTGTTTGCAACAAATCCCAGTTATTTAAATAATACCTATTTATTATTTTCCATTACTTTTGAATTTAAAAGTTATACTCTTCTTATAAATGTACTTCATTTGACTTAATAACAAATATCTCATTATTAAATACAACAACTATTTATGATAATACCCAAGGTTATCATATCTAGATACCCATTTCCTTTTTATATTATTCTTATTTCCATAAATTCAACATTGAATTTTAGTCGAATTCCATTTCAACTTACCTCTACTTAAAGCTTTTTAAACAATTTAATTTCTGAATTCTAATTTTTGAATTTCATTTCAATTAATTAAATTTTGATTTGGTTGTACTATATTACTCCTAGATTTTAATTTCAATAATTTAACAACCAATTGCTTTAATATTTATTAGAATGAAATATTTCTTTATATATCAAAATATACTTTTATATAAAATTATTTAAAACCTTTATATAAGAAAATAACAAGTACGCGCTCATATATAGATATTCACAACTCATTTTAGAGTACTACGGACTCTATTTAATGAGTAACTCCCACCATAGCCAAGGTTCTCGCTTAACCTTCCAGCTCTGATACCAAATGTAACGACCTGAAATTTTCGAAGCCGAAAATTCCAGATAGTTATGGAAAAGAAGAAAGAGATAGAAGAAGAAGAAAAACAGAAACACCAAACATCTCACATTCGCAGCGGATAAAATATAATAATAAATAATAACAGTTTACAAAAGAATACTATATCTGTCGATTACATTTAATATACATCAGAGTTTCACATTAATACAGTCACTGAATATTTACAATTATCATGTCCAAGATTTACAATAATATAAATACAGAGGATATACTCTATACGATACTGCCATCTAGCTCGCCTCGTGGGCTCCAAACGTACCTACCTGAAAATCTGTAATACTCGGTCTGACCCGAGTATTACACCAAAGTAACACCCGGGTCAGGCTGGAAACCAGCGTGAGTAAACCCAACTAATCATGGAATACCAAGCAATCAACTCATATAAACCCGGGGTAACTTATATCAATTTAACCAATCACAATTTGGTATAGAAAATGCTTATTTCACATATAGATTTCTAAGTACCAAACTTAGATAAAATAATCCAATTCACTTAAACCATTTCATTTCAGCCTATTGATTTCACAAATCAATCTATAAAAATTTGAAGTGGTTTCGGGTATTTCCCAATACCCGACCCCGGTCTCTTCGAAACTCATGTTATTCTAACCCAAGTTATTCAAATGAAATACACAACATTTCATATCAGAGATGTCAACACATTCAAAACATCCAATACCATTCAATTATCCATAACAAAACTTAATCACAGACAAATCAATTCAATTGATTTTAATTGAATTCCAAACCTCAATCACTTAAATTTTTTATCAATTAATTCCAAAATCAATTAATCAATCGACCATTCCACATCCATTTATCTTAATTAATCACCCTGGATTAATTATCTTTCAATTTCATTCAAGACATTATCCTTGATTAGTTTCACGGTATTATTTACTCTTAACCAAATCAATAAGAAATCTTAATTGCTTCATCAATTTACTAACTATATTAATTACATTAATTCTTAATTACTCTTCTTACCTAATTTTTGATAAGTCACTTATTATGGATAAATTAGTCCTAATTAATCCAGTCTTTAATTACATCACTTATTATATAAATTATTGATTTCCAATTATATTTCAATTTATCTTAATCTGAATTAATTATACTAATTAAACCACAGTATTAACCATACTTGGTTTATCTCCACCGAAAATTATCTACCCTTTTTTATTTACTTCATTAAATAGATTAATCCTCCTTAATTAATTATCTTAGTTTATCTCTTAATTAATTATATAAAGTAATTATATTTTATTAATTGCATTAAGTAATTTCCTATTAAACCACCCAATTAATTTAAACTTAATTAGTTAACTCAAATTATTAATTAATTTAATTAATCAATTATCCATTTAAATTATCCTACCTATCTAATGAATCACTAATTCATTACATTCTTATTAATTTAAAATATAACCCGTTTCCTTATTTATGATTTAAGTTTAAATAATTTAAGATCCAAATGCTTCGAGTCAATCAACACTTAACTCGAAAACCAACCAAAACAAAAATCACTGATTCACCAGTGCACATCCAACAATTCAATCAATCATCCGATTATCTAAATTTAACCATTTTAAATTTAAATAAAAGCCCAACAAAGTGATATTTACTCACCTTCGATCCCTGAATTTGCAATCCACTTTATTCTTGACTTGGTTTATCCACATTTTGACCTTGTATAAATATTTATATACGTTATTTATATTCAAACAAATTGAACTATCCATTGCCATTAAATTTGATTAACTTATAATTTAATTCTAACTAATAAATTTCCTTTATATTCTTGAAAATACATATATTTCTTAATTAACTATCCTAATTCATCTATTGGTAAATTGCTAAAACACATTCTAAAACATTTACCATTAATTAACATTTAACAAAATTTAAAGAATAAAATGATTACAGCAATTCATTTCATTCTTTTCATTCCCATTTTTATAAGTTTAAGTTTAAAGCATACAAGGCTGCAAATAAATTACTCACCTCCATCGCGAGAGAAGCCTTCAGGCAATCGAGCGAGCCTCCTACCACTGCCCCACGCCTCCGCATCACTTCGCTTTGAAATCCACTCTCACGCCATGCTCGGCGACACCCAAATCGAACGCAGCCCTAACCCGAACCCAAAAGCCCAACTGCCTCACCTCGCAACTACGAATTAACTGCTTCGACGAAGGCAATGTTTCGAACGTGAGCTCGTCTTTGGCTGCCGAACTCGTAACCACCCTCGCCTGCTAATCGCGCCACCGTGCTCGGCTAAGTGTTGAATATGCACTTTGCGCTTATATGATTTTTGTTTGATGATAATAAACATATATACATTCATTTAAATGTATTTGGTAATGTACTATTTTGTTTTTCATAGATTAAATAAATATTTGTTGAATAAAATAAATTACACAGAATTTGAATTCAAACAGATATTTTATTCAAACAAATATTTATTACAATTTTGAATAGTACAATTTCAAGCTCTCACTATAAATATACAACTTTGATTACAATACATCACAATTTTACATTTACAGTTAACCTCACTACATATCACTCACACTCGTATTTATCTTCAACTGCATTCCAGTTTGAATCCAGCATCTGAGCAATCTGCAAAAATATTCGCTAACGCAGTAAAATTGAAAAAGAAATATTTTTGCAACAGAAAATGAAATATGATTTTTTGAAAATATTATTTGCCTCGGTTATTTGGGTTGTTCGTCATTATTTAAATTTGAATTCATCATACACGAACAACTTGTGACATATACAGTGTATCACTGTATATGCCACAAGGCCGTGCACATCGATATACACTTGATAATGCTACAGAGACAGGTGAGCACAGGTCAAACCCAAATGAAAAGCCGGGTTCAACTCACGTGCAACATAAATAAAATATCAACTTCAGCACAAGGTCAAACTCGAGTTTTAAAACTGGATTCAACTCAGGCGCAAATCAAAAAGTACACATGAATGCTATGTTCAAACATGACACAGCCTCAAACCATCATCAAAGAGTGCAACAGGTTATACTGCAGGGATGAATACAACATGAAGCACAACAACTCAAGGAGATAGTCGACCAACAGTATCAAACTCATATATGCACAACAAGTACATGAATGCGAGCTACAGGAATGCATTGAAGACCAAAACCAGGCAACAGTGAATGGGAAGACATACATGAACATGAAGATATAAACAACATCAAATGCAAGACCAAACTGCAAGTGTCGACCAAGTGACAATGCAAGCAAGATCAACACAGCAGCCAACATATTCAACAATGAACCATAGAATACAAATTATGACACAAATGCACAATAGGCCGAGCATCAAGACACAAAGCACAAGACTTCAGTAACATACTACAATGACCAAGTAGAAGTGCACCAATGAATCATCAAAGAATGCAATAGTGAGGCCAGAAAATTGAAGAAAACTAGTGCAGTGATGCAAGTTCAAATATAATGAAACAACATGTACAGGACAGTGAAAAAGCATACTGGAATCGAAACAACAAGCTTCAGCATCAACATCAAACCAGAGAACATCTACAAATGGTGCCGACTACAAGTGAAAGCAAACAATACAATACTGAAGTGATGAAATGCATAAAAATCTACTGAAACCAAGATTGCACTACAGTGAATGCAGAGAACACATTGCAGTGGTACAGTGACAACATACAAATGCTTATATGAATAACCTGGGCAGATAGCATCAAAACAATGCACTATGGCCAGAGTGAAGATTATAAGACTGCAATGGATACAACAATGCCCAAGACAACTTGAACAAAGCTACTACAGGAATGCAGACAGTGGTCGAAGCCAATTCACAAAAATATCAAAGTCAAAGAAGATTAATAAACATCAAAGACATAATGACCAAGTCACGTATCAAAACGTTGATTATCAAAAATCAAATTGTACGAAATTTATCAAGTCAGAGAAATTCACGAAGCCGTATTGAAAAATAGTCAAAAATGTCAAAAATTCAAGCCGAGTATATTACACCGTATTGACCAAGCAATGAATCAACACCGTGTCAACCAAGCAAGCATCGAATATACGATTGTGAACTAGTCAGAGAAATCAACAACGTCCAAGCATAATCGAACGGCCAAAGCAAATTTTTGAAACAATCAAACGAACGAAAAATAAGGAGATCGAACGCATATAAATCCCAATCATCATCGGCAATTTTACGTATCGAGTTCAAGCATCAACCCAGTAAAGCAAAAGGATAAATTACGTACCAAATAAAGGAGACGAACTCGATCCAAATTGAAGAGCCGTGAGCAAAACAGTGAGGGAATCGATCGATGAAAGCAACGAAAAAACATATATTCGATCGAACGAAAGTCGGCATCTTCAAAATTTACAAAACCCTAATTTTGAAATCAAGGAGCAAAAGAGCAGAAGCCCTAATTTCTGAAGAAAGAGGATCGGCCACCGTTTCACAAGCTAAAAAGGAACGGGTTAAAGAAAAGAGAATAGGGCCGGCCTATTTTATTATTAAAGGCTTTAGTATATTTTTTAATTAGGGTTTAAGTATTGTCTTTTAATTGTTGTTTTTTACTTTTCGAATCAAAGAATTTGTAAATCACCACCTAGGGTTTAGGTAGTGTCAGATTGTCTAGTTAGAATTAGTTCAGTGAGCAGGGTGTGCGAGTTTGCAAAACTCTATAGGCGGGAGCAGTGTTTGCGAGTAAGCGAAACTCTATAGGCGGAAGCAGGATGTGCGAGTTAGTAGAGTGTTTGTGAGTGGGAGCAAAAGGGTCTGCGAGTCTAGTAGAGTGTTTGTAAGCGGGATACTGTTTAATTCTAATAGAAATCTGGGAATGCAGCAGTAGGCAGGGGTTGCCGAAGCTGGGTAAATTTTGTGTGTGATTTACTTTTCAGCATATTTATTTCTGTGTTTAATTCGAGAAAATTTGCTATAACCCTATTCACCCCCCTCTAGGGTTAATCTAGATCCTACAAGTGGTATCAAAGCCCGGTATTTTTCATTAACTCTAGAGTCATGAATCCACCAAATAATACTTTTGTTGAGGGTCGTTCCAATATTATTCCTTCTATTTTCAATGGAACAGATTTTTTGAACTGGAAATTAAAAATGGAATTTTATTTAAAATCTGTTAATATTAATTGTTGGGATATTATTGAAAATGGGTGTGATATAACAAATAAGGAAATTATCTCGGTTAATGCTCTTGCTATGCATATATTATATTCTCATATCAATCGTGATAATTTTTATTTCGTCTCTCATTGTGAAAATGCACAGAAAATCTGGAAAACTCTCGATGCAATATATGGTGCAAAAGTCAACAGCAATGAGAAGTCCTCCACAACCGACTCAGTTAAAGAAATATGCTTAACAGGATTGGTAAATAGCAGTTGTGATGAGGATGATGATGATGGAGCAGCTGAGCTGGCGTTAATAATAAAGAAATTCAAAAGGTGGAACAACAAATATGGAAATCCAGCTCTAAATCAACAATTGAAAAGCAAAATTATTAAAGCACTAGACAACTCTGAAGAACACGGGATCATCTGCAACAAACCCGGTGATATCAAGCCCAATTATTCCCGATTTGAACTCAACAAAGAAAAGAATTCAAAAAGGAAATTTGCAGCCATGTGGAATAAAAGCGATAGTAGTGAAAGTGAGAAAGCAGATATATGCCTTCATGGAAATATAACCGATAGCGACGATGCCGAGCCAAGCGAGGTATCAAAACTTACTCACTCTGAATTACTTATTTGTTTCCACGAAGTGAATGGCTGTTTTGAACAACTTAGGGAAAAATACGCTAAACTTGAATCACAAAAAGTCACTTTGATAGAATTAAATGAACAACTTGACCAATTAGTTAAAACCTATCAAAGTAGGATCCCTAAGTGTGATAAGTGTCCAACATTTGAAGAAGAAATTAAAAAATCAGAAATTAAAATGAAATCACTTGAAAATGAAATTCTGATTTTAAAAGAAAATGAAAATACTAGAAGAGAGAATTCTATTAAAAAGTGCACACAATTGTTAAACGAAAATGTATCTCTCAAAATACAAGTCCAACAATTGTCAACGACTTTAGATAAATTTTCAAAAAGCGAAAAATCGTTGAATATGCTATTAGGAAAGCAAACTGTTAACACGGTTAGAAAAGGACTTGGATATAATCAATCTAAAATTGTTGAAAGCAATATTAATCAAGTTAATCCTATGTGCACAATTTGTAGAAAATATGGGCACAATCACAATAATTGTTGGTATAGACCCGAACATGTGAAAACTATACCGATTTGGGTTCCAAAAGGCACAAATATAAAACCTCTCAAAGTTAAACAAATTTGGGTGCCAAAGGGAGCAATTATAAATAATTTTGGGTCTCCACAAAATTATTTTTATTCTTCCGCTAACAACCATGGACCTATAAAAACAAATAGGTCACATAAATCTTTTCCCGTGTAGGTGCGGTGGCAGGCTAAGGAACAACAACAGTGTTCTCTGGATTTTGGCTGTTCCAGAAACACAACGGGCAACAAAGCAAAGTTCCTTAGCCTAGTATAAAGGTAACAGAATCACAATGGACAACAACGAAAAATTATCGTAAAGGTAAAACAGGTAAAGTTGTTTTGAACGATATATTAAATGTGATAATCTGCACCGTAATCTTAATCAGCCGGTAATGTGATGATGAAATGAATGATGTCTTTAATTCTGACTTATTCTTAATTGATATGATTTCTTTTGACTTGTTCTTATTTATGACCTTGATTTATGCTTAAATGATGACCAATCACATTTTCAACTTTGAACTAATCCATATAAATTTGTTCGGTCAAATGATGGTATTTTATTGATCTTTGATTACTCATGCTACACGTAGATATATTTGTTTTGACATTTTGGTCACTGCTTGTAAATTTGCACGATTTCAAATTTCATGTGAAAGCTGTTAAAAAGGATTTTAAGAAATTGTTGAAACTTCAAGAAATTGTTTTTGAAATAATTATGATGTTGATTAACTATTGATTACTCATGAATATGACTATTTCTGAAACTGACAATATGATATTTGTTTGATTGTTAACACGGTCTCAATTCAAATCCAAGAGAATTTCATTTAAAAATTGTTGAAAACAATTATGAGATAATTTGTTGAAATTTCGCAATCTGGTCTTTGACATCCAACGAGTGAATATTGAGTGAAATTTAAATTCAGATGCAGATTACACTGGTAATATAGTTGATAGAAAAATTACTAGTGGAACGTGATTAATTTTTGAAACATTCATTTGCTGCATCGTTTTTCAAAGAAAATATCTGCATATTTTTCACTTGAAATAATTTTCAAATAGCAGAATTTTTTTTATATAACCCCTTCGACAAAATCATTTTTGACCATATTTTCAGATTAGTCATTTTTATTTGATTTTAAATGACAAATTTTGACTAATCTAACTCCCTAATGATTATTGAAAAGATCAATAGTGATTGAAAAAGTGATGAGTGTCGATATTAGTCATACATTACTCAAGACAATATATTTAGAAAAATTTCTTTAGAATTTCATAACAAGAGTTATAAAAACTTTTTGTTGGGTAAAAATTCCATGATCATTTCTATTTCTATCATCTTTCTATCGACCATCACTCATCAAAATCATATATAGTATGTAAATTTGTGGTAGCTTACAAAGGAAATTATTCGTTCTTCAATTTATTATTATAAAGGAAATTATCTATGCTTCAATTTATTATATTCTCCAATAAAAATAAATATCCAAAGTATTCACTCTCATTTAAAAGTCCTCACGGTTATGCATGGGTGAATTACTTGGATTTTTGATTATGTGCTTCCATGCTCATTTAAAAGTCCTTACGGTTATGCATGTATGGAACGCATATCAAAATTAATTGATTAAATAGACAAGTTGATTCTAATCCCATTTAAAAGTCCTCACGGTCATGCGTGGTTAGAAGATACTTGATTTCATTTTTTAAATTAAATTGGAATATTACTAATCTCATTTAAAAGTCCTAACGGTTATGCATGATTAGTAGATATTTAAATTTCCTGAAATAAATATACCACAAATAGACAGAACTGTATGGTTTTTTTGATGATTTTATCCCCATCACTTCTGAAAGTGGAATATGCGTCTGACAAGGGTAATTATGATTTTTGTTTGAGTTTTATTGAAATTTGATATTTATATTCAATTGAGTTAAATGTTTGATTCATGTCTGTCACTTCATCCCTATTTCTATAACACTGTTATTCTTTTGCTGATAACAAAAGGGGGAGAGAAAAGTTAAGATTTTGTCAAACAGAATCAAGCAAAGGTCAAATAATTTTCCATTTGCATCTAGGCTCATTTATATATTTCAATTTGTATGCATATATGTAGGGGGAGTATTGTGTAGAGAGGGAGCATTTAAATAGGGGGAGAAAATTGAATGATCAAATACATTTAATACATTCAAAATCTTAAATATATGTTTGTTATCATCAAAAGGGGGAGATTGTTGAATATGCGCTTTGCGCTTATATGATTTTTGTTTGATGATAATAAACATATAACATTCATTTAAATGTATTTGGTAATGTACTATTTTGTTTTTCATAGATTAAATAAATATTTGTTGAATAAAATAAATTACACAAAATTTGAATTCAAACAGATATTTTATTCAAACAAATATCTATTACAATTTTGAATAGTACAATTTCAAGCTCTCACTATAAATATACAACTTTGATTACAATACATCACAATTTTACATTTACAGTTAACCTCACTACATATCACTCACACTCGTATTTATCTTCAACTGCATTCTAGTTTGAATCCAGCATCTGAGCAATCTGCAAAAATATTCACTAACGCGGTAAAATTGAAAAAGAAATATTTTTGCAACAGAAAATGAAATATGATTTTTTGAAACTATTATTTGCCTCAGTTATTTGGGTTGTTCGTCATTATTTAAATTTGAATTCATCATACACGAACAACTTGTGACATACACAGTGTATCACTGTATATGCCACAAGGCCGTGCACATCGATATACACTTGATAATGCTACAGAGACAGGTGAGCACAGGTCAAACCCAAATGAAAAGCCGGGTTCAACTCACGTGCAACATAAATAAAATATCGACTTCAGCACAAGGTCAAACCCGAGTTTTAAAACTGGATTCAACTCAGGCGCAAATCAAAAAGTACACATAAATGTTATGTTCAAACATGACACAGCCTCAAACCATCATCAAAGAGTGCAACAGGTTATACTGTAGGGATGAATACAACATGAAGCACAGCAACTCAAGGAGATAGTCGACCAACAGTATCAAACTCATATATGCACAACAAGTACATGAATGCGAGCTATAGGAATGCATTGAAGACCAAAACCAGGCAACAGTGAATGGGAAGACATACATGAACATGAAGATATAAACAACATCAAATTCAAGACCAAACTGCAAGTGTCGACCAAGTGACAATGCAAGCAAGATCAACACAGCAGCCAACATATTCAACAATGAACCATAGAATACAAATTATGACACAAATGCACAATAGGCCGAGCATCAAGACACAAAGCACAAGACTTCAGTAACATACTACAATGACCAAGTACAAGTGCATCAATGAATCATCAAAGAATGCAATAGTGAGGCCAGAAAATTGAAGAAAACTAGTGCAGTGATGCAAGTTCAAATATAATGAAACAACATGTACGGGACAGTGAAAAAGCATACTGGAATCGAACCAACAAGCTTCAGCATCAACATCAAACCAGAGAACATCTACAAATGGTGCCGACTACAAGTGAAAGCAAACAATACAATACTGAAGTGATGAAATGCATAAAAATCTACTGAAACCAAGATTGCACTACAGTGAATGCAGAGAACACATTGCAGTGGTACAGTGACAACATACAAATGCTTATATGAATAACCTGGGCAGATAGCATCGAAACAATGCACTATGGCCAGAGTGAAGATTATAAGACTGCAATGGATACAATAATGCCCAAGACAACTTGAACAAAGCTACTACAGGAATGCAGAAAGTGGTCGAAGCCAATTCACAAAAATATCAAAGTCAAAGAAGATTAATAAACATCAAAGACATAATGACCAAGTCACGTATCAAATTGTACGAAATTTATCAAGTCAGAGAAATTCACGAAGCCGTATTGAAAAATAGTCAAAAATGTCAAAAATTCAAGCCGAGTATATTACACCGTATTGACCAAGCAATGAATCAACACCGTGTCAACCAAGCAAGCATCGAATATACGATTGTGAACTAGTCAGAGAAATCAACAACGTCCAAGCATAATCGAACGGCCAAAGCAAATTTTTGAAACAATCGGACGAACGAAAAATAAGGAGATCGAACGCATATAAATCCCAATCATCATCGGCAATTTTACGTATCGAGTTCAAGCATCAACCCAGTAAAGCAAAAGGATAAATTACGTACCGAATAAAGGAGACGAACTCGATCCAAACTGAAGAGCCGTGAGCAAAACAGTGAGGGAATCGATCGACGAAAGCAACGAAAAAACATATATTCGATCGAACGAAAGTCGGCATCTTCAAAATTTACAAAACCCTAATTTTGAAAGCAAGGAGCAAAAGAGCAGAAGCCCTAATTTCTGAAGAAAGAGGATCGGCCACCATTTCAAAAGCCAAAAAGGAACGGGTTAAAGAAAAGAGAATAGGGCCGGCCTATTTTATTATTAAAGGCTTTAGTATATTTTTTAATTAGGGTTTAAGTGTTTATTTTTTATTGTCTTTTAATTGTTGTTTTTTACTTTTGGAATCAAAGAATTTGTAAATCACCACCTAGGGTTTAGGTAGTGTCAGATTGTCTAGTTAGAATTAGTTCAGTGAGCAGGGTGTGCGAGTTTGCAAAACTCTATAGGCGGAAGCAGTGTTTGCGAGTAAGCGAAACTCTATAGGCGGGAGCAGGGTGTGCAAGTCTAGTAGAGTGTTTGTGAGCGGGAGCAAAAGGGTCTGTGACGCAGCGGATTAATCAAAATAAACTTCAATCGGTGAAAATAGCAATCGGTGGATTGATGAATACCAAAATGCCCGAATTCGTTGATCCGAAGATACTGAATTCTAGCTATCTCAAACACGTTGATAGCGCACTATACCGTGTTCAAAGATCTACGATTCTTCGCATGTTGATCTAGCGCACTAGATTCCGTGAATCGGCTTCTACGATCGTTGAATCGAGCGCACTCGATTAACCGAAAGAGGAGATAGGAGATTACACTCAACTACCAATTTTAGAAGAAAGCACACAGCAATCAACAAGAAATTTTATTCAAAATCATCAACTCCTTTACAAATGACGCAACACAGCTATTTATAGCGTTTTACAACTGTCTCCATAAGTCGTTGACGACTCATGACCTACGACTCATCATAAGTCGTTAACGACTTAGCAACACAACATACCTATGTACATCACACGACTTACCATACAACACGACTCATCAGATACAAACGACATACGACTCATCAAATAAAAGACAACAAAAGATTACAACGCAGACGACTCAACCAGATACGACTCATCAAACAATACAGGTTACACGACTCAAGAGAAAACGACTCAAGAGAAAACGACTTAAGAACAACGGCTTACGACCCATCTTGAGTCGTAACTCGCCTCCGACCTAAGGTTTTCAACTTCTGGAATTTCTCTCTCTGCCTCTCGATAAGTCGTGGACAACTTAGTGCTGCGTCGTTAGGTCGTATAAGGCTCTTCAAACCTGAGCAACTTAAGCCCTCGTTAACTCGCAACTCTTTCCTAAGTTTATACCATTAAATTCTTAACCCTTTTCAGTAAAATTTCAATTATAACCTAAGTTTATACCATTAAATTCTTATTATAACAGTAATTTATTGAATACTTCATTTTTCCTAAATTCCTACTTGTAAAATATTCAATTCCAGTTTCTCATTTAACACTTCAACTTTTATATTTGGGTAAGTTATTTGTGTTAAGGAAATTGCAATTGAACTTATACAAGTTTAATCTCCATTCTTTTAATTAAATTTAATGTTTATCCATATTACTCTTTGTCTCATATGTATGCAAATTCATCTTTATAGCTTTGCAATTATTCTCTTATTTCAATTAGAGGTTTCAATTCATTTATTACTTAACTTTTATTTCACTAACAAATTTTAAACAATTAATTAACGGAAAAATTTAGAATTAAGTACCGGGTTAAATTTCAATTTATTTTCAAATAATAGATAAATAAGTTCTTACAACTCAATATCTCTAATTATAGTTAGAGCAATAAAAGAAATTTTTTTTAGAAAATTTCAAATAAATCTGTAGTAGAATTCACTACAGTAGCCTTTCCCCTTCGAAACCCGAAAATGAAAGTCGATGATGCGGCCGCCATCACCGAAATTATTTTCCAGCGACAAAGAGGAAAGTACAAAATTTATTCTCTCCAAAATCTTCTTTAAAACAATTCTTCCAAATTATACTAAATACTTATATAAGAAAATACTTATAAACCAAATCATTATATTTCATAAATCCTTTGAAAGCAGATTTTCAAAATCCCGGACTTAAGTTCTAAAATCTCCCATTTGATTTATTATAATTTCAACTTAGCTTCAATTTATTATAAAATATTTTTTTTTCCTAACACCCAATCTATAGCAACCATATATATATATATATATATATATCTTTATAAAATATTTTTATATATAGAAAATATAATAGGCAAAATTCTTTCATTCACCTATATTAAAACAAATATTATGTCGGTCTGTCCTATTAAGTGTTTAGAAATCCCTATTGATGACATAGCGTCCCATGCATCAACCAGAATTTATAAATACAAAGCGGAACAGATTAACACAATATAAAAATCTTTTTATTAATACTAACAAATACGCTCTCTCATATATATACACTCAGCGACTCCCATAGGATATTTCTACCCTATTAACAAAGAGTCAAACCCCACAAAGCCAAGGTTTATCGCTAAACCAAAGCTCTGATACCAGATGTAACGTCCACTCTTTCCGCACACTTTAAACCGACACTTGTCCCAATTCAAAGCATACGCAAGGGCGGATTGTTATGGGGTAAATAAGAAAAATGGAGAAGAAATAAAACGAAAATAGAATCTCACAGCGGAAGGATAAAATATAATAACAAATATACAGTTTCATAAACAGTTTACAAAAGCTTGATTCTTCTTTTACAATAAATATCAGAGTTACACATACCAATACAAGCAATGCAGCGGAATAGAAAGAGTGTGGTGCAATACTATATGTAAAATAATACCGATTCTTCGTCTTCGTCCTCCAATGCTAAAATCTGCTATCCTGAAACGCTCGGACTGACCCGAGCGAATTTGAAAAGACAAAAACACTCGAGTCAGACTAGAAAATCTTATGTGAGTTAAATAAACAGAAATAAATATGAGTACAGTAACTCAAGAGATGCTCGGGATTTACATCTCCTAAGGATCCGTTAAACTATTTACTATGTAGTATATTGCGCTATTATAATAGTGTCTAATTGTAAAATAAACTTACTTTTAAATAGCGTTAAGGCTTTACATTTTCCACCTTAACACGTAAAATGCCAATAGTCTATACAGTACCGTAATACCTCCTGATCGGGAAGCTACCAGAGGATACTCCATAGGTACGACACAAATAGAAACTCGTAGTAAAGGCTCGATATGGTAGGTGACACGGCACAACTAGGCAATGCCAGGGTAGATATACCAATTGCTATCCAGGCTGGTGGAAACGCGTAGCCGCAGTTACCGCCCACCTCGGACTAACTCCCCAAAATCAAAATATAGAAGTGGCCACTGAATCAAATCCAAGTCAAAGTATAATATCGAAGAGGAGCGTCCGATCAGAGGAATGACCTCATTGGCCTGAGAATCGCTCCTGTTTTAGCCACCTTATGCCAACTCACGGGAGTTGGGTCCACGTATTTACCTTACAGGAAACGTCGCCACCACCTACTTCATTCTGGAATCTCCACCGCGTACACGGTTAGTCAAAGTGGTTTTCGGTATCGACAGAGAGTATGTCCATATCCGATCCCGGTCTCTTTGCCAACCAATCGTTATTATAACACCGTGGTCATTTAAAAATAGTTTATACTTTTAAAACCAAAATAAAATCCATTTCAAAACCATAATATTACGATATCATTTCTTCTTTAAAACCCAAAAAGATTCATTTTGATATTATTTTCATAAAACCCAAATCAATGATATCATTTCCCAAATATAAATCTTTTCCAAAAATTATGCCACTTTTAAAATTTATAATTCCTTGTAACCAAATATTTGAACATTAACTTTCAACATAATACTTCGAAATCCATAGTTTTTAAAACCATTACTTTCAAAACTAAATGGTTTGGATATTCAACAATATATAAAATAAGTGATTTAACTTTATGGTTACTTTGTACGGAAAATAATTTACATGGCTTTGTGAATATTTCTTTACTCAATGTTAAAACCATAATCCAAAATATTATTTCAAGTCCCAACCATTCCAATTTTATATATTTTTATATCCATCTTGAGGGTTAATATTTCAACTAAAGTTGGATTTTTATTCTTTCAACAAATCAAATGTTCTATTAATTAGTTTTGAACATTCACATAAAATCCATAAATAATAAGACTTCAATTTCTAGTAATAAAATATATATATTTTCCAATTCAAATTATACTAGAATATTCATTTCAATTTATTTTGGGAAAAATCCAATTGTAAATATACTATCTTAAAATTTCCAACCTAACATTTAAACATAGGATATAAATTATCAAACTCCATTTTCTAAATTTTCTTCCATTTTAATAAAGAGATTTATACACCTTTTTATTTCAAAATTTTCAACTTCATATGTATATAAATATGGAAGAAAACATTTATTCAGTATAAAATTTAAGATTTTTATAAACCGTATTCCATCCAAACCATAGAAATCTCATTAAAAATAGTTATATATAGACCGCGGTGCCTGTATATAGTTTTCTATCCTATGGTCAAGTGATACGGATATTTATCATTTCAATCCGCAATTTAAAAAATAAAACTGCGGTTGTATATCATTTCAAACCGCAATCCCGAATGAAATGTAAATGCATACTAACTTGCAGTTTAATGATATCCAAATAAAACATTCATTCAACAACACATCCATCATCCAATCACACATCGATCAATATCAATCAATAACAATTATATATGTGATCATATATAACAGGTGATAACTGGCAGTTTATTCAAATTAAATTTATCAACTATTAATCTAACAGTTTATTCAGTAATAATTTATACAACTGTTAACTAGCAATTCATATGCAACAATAATTTCCAACAGTCAATTAATACGCAATAAATCAATTAAATTAACAGTTAAATTTAATAAAATGCAATTCAACAGATATGAATGAAATAAACATGCCAGATACCCATAAATAAATTTCTATTCATTTCTAAAACTTATTTAACAAACATAAAAGCTTCTAGTAATTGTGAGTGGGTTAAAACACTCACCTTTTGAATTTAAATCGAATTTAAAATTCGATTTAAACCCAAAAATTCGCCCGTCTCGGAATTCGTCCAAACCAGCGTCATCAAGTCCGGAATTAAATTACGATCCTAACAAAAGAAATTTTGTGTGAATCCGACTTCGTATGAGAAAGTTATGGCGAAAAATGATGATTGAATTCAAATTGAAAAATAAATAGAAACGACACACAATTAACAACTTACTACGCCACGTCACCTTCTCTCCCAGGCTTCACGCGCAGGCACTAATTTGCACGCAACAGAGAGAAACGAACCCAACACGTCCCTTTTTGACCAAAATCCGACCGTCGATTCGACCAACGAACCATATAGATCTAACCCCCTCAGTCCCCTCTCCAATACCCAGAAACCGTTTCTCGATCCGATGAAGTTTTGTGCGATGATGATGAACGGTTTTGGGGCTGTTTGAATTTATTCTGGATGAACGACAGCTCCAATTGAAAAACGAATTGCACCATGAGATTACGCGTATCGAAAACATCAACATAAATTTTTTTGAAAATTTTCTGAGGTGTTTGAATTTTCACTGAATTTTGCAATTTGAAATTGGATCTGAGATGTATACATTGAGGAAGAAAGAAGGTTGAAGAAAATGAACGTACAACAGATGAAAAAAGAAGGGAGCTAGGGTTTATAACTGTATATTTATAGATAGGCTAGAGGTAGGGTAGCTAGACTGGATACGCGAACGTACGGAATAAACTATGGCCCAAAAATGGCTATTTTTAATATTTATTAAATAAATTAAAATAAATTATAAATCCAGTTTTTATGTTTCAACTTCTAATATTGGCCAAATTTTGTGACTTATATAATTCAAACAATCCCAAATGGTTTTCCAAGCTTGGATGTGAATTAAAATTTATAAGTATATCAATTTTGCAGTGTTAATTTCTGCGTTTTCTTATTATTTGGGAATTATAAATTTTATTCGCAAAAACCCAATTATTAAATCATATACTCTTATACTCTCACTTAAATCCAATTAGATAAATAGATTTGACTTCCATTCCAACTCATTTGATTGCAAATAAACTTTTTACCATAAATAAAATTCCAAATTATTAATAACTTTATTCCCATTTCCTTTACACACAAACATCGTATTATAAAGGTATCTACATTATTCTCCATTGGTTTGCCTTAACTTATTTAAGGTAACCTTACATTAATATCTATTGCTATGTTTTCAAATTATTCTTCCCTCATTCTTCTTTACTATTATTAATTCCAATCTTAACGAATTCAACATTATAAGTTTGATAAATTTATTAAATTCACTCAATTGTTTACAAATTCCATTTTAAATTCAATAACGTAATATTTTACGTTTAATTCTATTTTATTTGTAGTAAATACCCTTTGTTGGATTTAATATTCAAATTATAAATAAAATCTTGCTTTCTAAAGTTATATCAACAATGGTCCAACTAAATTTGAATTAGCTTTAACTTTATTTTATGGAATTAACTATTGCAATAAATCCAAATTGATAAATAAGGCTTGATTCCTATATTAACTACTTTGGTTCCAATTAACCTTTTATGGTGAATATGAATTTCAAGGTATAATTGAAATCTTTATATCCATTTGATTTCACTGTTTCATTTTTATTATTAAATCCATTATAGCCAAATGCATGAAATTAATATACACAAATATTTTAAATCCCAACTTAAGTTTTACTTAACGTATAAATAAACGTTTAAATTTTCTTAATTGCAATAACTCAATTACCTTCATTCTTTTTATTCACGTAGCCAAATCTTGATTTAAAATCTTTACTATAACCCATAGTCTTATTAAAATAGGAATTTACACTACCTGTAACGTTAATTTCCATCAGTAAAGATCTTACACCCTTTGTTCCATAGATTTAGATTTCACAAATTTAGCTACTGCATTAATTCTTATTTATATAACATAAATGTTCATATACTTTGAATTCATTCCCAATTCACCAACTCAATTAATTATGCTTTACAAATGTGTTTCCAATATATAGGTATTTTATACTAATTGTTATCATACCCATAATTACACGCTTATAACTAATTCCCACATTTGCATAAATTTATTAAGTTAGAATGTTTATTAAGGTTTATGCATTTCCAACTTGTACTGATTTTACACAATTATTATGATTTCTCACAGAACGTTAAATTTATTAAATGACCATTTATTATAATTTAATTCCCTTAATTGAATCAATTGCTTATTATTATATATATTCTTTTCATTCTACCATTCCTTCCCATTATAAATTCATTAACGTATTTACACATCTCTATCTTTCAAATATCAATAACCAAACTTGATTACAAACACTGTCCTTATCAATCTTCATAAATTTGTTCAGATCTATACTCCTTTATATAATTAGAGTTTATGTCTCTATTAGATTTCTTTTCACTACAGGCATAAATTATTACTATCTTACTAATTACATCTTTGTATTAATGAACACCATTCAAGTTAATATTTGTACTACATTCACAGATTCAACATTTGTTGTTTCTTAAAATTAACTTTAAATCAAATTGTGACAATTTGCATTATCCACATTTATCGTCATAAAATCTAATTTACAAGCCTATACTTAATTATTACCCTACAATACGTTTACGTTACTATAATATCCACTCTTCCGTTACTACGTTTCTATAAATTTATTCGTTTATAAATTTATTGTCTGAAAGTTCTCCTTTTATTGACTAGACACAACAATAACCAAAATAATTAATTAGATTCATTTATATACATTAGATAAATGGGTACACTTCTGCAATAATCCTATAAATGAAAATATTTTGGTGCATAAATTTCTACATACTTAGTGCATTCATTTATTAAATTACAAATTTCCTCAATCCACATAAATCACCCATTCACATAGTTTAATTTAGCGTTTATTTAAATCTTCGTTTATACATTTAGAGTTTCTACTAAATTGAATTACACAACTTATGAACTTTAACAAATTTAGTTCACTTAATAAATTTTCTAATGTTTATTAAATTGCAATCCAATCCAGTTATCATTTCATTAATACCATTTAATCAGCTAATTATAACTAATAGCCACCCACCAATTTACGTTAATTCAATCCATGCCATATAAGTATTTAATTGTCAACATTAAATTACAATCACTATATCAATTTCTACATTTATTCTTAAACAAATTAAAATTTATATCAAATTAATTTATTAAATATTATTAATTCACGGGTCGTTACACTCTCCCCCACTCAAAACTTTTCGTCCCCGAAAAGGAAAAGAAGGGAGAAGGAAGAATAAAATAGTGCATCTTATTTCAAATATTAACTTATAAACAATATTTTACTGGATTAATTCCCTTTAATGAAATACACTTGTTTTATAATCATTATATCCTTTAATACTTGAATTATTAAAGTTGGAAAAATATTTTCACAAAATTCTAAGTCCAAAATTTTCTGAAAATTTTGGCAGAGTCTCCTTTGTACGGAGGGACTCTGGAGAAAATATAATATCCAACTATACAAATATATTACACATATTATCCAAATAAAATATCCCACATGGGAAAATATATAAAACAGCGCTTTAAACGTAATCCGAAAACGTACCTATTTGTCGGGCAATACGCTTATATTTTTATGGAACCAAAGCAATAGCAGTGGCTTCCATCACCTGTATTCACTTATATAATCTAAAAGTTAAATATTTATTTTACAGTGAAATGTTTGGGTAGATTCAATCCTTCATATCCAATCAATTGCAACAACCATACATTTTAACAAACAGCACACACCACAACAAACAGTCGTTCAATCCAACAAACAATCAGTTGTTCGGGTTCAAATTTTTGAAATCATACATCAACCAAACAATTCAAACCAACATCAAGATAGCTTATTATACATTTATTTCATAATTCAGTGGTTAAATTTTCTTTCCTTCATTTACGGAGGAATTTCTTTGTTTCTTACAAGTTTTATTTTCCAACTATCACAAAATTCATTATATTTGTATTTCCTTTTTATTACTTAAGTTTATAAAATAAATTCTCGTTAATAACAACAATTATTTGAATATCTTCATTTCCTTACTCTTCACTTGTAAGATTTCCCTTAAATTCTAAATCTGCTAACATTCATTCTTATAAGTGGAAGTTTTTATTTATCCATTGACTATGAATTGCAGTCATTTAATTTTTCCTATTTTCCATTATATTAGAATAGGGAAAATTAAAACATACTTAAGTCAATAATCATACAATCAATTCTTATTTTGAATTTCATTTTATATACTTAGGTTCATATCATCTATTAATAATTCTTAACCCTTTTCAGTAAAATTTCAATTATAACCTAAGTTTATACCATTAAATTCTTATTATAACAGTAATTTATTGAATACTTCATTTTTCCTAAATTCCTACTTGTAAAATATTCAATTCCAGTTTCTCATTTAACACTTCAACTTTTATATTTGGGTAAGTTATTTATGTTAAGGAAATTGCAATTGAACTTATACAAGTTTAATTTCCATTCTTTTAATTAAATTTAATGTTTATCCATATTACTCTTTGTCTCATATGTATGCAAATTCATCTTTATAGCTTTGCAATTATTCTCTTATTTCAATTAGAGGTTTCAATTCATTTATTACTTAACTTTTATTTCACTAACAAATTTTAAACAATTAATTAACGGAAAAATTTAGAATTAAGTACCGGGTTAAATTTCAATTTATTTTCAAATAATAGATAAATAAGTTCTTACAACTCAATATCTCTAATTATAGTTAGAGCAATAAAAGAAATTTTTTTTAGAAAATTTCAAATAAATCTGTAGTAGAATTCACTACAGTAGCCTTTCCCCTTCGAAACCCGAAAATGAAAGTCGATGAAGCGGCCGCCATCACCGAAATTATTTTCCAGCGACAGAGAGGAAAGTACAAAATTTATTCTCTCCAAAATCTTCTTTAAAACAATTCTTCCAAATTATACTAAATACTTATATAAGAAAATACTTATAAACCAAATCATTATATTTCATAAATCCTTTGAAAGCAGATTTTCAAAATCCCGGACTTAAGTTCTAAAATCTCCCATTTGATTTATTATAATTTCAACTTAGCTTCAATTTATTATAAAATATTTTTTTTTCCTAACACCCAATCTATAGCAACCATATATATATATCTTTATAAAATATTTTTATATATAGAAAATATAATAGGCAAAATTCTTTCATTCACCTATATTAAAACAAATATTATGTCGGTCTGTCCTATTAAGTGTTTAGAAATCCCTATTGATGACATAGCGTCCCATGCATCAACCAGAATTTATAAATACAAAGCGGAACAGATTAACACAATATAAAAATCTTTTTATTAATACTAACAAATACGCTCTCTCATATATATACACTCAGCGACTCCCATAGGATATTTCTACCCTATTAACAAAGAGTCAAACCCCACAAAGCCAAGGTTTATCGCTAAACCAAAGCTCTGATACCAGATGTAACGTCCACTCTTTCCGCACACTTTAAACCGACACTTGTCCCAATTCAAAGCATACGCAAGGGCGGATTGTTATGGGGTAAATAAGAAAAATGGAGAAGAAATAAAACGAAAATAGAATCTCACAGCGGAAGGATAAAATATAATAACAAATATACAGTTTCATAAACAGTTTACAAAAGCTTGATTCTTCTTTTACAATAAATATCAGAGTTACACATACCAATACAAGCAATGCAGCGGAATAGAAAGAGTGTGGTGCAATACTATATGTAAAATAATACTGATTCTTCGTCTTCGTCCTCCAATGCTAAAATCTGCTATCCTGAAACGCTCGGACTGACCCGAGCGAATTTGAAAAGACAAAAACACTCGAGTCAGACTAGAAAATCTTATGTGAGTTAAATAAACAGAAATAAATATGAGTACAGTAACTCAAGAGATGCTCGGGATTTACATCTCCTAAGGATCCGTTAAACTATTTACTATGTAGTATATTGCGCTATTATAATAGTGTCTAATTGTAAAATAAACTTACTTTTAAATAGCGTTAAAGCTTTACATTTTCCACCTTAACACGTAAAATGCCAATAGTCTATACAGTACCGTAATACCTCCTGATCGGGAAGCTACCAGAGGATACTCCATAGGTACGACACAAATAGAAACTCGTAGTAAAGGCTCGATATGGTAGGTGACACGGCACAACTAGGCAATGCCAGGGTAGATATACCAATTGCTATCCAGGCTGGTGGAAACGCGTAGCCGCAGTTACCGCCCACCTCGGACTAACTCCCCAAAATCAAAATATAGAAGTGGCCACTGAATCAAATCCAAGTCAAAGTATAATATCGAAGAGGAGCGTCCGATCAGAGGAATGACCTCATTGGCCTGAGAATCGCTCCTGTTTTAGCCACCTTATGCCAACTCACGGGAGTTGGGTCCACGTATTTACCTTACAGGAAACGTCGCCACCACCTACTTCATTCTGGAATCTCCACCGCGTACACGGTTAGTCAAAGTGGTTTTCGGTATCGACAGAGAGTATGTCCATATCCGATCCCGGTCTCTTTGCCAACCAATCGTTATTATAACACCGCGGTCATTTAAAAATAGTTTATACTTTTAAAACCAAAATAAAATCCATTTCAAAACCATAATATTACGATATCATTTCTTCTTTAAAACCCAAAAAGATTCATTTTGATATTATTTTCATAAAACCCAAATCAATGATATCATTTCCCAAATATAAATCTTTTCCAAAAATTATGCCACTTTTAAAATTTATAATTCCTTGTAACCAAATATTTGAACATTAACTTTCAACATAATACTTCGAAATCCATAGTTTTTAAAACCATTACTTTCAAAACTAAATGGTTTGGATATTCAACAATATATAAAATAAGTGATTTAACTTTATGGTTACTTTGTACGGAAAATAATTTACATGGCTTTGTGAATATTTCTTTACTCAATGTTAAAACCATAATCCAAAATATTATTTCAAGTCCCAACCATTCCAATTTTATATATTTTTATATCCATCTTGAGGGTTAATATTTCAACTAAAGTTGGATTTTTATTCTTTCAACAAATCAAATGTTCTATTAATTAGTTTTGAACATTCACATAAAATCCATAAATAATAAGACTTCAATTTCTAGTAATAAAATATATATATTTTCCAATTCAAATTATACTAGAATATTCATTTCAATTTATTTTGGGAAAAATCCAATTGTAAATATACTATCTTAAAATTTCCAACCTAACATTTAAACATAGGATATAAATTATCAAACTCCATTTTCTAAATTTTCTTCCATTTTAATAAAGAGATTTATACACCTTTTTATTTCAAATTTTTCAACTTCATATGTATATAAATATGGAAGAAAACATTTATTCAGTATAAAATTTAAGATTTTTATAAACCGTATTCCATCCAAACCATAGAAATCTCATTAAAAATAGTTATATATAGACCGCGGTGCCTGTATATAGTTTTCTATCCTATGGTCAAGTGATACGGATATTTATCATTTCAATCCGCAATTTAAAAAATAAAACTGCGGTTGTATATCATTTCAAACCGCAATCCCGAATGAAATGTAAATGCATACTAACTTGCAGTTTAATGATATCCAAATAAAACATTCATTCAACAACACATCCATCATCCAATCACACATCGATCAATATCAATCAATAACAATTATATATGTGATCATATATAACAGGTGATAACTGGCAGTTTATTCAAATTAAATTTATCAACTATTAATCTAACAGTTTATTCAGTAATAATTTATACAACTGTTAACTAGCAATTCATATGCAACAATAATTTCCAACAGTCAATTAATACGCAATAAATCAATTAAATTAACAGTTAAATTTAATAAAATGCAATTCAACAGATATGAATGAAATAAACATGCCAGATACCCATAAATAAATTTCTATTCATTTCTAAAACTTATTTAACAAACATAAAAGCTTCTAGTAATTGTGAGTGGGTTAAAACACTCACCTTTTGAATTTAAATCGAATTTAAAATTCGATTTAAACCCAAAAATTCACCCGTCTCGGAATTCGTCCAAACCAGCGTCATCAAGTCCGGAATTAAATTACGATCCTAACAAAAGAAATTTCGTGTGAATCCGACTTCGTATGAGAAAGTTATGGCGAAAAATGATGATTGAATTCAAATTGAAAAACAAATAGAAACGACACACAATTAACAACTTACTACGCCACGTCACCTTCTCTCCCAGGCTTCACGCGCAGGCACCAATTTGCACGCAACAGAGAGAAACGAACCCAACACGTCCCTTTTTGACCAAAATCCGACCGTCGATTCGACCAACGAACCATATAGATCTAACCCCCTCAGTCCCCTCTCCAATACCCAGAAACCGTTTCTCGATCCGATGAAGTTTTGTGCGATGATGATGAACGGTTTTGGGGCTGTTTGAATTTATTCTGGATGAACGACAGCTCCAATTGAAAAACGAATTTCACCATGAGATTACGCGTATCGAAAACATCAACATAAATTTTTTTGAAAATTTTCTGAGGTGTTTGAATTTTCACTGAATTTTGCAATTTGAAATTGGATCTGAGATGTATACATTGAGGAAGAAAGAAGGTTGAAGAAAATGAACGTACAACAGATGAAAAAAGAAGGGAGCTAGGGTTTATAACTGTATATTTATAGATAGGCTAGAGGTAGGGTAGCTAGACTGGATACGCGAACGTACGGAATAAACTGTGGCCCAAAAATGGCTATTTTTAATATTTATTAAATAAATTAAAATAAATTATAAATCCAGTTTTTATGTTTCAACTTCTAATATTGGCCAAATTTTGTGACTTATATAATTCAAACAATCCCAAATGGTTTTCCAAGCTTGGATGTGAATTAAAATTTATAAGTATATCAATTTTGCAGTGTTAATTTCTGCGTTTTCTTATTATTTGGGAATTATAAATTTTATTCGCAAAAACCCAATTATTAAATCATATACTCTTATACTCTCACTTAAATCCAATTAGATAAATAGATTTGACTTCCATTCCAACTCATTTGATTGCAAATAAACTTTTTACCATAAATAAAATTCCAAATTATTAATAACTTTATTCCCATTTCCTTTACACACAAACATCGTATTATAAAGGTATCTACATTATTCTCCATTGGTTTGCCTTAACTTATTTAAGGTAACCTTACATTAATATCTATTGCTATGTTTTCAAATTATTCTTCCCTCATTCTTCTTTACTATTATTAATTCCAATCTTAACGAATTCAACATTATAAGTTTGATAAATTTATTAAATTCACTCAATTGTTTACAAATTCCATTTTAAATTCAATAACGTAATATTTTACGTTTAATTCTATTTTATTTGTAGTAAATACCCTTTGTTGGATTTAATATTCAAATTATAAATAAAATCTTGCTTTCTAAAGTTATATCAACAATGGTCCAACTAAATTTGAATTAGCTTTAACTTTATTTTATGGAATTAACTATTGCAATAAATCCAAATTGATAAATAAGGCTTGATTCCTATATTAACTACTTTGGTTCCAATTAACCTTTTATGGTGAATATGAATTTCAAGGTATAATTGAAATCTTTATATCCATTTGATTTCACTGTTTCATTTTTATTATTAAATCCATTATAGCCAAATGCATGAAATTAATATACACAAATATTTTAAATCCCAACTTAAGTTTTACTTAACGTATAAATAAACGTTTAAATTTTCTTAATTGCAATAACTCAATTACCTTCATTCTTTTTATTCACGTAGCCAAATCTTGATTTAAAATCTTTACTATAACCCATAGTCTTATTAAAATAGGAATTTACACTACCTGTAACGTTAATTTCCATCAGTAAAGATCTTACACCCTTTGTTCCATAGATTTAGATTTCACAAATTTAGCTACTGCATTAATTCTTATTTATATAACATAAATGTTCATATACTTTGAATTCATTCCCAATTCACCAACTCAATTAATTATGCTTTACAAATGTGTTTCCAATATATAGGTATTTTATACTAATTGTTATCATACCCATAATTACACGCTTATAACTAATTCCCACATTTGCATAAATTTATTAAGTTAGAATGTTTATTAAGGTTTATGCATTTCCAACTTGTACTGATTTTACACAATTATTATGATTTCTCACAGAACGTTAAATTTATTAAATGACCATTTATTATAATTTAATTCCCTTAATTGAATCAATTGCTTATTATTATATATATTCTTTTCATTCTACCATTCCTTCCCATTATAAATTCATTAACGTATTTACACATCTCTATCTTTCAAATATCAATAATCAAACTTGATTACAAACACTGTCCTTATCAATCTTCATAAATTTGTTCAGATCTATACTCCTTTATATAATTAGAGTTTATGTCTCTATTAGATTTCTTTTCACTACAGGCATAAATTATTACTTTCTTACTAATTACATCTTTGTATTAATGAACACCATTCAAGTTAATATTTGTACTACATTCACAGATTCAACATTTGTTTGTTTCTTAAAATTAACTTTAAATCAAATTGTGACAATTTGCATTATCCACATTTATCGTCATAAAATCTAATTTACAAGCCTATACTTAATTATTACCCTACAATACGTTTACATTACTATAATATCCACTCTTCCGTTACTACGTTTCTATAAATTTATTCGTTTATAAATTTATTGTCTGAAAGTTCTCCTTTTATTGACTAGACACAACAATAACCAAAATAATTAATTAGATTCATTTATATACATTAGATAAATGGGTACACTTCTGCAATAATCCTATAAATGAAAATATTTTGGTGCATAAATTTCTACATACTTAGTGCATTCATTTATTAAATTACAAATTTCCTCAATCCACATAAATCACCCATTCACATAGTTTAATTTAGCGTTTATTTAAATCTTCGTTTATACATTTAGAGTTTCTACTAAATTGAATTACACAACTTATAAACTTTAACAAATTTAGTTCACTTAATAAATTTTCTAATGTTTATTAAATTGCAATCCAATCCAGTTATCATTTCATTAATACCATTTAATCAGCTAATTATAACTAATAGCCACCCACCAATTTACGTTAATTCAATCCATGCCATATAAGTATTTAATTGTCAACATTAAATTACAATCACTATATCAATTTCTACATTTATTCTTAAACAAATTAAAATTTATATCAAATTAATTTATTAAATATTATTAATTCACAGGTCGTTACAGGCGGTAACTCCTTAGGCAACTCCTCTGGAAATACATCTTCAAACTCTTTCAAAACTGGCTTTGCTTCTTCTGGAATTTCAACCTCTTCTCTACTCTCTCGCCCAATCAACAAATAGAGTTCAGGCTCATCTTCAACTTCCTTAACAAACTCCTTCAAAGCCAACAGAGTTTTCAATTCCTCAATCTCCTCCAGCTTGCTCTCCTTCTGTTGTTGCTTCTTAGGAACTAAAGTGATTTTAGTACCTTCGAACATAAAACTGTAACTATTAGCACGACCATCATGTTGCACCGCTCTATCAAACTGCCATGGTCTGTCCAACAACAGATGACACACATCCATGTCTACAACGTCACACCAAATTTCATCTTTGTACTTCTTCCCAATAGAAAAATTAACACAAGCCCTTCGACACACCTTCACTTCACCACCCTTCCTTAACCATGCTAGCTTGTACGGTTTAGGATGCTTCTCAGTTTTCAAATTCAACTTCCTTACTGCTTCTGTAGAGATAATATTATCACAGCTTCCAGCATCAATAACAAACTTGCAAACCTTTCCCAGAATAGTGCATGTCGACTGAAAAATATTGCTCCTCAACCAACTAGAATCTTCCTCTTGCTTTGGTGTAAGACATGACCTCCTCATCATAAGATTACAACCTTCATCTCCAGATAATTCTTCTTCCTCCTCAACATAAGGTGTATTTGAACACTCTGCCTCCTCACCATCATCCTCCTCAACTTCTGCAACCATTGCTCTCTTCTTCGGCTTCGGACATTCATTGCTTTTGTGACCCAACTCTTGACAATTGTAACATTTGAAACCACTGCTAACCTTTGCCTTCTCACCCTCCTTCACTACTGGCTTATTGACAGGTTTAGGAACATTAGAACTCCCACTAACACCCTTCGCTTGATTATTGGAATTAGTAAACACACCACCTCCACGCCTTCCTTGCTTCTCCCAAGCCAACGCTTTCTGATATGCCTCCGCTACAGATCTAGGATCAAACATATTAACCATATCCTGGATCTGCATTCTCAATCCCCCAATGAATCTAGCAGTTAGCTGTTCTTCCGTTTCCATAATATCATTCCTGGCAATGAGTTGGTAAAATTCATCAGCATAATCACTAACAGACTTCGTCCCTTGCCTCAGATTCTGCAACCTCTGGTACATAAGTGATTGATAGTTGTATGGTAAGAATGTAGCTCGCATCAACTTCTTCATCTTCTCCCATGAATCAATCTTTGACTTTCCCATTCTCTCTCTCGTAAGTTTAGTTTGCTGCCACCATGCCAAAGCTCTCCCCCTCAACCTAGTAGCAACTAGCTTCACCCGTCTATTCTCCGGAACCTCCTTGAAATCAAAGATTTCCTCAACATTAGACAACCAATCTAAAAATTCCTCAGCTACCATTCCGCCTTTAAACTCCGGAATTTCCATCTTCATTCCTGATTCCCAACGTCGATCATCATCAATAACCCGATACTGACGTTGTCCCTGATCTCTATCTCTGTAATGAATACTTCCTCTTTCACCATCAAACTCCTCATCAAAGTCTGATGCATATCGTTGTCGTTCTCGTCCTCCAACATATCTACCACCACTCCTACTACCAACATCCCGTCTATCATGATCATCAACATTCCTCCTACTTCGATTGTCAACACTCCTAGGCTCTTGACTTTCTCTCCTCTCCCGTTCTGAATGTGATGACACTCTACTACCCCCACGGATGGATTCAGGTGAATTTCTTCTTCTACTTTGATTCATATCAATCATAAGCTTCTCCAACCTACCAATGCCTTCATCAATCTTCTCACGCATACGTTGTTCCATTTGATCGGCCTCTTCTCTCCGATATAAAGCTTCAACATTTTGATGGCGGTTAGCTCTCCTTGGCGGCATGATTGAAATTCACAAAATTTCAACAAATCGATACCAAAGTGATACTTCACAAGCAAATCACGGCTTCACAAGCTTCTACACAACTTCACAAGGCTCGGCCTTAACTCCTTAGCTCGAAACAAGCTTCCAATGATCCTCCCTAGGCTCGGCTACTTCACTAGTATACACGGCCTACTTCAAATTCAAACACTTTCAACACTTTGATCCAAAATGGAATGGATCGAAAGTTCTCCCTCTTGTTGCAACTTCAATATGAACACGATGAACAACTTCAAACTTCAACACTTGGCTCCAAGACCCGATTTAGCTATGATTAGCTAAAACAAGCTCTGATACCAAAACTGACGCAGCGGATTAATCAAAATAAACTTCTATCGGTGAAAATAGCAATCGGTGGATTGATGAATACCAAAATGCCCGAATTCGTTGATCCGAAGATACCGAATTCTAGCTATCTCAAACAGGTTGATAGCGCACTATACCGTGTTCAAAGATCTACGATTCTTCACATGTTGATCTAGCGCACTAGATTCCGTGAATCGGCTTCTACGATCGTTGAATCGAGCGCACTCGATTAACCGAAAGAGGAGATAGGAGATTACACTCAACCACCAATTTTAGATGAAAGCACACAGCAATCAACAAGAAATTTTATTCAAAATCATCAACTCCTTTACAAATGACGCAACACAGCTATTTATAGCGTTTTACAACTGTCTCCATAAATCGTTGACGACTCATGACCTACGACTCATCATAAGTCGTTAACGACTTAGCAACACAACATACTTATGTACATCACACGACTTACCATACAACACGACTCATCAGATACAAATGACATACGACTCATCAAATAAAAGACAACAAACAGATTACAACGCAGACGACTCAACCAGATACGACTCATCAAACAATACAGGTTACACGATTCAAGAGCAAACGACTCAAGAACAACGGCTTACGACCCATCTTGAGTCGTAACTCGCCTCCGACCTAAGGTTTTCAACTTCTGGAATTTCTCTCTCTGCCTCTCGATAAGTCGTGGACGACTTAGTGCTGTGTCGTTAGGTCGTATAAGACTCTTCAAACCTGAGCAACTTAAGCCCTCGTTAACTCGCAACTCTTTCCTCCAGGCTTTGTTAAGTCGTAGATGACTTAAAACCATGTCGTTAACTCGTAGCTTCTTTCCTCGTGGATCTTTAGGTCGTAGCTTCTCTGACTCGTCCCCCTTTACTTTGTTAAGTCGTGGACGACTTAGAGTCTTTTCCTTAGGTCATGAGCATTGTTCCTTAAGTCGGCAACGACTTAAAATTTCCGAACGAGTTAGCTTCGTAGCTTCCTCCACACGACCTAGAGCGAAGTTAACTCGTGTTGCCTTCCCCTGTGACTTCTTAGGTCGGAAACGACTTACAAGTGAATCGTTGAGTCGTGTACGACTCATCAAACTCGAACGACTCAGGTTCCCTTTAAGTCGTAACTTCTTTGCACTCTTCTCGTTAAGTCGCAAACGACTTAAAATCACTTCGTTAGGTCGCAAACCATTAGAATTAAGTCGCAGTTCCTTTTCCTTAACTCGCGAACTGCCTTCTTTAAGTCGTGAACGACTTATCTCCTGTGCTGCATCACCTTGTGACTCCTTCACCTGACTCGTGCACGGCTTACGAGTTAAAACCGTAACTCCTTTAGGTTGTGAATGCTCTATCCTCTGAACTTCTGTAGATCGTGCTGCATCAGTCTGCGAGTCTAGTAGAGTGTTTGTAAGCGGGATACTGTTTAATTCTAATAGAAATCTGGGAATGCAGCAGTAGGCAGGGGTTGCCGAAGCTGGGTAAATTTTGTGTGTGATTTACTTTTCAGCATATTTATTTCTGCAGTTTATTTCTGTGTTTAATTCGAGAAAATTTGCTATAACCCTATTCACCCCTCCCCTCTAGGGTTAATCTAGATCCTACACTAAGTCATCATGCGATTCGAATAGGTCGAATCGTCTCTGGTTCTTCTTACTCGATTCGTTCAACATGAAGATGGATGAGAAGGGAAAGTTTTTCTCGAGTGATCAAGATTGATTATCGAACGGGGGGAAATTCGATTCACTCAGATTTCTTTTTTTTTATAGAAAAATGGACCGAGGAAAATGAACTTGTGATGCTCTATGAAGGGAAAGGGTATGTGGGTTATAACTGGGAATGGTGTCGTGTACGGTAAGCTAAGGTTTTGATTTAACAGATTAAAATATTTAATTATAAATATCTCACTTTACCCCGTTCGAACTTCAAACCACCATCGCGGCGTGCCGCTAGGCTATTATAAAGTTTTACCCACATTCCGAACACAATGGAACGTGTTTCGGAAGCTAATTTGATCGTATGTGGGAGTTAGCTTTTAAACTGATTTAAAAATATTAAATTATCGGTTTTAAATTTCAGCGCGTTTCTCACCCGTACAAGCAAACGGTCAATCCAAACGCTATGAAAATTGAAATCCCATAATAACTAACTATTACGGATCCAATGGAACTGGTTTCGTCCAAATCCGAGATTGTGCCTCGGAAGGCTATTTTTAAATTCAATTTAAACGATATATTATTAAAACTGAACAAATTACCTTTAAATTAAATTTTAACCATTCTATTATCTTCAGTATTATCATTATAAATTTTATAAACCTTCAGATTACTTAAACAGGCTTAGAAATATTAGATTCAACAATTTACCCAATCTTCCATTATAAAAATCAATATTTAAACTATATAATTCAATGATTTAATTATCAAGTAAATATTGATATCAGGAATTCAAGTTAAAATTAACTTTTAAATATTTCAAAATCAATTAACAATTCCAATTTAAATTATTGAAAATTCTGGGTCATCACATGTTCCATTGTGTTCGGAATGCGGGTTGAACCTTATTAACGCTTGTCGGCATGTCGGATTCGGGGTTCAAGATTTCGCATTATGCGTAACGAGATATTTTCATATTTAATTATATAAATATCAAGTGTATTCGAGAAGCCATTCCTATCTTTATTTTACGGCTTCGCTCTCTCTATCTTCCAGCAGAAAAATCGAAATCAAAGAAACAAAAAAAATTTGGCTGAAGCCGGCCTCCTCGAAATCGAAAATCATTTACAAAACGAAATTCGAAATCTCGTTCAAATCGTGACTTTTCTTTTCTTCTTCCCTCAGTTATAAGCAAATGGAAGCCGAGCTCTCTTGTTCTAAAAAAAAAGAGGCCGAAAACTAAAAAAAGGGAAAGAAAATCGAAGTTATTCGATTTCGTGAAAAATCACGATTCAGGGCCGCAACTTCGAGTTCTTTCGATCACGAATAGGGATGGCCGAAATCGCCCTCACATCATTCAACGTTGGGGTTGCCGTAGATCTTGGGGGAGATTCGATGGACTTTGGGGCGACTGCGAGCTTACGTGGCTAGGTGAGCGCACGAGGCGAGGTGGGCGGCCGACGCGACGATCGAGAAAAGGGTCGCCTCTAGGGCTTTGGCGATAGGGTCGGGAAAATTAGGTCTGTTGTTTTTTTCCTTCTTCTGTAAAAAATTTGGTTTGTAGATAGAAGGATCAAATTAAATAGGAATGTTTGTAGATAAGATGCTTAACTCACAGTAAGATGTAAAAGTAATTCTGTTTTTGTTTAATAAAAAGAATCTAATTTTGGAATTTTACTGTAAGGTATTTAGTTAATTTTATCTATTATAGACATACGAGTTCCAGGAGAATAAATACCCACATATTTTTATGAATAAGTGTTAAAATTTCCAGTTAGATATATATTAAACAATTATGTTTTAACTTAATATATATGGAGTCTTAAAGGTTTAAGGAATTTATATAAGTAGATTTTTTTAAAATCTATAATTTACTTTATTAGTAATTTCGAAAAGGAAATTTAACAGTCAACCAGAATTATTACATGAAATTGATTATGAAATTAATTCAAATATTAATAAATTGTATAATGTTTATACAAGGTCAAAAATAATGAGGAACAAGCTGATTTGGATTGGACTGCATACAAAGCAAAGGTGAGTAAATCTCACTCTGTAGGATTTCTATTTAAATTTAAATGGTTAAATTTAAATGATTGGTTGATTGATTGAGTTGATTGAATGTGTGCTGATGATCTGGTGACCTTGGCTTTGGTTGGTTCTCGAATTGATTGTTGTTCGAACTCGAAGCATTTAGGTTTTAAATGGTTAAAACTGGAATCATAAATAAGAGAATGGTTCATTTTAATGTTAATAAGGGTTTAATGATTGGTGATTCACTAAATAGGTAGGATAATTTAAATGGACCATTATTTAAATTAATTTATGATTTTGGTTAATTAATTAAGTTTAAAAGAATTTGGAATAATCGATGGATGGTTTAATAAGTAATTACTTAACGAAATTAATAAAATATAATTACTTGTGAAATTAATCAAGAGATTAATTAAGATATTCAATTAAGAAGTAATTAATTTATTTAATGAAGTAAACAACAAGGTAGATAATTACCGGTTGAGGTAAATCAAAAGTGATTAATACGTGTAGCTCAATAAATGATTAATTATTTAATGTATTAAATTAGATTAGGGTAAATTGAAATTGTAAATGGAAAATCATTAATTTATATAATCAATGACGTAATAAAAGATTGATTAATTAAGATTAATAAATCAAAATAAGTGACTTATGAGAAATTAATTAATATAACTAGTTAAGGATTAATGTAATTAACATAGTTAATTAATTTATGAAGTAATTAGGATTTCGTATTCATTTTCGTTAAGAATAATAAATATTGTGAAGTTAAATAATGATAATTTATTGAATGAAATTTAAGGACAGTTAATCCAGGGTGATTAATTAAGATGAATAATGAAGGGTTGACAAATTAATTGATTTGGAATTAATTATTTGAAAATGGATGAATCTAAGTGATTGAGGACAGAAATCCAATTAGAATAAATTGAATTAATTTGGAAGTGACCAAAGTTGCTTATGAATGATTGAATGGTATTGAATTCTTTGAATGAGTTGATATCTCCGATATGAAATGTTGTGTATTTCATTTGGATAACTTGGGTTAGGATGATATGAGACTCGAAGAGACCGGGGTCGGGTATTAGGAAATACCCGAAACCACTTTGAATTTTTATAGATTGATATGTGAAATCTATAGGCTGGAATGGAGTAATTTAAGTGAATTGGATTATTTAAATCTAAATTTTTGTACTTAGAAAATGGATGTATGGAATAAGTGATGTTTATAAAGAAACTATAACTTTGTAAATTAATACGAGTTACCCGGGTTTTATACAAGTTGTTGCTTGGTATTCTATGTTAGTTGGGCTTACTCACGCTGGTTTCCAGCCTGACCCGGGTGTTACTTTGGTGTAATGCTCGGGTCAGACCGAGTATTACAGATTTTCAGGTTAGGACTTTCTGGAGCTCAGGAGGCGAGCTGGATGGCATGAACGTATGGAGTGCTTCCGCTATATTATATTATTGTATATCTATGACATAGTAATTGTGTATATTCCAGTGTCTGTATAAATGTGTAACTCTGATGTATAAAAATGTAATCGACAGATATAGTATTGCTTTGTAAACTGTTATTATTCATTATATTTTTATCTACCGCGAATGTGAGATGTTGGTGCTTCTTATCTTCTTGTTCTATCTCTTTCTTCTTTTTCATAACTATCTGGAATTTTCGGGTTCGAAAATTTTGGGTCAATACATGGATAGTGGGTTAAAAAACACATTTGATTTTTCAACGATTTAAAATCCAATTAAAGCCTAAAAATCTAACATTCTCAGAATGCAGCCAAACGAGTTCCATATTGTCTAAAATTTCGATACGATCGCAACTGAAAAAATCGTGTCCAAATCTGAGTTCGTACGCAAATGTTATGTGCGTTAGAATATTGAAAAATAAAAATAAAAATAAAAAAACAAAACTAGGGTATATTAGTAAAGTACAAGCTGAAAACCCTAACCTCATGCCCTAACCTGCATCTGCCTCGATTACGAACTCTCGGCCGCCACTAACACGAATTAAACGCCGATGATCTAGGCGTCACGACCTAGATCAGAGATCACCGATGGCTTCACCATGTCAGGCCATGTCCCTAGCTCGCACGAGCCTCTGATGCTCCAAAACACGCCACCGCCCCTTTAACTTCAATTTCCAGCGAATTCGCTTGACCTGGAGATGAACAAATACCAGATCTACGACCTGCTCACCTTCTACTTCCAGACGCCACTCCCCGATTGCCAATTAGATGAAGATCCACCATTGGAGCGAAAACCCTAGAAATGGACGTCCAAGGTTCTTCATCGATTTTTGGTCAAATGATGCCTCAAATCGAAAAAAAAATTGCTACAGAAGATTGTGCTCGTCGAGAGCTTTCCAATGATATAAAATTTGTGATGGTTTGAGGAGTTTGGATTTTGAAATTGAGATTAAGATATGGAATTTGGAAATTAGGTTTTTTCCATTTGAGAAGGAAGAACAGATAAGAAGTTGATGTACATACAGAATAAAATGAAAGGCTTCTAGGGCTAAAGAAACGAAATCTATTTATATAGATAGATGGATAAGAATGAATGATACAGATTGAATTGGTTCGAAACGATAACACGACCCAAAAAACCCGTTTCATTTCCGAAATGAAAGTGAGTCATTCAATATATCAAAATATAGGTTTTCAATATTATTAAACTCAATGGAACAAGTTTCAAACCCAAATTCCATTGTATCAAGAAGTTAGCTTTTAAAATCGAATTATATTAACTGAATTCATTAAATTGAATTCTACGCGTTTCGAGCCCACACGATCAAACTATAAGTCTGGTCGCTAAAAAACTTGAAATCCTGCAATAATTCACTATTACGGATCCGATGAAACTGGTTTCTTTGAAATCTGAGACAGTGGCCAAAATGGCTATTTTCCACGTTAAATTAATAAATTATTATTAAATTGGTTTAATCACTTTTATATTCAAATTTAATAGTTAACAATTTTCGTCATTTATGATTACACAAAAATTAATAATCTTTTACAGTATAGTTTCCAAGTTAAATTCAATATTTAAATATTACATAAATTTGAACGTTAAATTACAATAGGAATAAAACCTATTTTATTATAATTTAAATTCCAATAAATTCTTTTATTTTGATTTCACTCTTATTATTTAATCAACTATAACCTTATGAATATAATTAATATTAGCTTACATTTTATTACATTCATATTATACAGTTATCATCTTTTACCATATTAACAATAATATTTCAATTTCATTAATTTCATTAATTACCAATTTAATCCCTTATTTTACAATTATAACCAAATTAAATTTACAATTATTCCAATCGATTGAAATTGCATTAAAATAGTTGCCAATAAAGTTCAAACAACATTATTAAATCAATCCTAATTATTTTCTCATTAATAAATCATAAAATTTTAATTTCTCACAAAATTAAGCTGTAAAATCTTAATTAATTTAATAGTTTTAATTATCGAAAATTACGGATCATTGCAAAAACTGCTTTAATATTTTTCTAATGAAGTTAGTATTGGATAACGCCAAAAGGTGGGCTTTTCTGAATTTGAAATGTTATTTTATTTAAACTAATTTTTTTAACAATATTTCAGTTTAAGCGTTATTTCTCTCTCTCGGGTTTGAAACACTATTATTAACAAAACTATGTATGTGTGTGTGTGAACGTACGTGCATGTGTGTGTATCCAAATATACATTTCTATGTTAAATATAGGATAAACTTATATTGAATATATGCTGCTTACATTTGAAAACCAATATTGATGCATGGTACTATACTGCTTACAAAGTTAATAATAATTGATGGTTAATGTTATTTTTTGTTGCATGAAACCAATGTGCCCTAAAAAGAAGTAATTATATATCGCGTGCTTCGAGAGTACTTAAATAGATTTATCAAAAAACGTTTGTCAATAGTGTTCAAGAAAATTACACTCTATGTAAAAGAATAAAATCCATAAACATACACTATCATCTTCGTAATTTGATTTTTTTATAGATGTATTGTTAAACAAATTATCTGGTAAACTCCGTGTGCATAGCACGAGTTCATACTAGTTGTCAACGAAAATCATACACTGGTACCCATTGGTTAGGGTCCGAAATCACAAATTCATGAACCCTATAACAAATCATCATGCCTCAATGAAAATTAATTATCAACTATTTATTTTGTTATTAAAATGACTAATCAAGAAAGTTATATTTAAAATCCAAAAAAGCTAGTTGGGAGCTTGCGAAACTTTAACCATGATTAAAACTAAATATGTTAGCATACAAACAAACGAATACAAATTAAATTTACTCCTAATAACTTGATTGGGCTACACTTAAAAAGTCATAGCAACTATTATCCTTTTTGTAAACCTATATCATTCAAATTAAAATTTTCTTGTAATAAATGTACCTGTAATTCAAATGATAACAATCAGATTAATTTGAATGACAACAAATTAATATTCTCCATATTTTTTAAGAAAAGGAAGAGTATAAATGATCATATTTACATAGCCAGTATATATTATGTGGTTGTAACTACCCAAATTTTTTTAACGTTTTTAATTTGAATATTTAATTTATTTAAATATTCAAATTTGATTCAAATAAAATAAATAATAAGAAATTAATTTTTAATAAAAACGACTTGATTTTTTGACAAATCATCATGCTTCAATGAAAATTAATTATCAACTGATTTCTTTTGTTATTAAAATGACTAATCAAGAGAAGTTATATTTAAAATCTAAAAAAGTTAGCTAGGAGCTTGGGAGACTTTAAACATGATTAAAACTTAATATGTTTGCATACAAACAACTAAATACAACTTAAATTTAATCTTAATAACTTGATTGGGCTGCACTTAAAAAGTCATAACAAATATTGTCCTTTTTGTAAAACTATACCATTCAAATTAAAATTTTCCTATAATAAATGTACAAGTAAATGACAACAATCGGATTAAATTGAATGACAAAAAATTAATATTCTCCGTGTTATTTAATAAAGAAACAGGATAAATGATCATATTTACATAGCCAATATATAATGTGCGGTTGTAACAACCCATAAATTTTAACCTTTCGAATTTGAATATAATTTATTTAAATATTCAAATTTGATTCAAATATAATAAATAATAATAGATTATTTTTTAATAAAAATGACTTGATTTTTTGATGTGTTCTTAAATGGATTTATAGGATTTTTTCCATAATTTTTAATTTAAAAAATATTTAAATCTTGCTCGACGTATTTTATGGCAAACGTTGGAATTTTTGAAATATAATAGAATTTAATAACCAGCGTATTTTATAATTATTTTGTGATTATGCCACATTTTGGCGCGCGATGGTATTTTTATTTCTATCGTTCATGGTTCATACGCGAATAGAATATTGGATAGCGGAGTACCAAAAATCTTTTCATAATTTTTTTACCAAATCAATTCGAATATAAATTTTAAACTTATTTTGACATTGATTTGTTGACTTGATGAGATGTTGAAGTGGAGTGTGGGTTTTGCTTAATTATGGGTTGTTTTGTTTAAGTTGTAAGCAAAGAAATTGTGTTTGGTTATAAGTAGACAACATCTCAACCTCTTTTCACATATCTCTTGCTTCCCTTCTTCTTTTATCATTCTCTTATTTCTACCTTCATTATTTTTGTTAGTCCATCTTCTTTGTGCATAGTTCAAACCTAATAAAAATCAACTCTCCTCAACCATCAAAAATCAACAGCTTCCAAACCATCAACGATTAGCCAAAAATCTCAACTGTAAAGTTGTAGTGCATGTCCATAGTATTCTACAAAAGTAATCATGCAAGGCTTTGTCAAGCGAGGAAGCCATGGTGAATTTATGACCACCGATGATTCAATTTTTATCAAAATTTAATGGGAACGAATGGAGAATGGAGGGGATGGTTGCGTTCATCTTGTCAAGCCATGATTTTTGGGAGTGGTCGGAGTTGGTCATGAGGGGCGACGAACCCTCTTTCAGTTATAAATTAAATTCCGGCAAGAGGGTGGTTGAGGGGTTCAATTGTGGTGGTTGGAAGTATAATTGGGTGATGGCTGTGGCATGGTGGAGAACGGAGGTCGTGTAGTGGCCGGAATTGCCAAGATGAGGTGAAGTTAGGGTTTAGTGGGCTGTATTTGGTGGGTTCAAATTTTGGCGTCGTAGTGGAGTTTGTGTGCATCAGGCTCAACATGGGCTTGGCTGGAGGAGTGTGGGTGGATGGCAGTCATGATGGCATAAGTGGAAGTGGTCGGATTAGGCAATGGAGGCGGGATAAGCTGGGTTTACATTGCCTGGACGTGATTTTTTTGGGTTGAAAGTTTGGTGTTCGAAAGGGATGGTCTGGGCTTATGGTGTGGTGGTATGGGGACGAGTGCGGCAAGGCGGGTAATTGGAGCCAGGTGGTTGGCGACAGAGGATGGGTGTGCATGTCCACCGTGCATATTGGATTTTGGTTTCAGGTGTTTGATTTGGGGGAGGCGGAGGATTTCAAATTGTTTAGAATTTGGAGGAGAAGAGGAGTATGGGTCAACTTTAGGCGTTAGGCTTTTATATAGGCTTAGATGAGAATAATTTACATTTAATTGTTTAAAATTATTAAACCAAGTATGTGTGAGTTTAAATAAGCTATAACTCAATCATTCTAAATCCATTCGAGCCACGAATTTTTACATTAGATTCGTATTGACATCTAAAACACTATGGTATAATTTGATGATAGTTTGGATGAAGTATAATTATATAATATAATAGTAGTGGTAGAATTTTAATTACATTATTTTGAATAATAATGTGGTGATATTCATTTGGCCAAACAAAACATCTTTCTATTAAATTGATTTACATATATTATTTTGGACATTTGTTTAGCAGAATAAATCCTCGTTCTGCCGTAATTAACTGAATAGATTATTGATGATATTTGTTTAGCAAAATAAATTTTCATTTTGCTATTATATTAATTTAATCATTTATTCATATGTCAATTAATTAATATGTGGATTAATTAATATTTGACTAGTGATGGATTAGCCAATGATCGTTAGTTGTGGATCTGATTTACATATATGTTGCATATGCAAATACTAGGGTTGGCTAGGAAAGTTAAACTAAGTAAATGGTAATTTTTTCAAGTACCATTGTGATCCCTAAGCCTCTAATCGAATTTGAAAAGCTATGAATTTAAATTACTTTCATTTTATAAGAATTTAAGGTTAAGTATTTATATAATTATAAATGATTTAAAATATAGATACTAATGATGATTAAGGAAATTAATCATTTTAGCTAATGATATTTGAGATATTTAATTATTGTATTAGTGTTGTTTGAAGATATTTAAATATATCACTAATGTTTTTTTTTGAAAGAGTGGTCCTCGATTGAAGAGAGAACTCATATGATATCATTAATGTTGTTTAAAGAAATTTATTTATTTTGTTAATGATGTTTTAAGTTATTAATTATTTTATTAACGGTGTTTAAAGTTATTCATTATATTATTAATGTTGTTTAAAGTTAATTAACTGATTTAATTATGGTTTAAGTTAATTAATTGATTTAATTAACAACAGGTTAAGTTAATAAATTATTTTGTTAAGGATGTTTTATAGTTAATTAATTTATATTAATGATAAAACTTAATTAATTAATTAATTGTGATGTTTAAAGGTAATTAGTTAATTTCATAAAGGTGTTTATAAAAAAATTTGTTTTATAGAAGGAATCTTACTTAATAAAAAAGTTTTAAAAGGAGATTTACAAATGATATTTTGTAAAGGGGGTTTTCAAACGATATTTTGTATGGGGATTTTTAAGCGATATTTTATAAGTGATATTTGTAAGAGAGATTTAAAAATGGTAATTTGTAACTAAAAGAAGGGATTTATAAGTGGTATTTTAAAAATAAAGGCGATAAATATATAAGATTTATAAAATGGGCTTTGGATGTTTAAAAGGATTTTTATAAAGAATATTTTAAATGATTCTTATAAAGGATTTAATAAAGGGAGATTTATAAAATTGTTTTATTAATAGAAAAGAGTTTTATAAATAGAAAGGAAGTTTATAAATAATTTTAGAAATTTACAAAAGAAGTTTTACAATTTAATTTGTAGATTTATAAAAGAATTTGTAAATTTGAAACGGGTTTATGAAAAAGAAATTTTATAAAAGGAATGAGATTTTAAAAATAATCCTTCTTAATTATGGTGGTATAGAAGCATTATGTAACATTCCCGGATTTTAGCCAAGTTTAATTTGATATTTTATTTAATTTTTGAAATTGAATTGTGAATTAATTTAGTATTTTCCAAATTAAATAGATATTTGTTTATTAATATAAATATATATAAATGTGATTTTAAATAGAATTTCTAATTTGGAAATTCAGAAGTAAATGTTTTGAAGAACATATTGGATTTGAAACTCAAATATAAGTATTTTTAAAATAAATTGGATTCAAAACTTTATATTTTGGAATTTATAGAAACTTGTTTTCTAATTATAATAAATGTAAATATATGTATTTTGAAAATTTTATTTGAATTTAATATAGTAAATTTTCAAAAGTTATTTGGAAGTAAAACTCTATATTTTAATAATAGAAAAGAATATTTTGTATTTATCATATGATGATTTGAAAATTTTATTTTGGAATTGATATAAGTATAATTTGCTTAAAGTAATAAAAAGTTTAAAATACTTTTCTATTACACTTGAAATAAATTGGTTTTGTACATATTTAAACTAAATAGGAAATGTATTACATAAACATATGTAAATATAAATATTAATAATTTATAAAAAAAATGTTTAAAATATAAATTAAATAAAAGTTTAATAAAGGGATTAAACATAAATTTTGCTTGTATTTACAAGTGTAAAAGAATTAACATTATACATTAACAAGTGTAGTTATTTTGATATGCAAGCAGACAAGTGGCATTTAAATTCCTTTTAGATTTAATTTATATGTAAAGAAAAAAAATGAAAAGAGTATAATCAGGCTATTCTCAAAACCTGGTTACTTCATTTCAATTCAAAATGTTCAAATTCTCCACTTCTCATCCTCTCTAAACTGAAAAAAAAGATATTAAAATCAAAGAAACCAAAACAGATTAAGTATGGAAATCAAAAGGTAAAGCAAAGTTCAGAAGTAAAATCTCGAAACAAAATGAAATTCAATGAAATCAAAACAATCCACACCTTGAAACTCAAGAATCAAACCCGAGTAACAACTCCAGGTTCAAGCAATTCAAACTAAAAGCGGTTCAAAATCAAATAACAAGTTTTCAAGAATAGAAATCAAAATCTGTTTCAAGCTAAGTTTAAGAAAATTCAAGAAGCAAAGATCCGCTCAAAAAATCAATCAAGTACAGATCAAAGTTTTCAAATGCAAAATATTCCAGATTTTAGTTCATGCATCACTGTATTCTCTGCTCTGTCAAACTTCAGGTGAGTAAACTTTTAAATTAAAAAAGACTAAAATTGTAAGTCTGCTGCATGTGATTTCAGAGATAATTTTTTGCCTATTTGTGTTCATAGATACGTCATCTCTGTATATATGAATAGTGTTTGATCTGCGCATGTATGTAATGCTTGTTCTTCTCTGTTTCCAGATTACAGAGTTATAAATAATTCAAAATTCAGACCCCTTTATCTAATCATGGTTTGGCTGTGTGCTTCAAACAAAATATGATTTATTAATCATAAAATATAGTTTAAAATTTATTTTGAAGCAAAATAATCTTGTATATCTCTAGAAATAGAGTAAAATAGTAAGATTTTTTAAAAAATGATTAAAGCAAACAATTTAATTTGTGGATTCAAGCATGCAACTTGAATCATCTCTGGAAAATGTGATTTTTAAAACAAAATTCATGAATTTTAGTTTGTTATTGGGTTTGCATTTCGGGGATGACCAGATTTTTGTTTTCAAGCCAATTCTGGTGATCGGAATATTTCTGGTGGTCGGGGTGTTAACTAGAGTTGAAGGAAGGTGCGGTGATAGGGGAAAAACCGTCAGGTAGGTGTGTAGTTCGCCGATGCGTCGGCAATAGGTCAATTGGGGTTCTAAACCCTAGTTTTAGCAAGGTCAGAAGTGATGATCACTGTGGCATCACGGGTGTATCGAGTTGCCCGTGGTTCTAGGAAAAGATGGCGTGGAGGCTAGCGAGGTCATGGCCGAAGTTTGGATGGTCCGGTGATCGGCGATGGTGGTTCGAGGGGTTTTCTGATGAGGTCAGGGTTTCCAGTTTGCAGTTGAAGGCTCGATTTTTGTTTTGGAGTTCAATCATGGTTGTTGAGTTGTTTGATGGTTTGAGGACATTGTAGCTGACATAGCGATGAGGGTCGAAGGTGTCGGAGTGTTGCCGGCGGCGTGTGCATGTGCACCGGAGGGTCTGTGCACACAAGGTTTGGGAGAGCGTGAAGTTTTTCTTTTTACTCGTGTTGATGCTCGAGTGGAAAGGAGGTTGTCTCGAGTTGAAGCTCGAGTTCGAGAGTACTGCCTTCTTGTTTTGTTTAAAACTTGAACTTAAAAAAATGGAAGAAGGGAGGAGTAACTCAAGTCTAGTCTCGAGTCGGAGGCGGGTCGAACCCGAAGCAATCTTGTAAATGTTTTTAAAAGTTTTGTAAAGCTAATTTTAAAATTTAGATTTAAAATTGATTTGAACTATTATGTTTAAACTATTTTGATTAAAAAGTTTTATGCTTCGTTTACTTGAATTTGAGAAATTTTAAGTATTTTAAAACATAATTTTTAAAAGTAATTAAGTATAAATTAAGATGAAATCTTTTTAAACATGTAAAGTTAGGTAACTAATGTAAATGTTTTATCTTGGAAGTTGGTTAAAGTTTAATGATTAATGATTTATTTTGATAAAGTAATTAAAGTTTATTAATTAATTTAATTAATCAATGAATATAAGGTTTATTAATTTATAAGGGGTTAGTTAATCAAGGATTAATTAATTGTTAATTCAGAATTAATTTATTTAAGTAATTAAGATTTATTAATTTAGTAATTAGAGATTAATTAATTAAATAATTAAGGATTAATCCAACGGTAATTAAGGATTAATCAACGGGTAATTAAGGATTAACTAATTTGTAATTAAGTTTTGTTAATTTGTAATTAACGTTTATTAATTAATAAATAAGGGATAATTAATTAATTAATTTAATGGTAATTAATTGAGGGTTAATTAATTTATTAATTAATCGATTAAGGGTAATTAATTTAAAGGATAATTAAATAATTAGAGGATAATTATTTAATGATTAAAGGTTAATTAATTAATATGGTTTGTAGTAAATTAATATTAATTAACCAAGATTAATAATTTAATTATTAGTGATTAATCTGATTTGAATTAATCAGATGAATAATTAGTGTTACTTATGGATGTTTGAATTGTATGAAAAACTTTGTATTATTTGATATCTCTGTGTGTAATGTTTTGGGTTATGAATTATTTTGATTCGAGCTATGATGAATGTCATTTATTTTATATGTGATGAATGTATATTATTTATCTGTAAATCTGTGAATAGAAGATAAGCTTTATAGGAATATAATGCTTATCGATATTAATGTGCTTAAATCTTTGATGATTGATGATGTTGCACTATTGGGTGAAACACCTGGACTACACCTTACACACACAAATATGGATTGCACGAGGAAATTGGTTAAGTCACAAATTTTTGAAGTGGTTTTAAAGTTGAATTTTGAATCCAAGACAGTTTTCGAAATGGAATTGGGTTAAATATGAAAAGCTTTGGAAAAGCAGTTTTGAAGATAAAAGTTACTTTGAATAACTTGATAAAGTTTTGAAATTTAAATAATTTGATTTAAAATTGAATTCTGTGTTTAGAAATTATGGTTTAAAAAGGTTATACAAGTTATAAAATGTGTTAATATGGGTTTTAAACCATTTTAAAAATATTATTGTGGAAATTTGAATTTAACCCAAGTTTTATACATGAAGGACTTTAACTTGTGCAAATGTAATCGGAATTTTCTGAAATGAAAACTATTTATTTTCAAATAATAATAGCTTTTATATAAAGAAAGGATTTCCAATTTATGTTGCGAAGATATCAAATTTGAAATAGAATTGTTTTGGAAGCTATGAATAAAATTTTGTGGAAGATTGTTGAACTTTGTTTTGAAATTGGAAAGGTGTATCTTTCGTATAAAAGATTTGAAATCGAAATGGTTTTGAAAGCTATGTATTGAATCTTTGATTTAAAGATTGGACGAGTTAATCCAATTTAAAATGGAATTGTTTTGAAAGCTATGAATTAATCTTTGTGAAAGATTGGTGAAATTTGTGAAGTAAATCTTTTTGTTTAAAGATTTGAAAATGGTAATTGGTTTAAACCATTTGAAAGAAAAGGTTTGGGATTTAAAAGTGTGACTTAACTGAGAACCCAATATCCATATGTTTTAAATATTGCGCTCATTATTTAGTTTAGCCGGGAGAGGACCTTGTGTTATATAACCCATTCTGAATAATGATACGACGATATGGATAACATTTGAAGACCGGTGGTGAAGACCGGGTATTTTCGTGAACGAAAGGATAACCCGTCGAATGTCTCTGCATTGAGTCGCGCCGATATAGAGATCTTCATATGTGATGGGGAGTCCGATCAGGATTGTGAATACCCAGATTGCAAGGGCTTCTTTGGAAGTGCCTTCGGTTCTGTTCGAACCCGGAACAGACTTATATGGATGTGTGTCTGACGTTACACTTTGAGATGTAAAGCTGGTTTCTATCAAATACATTTTTGTTTGGTGGCGGAGAATTTATTCTCTTAGCTTAACACACTTCTCTGAGACGTACGAGCTTAGAGGTTATGTAGTTAATGGTTACTAGTGATACATTCCCAATTTGGTAATGTGGCATACGAAGTTCTGCTGATCACTTGTTGACCAAAGGAAGCCTTTATGAAAAAGTGTAGCTTTGTGGACGAGTCTGCATCAGGACCTCACAAACTGGAAATGGTCGAAATAGGAAAGATGCGGCAAGTTTTCAGGGATCGCGCCCCAGGGTATGTCCATTTCTTCTGGAAAAGGGTGGTATCATGGTATGGAGCCCAGATACTTAACTCATGTGGACACTGTAAATTTATTACTGTGCGGTTGTTTCTTTGTGGTTGAGAATCCTTGGATAAAGGTCAAAAACGACCGAAGATGGCATATCTTTAGGTGTTACTCCCGGAAAGGAGGTAAACCGGCCTTGTGTTGGCAGAGAGCTAGGTAAGTTCTCGAGGTGTCCCTCCAGAGGCATACCCATGTGGCAATGGGAAGTTCCTTGGCCCGACCATTTATTGGAAATCCAATTACCAATACGCGCCTTGTAAGGTTTTGGTTATAGAACTAGCCATCTAATATGGTAGCTATAGTAGGCATACTATAATGGTACGTATGCTGGCTAAGATTAATATTATACTTGCAAATGTTTTCTGCACTATGCACTAATAATAATATCAAAATGATTTTGCGTATGAAGTATGTTTGACTATCATAAGGAGAAATCTCCTCCAACTGTGTGCTTGCATTGTGTATGTGCGGGGAAGCCTTATGGTAATTTCGTTTTCCAAAAAAAGCATTGCGATTTCAATCTTTAAAATCTTTTGTTGTTTATTTTAAAGATAAAACTATTTTTTTTCTCATACTAGTCCCATGACTAACCTGGAGTTTATTGTTCCCTTCCTAAACTCCGGGTGCCAACAATTTTCCACACGGGCGGTCTAGAGTTTGGTTTTTCAGATAACCAAATAGTAGGAGTAGATTCGATAGCATCCAGCCTTTGGTTTTGGCGACAGCATTTGTTTCTCTTCAACATTCATGGCCGACCTTGCTTAATGCATCGATGATGGTGGTTCGAGCTTTTGGTTCAAGCTATCTTTGGTTTGGAGTTTGGAGATGAGTTGCAGGATGGCGTAGAATTCTTTTGGAATTGCATTCCATTAGAGTTAATTTTTTTTCTGCTGTCGATGGTTGCAAAGTTTAGACCATCTAGTTGTGTTATTTTCCGTTGTCCTAGCTGTGATTTGTATTGATATTCAGTTGTATCATAGTTGTATATCATTGGATACTGTATTCATTGGAGTTGTATGATATTTATTTTTCTTCCACTGTGTTGTTATACTTAATGTGTTATAAGCTCCAGCATGAATCGAATTTCAATGGTTGAATCTACGGCATTTGAGTACAAGTGAAATACAGATGTTGATTTTCGAACGCTGAAATTCGGACCGTGACAATTTGGTATCAGAGCTAAAGGTTGGAACTTTAGCTTTCGGAGTTTAACACATTAGGTAACTCATTAGAGATAGGGTGAAGTACATCGTAGAATGAGTATATCCCTAAGATATCCATCCTTGTGCCTCGGTAAATTCTCTTTCTATCCACTGATATGTATGAGTGCAAGAAGAAGATGAGATAGGGGACAGGGGAGTATCATTACAAATGGTCAATACCCTGCAATAACGAAAACAACTTTCTTCTCAATCTCCTTTGATCCGATTTCAATTCTTTGATAGCTTCGTGGCAGCTACAAGGAGAAGCTTCGGTGTTGTGGTGGCCCTGCGAATCGTGTAGATATGATCTTAAGTCATATTCTCTTCATCGGATTCTTATCAGCTTTTCGTTTTTAACTCTAATATTTGAAAATTTATTTAAAATAAATTGGTTAACAAAATATGAAGATAAATTAATTTGTATCGATCAAATGATTTCGGTCAAAACCAAAATTTGAAACTATATTGTAATTTCTCGTAAAAGATCAAAGTCCAAAGAGGGACAAGCTAATATATACCTTGGGATATTCCAGTCTAAATTGAGTATCCATTATTTGTCCTTTTGGGTCCATATATATTCTACGAGTGGTTAGTTATCCTTACAAACTAACAAGTGCCCTTGCATATTTTATAGACCAGATAACCCGAGTATCTCATGAAATATTGTATGAGTTCGTTCTCATAATTATTGGTGATATTCTGATTTGGTAAGCCAAATCTAGAATAGATATTCAGTTTGATCTGGAAAACGGTTCCTTTATCCTTGTGTATCCATCCTTTGTTGTCTCCCTAGCAGATTTCGGGGCCGAAATTTTCTTGGGGGGGGGGAGGGGGAATCTGTAACATTCCCGAATTTTAGCCAAGTTTAATTTGATAATTAATTTAATTTTTGAAATTAAATTGTGACTTAATTTGGTATTTTTCAAATTAAATAGATATTTGTTTATTAATATGTATATATATATATATATGATTTTAAATAGAATTTCTAATTTGGAAATTCAGAAATAAATGTTTTGTATAACATATTGGATTTGAAACTCAAATATAAGTATTTTTAAAATAAATTGGATTCAATATTTTATATTTTGGAATTTATAGAAACTTGTTTTCTAATTATAATAAATATAAACATATGTATTTTAAAAAAATTATTTGAATTTAATATATTAAATTTTCAAAAGTTATTTAAAAGTAAAACTCTATATTTTAATAATAGAAAAGAATTTATTTTGTATTTATAATATAATGACTTGAAAATTTTATTTTGGAATTGATATAAGTATAATTTGATTAAATTAATAAAAAGTTTAAAATACTTTTCTTTTATACATGAAATAAATTGGTTTTGTACACATTTAAACTAAACAGAAAATGTATTACATAAACATATGTAAATATAAAAATTAAGTAATTTACAAAAGAAAAGGTTTAAAATATAAATTAAATAAAAGTTTAATAAAGGGCTTAAACATAAATTTTGCTTGTATTTACAAGTGTAAAAGAATTAACATTATACAGTAACAAGTGCAGTTATTTTGATATGCAAGTAGACAAGTGGCATTTAAAATCCTTTTAGATTTAATTTATATGTAAAGAAAATAATTGAAAAGAGTATAATCAGGCTATTCTCAAAACCTGGTTACTTCATTTCAATTCAAAATGTTCAAACTCTCTACTTCTCATCCTCTCTAAACTGAAAAAAAAGAAATTAAAATCAAAAAACCAAAACAGATTAAGTCTGGAAATCAAAAAGCAAAGCAAAGTTCAAAAGTAAAATTTGGAAACAAAATGCAAATCAAAGAAATCAAAACAATCCAAACCTGGAAACTCAAGAATCAAACCTGAGTAACAACTTCAGGTTCAAGCAATTCAAACTGAAAGCAGTTCAAAATCAAATAACAAGTTTTCAAGAACAGAAACCAAAATTTGTTTCAAGCTAAGGTTAAGCAAATTCAAGAAGCAAAGATTCAGCTCAAAAAATCAATCAAGTACAGATCAAAGTTTTCAAATGAAAAATATTCCAGATTTTAGTTCAAGCTTCACTGTATTCTCTGCTCTGTCAAACATCAGGTGATTAGACTTTTAAATTAAAAAGGTCTTAAGAAATTAAATCTGTTGCATGTGATTTCAGAGATAAATTTTTTGCCTGTTTGTGTTCACAGATATGTCATCTCTGTATATATGAATAATGTTTGATTTTTTCATGTATGTGATGCTTGTTCTTCTTTGTTTCCAGATTACGGAGCTTATAAATAATTCAAAAATCCAAACCTCTTTATCTAATCATGGTTTGTTTGTGTACATCAAACAAAATATGATTTATAAAATATAGTTTAAAATTTATTTTGAAGCAAAATAGTCTTGTACATCTCTGGAGATAGAGTAAAAAAGTAAGATTTTTAAAAAAAATGATAAAAGCAAATAATTTAATTTGTGGATTCAAGCATGCAACTTGAATCATCTCTGGAAAATGTGATTTTTTTTAAAATTCATGAATTTTAGTTTGGTATTGGGTTTGCATTTCGGGGATGACCAGATTTTCGTTTTCAAGCAAATTCTGGTGACCGGAATATTTCTGGTGGTCGGGGTGTTAACTGGAGGTGAAGGAAGGTGCGGTAATCTAGGCAGAAATGTCAGGTAGGTATGTAGTTCGCCGACGCGTCGGTGATAGATCAATTGGGGTTTTAAACCTCAGTTTTAGCAAGGTCAGAAGTGATGATCACCATGGTATCTCGGGTGTAACGTGTTGCGCGTGGTTCTGGGAAAAATGGCGTGGAGACTAGCGAGGCCGTGGCCGGAGTTTGGGAAGGTCCGATGATCGGCGATGGTGGTTCGAGGGGTTTTCTGATGAGGTCTGGGTTTCCAGTTTGCAGCTGAAGGCCCGATTTTTGTTTTGGAGTTCGATCGTGGTTGCTGAGTTGTTCGATGGTTTGAGGACGTCGTAGCTGACTTGGCGATGAGGGTCGAAGGTGTCGGAGTGTTGCCGACGGCGTGTGCATATGCACCGGAGGGTCTGTGCACACAAGGTTTGGGACAGCCTGAAGTTTTTCTTTTTACTCGGGTTGATGCTCGAGTGGAAAGGAGGTTGTCTCGAGTTGAAGCTCGAGTTCGAGAGTACTGCCTTCCTGTTTTGTTTAAAACTTGAACTTAAAAAAAAAAGAAATGGAACAAGGGAGGAGAAACTCGAGTCTGGTCTCGAATCAGAGGCGGGTCGAACCCGAAGAAAGCTTGTAAATGTTTTTAAACATTTTGTAAAGCTAATTTTAAAAATTTAAATTTAAAACTGGTTTGAACTATTATGTTTAAACTATTTTGATTAAAAAGTTTTATGGTTTGTTAACTTAAATTTGAGAAATTTTAAGTACTTTAAAATTTTAACTTTTAATAGTAATTAAGTATAAATTAAGATGAAATGTTTTTAAACATGTAAAGTTAGGTAATTAATTTAAATGTTTTATCTTGGAAGTTGTTTAAGGTTAAATGATTAATGATTTATTTTAATAAAGCAATTAAAGTTTATTAATTAATTAAATTAATTAATAAATATAAGGTTTATTAATTTATAAGGGGTAAATTATTTAAGGATTAATTTATTTTTAATTGAGAATTAATTTATTTAAGTAATTAAGTTTTATTAATTTAGTAATTAGAGATTAATTAATTAAATGATTAAGGATTAATCCAACGACAATTAAGGATTAATCAACGGGTATTTAAGGATTAATTAATTTGTAATTAAGTTTTGTTAATTTGTGAATTAAGGTTTATTAATTAATAATTAAGGGATAATTAATTAATTAATTTAATGGTAATTAATTAAGGGTTAATTAATTTAATAATTAATCAATCAAGGGTAATTAATTTAAAGGATAGTTAAATAATGAAAGGTTAATTATTTAATGATTAAAGGTTAATTAATTAAGATGGTTTGTAATAAATTAATATTAACTAACCAAGATTAATAATTTAATTATAAGTGATTAATGTGATTTAAATTAATCAAATGAATAATTAATCTTACCTATGGATGTTTGAATTGTATAAAATACTTTGTATTGTTTGATATCTCTCTGTGTAATGTTCTGGGTTATGAATTATTTTGATTCGAGCCGTGATGAATGTCATTTCTTTTGTCTGTGATGAATGTATATTATTTATCTGTGAATGTACGAATAGAAGATAAGTGTTATAGGAATATATCGCTTGTCAATATTGTTGTGCTTAAATCTGTGATGATTGATGATGTTGCACTAGCGGGTGAAACCCCCGGACTACACCTTACACACAAATATGGATTGCACGAGGAAATTGGTTAAGTCATAGATTTTTGAAGTGGTTTTTAAGTTGAATTTTGAATCCAAGATAGTTTTGGAAATGGAATTGGGTTAAATGTGAAAAGCTTTGGAAAAGGAGTTTTGAAGATAGAAGTTATTTTTAATAACTTGATAAAGTTTTGAAATTTAAATAATTTGATTTGAATTTGAATTCAAGATTTAAAATTGAATTCTGTGTTTAGAAATTATGGTTTAAAAAGGTTATACAAGTTATAAAATGGTTTATATGGGTTTTAAACCATTCTAAAAATATTATTTTGGAAATTTGAATTTAACCCAAGTTTTATACTTGAAGGACTTTAACTTGTGCAAATGTAATCGAATTTTTCCGAAACGAAATTATTTGTTTTCAAATAATAATAGCTTTCATATAAAGAAAGGATTTCCAATTTATGTTGAAAAGATTTCAAATTTGAAATAGAATTGTTTTGGATGCTATGAATAAAGTTTTGTGGAAGATTGTTGAACTTTGTTTTGAAATTGGAAAGGTGTATCTTTTGTATAAAAGATTTGAAATGGAAATGGTTTTGAAAGCTATGAATTGAATCTTTGATTTGAAGATTGGATGAGTTAATCCAATTTAAAATGGAATTGATTTGAAAGCTATGAATTAATCTTTGTGAAAGACTAGTGAACTTTATGAAGTAAATCTTTTTGTTTAAAGATTTGAAAATGGTAATTGGTTTAAACCATTAGAAAGAAAAGGTTTGTGATTTAAAAGTGTGACTTAACTAAGAACCCAACATCCATATGTTTTAAATATTGCACTCATTATTCGGTTTAGCAGGGAGAGGACCTTGTGTCATATAACCATTCTGAATAATGATACGACGATATGGATAGCATTTGAAGACCAGTGGTGAAGACCGGTTATTTTTGAGAATGAAAGGATAACCCATTGAATGTCTCTGCATCTAGCCATGCCGGTACAGAGATCTCCATATGTGATGGGGAGTCCGATCAGGATTGTGAATACCACGATTGCAAGGGCTTCTTTGGAAGTGCCTTCGGTTCTGTTCGAACCCAAAACAGACTGGATGTAGTTGATGGTTACTAGTGATGTGTGTCTGACGTTACACTTTGAGATGTAAAGCTTATTTCTATTATATGTAACGACCCAGAAATTTTAGTAATTTAAATTTGAATATTTAATTGGATTTAAATATTTATAAGTGAAAATTTTAAGTCGAATAATTTATTTATTGAATATTTGGATTTAATTGGACAATTAAATCGATTTATTTAATAGTGAAATTCCACAAATAATTTGATATTGGGTTAAATATGATTGAAAATGATTTGGAAAATTTTGTTTTATCATATTGAAGTTATAGAAATATTTTAGAACTTGTAAAACTGAATTTGGAGTAAATTCGTAAAAATTGAATATTTTAATATTTAATTATCAACTGAAAAATAGCCAATTTTTGAACAGTCTCGGAATTGAACGAAACGAGTTCCATTGGATCCGTAATAATTAGTTATTATCGGATTTCAAATTGCGTAGCAAACGGAGTTGTCGTTTGACCGTGGCAGCTCGAAACGCATCGATATCGTTTTAATTTTAATTCGGCGAGTTAAAATAGCCATTTTTCAAACGGTCTCGGATTTCGACGAAACCAGTTTCATCGGATCCGTAATGTGATATTATTGTAAGATTTCAAATTTCAAGTCGTTTGGGTTTGCCGTTTGTCCGGTACAAGCCAAAACGCCTAGAAATCGTTTAAATCGGTTTAAATTTAAATTGATCGTTTATTGCCGTATCTCACACATACGATGGAATTAGCTTCCGAAACCTGTTCCATTGTGTCCGGAACGCGGAAAAACGTTAGGGTCGCCTGTCGGAACGCGTAGATTGGAGGTCGTTTGCATAAGTGTTAAATTGGAGATTTTATTATTAAATAATATAAATAACATATAACATATTAACATTTTCTCTCTAAACCCTAATCCCTATTTGCTCGGCCGCCACTCTCTTCAATCCATGGCCGAAAATCTCCTGTCTTCTCCTCCTCTTTTCTTCGAATCCACACACTATTTCCAGAAACTCCCAACTGCAACATCGAAGAGCATCAAGAGATCTACATATCCATACGGGAGTGATCGTTTTTAATGGCACAGATTGTCGACAATCGGAGATGGAAGTCGCGCCATTCGCGTGCGTTTTCTAGGCAAATGTGGCAACCGAGCTCTTTGGTTCTCGAGCCGAGGGTGGAGCTCGCATGTGGCTCCGAGGTGATGTTGTCTGATCGTCAGGAAGTTGATCGTGTTGGTGGCAAATTGGAGCCCTAGTTTTGAGCTAATGGGTTCATGTACCTGGGAGTGAACGTGCGTTTGGGAAGATGATTGCAAGTTGCGGCCTGGATTGCTGGAGTTTGAAATCAAGGGCTGTGATGTAAAAGGTTAAAATTATAAAAGGAGATGTAGATTTTATTATATTATAAATCGTTCAAACTTTAAAATATGATATCTTTTTGCTGCGAGGTCCAAATTGAACGAGATTTTTTGCGTTGGAATCGTATCGTCGTGCTCTTCGCAATGCAACTGGTTTGGAGTCGATTGGAGCTCGTTTGAATTTCGGGTAAAATTAAACGTTCGTTTAATTTTATTCGAAACGAACGCGAAAACGGAAATAAAATCAAGGTGAGAACTCCTCACTCAATCGAAAGGTTTTGTTTAAAATTTTAAGTAGTTAATGTTGATTGATGATTGCTGTTTGATTGTGCTAGTAGATATAGTAGGATATATACTATATATAGCGATATATATATATTGGTATATGTATATATCGGATTTGATTTCCCGCCTCGTATAGCGGATGAGACCCTATTGCGCCGTTATTAAGCGGATATTTTATAAAATCCCATATACCGCGATATTCCACCTCGAAGTGGAATTGGTATTGTGCTAACGTCTGTGGTTGCAGGGAAACAGGTTGGAGGGATCCAACTGGATTCCTCACATATTTATTTGATTATTGATATTGTGTTATTGTTGATGTTCATATCGACATATGTTGTTAGTTCCCGTAATTGACCATATGATGCTGTTGCATTATCGGATTCAAAAATTTTAAGTTAAAAATAATGATTTGAATTTAAAAAGGGATTTTAAAGAAAATTTTCAAGTATATGTTTTTAGTAAAATTTTGAACTTGATGCAATTTAAAATAAATTAAGATTTGAAATTTTAAAATTATTAAACTATGATTTTTATGGAATATAACCAAAAGGGAAATTTAAAATAGATAGATTTATAAAATAGTTAAATTTTAGATTTTTGAATTTTTATAAAGGATGAATATAAAAGATTTTTTTTTTAAATTGATATTTTTAAATAGAATTTTTGGGATTATAAAATGAGTTTATAAAGTGCTAAGTTAATGTATAAGATGAATTTCATTTAAAATTTTAGATTTATAGAATGTGAAATTTATAAAACGAATGGTTATTGGAAAATTTTAAGTTTATAAGTTATTAACTTATAGAAATGGATTTGGGCATTAAAAAGGGGAATTTTATAGAAATTGTTAATAAATGAAGATTTCATTAGTCGAAATTATTATAAACCATAAAGAAATCTTGTAAGTGATAAGATTTTAAATTGGTGAAGTTCAAAGGAACGATTTGGTAAATAAATAATATTATAAGTATTTAACCTACAATATGGCTTTTGGGTATGAAATTGGGTTATGTAAATTGCATCGGATTAATAAAGGAATTTATAAAATTGGGGTTTATAATAGAAATGGAATTTATAAACTATGTTTATAAATTTGAAATCCATCGAATTTGATAAATTGAAATATGGGAATTTGTTAAGTGGGCTATATTCACTATTTTGAATATTGAATAGATTATTAAATAAAATGGGTCTGTTTTTGGGAAAGGAATGTTTTAAATGGAATTTAAAACGAATTAAAGGTGTTTTAAAATGTATTGAGTATTGAAAACATAGATTTCAACATTGATTGTTGAAATAGACGTTTTCGAGAAACAGAAGGGGATAATTTGTATAGTATTGGATTTATATATCTATTTTTAATTTCAAATCCATATACTAGTGTTTTTGGGTTGTCGTAACGATGTTTTACGCAACATTCGTTTTTAACCCAAATAAATGTGAATAAAAGAATGTTTTCTTAAAGAGAATGGAATAAAATACTTAACGGTAACTTAAGTATATTGAATATTTCCAAATTGTTGAAAATAAGTTAAATTGTGAATTACTTATTATTAAATAAGTATGGGAATGTTTTTTTTCCAATATAAAAGGAACGTTTTTGAGGATTCACCTTTTAAAGGTAAATCGAAGTGAATAGTTTGAAATTGATTTGAAATCGTGTATGTGTAGATATTTGGGAAATTGGAAATTCACTTTGGAATTTATAAATAGGAAGGGAAATTTGTTTAAAAATAAATGTTGATTTATTTTTAAATATGAAAATATAATTTACGAATTTGGAACATAAGTAAAATAAATCGGTAAAGATTTGTTTGGTGGTTTGAAATTTGTTTCAAAAGGTATATATGGTTAAGGTGATTTGAAATTGGTTTGCAAATGGTTAATGTAATTTGAAAATTGGTTTTCAAATGGTAAAGGTAAATTGGAAATTGGTTTTTCAATTGGTTAAGTGTGGAAAATTTTATCGTGAAGTGGTTTTGGTAAAACAAATAACTGGGGCAATTATTTGTAAATGGTGTATATATATATATATATCTTGTAAAGATATTTTGGGACTTAATAATTTTGGAAAAATTATTTGGAATCTGATGATGTGGCGCATCTTTATTGATAGTTAAATAACCGACTATCAATATTTACCCTTGGATGGTATTGGTTGTGTTTGTTTGGAATTGAATGCACACTTATTTTTAAAAATATAAGCGCTCGCTATTCGGTTTAGCCGGGAGAGGACCTTTGTGTCATATATCCCATTCCGAATATGCGATACGTCGTTTGGATTGCATTTGAAGACCGGTGTTGAAGACCGGGTATTTGTGAAAACGATAGGATGACCTATCGATTGTCTCCGCATCGTTAGCTACGATATGGAGATTTCCTTTGTGATGGGAAATTTTATCGGGATTGTGAATACCCGGATTGCAAGGGCTTCCTTGGAAGTGCCTTCGGTTCTGTTCGAACCCGGAACAGACTTGTATGGTTACGTGTCTGACATTACATTTTGAGAGATAGAGCAGATTTCTTTCAAATACATTTCTGTTGGTGGCGGAGAATTTATTCTCTTAGCTTAACACCCTTCTCTGAGACGTACGAGCTCAGAGGTTATGTAGTTGAAGGTTATCAGCGATATTTCCCAATCTGGTAATGTGGCATGCTGAGTGCTGCTGTGTGATGATCATTGGTTGGTCATTTGTGATATGATCATTTGTTTGATCATTTATCTTTGTGATTATTGCTTTGGTCATCTGTGGACCCGAAGCATGGCTTTGTTACACAAAGCGTAGCTTTGTGGACGAGACTTCGTCAGGACCTCACTCCCCGGAAATGGTCGAAACAGGAATATGCGGCAAGGTTATGAGGGTCGCGCCCTTTAGGGTATGTCATTTCCTTCTGGTAAAGGGTGGTATCATGGTATGGAGCCCAGATACTTACTCATGTGGAAACACTATATCTATTTCTGTGTGGTGTTGTTGGTATCGAGCGCTCGGATAAAGGTCCCAAAGGACCGGGGGATGACATATTCGTGTAGTAGTTACCTAGTTACAGAGGTAACCCGGCCTTGTGTTGGCAGAGATCTAACCGTAACGTTAGTTCTCGGGACGTCCCGCCAGAGGCGATCCCATGTGGAAGTAGGAAGTTCCTTAGCCTGACCATTTGTTGGAAATCCATTCATCCAATACGCGCCCTGTACGGTTTTAGTTGTAGAACCTGCCATTTAACATGGCAGCTATAGTAGGCATAGTATCATGGTACCTATGCTGGCTAGGATTTATATTATACTTTCGAAATATTTTCCACTATGCACTAGTAATAATATCAAAGAATTTTTCTCGTAGTAAGCATGTTTGACTATCATAAGGAGAAATCTCCCCCATGTGTGCGTTTGCATTGTGTGTGTGCCGGGAGGCCTTATGGTAGTTTCATTTTCCAAAAAGCATTGCGGATTTAAAAATTTAAATTTTCTTGTTGCTTGTTTAAAGATAAACTGTTTTGAGTTCTCACACCAGTCACATGACTGACCTGGAGTTTATTGTTCCTTTCCTAAACTCTGGGTGCCCACTATTTTCCACACGGGCAGTCTAGAGTTAGGTTGTCAGGTTATTCTGGATTCGGGAGTTGCTGTGCAGATCTGGAGGCGAGCCAGATAGCGTAGTCTATTATCTATTGTATATAGTATTTCTTTCCGCTGTTGTTGTCGTACACTCTGATTGATGTAATGTAATGTGATGTAATGTATAAAATGTATAGTTCTTTGTTTTAATGAATATTCATTTATCTATTATATGTTGTTCCGCTGCGACTGTGAGATTCTGTTATTGTTTCTCGTTCTGTTACTTGTTTTTCTGTTTTCTCTTCTCTTTCTTTTCTTTCTTCTTCTACCTCTTTCTTCTTCTAAAACCCTAACGGTTCGATTTTTCGGCAACGAAAAATCGCGATCGTTACATTTGGTATCAGAGCATATGGTTAAGCGACAACCTGCTCTGTTGGGTATTACTCATTAGAGATAGAGTCAGCAGTACTCTAGAATGAGTGTGAGTGTAATAATAGATATGAGTGCGTATTTGTTAGTGAATATAAAATTGTTTTATATTGTGATGATTGGTTTATTGAGTGGTATATGAACCTTCGTCGGCGCAGCCTCGAAAACTGAATCGAAGGGGTTCCTAAACACTTGAATAGAACAATTCGACACAATATTGTTTTAAATTGGGTAAATGAAATAATTTTACCTTGATTATATTTTGTATATAAAGAAAATAATTTTTCAGGAATTATTGAAGTGTGTATATAATTTATTGCTTGGTTGTTGTAAATGATATATATATATATAAAATAATTAAAAGTTGTTTGAATAAGCTAATAAAAGCAACTATTGTAAAAAGAATAATGGTATAAACCAATGAATCATAAGATGGAATTATAATTAATAATGAGTTACAATTGTAAGATAATCATGTATGTATATAAGAAGTAAAATTATATAAAAGGTTTATAAAAGTGATTTATGAATAGAAAGGAAATTTTTGAAAGAATATTTAGCATTGATTTCACTATTGTCACTGGGAAATAATAAGGGTGATGACTGCAGCATCATCAGTATCATTTTCGAGTTTCTATGTGATGGATTTGCTACAATAATGAATTAAAAACTGAAGTTTTGTTGTAATAAACAAATTTGAAAATTAAAATTCAACTTGAAGTTGATAAATATAAGTGAAAAAGGTTTTGAACTTATAATATAAGTTAGAAGTTGAATAATAAGTTTTATAACTTATTAAATGGGAAAATGTAAGTGAAACCAGTTGTTGAAGTGGTTAAACAATTAAGTTAAGTAAAATGGAATATGAATTTGAATATTGATATGAATTTGACTTAAGTAAAAGTTAAATAGGATTTACTTTGGAATTTAAAATCCGAATTGAATTGATAAGTAAAACTTAAGTTTAATTAACAAATGATGTTTAAATGGAATAACTTAAGTGAAGTTGAATAAAAAAATTGATCTTTGTATCAAAGTTAAATAATCAAGTGAATTAAATGATGTAAATAAAGTTGAAATGGAATGCAAGTTAAGTAATGTTGAAAGAATTGATGTTAATATCAAAATAAATGAATAAAGTGAAGTAAATGAATTTGAATAGAATAGAAGCTATGTAATTGAATTCAAATGAAAATTGAAATGCAAAGTTGAATGAAAATGAATATGCAACTTTAATAGTAAACTAAAAGTGGTATAAGAAGCATGTATTGGAAATTTTATAATTGAATTGGCAAATTGGTTTGAATATTATAATTGGATATTATGCTAGCAGGATATACAGGTATATAAAGGAATTGGAATTTTGATTTTGAATTTAAAAAATTGAATGGCTCGACAAAAGGTACGTATTTCAGTTTTTATATGAGATTTGATGATTTCCTTCTCCAGCCACTTGGCTTTCTCTTTTCTTTTTGATTCTGAGGGGCCGTAGAGCCGTTTTGTAGTCGTACCGATCTAGCCGCGCAAAGGAGACTCTGGCGAAATTTTTCGAAAATTTAGGGAGTTAGAGAAATTTTGAGAAATTTTGAAAGTTTGAAATTTGAATTTAAATTTAAATTTGAATTGTTGAGTAAACAATGTTGTTTGAAACCTATAATTGAAGTTGGAAAGCTAATTGAAATGATAGTAAATCTTTAATAAAAAGATTGGTGTTAGAAGGTTGATAAAACTATTAGTTTTGGAAAAATAATAAACGGATTAGGATCGTTCTCCTTAAACTTGCAATTTCGAGGACGAAATTCTTTTAAGGGGGGAAGATTGTAACGACCCAGAAATTTTAGTAATTTAAATTTGAATATTTAATTGGATTTAAATATTTATAAGTGAAAATTTTAAGTCGAATAATTTATTTATTGAATATTTGGATTTAATTGGACAATTAAATCGATTTATTTAATAGTGAAATTCCACAAATAATTTGATATTGGGTTAAATATGATTGAAAATGATTTGGAAAATTTTGTTTTATCATATTGAAGTTATAGAAATATTTTAGAACTTGTAAAACTGAATTTGGAGTAAATTCGTAAAAATTGAATATTTTAATATTTAATTATCAACTGAAAAATAGCCAATTTTTGAACAGTCTCGGAATTGAACGAAACGAGTTCCATTGGATCCGTAATAATTAGTTATTATCGGATTTCAAATTGCGTAGCAAACGGAGTTGTCGTTTGACCGTGGCAGCTCGAAACGCATCGATATCGTTTTAATTTTAATTCGGCGAGTTAAAATAGCCATTTTTCAAACGGTCTCGGATTTCGACGAAACCAGTTTCATCGGATCCGTAATGTGATATTATTGTAAGATTTCAAATTTCAAGTCGTTTGGGTTTGCCGTTTGTCCGGTACAAGCCAAAACGCCTAGAAATCGTTTAAATCGGTTTAAATTTAAATTGATCGTTTATTGCCGTATCTCACACATACGATGGAATTAGCTTCCGAAACCTGTTCCATTGTGTCCGGAACGCGGAAAAACGTTAGGGTCGCCTGTCGGAACGCGTAGATTGGAGGTCGTTTGCATAAGTGTTAAATTGGAGATTTTATTATTAAATAATATAAATAACATATAACATATTAACATTTTCTCTCTAAACCCTAATCCCTATTTGCTCGGCCGCCACTCTCTTCAATCCATGGCCGAAAATCTCCTGTCTTCTCCTCCTCTTTTCTTCGAATCCACACACTATTTCCAGAAACTCCCAACTGCAACATCGAAGAGCATCAAGAGATCTACATATCCATACGGGAGTGATCGTTTTTAATGGCACAGATTGTCGACAATCGGAGATGGAAGTCGCGCCATTCGCGTGCGTTTTCTAGGCAAATGTGGCAACCGAGCTCTTTGGTTCTCGAGCCGAGGGTGGAGCTCGCATGTGGCTCCGAGGTGATGTTGTCTGATCGTCAGGAAGTTGATCGTGTTGGTGGCAAATTGGAGCCCTAGTTTTGAGCTAATGGGTTCATGTACCTGGGAGTGAACGTGCGTTTGGGAAGATGATTGCAAGTTGCGGCCTGGATTGCTGGAGTTTGAAATCAAGGGCTGTGATGTAAAAGGTTAAAATTATAAAAGGAGATGTAGATTTTATTATATTATAAATCGTTCAAACTTTAAAATATGATATCTTTTTGCTGCGAGGTCCAAATTGAACGAGATTTTTTGCGTTGGAATCGTATCGTCGTGCTCTTCGCAATGCAACTGGTTTGGAGTCGATTGGAGCTCGTTTGAATTTCGGGTAAAATTAAACGTTCGTTTAATTTTATTCGAAACGAACGCGAAAACGGAAATAAAATCAAGGTGAGAACTCCTCACTCAATCGAAAGGTTTTGTTTAAAATTTTAAGTAGTTAATGTTGATTGATGATTGCTGTTTGATTGTGCTAGTAGATATAGTAGGATATATACTATATATAGCGATATATATATATTGGTATATGTATATATCGGATTTGATTTCCCGCCTCGTATAGCGGATGAGACCCTATTGCGCCGTTATTAAGCGGATATTTTATAAAATCCCATATACCGCGATATTCCACCTCGAAGTGGAATTGGTATTGTGCTAACGTCTGTGGTTGCAGGGAAACAGGTTGGAGGGATCCAACTGGATTCCTCACATATTTATTTGATTATTGATATTGTGTTATTGTTGATGTTCATATCGACATATGTTGTTAGTTCCCGTAATTGACCATATGATGCTGTTGCATTATCGGATTCAAAAATTTTAAGTTAAAAATAATGATTTGAATTTAAAAAGGGATTTTAAAGAAAATTTTCAAGTATATGTTTTTAGTAAAATTTTGAACTTGATGCAATTTAAAATAAATTAAGATTTGAAATTTTAAAATTATTAAACTATGATTTTTATGGAATATAACCAAAAGGGAAATTTAAAATAGATAGATTTATAAAATAGTTAAATTTTAGATTTTTGAATTTTTATAAAGGATGAATATAAAAGATTTTTTTTTTAAATTGATATTTTTAAATAGAATTTTTGGGATTATAAAATGAGTTTATAAAGTGCTAAGTTAATGTATAAGATGAATTTCATTTAAAATTTTAGATTTATAGAATGTGAAATTTATAAAACGAATGGTTATTGGAAAATTTTAAGTTTATAAGTTATTAACTTATAGAAATGGATTTGGGCATTAAAAAGGGGAATTTTATAGAAATTGTTAATAAATGAAGATTTCATTAGTCGAAATTATTATAAACCATAAAGAAATCTTGTAAGTGATAAGATTTTAAATTGGTGAAGTTCAAAGGAACGATTTGGTAAATAAATAATATTATAAGTATTTAACCTACAATATGGCTTTTGGGTATGAAATTGGGTTATGTAAATTGCATCGGATTAATAAAGGAATTTATAAAATTGGGGTTTATAATAGAAATGGAATTTATAAACTATGTTTATAAATTTGAAATCCATCGAATTTGATAAATTGAAATATGGGAATTTGTTAAGTGGGCTATATTCACTATTTTGAATATTGAATAGATTATTAAATAAAATGGGTCTGTTTTTGGGAAAGGAATGTTTTAAATGGAATTTAAAACGAATTAAAGGTGTTTTAAAATGTATTGAGTATTGAAAACATAGATTTCAACATTGATTGTTGAAATAGACGTTTTCGAGAAACAGAAGGGGATAATTTGTATAGTATTGGATTTATATATCTATTTTTAATTTCAAATCCATATACTAGTGTTTTTGGGTTGTCGTAACGATGTTTTACGCAACATTCGTTTTTAACCCAAATAAATGTGAATAAAAGAATGTTTTCTTAAAGAGAATGGAATAAAATACTTAACGGTAACTTAAGTATATTGAATATTTCCAAATTGTTGAAAATAAGTTAAATTGTGAATTACTTATTATTAAATAAGTATGGGAATGTTTTTTTTCCAATATAAAAGGAACGTTTTTGAGGATTCACCTTTTAAAGGTAAATCGAAGTGAATAGTTTGAAATTGATTTGAAATCGTGTATGTGTAGATATTTGGGAAATTGGAAATTCACTTTGGAATTTATAAATAGGAAGGGAAATTTGTTTAAAAATAAATGTTGATTTATTTTTAAATATGAAAATATAATTTACGAATTTGGAACATAAGTAAAATAAATCGGTAAAGATTTGTTTGGTGGTTTGAAATTTGTTTCAAAAGGTATATATGGTTAAGGTGATTTGAAATTGGTTTGCAAATGGTTAATGTAATTTGAAAATTGGTTTTCAAATGGTAAAGGTAAATTGGAAATTGGTTTTTCAATTGGTTAAGTGTGGAAAATTTTATCGTGAAGTGGTTTTGGTAAAACAAATAACTGGGGCAATTATTTGTAAATGGTGTATATATATATATATATCTTGTAAAGATATTTTGGGACTTAATAATTTTGGAAAAATTATTTGGAATCTGATGATGTGGCGCATCTTTATTGATAGTTAAATAACCGACTATCAATATTTACCCTTGGATGGTATTGGTTGTGTTTGTTTGGAATTGAATGCACACTTATTTTTAAAAATATAAGCGCTCGCTATTCGGTTTAGCCGGGAGAGGACCTTTGTGTCATATATCCCATTCCGAATATGCGATACGTCGTTTGGATTGCATTTGAAGACCGGTGTTGAAGACCGGGTATTTGTGAAAACGATAGGATGACCTATCGATTGTCTCCGCATCGTTAGCTACGATATGGAGATTTCCTTTGTGATGGGAAATTTTATCGGGATTGTGAATACCCGGATTGCAAGGGCTTCCTTGGAAGTGCCTTCGGTTCTGTTCGAACCCGGAACAGACTTGTATGGTTACGTGTCTGACATTACATTTTGAGAGATAGAGCAGATTTCTTTCAAATACATTTCTGTTGGTGGCGGAGAATTTATTCTCTTAGCTTAACACCCTTCTCTGAGACGTACGAGCTCAGAGGTTATGTAGTTGAAGGTTATCAGCGATATTTCCCAATCTGGTAATGTGGCATGCTGAGTGCTGCTGTGTGATGATCATTGGTTGGTCATTTGTGATATGATCATTTGTTTGATCATTTATCTTTGTGATTATTGCTTTGGTCATCTGTGGACCCGAAGCATGGCTTTGTTACACAAAGCGTAGCTTTGTGGACGAGACTTCGTCAGGACCTCACTCCCCGGAAATGGTCGAAACAGGAATATGCGGCAAGGTTATGAGGGTCGCGCCCTTTAGGGTATGTCATTTCCTTCTGGTAAAGGGTGGTATCATGGTATGGAGCCCAGATACTTACTCATGTGGAAACACTATATCTATTTCTGTGTGGTGTTGTTGGTATCGAGCGCTCGGATAAAGGTCCCAAAGGACCGGGGGATGACATATTCGTGTAGTAGTTACCTAGTTACAGAGGTAACCCGGCCTTGTGTTGGCAGAGATCTAACCGTAACGTTAGTTCTCGGGACGTCCCGCCAGAGGCGATCCCATGTGGCAGTAGGAAGTTCCTTAGCCTGACCATTTGTTGGAAATCCATTCATCCAATACGCGCCCTGTACGGTTTTAGTTGTAGAACCTGCCATTTAACATGGCAGCTATAGTAGGCATAGTATCATGGTACCTATGCTGGCTAGGATTTATATTATACTTTCGAAATATTTTCCACTATGCACTAGTAATAATATCAAAGAATTTTTCTCGTAGTAAGCATGTTTGACTATCATAAGGAGAAATCTCCCCCATGTGTGCGTTTGCATTGTGTGTGTGCCGGGAGGCCTTATGGTAGTTTCATTTTCCAAAAAGCATTGCGGATTTAAAAATTTAAATTTTCTTGTTGCTTGTTTAAAGATAAACTGTTTTGAGTTCTCACACCAGTCACATGACTGACCTGGAGTTTATTGTTCCTTTCCTAAACTCTGGGTGCCCACTATTTTCCACACGGGCAGTCTAGAGTTAGGTTGTCAGGTTATTCTGGATTCGGGAGTTGCTGTGCAGATCTGGAGGCGAGCCAGATAGCGTAGTCTATTATCTATTGTATATAGTATTTCTTTCCGCTGTTGTTGTCGTACACTCTGATTGATGTAATGTAATGTGATGTAATGTATAAAATGTATAGTTCTTTGTTTTAATGAATATTCATTTATCTATTATATGTTGTTCCGCTGCGACTGTGAGATTCTGTTATTGTTTCTCGTTCTGTTACTTGTTTTTCTGTTTTCTCTTCTCTTTCTTTTCTTTCTTCTTCTACCTCTTTCTTCTTCTAAAACCCTAACGGTTCGATTTTTCGGCAACGAAAAATCGCGATCGTTACATTATATATATTTCTGTTTGGTGGTGGAGAATTATTCTCTTAGCTTAACACCCTTCTCTGAGACGTACGAGCTCAGGGGTTATGTAGTTGATGGTTACTAGTGATACATTCCCAATTTGGTAATGTGGCGTACGAAGTGCTGCCGATCATTTGTTGATCAAAGCATGGCTTTATGAAAAAGTGTAGCTTTGTGGACGAGACTGCATCAGCACCTCACAAACTGGAAATGGTCAAAACAGGAAAGATGCGGCAAGGTTTTCAGGGGTCGCTCCCCTAAGGTATGTCCATTTCTTCTGAAAAAGGGTGGTATCATGGTATGGAGCCTAGATACTTAACTAATATGGACACTGTAAATTTATTAGTGTGTGGTTGTTGCTTTGTGGTTGAGGATCCTCGGATAAAGGTCGCAAACAACCGGGGATGGCATATCTTTAGGTGTTACTCCCGGGAAGAGGGTAAACTGGCCTTGTGTTGCCAGAGAGCTAGGTAAGTTCTTGGGGCGTCCCTCCAGAGGCGTACCCATGTGGCAATGGAAAGTTCCTTGGCCTGACCATTTGTTGGAAATCCAATTACCAATGCGTGCCCTGTACGGTTTTAGTTGTAGAACCTGCCATCTAATATGGTAGCTATAGTAGGCATACTATAATGGTACGTATGATGGCTAAGATTAATATTATACTAGCCAATGTTTTCTGCACTATGCACTAATAATAATATTAAAATGATTTTTCATATAAAGCATGTTTGACTATCATAAGGAGAAATCTCCTCCAACTGTGCGCTTGCATTGCGTGTGTGCGGGGAGGCCTTATGGTAGTTTCATTTTCCAAAAAAAACATTGCGGATTTCAATCTTTAAAATCTTTTGTTGTTTGTTTTAAAGATAAAACTATTTTTGTTTGCTCATACCAGTCCCATGATTGACCTGAAGTTTATTGTTCCCTTCCTAAACTCTGGGTGCCCAAAATTTTTCACACGGGCAGTTTAGAGTTGGGATTTTCAGATAACCAAATAGTAGGAGTAGATTCGATAGCATCCAGCCTTTGGTTTCGACGATAGCATTTGTTTCTCCTCAACATTCATGGCTGACCTTGCTTAATGCATCGATGATGGTGGTTCGATCTTTTTGGTTCAAGCTATCTTTGGTTTAGATTTTGAGATGGAGTTGTAGGATGGCGTAGGATTCTTTTGGAAATGCGTTCCATTGGAGTTATTTTTTTTCCGCTGTCGATGGTTGCAAAGTCTAGACCATCCAGTTTTGTTATTTTCCGCTGTTATATTCTAGCTCTGATTTGTATTGATATTCAGTTGTATCATAGTTGTATATCGTTGGATATTGTATTCATTGGAGTTGTATGATATTCATTTTTCTTCCACTGTGTTGTTATACTTAGTGTGTTATAAGCTCCGACATGAATCGGATTTCAATGGTTGAATCTGCGGCATTCGAGTACAAGCGAAGTACGGATGTCGATTTTTGAACACTGAAATTCAATTCGTGACACATTATTTCCATGCTTAACACCGAAGAAAAATTGTTTGGGTTTAGAGGAAGTAATGTTTTAAATGATATTTGTCTTTGGCCCATTTAAATATGAATTTGGAGGAAATCTTCCTTAGGTTTTGTCAATAATAGTTATACCATTGAGATAAGTATATGGATATATTTTATAAATATTGAAAGTAAAATGGTTTTAATATACTTATACAGATAATATAAGTATGTGAATTTTTTTCGAATATTAAAAGGAGTATGAGGAGTTTATAAATATTATCTATTGTGAAGATATTTTTAATCAAATAATTGAAAAGAGATTTAATTAATGAAGGATTAATCAATAAAGCTTAGTGGATCCCACATGGAATTTAATCTATAATTGATTGCTGTTGTTCATTTGATAGATAAAGAGCTGACTATCAAAAGTTGGCCAAAATATAACTCTGGAAATATCTAGAAGAAACACGGGAGTTATATGGCACAGTTATCTTTGATGATTTTGTATTGTGCATATATACCTCGTTTTTTCTCCTAGGACAAATAATTAGAAAATCTGTTCACTTAAATGGTTAGGAGGTGATCTCCTCTCTTATGTATTGTCTGATTATTCCAAAAGGAACCGAAATTGAGTTTACTGGAATATCGGTTTGGTTTTGGAGCGATTGGTAAGTAGGAGAGTGTACTTATATGAGATAACTCAAAACCATAACCACACCAAAACCATATGTGCGTTCTACTCTTTGGAAGAGATTCAAGGCTGGTTCGAGATAATAGAATTGAAGAAGGAGTTCTTTGAAGTGCAAGGGCTTTATGATACTAATCATGAGGGTGATTCCAAAATGGATGTATTAGAAGTAGTGCTTTCGGTTTGTTCATGTCTTGAACAACTTGTATGGATGAATGCTAGCATTCCGAATGGGATTAGCTAAGACGGGAAAAAGGTAATCATGACCTCACAAGCCTCACAGCCCGGTAATGAATAAAACATGGAATATGCAGCAGGGCTATGTGTCACACCCATTAAGGTATGTCACCACCCTTCTAAATCGCTATTTATTGTTTTATTGATTTTGATGTGTATGAGCTATTGTGAAAATGGTTAAGAAGCAACCACGATGTTGACATATTTGGTACTATTCAGTAAAGGGTAGACCAGCTCTGTGTTGGCAAGAGGTTTAGGCGAGGCCCTCGATATATTTTCTAGAGGTGTACTATGGTAGGTGTACGTCGATGCCTTATCATTGTATGCAATCCATTCTCTAATATGTGCCTTTACAAACTTAGTTGAATATATATTAAGTTGGTATTAATTAATGTAGCAATTTCGGCTATGATTCACTATTAATTTAAACCCTAGACATTATATAATATCAAAAGACTATCTATGAAATGGTTTGGATACCGTAAGGTAAAAATCCGTTCTTGTTTTTGTGTGGTGTGGTCTTACGAGATACCTTTGTTTTCGAAAGGTTTTTATAACATTAATATTTATATGATTTGTGTTTCTCATGCAGGTTTACCAGATTGGTCCAAGCGTTATTTTCTTGTAATATTCGGATCAGACCAAACATATTTTCAGATTCACTTATGGAATGCTTTAGAGCTTCATGAGACAAGCTAGAGGCCTCCAAGATGTATTTATATATATTCTTCTTCCACTACATTGGTTGATTATATTTGTAAGCATTTGTGAGGATGGGTTGTTATAACTGTCCATGCTAATGATAGATCAGTTTACTTTGATTGATGTGTGTACATTACAGTTTTCTTTTGTAAAGATCTGTTGTATATTATATATTACTCGTCACGATGTGAGATTATGTTTAGTCTTTCTTTTCTTTTTTCCCCAGCACTTGAATGTTCGGCACGTGAATATCGTGGATGTACTAGTGTCAACTTCCGAGGTTCGATGAGGCAGGTCGTTACAGCACAAAAAATGGGTAGTATTGCCGATTTGACTACTAATACAAATTCAAAGTCAACTTGATATTACAAAAAATAAAATTGCAGAAAGTGAAAGAGACACAAAAGATTTAATATGGTTCGAATTTGTATCCTACATCCACGGAGACCCAATAACCTTTTATTTCATCACCAATTCGGAAAGATTACAATCCATCAATGATTGGAGCGTTACAAGATGTGGAGACTCTCTCCAATCGATCATGCAATTGAAGAATTGTAATGTAGAGCACTAAAAAAACCCGAAAATTGGATTAGCTAGCGTTAGTATTAATTACAATTATTGGAAATCTGATTGCTTGTTAATCCCTTGATTGGGAAGATGCTTAAGAGGCTAATATATAGATGCTCTAGTCATTATAGACCATCAGCTTGCTTCAATAGAATCCACACCATCAGTAGAGAAGAAATATGCACCAAAATAAAAAAACTGACCTTCGAAATTCGAATCAGCAAAACCGTGAGAAAACAACATAGCAGCAACTCAGAAATATGATAGAGAAGGTCAAACGTCTTTTTAAAACTCTGGAAAACTCTCGGGTTCTAAGCTCAGACGTCTAACTTCGATAGTCAGATGTCTTTGTAGAAAACAGAAACTCTCGGGATTTAAAACAACAACGACTTAGACATCTGGTTCCCCAAGTTAGACGTATGATCACCTAGGAGCTCTTCTGCTTTGAACTCTATAGGCATTCAGACGTCTTGCTTGGAAATCCAAACGTATAAGTGCATTTTTCTGGCAATTTATCAACTTCTCTCCTCCATCTCTTTTAATTTCCTCCTCTAATGGACTTCCCCTCTGTTCTAATATGAAGCTTTACACAACATCTTCAATCTGAAGCACTGATAAGCACATATTTAAATTTCATTATAACAACACTCCACCTCAATATATATAGATCTCGTCAACAGTCAACAAAATAATCATAGAGGTTGTTGGATCTTATGCCCCATGGCGCTTAAGAAACTGAAATCAAAATAATTAGTTTAAGAATGCTCAAAATTTTCCTTGGGAAGTGATTTAGTCATCATATCTGAAGGATTATCCATAATACTCACCTTTGCCAACTTGATCTGAAAAATTTGAATAAGTTATAACTCACTCATTTTAAATCCGTTTGACCCACGGATTTTTACATTAGATTCATATTGACGTCTAAAACACTATGGTATAACTTGATGATAGTATGGACGAATTATAATTTTATGGTATAATAATAGTGGTAGAATTTTAATTTACATTATTTTAAATAATAACATAACATTATCTATTTGGCCAAATAAAACATCGTTATATTAAATTAATTTACTTAGATTATTTTGGACACTTGTTTAGCAGAATAAATCCTCGTACTGCTATAATTAACTGAATAGATTATTGATGACATCTATTTAGCAAAATAAAACTCCATTCTGCTATTATATTAATTTGAACATTTATTCATACGTCAGTTAATTAATATGTGGATTAATTAATATTGGATAAGTGATGGATTGGCCAATAATTATAAATTGTGAATTTGATTTACATATATGTTGCTTATGCAAATATTAGGGTTGGTTAGGAAAGTTGAATTAAGTAAATGGTAGCTTGTTTAAGTACCATTGTGATCACTAAAACTCTTACTAAATTTGAAGAGCTATGAATTTAAATTAACTTTCATTTTATAATAATTTGAGGTTAACTGTTTATATAATTATAAATGATTTAAAATATATAGATTAATGATGATTAAGGAAATTAATTATTTTAGTTAATGAAATTTGAGACATTTATTATAGTATTAGTGTTGTTTAAAGATATTTAATTATACCATTAATATATTTTTATAAAAGAGTGGTCCTCAATTGAAGAGAGCACTCGTATTTTATCATTAATGTCGTTTAAAGAAATTCATTTATTTTATTAATGATGATTTAGTTTAAAGTTATTTAATTATATTATCAATGTTGTTTAAAGTTAATTAATTGATTTAATTACGGTCAAAGTTAATTAATGACGGGTTTAGTTAACAAATTATTTTGTTAAGGATGTTTTAAAGTTAATTAATTAATATTAATGATATTTAATACTTAATTAATTAATTATTTGTGATGTTTAAAGGTAATTAATTAATTTAATAAAGGTGTTTATAAAAAAATTGTCTTATAGAAGGAATTTTACTTAATAAAAAGGTTTTATTTAAAAAGGAGATTTACAAATGATATTTTTGTAAAGGGGATTTTTAAATGATATTTTGATGGGGATTTTTAAGCGATATTTTATAAGTTATATTTGTAAGAGGGATTTAAAAATGGTAACTTATAAATAAAATAATTGATTAATAAGTGATATTTTAAAATAAAGAAGATTTGCATTAAATATATAAGATTTATAAAATGAGTTTTCGATTTTCAAAAGGATTTTTATAAAGGATTTTTTAAAATATTTGTATAACGGAGTTCATAAAGGGAGATTTATAAAAGAGTTTTATTAATAGAAAAGAGTTTTATAAATAGAAAGGAAGTTTATAAATAATTTTAGAAATTTACAAAAGAAGTTTTACAATTTAATTTGTAGATTTAAAAAAGGACTTGTAAATATGAAATGGGTTTATAAAAAAGAAATTTTATAAAGGGAATGAGATTTGACTTTTGATACATAATCCTTCTTAATTATGGTGGTATGGAAGCATTATTTGCATACCTAACACCGAAGGAAAATTGTTTGGGTTTAGAGGAAGTAATGTTTTAAATGGTATTTGTCTTTGGCCCATTTAAATATGAATTTTGGAAAAGTGGAAATCTTCCTTAGCTTTTGTCAATAATAGTTATACCATACCGTTGAGATAAGTATATGGATATATTTTCTAAGTATTGAAATTATAATATTTTGTAAAATACTTATACCAATGATATAATCGTAGAATATTTTTTCAAGTATTGAAAGGTGTATAATGGGTTTATAAATATTTTCTCGTGTGAAGATATTTTGAATCAAATAATTGGAAAGAAATTTAATTAATGAAGGATTTTGGAATTTAACCTATGTTTGATTGTTGTTGTTCATTTGATAGTCAAATAGCAGACTATCAAATCATGGCCAAAATATAACTCTGGAAATATCTAGGAGAAACAGTGCAATTATAGGGTATAGTCATCTTTGATGATATTGTACTATGCCTATAAATCTCGATTTGTTCTCCTAGGACAAATGATAAGGAAATCCATTAGCTTAAATGGTTAGTAGGTGATCTCCTCTCTTATGTATTGTTTGATTATTTCAAAAGGAACCGGGGTTGAGTTTACTATAACTATCGATTTTGTTTTGGAGAACTTGGTAAGCGAGGGAGTGTACTTATATGAGATGACTCACAACTATAACCACTCCAAACCGTATGTGTGTTCTACTCTTTGGAAGAGATTCAAGGCCGGTTCGAGAAAATAGAATTGAAGATAGAGTTCTTTGAAGTGCAAGGGATACTTGCTACTAATCATGACGGTAATCCCAAAATGGATGTAGTCGAAGTAGAGCTTTTAGTTTTTTCATATCTTGAACAAATTGTATGGAAGAATGCTAGCATTCCAAGTGGGATAGGTAAGAGGGGAAAAGGTTATCACGACATCACAAGCCTCACAACCCGGTAACGATTAAAACATGAGATATGCAGCAGGGCTGTGTCATACCCATTAGGGTATGTCATCACCCTTTTAGATCACTATTTATGGTTTTATGGATTCGGTTGTGTATGAGCTCTCGAGAAAAAGGTTGCAAAGCAACCGGGATGTTGGCATATTCAGTACTATCCAGTAAGGGATAGGCCGGTTCTATGTTATCAGGGGTTTAGGCGAGGCCCTCGGTATATTTTCTAGAGGTGTATGGTGGTACCTCGATGCCTTATCATTGTATGGAATCCATTCTCTACTACGTGCCTTTACGAACTTAGTTGTATATCTATTTAGCTAGAATTTAGTTAATGTAACAAATTCGGTTATGATTTAATAATAATTTAAACCCTAGACATTATTATCATATCAAAAGACTACCTATGAAATGGTTTGAATATCGTAAGGTTGAAACCCATTTGTATTTATGTGAGTGGTGCTCTCATGAGATACCTTTACTTTCGAAAGGTTTTTATAACATTAAACCTATATGATGTGTGCTTCTCATGCTGGTTTACCAGACTGATCCGAGCGTTATTTTCTTATAATGCTTGGAGCAGGCCGAACATGTTTTTGGATTTAGTTATGGATGCTTTGGAGCTTCATGAGATGAGCTAGAGGCCTTCGAGATGAATTCAAATATATTCTACTTCCGCTGCATTGGTTGATTATGTTTATCAACATTTGTGAGGACGGTTTTTTATGATCGTCCAAGCTAATGATAGATTAGTTTACTTTGATTGATGGTGTGTATTACAATTTTCTTTTGTAAAGATCTATTGTATATTACATTTTACTCGTCACGATGTGAGATTCTGTTCCATCTTTCTTTTCTTTTTCCCCAACAATCTGTCATCCCAGCACTTGGATGCATGTCACGTAAATACCGTGAATGTATTAATGTCGACTTTTGAGGTTCAAAGGGGTAGGTCGTTACAGCAGTGAAAAATGTAGGTAAGGATTTATCGCCAATAAGTGCAGAAGCGATTTAACCAGAATACATTATTGCCTATTGGATGCTAATGCAAATTCAAGGTCAATTATGATATCACACAAAATCAAATTGAAGAAAGTGAAAGAGACACAAAAAATTTAACATGGTTTCAATTTATATCCTACATCCACGGAGACCCAACAACCCTTTCATTTCAATTACCAATTTGAAAAGATTACAATCCATCAATGATTAGAGAGTTACAAGATTTAGAGATCTTCTCCAATCAATCACTCAATTGAAGAATCATAATTAAGAGCACTAAAAATTGAAAACCCCCAAATTGGATTTGCTAGGTTACTATTAATTAATATTATTGGAAATCTGATTGCTTGTAAATCTCTTGATTAGGAAGATGCTTAAGCGACTAATATATAGATTCTCTAATCACTATAGACTATCGGCTTGCTTCAAAAGAGTCTACACCATCAATAGAAAAGAAATATGCATCGTAATAACAAACTCGATCTCTAAAATTCGAATCAGCAAAACACTGAGAAAACAACAGATCAGCAACTCAGACGTTTGATATAGGGGATCAAACCTCTCTGTAAAACTCTAAAAAACTCTTGGGTTCTAAGCTCAAACGTCTGACTCCGATAGTCAGATGTCTTTGTAAAAAACTAAAACTCTAGGGATTGAAAACAACAATGACTTAGACATCTGGCTCCCCAAGTTAGACGTCTGATCACTTAAGAACTCTTCTGCTTCGAACTCTACAGGAATTCAGATGTCTGGCTTGGAAATTCGGACGTCTAAGTGCCTGTTTCTGGCACTTCATCAATTTCTCTCCTCAATCTCTTTTTATCTCCTCCTCTAATCGACTTCCCGCCTCTTCAAATAAGAAACTATACACAATATCTTCAATCTGAAGCACCGATAGGTACATATTTGAATCACGTCATAACAATAATCCACCTTAATATATGTTGGTCCCATCAAAAAAATAATCATAGAGGTTGTTGGATCTTGTTCCCTTTGGTGCTCAAGAAACTGAAATCAAACCAATCAAGTTTGAGCAATGCTCAAATTTGTCCTTAGGAAGTGATTTAGTCATCATATCTGAAGGATTACCCACAGTATTCACCTTCACCAACTTGATTTGAAGAATTTAAATAAGCTATAACTCATGCATTTTAAATCTATTTGACCTATGGATGTTTATATTAGATTCGTATTGATATCTAAAACACTATGGTATAACTTAATGATAGCTTGGATGAAGTATAATTATATGGGATAATAATGGTGGTAGAATTTCAATTACGTTATTTTAAATAATAATGTGGTGTTATCTGTTTGGCCAAATAAAATATTGTTCTGTTAAATTAATTTACTTAGATTATTTTAGACACTTGTGTACCAGAATGAGTAGCAGAATAAATCCTCATTCTGCTATAATTAACCGAATAGATTATTGATGAAATCTATTTATCAAAATAAATCTCCGTTCTGCTATTATATTAATTTGAAAATTTATTCATATGTCAGTTAATTAATATGTGGATTAATTAATATTAGATAAGTGATGGATTAGCCAGTGATTGTTAATTGTGGATTTGATTTACATATATGTTACTTATGCAAACACTAGGGTTGGCTAGGAAAGTTAAATTAAGTAAATGGTAGGTTGTTCAAGTACCATTGTGATCACTAAACCTCTTGAATTTGAAAAGTTATGAATTTAAAACTTGCATTTTATAACAATTTGAGGTTAAATGTTTATATAATTATAATTGATCTAAAATATAGAGATTAATGATGATTAAGGAAATTAATTATTTTAGTTAGTGATATTTGAGATATTTAGTTATAGTATTAGTGTTGTTTAAAGATATTTAATTATATCATTAATGTTTTTTATGAAAGAGTGGTCCTCAATTGAGGAGAGCACTCATATTATATCATTAATGTTGTATAAAGAAATTTATTTATTATATTAAATATGGTTTAAGTTATTAATTATTTAATTAAAGATTTTTAAAGTCATTCAATTATATTATTAAGTTGTTTAAAGTTAATTAATTGATTTAATTATGGTTTAAGTTAATTAACTAATTTAATTAATGACGGGTTAAGTTAACAAATTATTTTGTTAAGGATGTTTTGAAGTTAATTAATTAATATTAATGATATTTTAAAACTTAATTAATTAATTATTTGTGATGTTTAAAGGTAATTAATTAATTTAATAAAGGTGTTTATAAAAAAAACATAGAAGGAATTTTACTTCATAAAAAAGTTTTTATTTAAAACGGAGATTTACAAATGTTTTTTCATAAAGGGGATTTTTAAATGATATTTTGTACGGGGATTTTTAAGCGATAATTTATTGGTGATATTTGTAAGAGAGATTTAAAAATGGTAATTTATAAATAAAAGAATGGATTTATAAGTGATATTTTAAAAATAATAAAGATTTGCATTAAATATACAATATTTGTAAAATGGGTTTTGGATTTTTAAAAGGATTTTTATAAAGGAATTTATAAAATATTTGTATAAAGGAGTTTGTAAAGGGAGATTTATAAAAGAGTTTTATTAATAGAAAAGAGTTTATAAATAGAAAGGATGTTTATAAATAATTTTAGAAATTCAGAAAAAAATTTACAATTTTATTTGGAGATTTATAAAAGGACTTGTAAATATGAAATGGGTTTATAAAAAATAAATTTTATAAAGGGAATGAGATTTGATTTTTGATAAATAATCCTTCTTAATTATGATGGTATGGAAGTATTATTTCCACACTTAACACTAAAGGAAAATTGTTTGGGTTTAGAGGAAGTAATGTTTTAAATGATATTTGTCTTTGGCCCTTTTAATTATGAATTTTGGAAAAGAGGAAATTTTCCTTAGCTTTTGTCAATAATAGTTATATCGTTGAGATAAGCATACGTATATATTTTCTAAATATTGAAAGTATAATGTTTTGTAATATACTTATACTGATGATATAAGTATATGAATATATTTCTAAGTATTGAAAGAAGTATAATGGGTTTATAAATATTATCTTTTGTGAAGATATTTTGAATCAAATATTTGAAAAAAGATTTGATTAATGAAGGATTAATTAATAGAGGCTTAGTGGAAATTACATGTAATTTAATCTATGTTTGATTGTTGTTGTTCATTTGATAGTTAAATAACCGACTGTAAAAACTTGGCCAAAATATAACTTTGGAAATATTTAGGAAAAACATGGGAGTTATAGGGCACATTTATCTTTGATGATGTTGTGCCATGGCTATAAATCTTGTTTTGTTCTCCTAGGAGAAATGATAAGGAAATCCGTCCGGTTGAACGGTTAGGTGGTGATCTCCTCTCTTATGTATTGTTTGATTATTTCAAAAGGAACCGGAGTTAAGTTTACCGGAACTATTGATTTGGTTTTGGACCGATCGGTAAGTGGTGGAGTGTACTTATATGAGATGACTCGAAACTATTACCACTTCAAAACCATATGCGCGTTCTACTCTTTGGAAGACATTCAAGACTGGTTCGAGATGACTGAATCGAAGACGGAGTTCTTTGAAGTGCAAGGGCTACATTCTACTAATCATGAGGGTGATTCCAAAATGGATGTAGTAGAAACAGTGCTTTCGGTTTGTTTATATCTTGAACAACTTGTATGGACGTATGCTAGCATTCCAAGTGGGGTTACCTAAGAGGGGAAAATGGTAATCGTGACCTCACAAGCTCACAACATGATAATGATTAAAACATGGGATATGAAGTAGGGCTATGTTTCACACCCATTAGGGTATGTCATCACCCTTCTAGATCACTGTTTATGGTTTTATGGATTGGGTCATATATGAGTTCTTGGGAAAAATGTTGCAAAGCAACCAGGATGTTGACATATTTGGTACTATCCTGTAAGGGGTAGGCTAGCTCTGTGTTGGTGGGGGTTTAGGCGAGGCCCTCGATATATTTCTACAGGTGTACTATGGTAAGTGGTACCCCGGTGCCTTGTCATTGTGTGGAATCCATTCTCTGATACATGCCTTTATGGACTTAGCTATATATCTATTAATCTAGAATTTAATTAATGTAACAATTTCGGCTATGATTCAACATTAATTTAAACACTATACATTATTATAATATCAGAAGACTACCTATGAAATGGTTTGGATATCGTAAGGTAAAAACTCATTCGTGTTTATGTGCGTTGTGGTTGTATGAGATACTTTTGTTTTCGAAAGGTTTTTATGACATTAAAATCTATATGATGTGTGTTTCTCATGTTGGTTTACCAGACTGATCCGAGCATTGTTTTCTTATAATGCTCTGGTTAGACCGAACATATTTTCAAATTTAGTTGGATGCTTTGGAGCTTCGTGAGACGAGCTAGAGGCTTCTAAGATATATTCACGTATATTCTACTTCTGCTGCATTGGTTGGTTATAACTATCCATGCTAATGATAGATCAATTTACTTTGATTGATGTGTGTATATTACAATTTTCTTTTTGTAAAGATCTGTTGTATATTATATATTACTCGTCATGATGTGAGATTTTGTTCCGTCTTCTTTTCTTTTTCCCCCAACGATCTGTCTTCCCAGCACTTGGATACTCGACACGTGAATATAATGGATGTACTAGTGTCGACTTTCGAGGTTCGAAGAGGAAGGTCATTACAGTGGTGAAAAATATAGGGAAGGATTTATCACCAATAAGTGCAGAAGCAATTTAACCAAAATCTAATATTGCTTATTTGACTACTGATGCAAATTCAAAGTCAACTATGATATTACACAAAATCAAACTGCAGAAAGTGAAAGAAACACAAAATATTTAACGTGGTTTGAATTTGTATCCTACGTCCATGGAGACCTAAAAACCCTTTTATTTCAATCACCAATTCAGAAAGATTACGATCTATCAATGGTTGGAGGGTTACAAGATGTGGAGAATATGTCCAATCAATCACTCAATTGAAGAATTATAATTTAGAGCACTAAAAATAGAAAACCCCTAAATTGGATTAGCTAGGGTTACTAATAATTACAATTATTGAAAATCTGATTATTTATTAATCACTTAATTAGGAAGATTCTTAAGAGGCAAATATATATGTGCTCTAATCACTATAGACCATCGAAATTCTTCAAAAGAATCTACACCATCAATAGAGAAGAATTACGCACCGAAATAACAAAACTGACCTCCAAAACAAAAATTGGCAAAACCTTAAGAAAATGATGCAGCAACAACTCAATCGTCTGATATAGGGGTCAAACATCTCTGTAAAACTCATTACACCAAAACAGGCAAATCATAACATTTATAAGTGTTACAAATAATTTCAGTAACACTTTTTAAGTGTTACTAATGGACTGTGAGGAATGAAGCGGCCAAATTCGTAACACTTATAAGTGTTACGAACATACGTATTACTAACACTTATAAGTGTTGGCACAGAAATATATGGTAGCGCTTATAAGTGTTGGTACAGAAATATACGGTAACGCTTATAAGTGTTGGTATAGAAATATGCAGTAACGCTTATAAGTGTTGGTATAGAACTATGCAGTAACGCTTATAAGTGTTGGTACAGAAATATACGGTAACGCTTATAAGTGTTGGAAAATGATTATTTAGTAACACATATATGTGTTGTTACACATAAAATGCTTTTACAAATACTGACAACATTTATAAGTGTTGCAAATATAAACTTATGATTTTACATAATTTCTTACAATACTAATACTAAAATATTTAAAGCAAATGGAGTATAAGATATCATAAACAGTGGTCCCCATATCAGATAATTCATCATACAGATTGAAAAAATTAAAATGCTCCGCAAATGGAGTAAATATGTCACAAAAAATTATTAAAGATATCTTAATATTACAATGTCATGTATTCTGATATTACAACAACATAAGCTACGAAAATTTTAATTTCAAAATACACTTAAAGTTTAACTTAAGGTTAACCTAACCATTCTGGATCATCCACTCCAAACTATGATGGTTTGCACATTCTTCAACGTCCATGCGACAATCCAAACCTTTACCCATGCCTGCATTTAATATAAACACTCAATAAAATTGTGCATATGTACATATATACCAACTGCTGATATTAGGAAAGAACACTGGAAACTAGAATTTGTTAGACCACTAGAGGGATATGTCTATATCCCAGAAGACACGCTCAGGGAATCCGAAGAGATCTGACCTAATGCTATTGTGCTTCATCTAATTGATTTAAGGATTTCTTATTTCAAATTGAAGGATTACATTCAAAAAGGTTCGGAAGCCAAATGGTAGTTTTTTTTATACATAATGCTCCAAACTTTCAATATGCAGTTCAATTTGAGGACGTATCTTATTATGACAAAGTTATGGGTTCTAACACCTAGTCATATTTCGATAAACTTTGATTATTGATGCATGGCATCCTGGGTACGATTTTAGTAAACATGGTAGTACAGCTGTACAATTATGGATAAAATTATACAACTTGGAACTGGAATTATTATAGATAGAAATAGTTTATAGATAGAATTATTATGATCAAAAAGGAATTTGATTTAACCTAATTTCTTCGATTTATTTATAGATAGAAACATACATTAAAATATTTTTGTTTAGAAAGTGATATTGACGTGAAAAAAAAAGCATTGAATACTTGCAGGTTAATGCAGAATAATATGATAGACTAATACCACCTAAGATTGGAAAGCGTTCAAAGCTTAAAACATTTTATCTTTCTAACAACTATTTCAATGGTGAAATACCCATATCTATTGGCAATTTGATAAGCATTGAACGCTTGCAAGTGCAAACAAAAGAATCATATTGAATAGACTAGTCAAATGAAAGATTTGAAGTCATGCTTTCTCTTGTAAAATAGTTTATAATTTCATTAAAACGGAGCTTAAAGTTTGGCAATTCATCATTTTCTTTCTCGCTCACTTCCTTCCTTTGCACCCATACACAAAATTCCATAAGAAAATCAGTATTTTAAAAAGAGAAAGCAAACTCATTCATGTATTTTAAAAAGAGAAATCAGTATTAAAATAGAGAGGACGAGTGTGTTTGAAGATTATAAGGAAACTCATTCATGTAAGCAGCACAAAAAAAAAGTTACTACCCTTGCCAAATTTGCTGGCACAACAAGATAATTTAAAAGAAGAGAAGTGTCAAACCAGACATGCATTTACTAAGTTTGCCATGTCATTTTTTGAAGTTGAAACTCTAAACTTCTGATTAAGATTCTTTAACACATAAGGATTTATACTTGGGCGTCTTCCTTAGTGTTTGCGATGAAGGTCGTGAGTTTATAAAATATGTTATTTCTACTCTTATAACAAAGAATTTACAGTTTTGGTCACGGTATTTACAAATTTATCTAATTGTGCATTTCACAAAGAACTGTTTTTTTTTGGAAATTGTGAGAAAGAAATTTCTTTTCTTTTTTTGAATTTTTGATGCTAATAGAATATTTTGAATTGTTTATGTTAAAACAAAATAAATGCTATTAGGAAGGAAAAGAAAGAAGATATTATAGCTCTTACTAATATAATCATAATTTGTCATAGATTCATCTGATTTTGTTGCATGAGCAACACCTTTGTTATTTGTCACTTTTTCAAAAAATTTGAGTTTAAGTGAGGTTAAAACGCAAATTAAAACAGATGTGTTTTGCTGTTTTGAAAGTGCAAAACATTCAAAACAACCGTGTCTTCATTCGACCATAACTTTTGAACAATTTATTCGATTTCGATGATTTCGCTCATTCCGAAAAGCTAATAAATTGAGCAACAACTTTTATTCTAAATGTTTCGCGAAATTTTGATTTTTTCAAAGCTAAAAATGCTATTTTGATAAGTGGAACTGCACCTATTTGGAAAATCTGAACTGCTATTTTGATGTATTGTAGCTGAAATGATACCTTCTTCTTTCTGCAGCATCAATATGATCAAACTTGGGATCATTGGATGAAGTGGCCTCTCTGAAAATATTCAGACAATAAGTAAGTTGGTCACAAGCTGGCCTTTCTCCGTCCATTCCTTTAGCACATTTCAATAGGATCCCCTTGCTATATGCGTACAATTATTAGCCATATAGTTCAAACTGAAAAGTGACATATGGACTGAAATATTAAGCTAAATACCTTTTTAATCTCCTCCTGGTTTGCAACATAAACACTCGATCTTAAAAAAGTCTACATACCTTGTTGTGCATATCATAAATATATGCCTCTACAGCATTCTTTTTGTCCTTGTTGTCTTCCATTACCCGATCTTGAAGAGCCATTTCAAACTCTTTCTCCACGGCGTTATACAACTTTGCAGATGCTAGGCCCCCATGAACCGCTTCGGCAACAGGCATATTTGTCTTCTTTATCTTCTTTTTAGAAGGTTCAGACTACAAACCAACAATATTAGTCAAATTTCAAAGCTAACAATATAAACTACGGTGGTAATCATTGTTTCAAAAAGTAAATTGTATAGGAACTAGCTCAGAAATTTTCCCAGTTCTCATTACAAAAGCCTAGTACTAACTGATTGGAACAAACTATCATAAATGTATGTATTTTCACACCTACAAGCATCTATAACTCATTAAAATAGTCAACCAAACCAGGAAACAGTTCATCAACAAACCACTTGGTTTTGCCATCATCTGAGATATGGTACTTACTTAACCATTTTAACTCATGAGCAATATATGACCAAACATCCGAACAATAACTGAATAAAGATAGCATATTTTCAAATTGCATACCTTGGTGTCAATTTCCATCTGAACAAGCTTGTCTTCTGACACTGGTCCACCATTTTCAGGTTTAGCTGCAGAAGAATCAGTCATATCGACATCAGTTTTAATAGTCGAAGGCTCAACTTCAGTATCCATTTTTGCATCTTTGGTAACTGGAACTTCAACTTCTTCTTCCTCTAACATCGGAGGGTTCAGAGATCAATTTTAATTAACAAACTAATGTTGGTCACATAAAGTAAATCCATAGTTCACTTCTTCAATAAATTACTGTTGCTGAATCAATAGAAACAATTCCATAAATTCAAAAATGATTTAGAAAGATATTATAATTAATTTATAAACCTGTTTACTGCAATGAGAACCACGTGAAACAATAGCATTCAAAGAACAATCATTTATATCAATGCATTCATGAAATCTCCTAGCCACGTTAATGTGCACTACGTCAATGAATCATAGCATCGTAAGCTAGGTTATCAGTATTGGTTATAATGCGACCATTTCAAGTTGACGATACTAGTTTACGGTAATAGTTCTAGATAGAATTGTATTAGTACTATATTAAAACAAAATATACAATGCCAAGTCAATTTAGTCTACAATTATAGTCGATGATATTTCCAATCATCTTTCAATGGAGGTTTTAAGATAAAATAGATTTGCTGTAAATTTTTGTCGATATTCGTGGTTAACTAATCGATTTAGTCTACAATCTCGAGTCAGTTTTCATCAACTACCTAAACATTTTCAAGTAATTTTATAATATACATATCAAATCATCATATATTGGTATAAACGCTATAAAAATATTTCTAAAATTAAAATTGAAAGAGAAAAACAACTCGTAAGCATTGCTAGAAGAACCAAGTGAATTAAAACAAAATTGATGGGCAACGATTTCTATCTTTAGGGTTCGTATTCCAACCCACATCATTATGCACTAAAATTATTCAAACAACAAAAATTAATTTGCAGAAAAGCACTAGATTTCGATTAGAAAAGAGATTAAAAAGAAGCGTAGAATTTGTAAATTACCGTCGACGTCAATCTTGAAGAACGACACGTCACGATTCAGTCGCCTGAGCCATCAATAATTTTAAGTTATTTCGTTGCCCTCGAGCCCAAGTTTCAATCCAGTCGCCCTTAGAACTGTCACGAGAATAATGGTTGCAATATGTAAATCCAGTCGCCTGAGCCATCATCGAAGTGGTTGGAGTCGGTGTCGATGCTGAAGTGGTTGAAGTCGGCGCTGATTTTGGTGCGCGAGAAAAACCCTGATTTCAATTAGAAGTTGTGCGGTTGAAATATTACCGAAAATAGGTAAGCGTGAGGAAAGAGATAATAGATAAATTATACAAGACTTCGCTCGATACTAAATTATTTACGATTTTACCAATTGTATGTCACACTTATTTGTGTTGAAAAGGTTAATAGTAGAACTATTTATTTTTACTAACACTTTACAGCTGTTTTTACTGTTAGTATTTTGTAACATTTATAAGTGTTAGAAATTGATAGATATAAAATGTTACAAAATAACCGATTTGGTGTAGTGACTCTGTAAAACTCTCGGTTTCTAAGCTCAAACGTCTGACTCTGATTGTCAGATGTCTCTGTATAAAACAGAAACTCTCGGGATTGAAAACAACAACGACTTAGACATCTGGTTCCCCAAGTCAGATGTCTGATCATGTACGAGCTCTTCTACTTTGAACTCTACAGTCATTCAGATCTCTGGCTTTGAAATCCAGACATCTAAGTGCCTGTTTCTGGTACTTCATCAACTTCTCTCCTCCATTGGATCTCCTCCTCTAGTCGACTTCCCATCTCTTTTACTACAAAGCTTTACACAACGTATTCAATATGAAGCACTAATAGGCACATATTTGAATCACATAATAACAACACTACACCTCAAAATATGTAGGTGTCATCAACAATCAACAAAATAATCATAGAGGTTGTTGGATCTTGTGCCACATGGCACTCGAGAAACTAAAATCAAACTGATCAAGTTTGAGCAATGCTCAAACTTGTCATTGGGAAGTGATTTAGTCATCATATCTGAAGGAAGCATAAGGAAGAATCCTCTACATCAATATGCTTCATACAAGACCTGTAAACTTGATTCTCTACAAGATGTATTATGCTCAAACTATCTAAAAACAGCTGTACTATCCACTGAACCATTGAAAGATCATCTGGTAGTTGAAGTAAATATAATCCCTCCTTAGTTGCTTCTACAATTGATATCAACTCGGCATCCGTAGTCGACTAACAACTATAGACTACGGCTTTGATCTCTAAGAAATCGAGTATATGCCAGGTGTAAAAACATAGTCTGACACTGATTTTCGTCTGTCTCTATCCCTGACATAATCTGAACCACGGTAACTTCTAAAAGAGATGTCGCCATCTACTTCACCATACAACAAGCCAACTGACGAAATACCACATAGATATTTGAGTATCTACTTCGCTGCTTGTCGATGCTCTTTGTCTGGGTTAGACATATGTTGACTCATAACGTCCACTGCATAGGCCAAATCTAGTCTCATGCAACCCATCACATACATAAGACTACCATCAACACTAGATTAAGGTATATCAGCCATATACCTCTTGTCTTCATGTGATGAAGGACATAAGTCTTTCGACAACTTAAAACGAGAGCCTAATAGAGTGCCGATTGATTTAGCTTTTTCCATACCAAATTGAGCAAGGACATACTTGATGTACAGTGCCTAAGTGAGTATCGACTCTCTACGCTTCCTATCTTTAACTGTCTCCATATCCAAAATTCTTTGTGCTTTTCCCAAATATTTCGTATCGAACTCCTTGCTGAGCTCCGCTTTCAACTTTGTAATTCTAACCATATCGACATATCATCAACATACGACAAAAGGTAAATCATATCTCCATCACACCTCCCGAAATAAACATACCGGCCTCTGAAGCTTCTAGAATAACCCTGTGAAAGCATAAACTTATCAAATCTCTTATACAAGAGTCTAGCAGACTGCTTCAGTCCATATAGAGATTTGTTAAGTTTATAAACATAATCTAACATGCTACAATCAATGAACCCCTCTAGCTGCCGCAAATAAATCTCTTCATCTAGGTCACCATGCTAGAATGCAGTTTTGACATCTAGGTTCTCAAGTTCTATATCATAATGAGCAACTAATGCCAAATGAATACGAATGGGTGTATACATGACACTTGAAGCAAACATACCATGATACTCTACCTCTCTCTTCTAAACATAACCTATTGTTATTAATCTTACTTTGTATTTGAAATCACCATTGTCGCCGTCTTTCACTCTACAGATCCACTTGCATCCAATTGCCCTCTTGTCAGTGGGAAAAGATGCCAAATCCTAAGTATGCTTTTTTGTAAAGATTCAATCTCCTCTTCCATAGCAAATAACCAACTAGAATATGTCCTTGTACTGTCATCGGATGAGGAAGGCTCCTCTTTCAACATAGCCTTCTAATTAAAAGTCACATGCCTGTTGATAGTATTCTTGCTGATAGGACACCACATCCTATATATCTTCACACTTCTATAACCTGGAAAGATACACTTGCAAGCTCTAGGTTCCAGCTAGCCTTTTCTCTCATTTATATTAGCTTGTCATCCAAACACTTTGAGAAATGAATAGCTAACAAGCTCTCATTTTCATACTTCTTCAGGGATCCTCATATCTAAGGAAATAGAAGGTGTGCATGTTAGAACCTCCATTCTATGGTTTCAATGACAACAATTATACAATCACATATATTACTATCATATCTAGATTACAGGTATATACTACAAGAGATCGTCATGCTCAAAGATATCAGGACTCGCAGACAAACAGAAATTTATGGACCACACTATGATTAGTAAGGTTATACTAATGTATTAAGAATCATAGATAAATATTGTAAGGTCTCCTTGAGAATATATGCACACAATCCCAAAATCGACATTAAAAAACATTCAAAATTGGCATTAAAATTTATAGTCAGAAAATGCCAACCACAGACGTCTGTGTGAAATCACAAACGTCTGTGAATAATTTTTGGAAATTCTTTCCTGAAGTCACAGACGTCTGTGGAAAATTCATAGACGTCTGTCATCTAAAAATTGCTATAACCTGAAAGGTTGCTTCATTCTATATTAAAGAGATGCATCTGTTAAATTGTATAAACTCATCTCTTCATCGAAAGGGTGTTGCCATTAAATTGAATAGAGTTTATCTAACAGTAGCAACTCCTCATTTGCATCTCTTTAAATCTATAAATACTACAATGATTGAGATTGAAATATTAAGGAAACTGAATTGAATTAATTAAATATATTCTTTCTTGATTTCTTATCACTCTCTTACGCATTCATTACTTACATACTCTTAATCTGTTATAACCAAAATATAATTTTGTTAAACCACTTCCTACAACTCAAAGAATTCACATTCACATACTCAAAGCATATCATAGAAAGATTTGTACCATCAGTCAAAAACCGTGTTATTTGGAACATAAGATTGTCATAGATATACTTTTGTATTAGCCTATTCCACCAGGCGAAGCGAGGGTTAGTTGGTTAAAGGAAATACCGAAGGGGAGTTTCGGGAGGACAGGAGGACCGAACCCATATAAAATATCTAGTGTGATCGTTTTTTATCTTATATTCAGTTATTGTTCTCTGCTTAACATAGTTAGTAATAAACACTCACACACACACACACACACACACATATATATGTTGCATTATTTATAAAGATCTTATAGACTTTCAGTGCGGTTGATAAGGAAAGCCACCATAATAAAGCTTTTGCCCAAAATCCCTTCTTCAACTTAGCAGTCAATCTGAGACAATGAGTTCTCTCCAATAATGTATGATTCATTCATTCAGCAACCCTATTAAACTGAGGGTCTCCAGGTGTGGCATAATGCCTCTTATTGTCTTCAGACTCACAAAAATCGATGAATTTCTATGATAAAAATTCACCATCCTTATCCAAACACAACACCAGAAAGGCAATTTCCTCACGGTTATAAGCGTGACAAAAATAATTTGTTACGGTTATAACCGTTAAAATAGGTACCGTGGGCAAATTCAGTCACACTTTTGCTCACGGTTATAACCGTGTTAAAAATCTTAATTTCTCACGCTTATAACCGTTATAAATTCAGATATTATCACACTTATAACCGTGACTGAATAGTATTTACTCACGGTTATAATTGTGATAAAATGGTTATTACTAACGCTTATAAACCGTGGGAAATTTAGATAGTATCACAGTTATAATTGTGACAGAACAATAGTTTCTAACATTTATAACCATTACCAAAAAGGAAACTCTAACACTTATAACCGTGACAAATGCAAATTATTTCACAGTTATAACCATTACAAATGGTTATTTTCTAACACTTATAACCGTGATAACTAAAACAATATCAAACAAACTCAATTGCTGCATATATCTGCCGGCTCCACTATTACACTAACACAAAAAACTGTCAACCACCCAAACTACTTAACATCACAATAACTTCATATTCCCTTCTCAATTGCCTAATCAACCAGACATCAACATTCATGACCACACTTCTCTAATAACCAGTCATTGATCACACTTCACCAGTAAATCCACAAAAAAATGCAAGTTCATCTCATATTCCTTCCACTGCTACATCAAACTGCAAGTTCACCACATCAAACTATCTACATATTCCTTCCACTGTCTACTTCCATCGTTATCACCTTCATCACTATTCCCTTCAACATCATCTACATATCAACAATCTCCTGCCAGTACTACCCTCCGACCACTTGCATTCACCTCCTCCAAGCAATTCAAAACCACTGTTTCATTGCCAAACCCTCCTACCCTAACACTTCTACACAGACAGCCTGCAAGCATCACCAGACTGCTCACTTTCCACTCCATGCAATACAAATTGCCCTCAACCATCCGCCATTGTCAACCATCCTCCAGTAATCAACACTTCAAAAACCCATTCCTACCCACTATCATCTCACCCAAATCAAACAGTCACTAAAACTCCTTGTCACTGCACATTCTTATCTGTCATCTTCCAATACATCCTCCTTCACCTCAACCAAATACTGATCGATTCCACAATCCTCCAAACTATCAACTTGCCCTCATTCACTTCCTATTACAGCCAACCAAACACCTCGTCGAACAAGTTTTTTCTTGCCACAACAGCCTTTCTTCACACTGCAAACATCGAAAGCACCCTACAACGCCTGAGTCGAACACGACCACCTACTGAGCCTCACTTCTTCCTCAACATCGCCTACTGACTTCTAACAGCAGTTACAGTAGCGACCAAACCACGACCCAAGCCCCGTTAATCCACCGCAACTCCACTGTCACTGCCTTGTATCGAACCGCGACTCCAAACCATTTCGAATTGCTAACAAAAATCGAATGAGCCCACCGCCTCGAACTAAATCTGAAAGAAAGTAATATATAACATTTAAATAGAGAAGCTGTTTCAGATCTGAAAGAAAATATATAGCAAGGAAAGAAAATAAATAGAGAAACATACTCTCAACAGTCCTGCATTGGGAGTATGCACCTGCTAACTGAAAGTTACACTGTTTAAATAATATATAACGATCAATGGATGACAATATATAGAAAACAAAATATCCAGTCTCATAAATACAAAAAATATTGTAATAATTCGGTGAAATATGATGAATTACCTCGACTGAAATGAATTCGGTTACTGACAAATCAGGAATTGACTTCATAGCATTTGATGCGATCCAATCAAGAAATCAAGTAGTTAGATAATTGCTTCATAATGCATAACATATTATTTCTAGAAATAGTAAAGTACAAGTAGTCGTTGTAATTTTTTACAACAATGACCAACAGACTAAAATAAATTTACAAACAGTTAAAAAAAACTGTACAGATAGTACAAAAAGGGGGAGAAATGTTTTCGACAGTCTCTACAGTGCTATTTTTTGATGGTTTCCAAGTTTTTCCAGTATAAGAGAAAACAATGTGTTATCCTTGTAATAGGGCCAAATTTTCCTCCAGTTCTTTAATGACTAAAAATTAGTCAGTTGCAGCCACAATCGTTTCGAGATCAAATATATGATTGTCAAATAATTACCCACTAAGTTTCTATTTGATTTTTCACCGAATGCAATCATTGCAGCTAATTTCCAAGTGATATGAATAAGGAAATAAAGCTAAAGTAGCATAAAGTTTAGATATAACAGACTTGCTATTTTCATAGATGATCTTGCTATTTTGACATAACATATCTGCAAAATTGGACTACGTTCCATGATAAAATCACATTAAAAACATAAGGAGATTGGAGGAAATGTAGATCCATCCCTTGTAAAAATAATCTATAATATGCCTATTTTTAGTAAACCAAAGTCAAATGAAGACTTAGGTATAATGTGATGTTCAAAGCAAACATGAGTTATCAATGTACATATGTACATATTCAAACATGGATCATCAATGATGCAATGAGAAAATAGGACTCATATTCAAGGTTTAATTAGGACTCTTTTTTTGTTTGGTTGTTTTGTCTTTTCTGCTGATTGTGTAGTTAAGTTTGCATCATATGTTGGTTTAGTGTTTTATCTATGATGATGATTCAGAACTAGAATTTCCTTGTATTTTTATTTGGACAATGAGAAATATTTTTGCTTGTTGTGCAGTTTAGTTTGCTTTATATGTTGGTTTTGGTGTTTTATCTATGATGAAGTATTGAGACTGGAATTTCAGTATATTTTTAACCTAGATTACCAAGAAACAGAACTGTAGGATGTTGCAGTTTCCAACACACGTTCTTCGAATGATACGAATCTTCATAACAACTTAAAACATTAATTTGGTTTTTCTTTTGTGGTTATTTTTGGTTTCTCATTAGAAATTCAATCTTATTCTCAATTTTATTTGTTCTTATGTTAGATGTTAATGTCGCTGACCTAAGAGTTGTCATTTTATGAAGTCTTCAAACTAGCACACGATATGTTGTTCATCAATATTTACTCCTGCACACATATGCAAGTTAGATTTATTTCTTGTTCATAATTTTAGTTTAAAGAATGACAACAATTAACAAGCTAAAGGAGTTTATCTTATGTACAAGTTCATATACACGTAAAAATAATGCCAGCGATTTGGGTTTTTTCCAGTGTTTTCTGGTAACGTTTTCTGGTTTCAATTTTTTTGTGGATTAGTATTTTCATTTATGCTATTTTTGGCTTTAATATAGTTGCTTTCTATGTTGATTATTAGGAATTTAGGATAACTGCCTTTCTAGGATCTAAGTATTTTTAAAAAAAAATATTCAATATTATTATTAAACATAGAAACAATACTCAGTTTGAGTCCACTACAAATAAAGTCAAGCAATAAACACACGTACAAGTCAATAAGATCCAACATATCGCACATCTTCGTATGTCTAGCCATTATTGTAGAAGTGATGCATAACTAATGTGCTACACTCTTAGAATTTCACAAGCATTGATAAAATGAGCTTATGTGTAAACAGAGTTGAAAATTAGTTAACTGGTTTCAATAGAGTTTTTAGGTATAGGAATATTCTTGCAGTCTAGATGTATTAACACAAAATTTTCATTTATTGATGAACAAATTACCTATTAAACAGTAATGATAGATAATTGAGAAGGTTTTTTATATATTATTTACTCAGTAACTTCAGTTCTAACATGTACCATATGCAATAAAAGACATATATAATGATTAAGGGAGACTTGCTAAAAAACCAACGAAAAACTCAAAATTATACATAAAAAATAAAAAAGGAAACTTACCTCATGTGGCATAATATCCTAAATCCATCACTAGCTAAAACCAAAAAGTCAAGGCCTTTGTCAAAGGTTTCTACCTAAAAGTTCAGAGAGAAAGCAATATAAGCTGAAACATGCCCAAATAATATAATATTGCATCAATGAATAACTACATTGATGGATACTGCAAGTAACAATAGGACCTGAAAGATCTTAATGTAATGGATGCAAAAAAATTAATCAAACAATCTACCTTGGATCGTCTAAAAGACCTTACAACATGTGGTTATCATACAACAAATGTTGTTTTTCTAACTCATACGTCGGAATCATTAATTAGCTTTTCTTTTAAAGATTATCTAATTAGAAAGTTGAAGTTCTATACTCCTAAAAATTTGCTAATTTTCTGACAAACTGTAGGATATCTATTTAACAATATAGAAAAACTTACCTGCCTATTTTATTTTAAATTATAAAGAGTATAGATCGAGCTCTCAAGAAATTATCTAAATGTCCAGATTTGCAGCAACAAATTGTTTAAGAAGGCGATCATCAAATGCTCGAGGCATTGCCAATACACCACCTACCCTCCAAGTACCTTACAAACTAAACAAAAGGTTTATCAAGAAATACAATAATTGGACAAATCAAAATAATAAGTGAGTATCAAGAACACGGACCAATTATTTCCCTCATCGTCTCGATAGACTTCACAATAAAGTTTATGATGCTTAAAGATTCAGAAGATAAAACTTGGACTAACATTAATTGTATAACAAAACAATCGCAGAATTTCAAAAACTATCAGTCATTGAATAAATCTTTTCACTAAAAGCAAATGCCTACTCAGAATAATGAACTTGTCTTCTCATGGGTACACAAGTTCCTACAAAGTCTGACATGCATAAATAAGGTTCAACATTCATCACAATATCAGAATAAGCAAATGCTTCACATTACGTTGAACATAATATACAAAAGACAAGCAAGAACACAATAAACAAAATAAATGAAGAATCAAAACAGTATACAAAATACAAATGATATAAATAAAATGTACAATGAAATGCTAATTTGGCATAACACTCAAATTACGATTAACATTATATTCAGAACCATTAACAGGATCAGAGGTTGATAAGTTGTACTAGTCAAATGTAATCAAAAACATGGACAAAATAATTTCCTCATCATCTCCATAAAGTTCACAACAAAATATATGATGCTTCAAGAGTAATTCTTTTAGAAAATGAACCTTAGATTCAAAATACTATTCATGGAAAAATAAATACAGAATTTTTTAAATTCTATGAATCAACTGAATAGCTCTTCCCACAAAGTGTAATTTTCTAAATTCACACAATTTCTGAAATCTTGTGAATTAGTTGAACAATATTATGAAATAAAATGTGTCAGGGATATGATCCCAATACTCAAAATTAATGAACTTGTCTTCTCACATGTATATAAACATCTTCGAAGTCTGACATGCATTAACAACGTTCAACATTCATCACAGCACTAGAATTCGCAATTGCTTGGCATGTTATGTTCATTCGCAATTGCTTGCCATGTTATGTTCGACACAACACACAAAATACGAGTAACAAAAAAACAATATACAGTATACAAGTACTATCAACGCAACATACAAAATATATCATACTTTACATAATATTCAAAATACAAGTAACATTATATTTGGCACCTTTTATAGGATCAGAGGTTTGTAATTTGTATCAGTCAGGTGTAATCAGAAACACAGACCAAATATTTTCCTCATCATGTCCATAAACTTCACAATGATCATATGATGCTAAGAGATTTTTGAGAAGCAAAAAAATGAAAAGAAATTAACATCGCAATTTTTGTCCATTTCTGCATTATATTTTAGCCAAAAGTAGTTTATAAATTATAATAATAATATTTGATTGATAAGAAAAATGGCTTATGGGTAAACAAACTCTTCAATTAGTAAATGTAAATAAAATGATGAATCTAGGTTTAGACATGTCATACTAGATAGATGCTATATTCATGGAATATAATATGCTTTCAAGATGCCTTTGATAGTAGCATACTAGAAGCAAAGATTGGAAATCTCATGCTAAACAACATGAAGGTACAAGTCCTCTTCAAGGCAAAATATTGAGAATGCTGGGATTCAATTAAGAAACCATAATTTGTGCTTCATAGAATACTTGTGCTATTCTATCTATTTCACTTAGTTAGGGGACCTCGCTTACACATTTTATTTACTAACTGACATAGCATAACTTGGCTAAAATATTAAATGATTAACAATAAATTAACAGAATTTTATAAACCTCATGATTAATTAAATAATTAATGTAGTACAAGTTAAACTCTAAGCACTATATCACTTAAAATGGTATTAAAGAATATAATCCTTATGCTCGGTTTGCACAGAATATATTCAGCACTAGGATTATATTGTTTAATACCAATATTCAAGTAAATTATATTTTGCTCTATATGGGTTATTTGACCTTGGAAAATGAAGAATTCTATTTAGCACGACTTGAAATTTATCGAGAGAGAATACACTACAAGGGTTTCTCAGCGTTTCGACTAAAACCACACTAGACTTTCAAACTGTCAACCCTAAATGTATGAAATAAGTTAACCAACTACACGTTAGAATGGAAATCTTGCTTGATATTATTAAAACACAGCAGAAGCAATAGCAAATTTCCCTAAAAACGAATAAAAAATCCAAATGGAAAAATAACCAAGTAAATACCCAAATCTTCAACATAAAAAGGTTCATTATAATTTTATACTTACAAAATACTCATCATCAGTTAGTTTTTCGAAACTTAATCGTAGATTTGGAGATAGATCTGGTGATAGATGTTCTTGTTCTAAAGAAATAGATATTGCGATAGATCTAGAGATGGAAGATTAGTCGATGGTTGTGGTGGATGATCAGCGATAGTAAGCGGCGTTGAAAGTTCGAGTGAGTTAGGGAAGGCAATTTAGTGGATTGAGGTGTGGATCTGAAGGAAGAAGGGGAAAACGTTAGAAATTAGGATAGAAAATAAAATTACTTTGTTATCCCTTCTATTTTCCATATTTACAGTATTATCAACGGTACCAGCGGTAATAAGCGTGATAAACTTTTATAACAGTAATAACCATTAGTAATTTGTAACGGATATAACCGTTACAAATTGGGACGAAAAAAATGTTACAAAATGGACTGTTTGGTGTAGTGAAACAAAGAAATTTCAACATCTTCCCTGAATACTTTTCAACCACAGATTTCCACTTTCAAAATCTGGCAAAGGTTTCGCTCTTAGACTGTAGAAAGTATACCCAAACTTTATGATACAAATTATCTATAAATAAAATAAAGTACCTGGCTTCATCCAAAGATGGGTAAGGGGAGGGCCCCCAAACATCTGTATGAACATACTCTAGGACCGCTTTTGCTTTATGCCCACGGGTACCAAAAGATATTCTTTGTCTGCTTGCCAAGAATAGACTCTTCACAAAAATCAAGAATTGAAAGTTGGATGCCATCAATCAAACCTCGCTTTCTCAAATTATCCAAAATGCATTCACCAACATTCCCCATCCGCAAATGCCTTAATCTGGAAGAATTTTGAATCAGCAGAAGTAACAGAAGCTGATTAACCAACTATAGTAGTGCCCTTCAGTAAATCAAAATATCCTACGCTCATGCCTTTCATAACAATTACAGAACCCTTTGATATCTTTTTCTTCCCTCCCTAAAGTACAATCTTCAACCCAACTCTAATCAAAGCCCCAATAGAAATTGAGCTTCTTCTCAAAATCAATGTATTTCTAACATCAGTAAAAATACAAATAACATCATCAAACATTCTGATCTTCACACTACCAACACCAACCTTACGGCTAGAAGCATCATTGCCCATTAGAACTTCTCCTCCATGAATCTCACGGTATGTATAGAAACAGTTCCTATCAGGTGTCATATGATAGGATGTGCCAAAATCAATAAGCCATAAGTTACTCTTTCTCAAAAGCTAGAAGCTATAAACACATCAGTATCACTCTCTGTATTTGATTTTACTACTGTAGATGATGAAGCTTGCTTTGGGTCTTTTCTTTGTCCTTCAAGATTAGGACATTTAGACAAAGTTCCCTGCTTTCTTACAATAATTGCAAGTCAATCCCTTAGGTCCCCTTAACTGAGACCTTGAATTATATCTACCTCCACCATTCTTCAACTTGGCTTAGCTTCTACCTCTTTAAATAATAAGCCCTCTATATCGCTATTTAAGCTAGTGCTTGCATATCTTCCTCTTAACACTTCATTATGAGGACTAGTCTTTACGTCAGATAGACTAATCTTACTACGACCGTATATCATGGAGTTAACAAAAGCAGTATACTACTTAGGCAAGGAACATAAGAGGATCACTGCTTGAGTCTCATAAGTAATATCAACATCCACTGCCTTCATGTTCATAATCAAAGTGGTCAAAGCATTTATATGCTCCATAATATCGGCTCTATGCTTCATCTTAAATGAATAGAGTTATTATCAAAGAATGATCTGATTTGTGAGAGACTTATCTTGATACGCATCAGATAATGCATCCTATAATTCCTTTGTCGTCTTCTTTTGAGAAAACTCCCTAAGAACCTCATCTGAAAGACTCAAATGTATAGTCGTAAGAACTTCATCTTCCATCTCTTCCAAATTAGTTGCCTCAATGTCCTTCAATTTCTCCCACATAGAAACAATCTTAAAAGTCTTCTTCTTTTTCAACACTGCCTCCAACTTCATCTTCCAAGTTCCAAAATCTCTCTTTCCATCAAAACATATAACACAATAGTTGACACTAAATCGACCAATAGATATTTCGAAAGTCGCTATTAATATCCAAACAGAACAACGACAATAGCTTTGAAACAAACTGTTATGCGGGAAAAAATGTAGGGAAGGATTAATCGCTAATAAATGCGGAAGCTATTTAACCAGTTTCCAGTATTGCCTATTTGAATACCAAAGTGAATTAAAAATCAACTATGATATCACACAAAATCAAATTGCAAAAAGTAAAAGAGACACAGAAGATTTAACTTGGTTTGGATTTGTACGGTACATCCATGGAGACCCAACAAACCTTTTATTTCAACCACCAATTCAGAGAGATTACAAGCCAAATCAATGATAGGGAGTTACAAGATGTAGAGACTCTCTCTAACTGATCACCCAATTGAAGAATTACAATTTAGAGCATCAAAAAGGAAAAACCTCAAATTTGATTAGCTGGGGTTTATATTAATTACAATTATTGAAAATCTTAATCTCTTGATTAGGAAGATGATTAAGAGGTTAATATATAGATGCTCTAATCATTCTAAACCATCAGATTGCTTTAAAAGAAAATGCACCATCAACAAAGAAGAACCATGCATCGAAATGATGAAATTGCCCTTCAAAATTCGAATCAGCAAAACCTTGAGAAAATGACATAGAAGCAACTCAAACATCTATCATAGAGGGTCGGACATCTTTGTAAAACTCTAGAAAACTCTTGGGTTCCAGAGTCAGACATTTGACTTTGATAGTCAGACGACTCTATAGAAAACAGAAACTCTCGAGTTGAAAACAACAACGACTTAGACGTCTGGTTTCCCAAGTCAGACGTCTGTTTGCCTGGGAGCTCTTCTGCTTTGAACTTTATAGACATTCAGAGGGATGGCTTGGAAATCCAAAATCTAAGTGCCTATTTGTGGCACTTCATCAACTTCTCTCCTCCATCTCTTTTGATCTCCTCCTTCAGTCGACTTCTTGTCTCTTCCAATACGAAGCTTTACATAACATCTTCAATCTGAAGCACTCATAGGCACATATTTGAATCGCATAATAATAATAGTATCCCTCTTCCACGCTTCTATAAGCATATTCAATAACTTCGTGTAATATAAAGATAAGAAAATTTACATATTTAGATAACTACATATTTGCATTTATATTCTTTTCTACGTAAAATCATTTGATCATTGTGTTTGAATTAGCTTGTAAAAAATAACATATATAAACTGTATTTAGTTGATACCACACATGGTATGTTATATGTTGTCACAAAGCTTGAATGTGTGATTCTCTCAAAGGAGAAGGACGGTTTACATATAAATATGAATGGTATTATTAACAAATAATAATAATTAGTATAATTAAGCAAAATTAGGTTTTTATTTGAGTGTGTGTTTATTATATTAGTTAGATTCCCATGTCATCAAATATTGGGCCCCGTTTGAGAGGTATTGTATATGATCATTATATAAATGTTTGTTTTCATTATGAAATAGACATATATATATTCATCTGATACATTATTTGTCGGATTTGTTCCAGTATTGAACAAGTTATAAACATTATAATATTTACTTTTCATAAATCATTTAAATTCGAACGGTTACAAAATTTTGTAGCACTTTCTTTTTATCCCTATGTATGTAATATTGCATACGAGCCAAAATTTTGTACAATCGTTTGACATTAAATGATTTAGGAAATGTAAATATTATTATGTTTATAACGGGAAGTAGGATGACCAACCTTAAAAATGTGTAGTTTTGATAATAAGGAATGCGCAACCATCAAGTTATTCATTATGAAATACAAGATATGGTTTTGTATTAAAAATGAATTACATTAATAAAAAAATAGTATCGAGAATGGAATAAACTATTAATCAGAAAATAATAATTTCCTTATTCTTAACAAAATAACAATACATGATATAATTAATAAGCATAATCATATGTGGTATTCATAATAAAAGAACAATGAATGGTTTTTTAGTTAATTGTAATAATGTATGGTGCTAATAATAAAAAGATAATGAATGATATTGTTAATAAAAAACAAGAATATTTTTTAGTAAATGATGATAATAATAATAATATTGTATTGTTAATAAAATAAAATAACATGTGTTAATCTTAATAAAGAATATTTTATGGTATTATTATTAATTGAATAATATTAAACAATATTGTTAACTAATTAATAATCTATGGGGTATTATTGATAAAAGTAATATTATATATATATATGATATTAGTACAAACAATAATATAATTTATTCATAAAGGCTCATTCCATCTCTAATTCATTTTCAAATTGTAAATAAAAGGAAATGTTCCAATAGATAGCACTTCTTATAAAATGAGGGAGGGCAGATACCGATGACGACAATGTATTCATTAACTAATAACTAGAGTTATACACACACACACACTATACACGCACGTACAAGCTTTGATATACACAAACATTGGCACACATGCATGAACGTTTTGTTGTATTCTCTATAATAATCATAATAATACAATTTATGCATATATAGATATGACTTCACTTGTAGTGATACATCTAATGCTATTCTCAAGGGTATGTTAGCACGAACCAATGATTTCTGGCCCACATTCAAAAAAAAAATCCTATCTGATGTTAAGAAAGTGATGTTTGATGAGTTTATGTTAAAATAATTGTATTATATACAAAAATATAAACTCTTAAGAGTAAATTATCAACTATTTTTGTAATATATATAATTTAACATGCATAATTCATTTCGATGGAGATATGTTATTTCTCAAGAAATAGTGAAGAAGGTATGGACGACCAAAGCAAGCAATAAATATAAAGAATGGCTGAATAAAATGAAAAAGAATGGGAAGAATCATCCATCACTTGCTCAAGAGATCTATGATTGGTTTTTGGTATATTGGGAGACAGAGGAGTTCAAGTGCATTCACATAGGAATATTGAATGTAGAAAGAAAAACCCTAAGTTGCATTGTGGTGGTTCGAGATCCTATGCCGATTACCGTAATGATTTGATAATTGTAATTTAAATTTAATTACCATTTAAGTCGAAATAATATATATATATATATATATATATATGATAGTATATATCTTTTGTTTTTCAGTATGATGAGCTTCATAGAGAAACAACCTCATGTCGGATTTATTGTAAGACTCACAAGGTCGAGTCGGGGGAGGGATCAACCACTAGTTCATGGGTTGATGAGGCTATAACCGAGTTTGTTATCAATCATCCATATAACTTGATGTAAATACTATATAATTATATATTTGTGTATTTTCGTAAATATGGAATATTCAAAACAGGAAAAATATCATGTTCAAATAGAAGTCATGGCACAGAAGTTACATATGAAGTTGATGAAGATATCTTTAGGTCGCTTAGTTCTTCATTAGCTAAAAGGGTAGATTGTAAGCCCTATTACGACAATATTCCTTTGGTAATTTTCTAAATTCATTTAACAATAATATATTTCAATACCCTAAGCGCAAAAACAAAATAACTTAGAGTAATTATAATATAACTGATAGTATATTTAAAATACATAAGCAAAAATATACTGGACAAAACTGAACCCTATTGGTTGCCTCAAAATATTCACTTTTCTTGGAAGGCATCAATGATTACGAGATTCCATTTGTAACATATCTTTATTTTTATATTTTAACTCATCAAATAATAAATATGGAATAAATAGTTTTTAACGACAATAGCTAAAAATAAAGATATTTTATCTCATGCTACCAACTACATATATGGCGTTAACACTTAGCGATTGTTCAAAATCATAAATTTACATCAATATGTACTATATCATGAATCAATAATAGTATTACTTTTATCTTCCAAAACTAACCTGGCAACCCTCTATTAGTTTTTCCACTAATTCCCTTCTTGTTACCCCAGTGCCACAACATACTCTCCCAGCAACAAAACCTTTCGCTGCATATTTCAATTCTATTATCTTTTATTTTTCTCTTCTAATGCATGTCTATATAGTTCCCTTTCTCCGCTTGTTGTAACAACCCGAAATTTCTGAAACTTCATATTTTAGTATCTGAATTATTTAAATATTTGAATCATGTATTAAATGTTATTAAAATGATTTAATAAGATTTTTAACCCCCTTTTAAATCATAAATAATAATGGTAAACTTGTTTTGAAAATGTTTACAAAAAATATATATTCTTTGGAAAAATATCGATAATTGACCGAAAATCGTTTTATCGATAAATAGCATTTTTCTCAACAAAAGTTGTTCAAACTTTTTATGCATGTCTAATTAATCATTGTGGAGATAATTAGCAATTAAAAATATTTTCATGTTAATGGCTAATTAAATGGGAAGATGTCATGCAAGATGTAAGAGAGGATAAGACATTTTTAAAATGAGCAAAAAAGGAAAGTAAGCAAATAAGAAATCCTTAGCCTTTAAGCTTATATGACATAAAGTAGACATGATATGTGTAATTAATTATGTTAGGGTTTTGAGGGGTTTTTGGTTTTTCCCCATTCGCACTCCTAAGTCTATATAAAAAGGGTTACACCCTTAAGAATAAATCATAAAAATTACAAAGCTTGAGTGGTCAAATTCAATGGCTTCTCTTCATTTTCCTCTCTTGTGTCCTAAAATGAAATAGTTGCAAATCAACTCCAAATCACTTCAAACTTTTCCACCAGTCTTAATACAATATTAGAAACTCTTCCACCAAGCCAAAACATGAACAAGCGGAGCCAACTCTCATGGGAAGCTATTGTCATGATCTTTATGGAATATTGGAGGAAGAAAATGTAAGGTGAAGCAAAGGAAAGGAGGAAGGAGGTGGTTGCAAGCGGGGTTAGGCTTTGGTTCTTGGATTTTGGTTTTGGTCGGATTAAAGGTGACTTAATACCTCACCTTGGATGAAAAATACAGCACATATATGTTGTGTTTGATTGTTTTAAAGTTGTTTGAATTGCTGTTAACTTGTGTCAAAACAATGGTTGTAACTTCTAACTTTAAAAGTAAGCGACATAAGTAATCTATGTACATGGACTTGAACAAACTTAAAATGGACTTGAATGGACTTATATGACATGTTACTAGACCTAGAAAAAAGCACATAGGTTGTAGATGGACTTTGGTTTAGACCGGACTGGGATTTAGAAGTGCACTTATAGCGATAGTCGCTATAGAAGCAGTTTGGACTTGCCTGGTTTTTTGCAATTGTTATGGAATTTTGTAGAGAGATCCATAGGGATTTCTCACCATATTTAAATTGTTACATATGTATGTTTGTTGCTATTAAAATCTTGAATAGTAAAAAGTTAACTAACATCTCAAAAACGACCAAAACATCACTAGTGCAAACTGCCCCGCTTAACCTTGAGTTTTCTACTTCGAATGTTTCGAAAAGGAATTTAAATTTAAGTGCTTTGTTTCATTATTTTTAAAAGTGTTTCATAACTATTTTCAGAGTGTTTTAGAAGCTGTTTGAGGTATTTATGAATATATGAGAATTAGTTGCGAATTTTCAGAGAAGTGATATTTTTTTAAAACGTATCGTTTTTAAGTTTCCAATGATTTGTCAAACTTGTCATTTTCAAGCGATATTTTTAAAAAATGATTTAAAACATGTTATACTTATTTTTGAGTATAAATATCTTGTATAAGTATCTTGGAAATATCTTATATAAATATCTTGGAAAATATCTTTTATATATATCTTGGAAAATATCTTATATAAATATCGTGTTTTAGATTTTAAAAACCAAAGGTTTAGAAAGGGGTTAGTAGTTACTTAATGGCCAAATAGTTAAATTTTTTAATTACTTATTATGAAAGTTATTAACTATGCTTAACACTAAAAAGCCGATGAAGTAATCTTAACTATTTGTGAGAGATAAGATTAATGTCGGGTAGGCACGGAGTAATAGAGCTCTAACCTACCGTGCTTCCCTCTTACCTGAGGAATAGGTAAGTCGAAAATGTCAAAAACGTGTTAATCGAGTAGATTTTTGATTTTTTATGAGAATCATTAATATACTTAACAATAAAAGCCGATGAGGTAGACTTATCCATTTGTAAGATTTAAGAATGAGGTGTTTAGGCAAGGCCTCAAGCAACCAGTGCCCAAACTTTCCTGGCTTCTCTTTTAAATAAGGAATCATTAAGTTGAGAATGTCGAAAACGAGTTAAGCATACGAATCATTATTTGTATAAGCAACGGTTTTTGACTAGATAATGGATTAGTCTATTATCTATCTTAACCGAATATGAACTTAGATATTTAAAACAAATGTTTGTAAAGTTAGTAACAAGTAGGAAAATTGTTTGGGTTTGTTGTGATAATGTGTTAATCACATTCGTCATTAACCCTTTTCGATTATAATTAGGGATATAAATAGATCTATGAAATGATGATTTAGTGATAAGCAAAAGAAAAATGGTTTTGGGTTTGTCGCAACAATGTTTTAAGTGACATTAGTCTTAAACCTATTATATGGATTTGTGAAAATACTTACATCCTTAAAAAATTGTTTTAGAGGAAATTATAAGTATGGAATCTTTTGGACAAAGATAGTAAAAATAGAAGTTTATTGGATAAATAAAGTTTATTAATAAAGGAGTTTTAATTAATAAAAGGATTAATTAAAGGGATAAAGTAGCTTAACCAAACTTGGTGTGGCTTGACAGTGTTTTGTACGACTTGATAGTGTTTTGTATATTCATTTGTGTATGGAAAGTATACTAGATATGGTTTCCATTTACAAGCACCTATCTTGTACCAGATAGTTAATTAGTCGACTATCGAATTTAACTAAAATACGACTTAAGAAGCTATTGAAAGGCTTCATGATTTCATACCAATAAGAACCCCCAAGAAGGAGTGGTATGAAATGTCTCTAGATTTCACAAACTTATGAGAGAACCAGAATTGAGTTAACTGGAAATTCGTCGATTGGTTTTGGAGAGTCCGGTAAGTGGGGAGAGTGTATTTATACGTGATGACTCAAACCCGAAACCACTTCTAAACCATATACATGATCTATGTTTTGTAAGCGGTCGTGAACTGAAATGTTATAGAGTTGAACTGTCAATCCTAAGGTTAAGTCCAAGGGAGAGGTCAGTGTTAACATTTCAAACGATGCTATCGAGTGGGATTATCTATCTTAAGGAGCATTCCAAGAGAGAGGACAACATTAGCATTCGTCGGAAGGCTCATGCAGGGAACCTATATGGAAGTTTGAGATCGATTCAGCATTGTCGAAACTATGTAGTGATGCGTGATCTATTCTAGATAGAGGAATCCATTTGGGCATTCGTAATCTGTTCGAGATGATGGAATCCATTTGGGGATTTGTGTTCAGTGATGAAGACTCATGTAAAATATGTTGAATGTAGCCAAGACATCAGGAAAATGATAGAAAACAGTGAATGGGCATGGCCAGGGTGGTTTAGCAGTCATAAGTATATATCAACTCCATCTCTAGAGATGTTTATTGATTGTTGCTAATGGGAGTTGGTATGGCTCGGATCACACACCGAGGGTGGTCAAGTTATATTTACATTAGAGTATATCCCATCTAGAGATATACATTGCTCAGAAGGTAGTTTTTGGTCCTTGTCATGGAGTTCGGATTTGGCATCCCCAAAGAGATCTTTAGGGAAAATCCATATATGCGAACGCGCCTTAGCGGTATTGATTGTATACCTATTATTGTTGTGGCATTCACACAACAATTATTTGATATGATCTATGTGCTAGACCTTAGACATTACCTATTGTATCACTATATATTAAAGCTAATGTATGGTTTGTTTCTTTGAGGGAAGAAACCATTGCAAAAATCTGTACGGTCTCAATGGTTATTGTTACTTATCACTCATATTTCTTGAGTTTTTCATGTTAGTTTACCCGATTGATCCAAATGTTATTTTCCTATAATGCTTGGATAATCCCTATGTATGTTTTCAAATTTAGCTTAGGACGCTTTGGAGCTTCTGGAGAAAAGATGGATGATTACCTACGATAGTATTTATTTCCGCTGCACTACTATTGTATCATTAGCATTCATGTGGACATGTTACTATAACTGTCCAGAATGATTACTGTCACTCTAAAAACTCTGTATCTTAAAATGATAGTGTATACTGTCTTTTGATATTATATACGATCGTTCCATTGTGAGATTCTAATATTATGTTCTCCTCTTTCTTATTCGATTTCCTTTTCTTTTACCCTAACAATTCGCCATTTTCGCACTTGGGTGCTCGGCACATGAATACCGTGAAAGTATTAATGTCGACATTTAGAGTTCGAAAAGGTGATTCGTTACACTTGGTATCAGAGTTGAAGGTTAAGCGAGAACCTTGACTTTTGGTTAGGTGTGACTCATTAAGAGATGAGGTAATGGAATGCCCTAGCATGAGTTGAGAGTATTACACATATGAGAGCGTATTTGGTAGTACTATACAAATATTTTATATTATATTTATTGGTCTGATGAGTGGTTTATGAATTCTGGTCAGTGCATGAGACACCATGGTATTGATAGGGATTTCTAAACATTTGAACAGAATAAACCAACATGGTACTATTTTCAAAATTGGTAAATGAGATAATTTTACCTAGGATTTTATTTTATATAAAAATATATAATTATCATAAAATGATATAGTTATTTATGATATATTTGTTAGGAAATGATGATATTCAATTATTATCATTTATTGTTTAATTAGTTATGCTCGATCAGTTTATGAGCATTTACTATAGTTTGTTGACTTATAGGTTACATTCTTACAACAAGGGTTGGGTAGATAATAAATTTATGGGAATATTAAATACCAATACCTTATGAATTAAGTTTCATAGTTTGACTATAAGGCGTTCGATGATAATGTTGGGTTAAAATTGAATTTTGACAAGAGTTTATTGTTATAATCTAGACAAAAATATACATTTGTGAAATGATTTAGATAAGAAATCAACTTTATATAAACATAATTTATAAATGAAAAGGATTTAAATAAAGAATGTGAGGACTTAAATACTGGTGTCTTTGAAAATGTTTTTCAAAATTTTGAAGAAAATAATAATAGTATTATTTGAAATTAAGTGTTTAGAAAATTGGTTTACAAAATTGAGATCATGGTACCTAGTAACATATACGAAGTATTTATTACCATTTTAACATGATTTTGGTTAAGTCTGAAGGGCATCAATTGGATGTATTGAACTCACAACAGTCACTTGAAAATAATTCTGGTAATGACTTCAACATCATCAGCCTCCATTTTTGCATTTATAAGTGTGGGATGCTACAAAGTTGTTTTGGTAAAATAGATTTTGATTTAATCCCAAAGTATGATTTGATATACAAAAGTTATATGTATATATTATTTCAAAATGGTTTGAAATAAAAACCGATGTTTGGTTCTAAGGTTTCCTTATTGAATTATTTCATGGACACATATAGCTTATGCATTAGGAAAGTATGGACATGCATCATGATATGATATGTTGTTTTGGTAGTTTTCATTTGTTAACATGAAATGGAATTTTTCGATGATTTTGGACAATAGGGAACTTTTAAATGGTTATAGATCTTGTAATTATGCGTTTTAAAGGTATAAAGTTAAGTTTATATATAACACATGAATTAAGAAGATCGCAAGTTAAAACAGGTTTAAATTTGTCAAACATACCTGTTAACAAATTTCCTGGTTGTATATACTCCTAGGATGTAATGGAGTATTATATGGGTGCGTACCTAAGTTATAAAATGTTGATAACCTTGAAGTATGATTTATAATATGAGGCATAAATAATTCAGTTTTGAAGAAATATACGAAATAAATGAATGTGATTAAAAAGGAATTAGTGTAATTAAGAAACCAATAGAATAAATACGTAAGTTGTATATAGATTGTTTTATTCGCATGACGATTCTTGATCCAATATTCGAGTACATGATTTTGAGGTGGTTTACACGGGCCCAAACAAGGATTTTTCACTTGATTCTTGACGGGTAACCCTTCATACAGGTTCTTGATATGATCCTAAAGTTTTCTATCATGGTATAAGGCTATATAAGGAGAACAGAAGTTTATAATCAAGAAACCTGATCAGAGTCTGCATTAGAGAGGTCAAGTGATCTATACTAGTTGGGAAGTAAGATTTATGTGATCGAGCAAGTGATCAGAATTGATAATGTGGACGGATGATAGATGTACATTGTACGAGCTTTAGTATTTACATGCTATATTTGATTGGCTTATGGAGAGTTTAGGTGATAGCTCTTTGATTTGTTCTAGGGTGGCATGAATAATCGTCTAAGTAATAACCTGAGGCTATTGAGCAAAAGGTATGCTTAGTGGGTTGATTATCATCCTTATGCAATGAGAGGGTTTGACTTGAGAAAACCATGAGCTTTGTTTGCAATTAGTTAGGATACTGTTAAGTATTAACGTATAGTTGTTTCTTTGGTTGCTCTTGTTAGAATTTCGAGGATGACATATTCTAAGTGGGGGAGAATGTAACAACCCAGAATTTCAGACACTTCGTATTTAATATCTGAATTATTTAAATATTTGAATCTTGTATTAAATGTTATTAAAATGATTTAATAAGCTTTTTAACCCCCCCTCCTTTTAAATCATAACTAATGATGGTAAACTTGTTTGGAAAAATGTTTACTAAAATATATTCTTTGAAAAAATATCGATAATTGACTAATCGATAAATAGCTTTTTTCTCAACAAAAGTTGTTCAAACTTTTTGTGCATGTCTAATTAATCAATATGGAGATAATTAGCAAATAAAAATATTTTCATGTTCATGGCTATCTAAATGGGATGATGTCATGCATGATGTAAGAGAGGATAAGATATTTTAAAAATGTGCAAAAAAGGAAAGTAAGCAAATATGGATATCCTTAGCCGTTAAGCTTATGTGACATAAAGTAGACATGATATGTGTAACTAATGATAATAGGGTTTTGTAGGGTTTTGATCTTTCCCCACTCACATTCCTAAGTCTATATGAGGAGGGGTACACCCTTAGGAATAAATCCAAAAATTACAAAGCATGAGTTGTATAAATCAACGGATTTTCTTCTTTATCCTCTCTTATGTTCTAAAAATAATTAGTTGCGAATAAACTCCAAATAACTTTAAACTTCACCATAAGGCTTAGTACAATATTATAAACCCATCCATCAAGCCAAAACATGAATAAGTGGAACGCTCAGGGAAGCTATGGCTGTGAGTTTTATGGAGTATGGGAGGAAGGAAAAGTAAGGTGAAGCAAAGGAAAGGAGGAAGGAGATGGTTTCAAGTGGGGTTAGGCTTTGTTTCTTGGATCTTGGTTTTTGTTGGATCAAAGATGAGCTAACACCTGACTTTGGATGAAAAATGTAACACATTTATGTTCTGTTTGATTGTGTTAAAGTTGTTTGATTTGTTGTTAACTTGTGTTTAAAAAATGGTTGTAACTTTTTTGCTTTGAAAGTAAGTGTCGTATGTAATCCATGTACATGGACTTGAACAAACTTTGAATGGACTTGAATGGACTTATATGACATGTGACTAGACCTTGAACAAAGCACATAGGTTGTAGATGGACTTTGGTTTAGATTTGATTTGGATTTAGAAGTGCACTTGTAGCGATAGAAGCAATTTGGAATTGTCTTATTTCTGGAAATTGTTATGGAACTTTATAGAGAGATCCTTAGGGATTTGTTACCATATTTATATTGTTATATATGTATGTGTTTGCTATTAAAAGCTTGAATAGTAAAAACTTGAGTAACATCTCGAAAACGACAAAACATAGCCGTGCAAAACTACTCCGCTTAACCTTCATTTTTGGATTTAAATGTTTTGGAAAGGAATTTAAGTTTAAGAGCTTTGTTTCATTCTTTTAAAAGTATTTCCTAACTATTTTTAGAGTATTTTAAATGTTTTTTGATCTATTTATGAATTTATAAGAATAATTTGTGAATTTTCAAAGAAGTGATATTTTGTTAAAATGTGTCGTTTTCAAGTTTCTAATGATTATTCAAACCTTGTTATTTTTAGGTGATATTTTAAAGGAATGTTTTAAAGAATATTATAAGTATTTGGAGTATAAATATATTACATAAATATCTTGGAAATATCTTATATAAATATCTTGTTTTAGATTTTAAAACAAAACATTTAGAAAGCGGTTAGTAATTGTTTAATGGCCAAATGTTGAAATTGTTTAATTACTTATTAGAAAAGTAATTAACTACGCTTAATCATAATATCCGATGAAGTAATCTTATCTATTTATGAGTGTTAAGATTGATGTCGAGTCAGTACGGAGCAATAGAGCTCTAACTTACTGGGCTTTTATCTTAATCGAGGAATTGGTAAGTGGAAAATATCGAAAATGTGTTAACTAAGTTGATTTATGATTGTTTATAAGAATCATTAAAGCTATACTCAATACTAAAAGCCGACAAGGTAATCTTATCCATTTGTGAGATTTAAGAATGAGGCATCTAGGAAAGGCTTAGAGCAACAAGTGCCTAAACTTACCTGGCTTTACTCTTGAACGAAGAATGGTTAAGTTGAGAATGTCGAAAATGAGTTAACCGTATGAACCGTAATTTTTATAAGCAATGGTTTTTGACTAATCGATTAGTTGATTATCGATCTTAACCGAATATGAACTTAGATGTTTAAAACAAATGTTTGAAAAGGTAGTAACAAGTAGGAAAATGGTTTGGGCTTGTTGTGACAATGTGTTAATCACATTCTTCTTTAACACTTCTCGATTACTTAGGGGTATAAATAGATCTCTAAAAGGATGATTTAAGGATGAGCAAAAACAAGATGGTTTTAGGTTTATCGTGAAAATGTTTTAAGTGACATTAGCCCTAAACCTATCAAATGGATTTGTAAAAATACTTAGATCCTTAAAATGTATTTTACAGGAAATTATAAGTATGGAATCTTTTGGAAAAAGATAGTAAAAGTAGAAGTTTATTAGACAAATGAAGTTTACTAATAAAGGGGTTTTAATTAATAAAAGGATTAATTAAAAGGGATAAAGTAGCTTAACCAAACTTGGTGTGGCTTGACTATTTTTTTTATGAACTGATAGTGTTTTGTTTATTCATTTGTTTATACGAGACATGGTTTCCATTTACAAACATCTATCTTGCACTACATAGTCGATTAGTTGGCTATCGAATTTGAACAAAATATGAATTAAGAAGTTATCGAAAGGATTCATGATTTCATACCAGCAAGAACTTCCGGGGAGAAGTATTGGTACAAAACATCTCTAATTTTTGCTTACTTCTGAGAGAATCGGAATTGAGTTAACCAGAAATTCATCGACTATTTTTAGAGAGACTGGTAAGTAGGGAGAGTGTACTTATACGAGATGACTCGAACCCGAAACCACTTCAAAACCAAATACATGATCCATGTTCTAGAAGCGGTTGTGAAGTGGAATGTTATAGAGTTGAACTATCAATCCTAAGGTTAAGTCCAATAGAGAGGTCAGCGTTAACATTTCAAACGATGCTATCATGTGGAACTACCTATCTTAAGGAGTACATCAAGGGAGAGACAGCGTTAGCATTCGTTAGAAGGTTATATGGGGGAACCTATGTGGAAGTTCGAGATCTGTTCAAGATGCTTGAACCTATGTAGTGATTTATGATCTGTTCGAGATGGAGGAATCCATTTCGGGATTCGTAATCTATTCGAGATGATGGAATCCATTTAGGAATTTGTATTCTATTCGAGGGATGAAGAATCGTGTAAGAGATGCCGAACATAGCCTCTGCATTGGGAAAATGACAGAGGGTTATCGATTGCTGCTAGCAGGAGTTGGTATGGCTTGGATCACACACTGAGGGTGGCCCAGTTGGTATGGCTTGTTTCCCTTAGAGTATATCCCATCTAGAGATATAGTTGCTCGGAAGGTAGTTTCTATCCTTGTCATGGAGTTTGGATTCAGCTTCTCTAAAGAGATCTTCGGGGAAAATCTATATATGCGAATGCGCCTTAGTAGTGTTTATTGTATACCTATTATTGTTGTGGGGTTCACATAGCAACTATTTAATATGACTAATGTGCTACACCCTAGACATTATCTATCATATCACTATTTGTTAAACTTAATGAATGGTTGGTTTTCTGAGGGAAAAACCATTACAAAAATCTATACGGTCTCAATGGTTACCCTTACTTGTCACTTATACTTCTTGAGTTTCTCACGCTGGTTAACCAGACTGATCCGAGTGTTATTTTTTTATAATGCTCGGATCAGCCCTGTATATGTTTTCAGATTTAGCTTGGAACACTTTGGAGCTTCCTGAGAAGAGGTGGATGATTACCAACCGTATTAATTATTTCCACTACACTACGATTATATCATTAGAATTTATGAGGACATGTTATTATAACTGTCCGGAATGATTACTGTAACTCTAAAAAACTTTGTCACTTAGAATGACGATCTAGATTGCCTTTTGATATTATATATGATCATTCCATTATGAGATTCTGATATTGTATTCTCCTTTTTCTTTTTCTTTTTCTTTTTCTTTTTATTTTACCCTAACAATTTGTCATTTCGGCAATTGGGTGCTCGGCAGATGAATACCGTGAATGTACTAGTGTCGACATTTGGGGGTCGAAAAGGCAAGTCATTACACTTGCCTCCTATCCCACTCCAACCCAACTTTCTGCCTCGACCTTAAAAGGCAGAAACTCTACGAATTCTTTGGCTTTTTATCATGTACTTTCCACTACCTCTCATGTACAACATCACTTACAAAATCTAGCATTATATCTACATTCCAATTGCAGTCGTAGTTCCTAAAATAAAGCCATGGCTTTAACCCCCAAATAATGCAGTGCATAAAGCTCAAGTGGGTTTGCTCTGAATAATCGTACATTCTTTGCTTTCACTTCGTCTTCATCCCTAGTCCCGAATTTGTCAAGTAGTTCATTCTTTTAAGCATTATATGCCACCGTGTGAAAATTTCATTAAGGTAGCCTTGATCATCTCCATTGTATGATTGAATCTCATTGATATATTCCATTAATAGAATAAATGTACAAACAGAAAGTTCCATAACCATCACTCTTGAATTGAACGTGGCATTATTTCCAGTAGTGGTATTTCAGGCATTACAAATAGGAAGTCTGTGTTTTTTAGGATTAGGAGGTCGGCATCTATGAATATGATTTTTTCATAGTCAATGAGCAATAATAACCTTTTAGTTCCACTCTTTGTAGGCATCTGGTTCTGCATTTGGGTTTTTGATTCTCTTGATTGTTCAAACTTTCCATCCGAAAGCTTCCAGGCCTTTTCTGTAATGGTTGGTGATGGTTGTAATGGTTTCATCTATGCGTATGATGAGGTCCCTTGTTGATCCTGACATGCGAATGCTTTTGGCGGTTGTGATTGCACCACATCCATAGTTGGTTGCTGGGTGTAGGATTGTACCTATACAGTTGCGATTTTACTATCTTTACCTAAGATACATGGAGGTTGAAGTGTAGTTTATATCAAATGTAGTTGGTTAAGTAATTAAGTGTTTTCTTGTGAAATCTTTTGTATCACCAGGGAATAACATGGAGAATTCAAACTCACCTCTAGAGAGGAATTGCAAATGAGAAAGGACAAGGTTGTTTCTTACTTAAGAAAATGTCCAACAAAGTAATTTTAAATTCTAATTTTTACCACGGTTAAAAAATGTGCAATAAATTAGATTAAGAAATTATCTTTCCATCACATTCTGATCAAAGTTTGGATCTAATCGTGGAGATCGAAATGTATTTTTTGTTCTCACCATTAATTTCTTTTTCAATAATAAAGCAGAAGGAAAGATTAAGTGAAAATATTCAAGGTTTTGATGTTTTAACTAAGGGAAAAACAGGTAAAAATATATGTTCTATTAATAAGATATGTACCTCTCATAACAATTTAATTTTGTATGGAGTGCTCATAAAATTTGACTCTCTCATATCCAGTACTGGAGTGTCAATAAGAATACCTTAATTTAATAAGTAAAGGAAGTTTAGGGTTAATTGTCATGTTTGTGTATGTGAGTGCGTTAACACGTAAAGTACATTTTGGGTTAAATAATAAATCTACTATAATATCTCATTCATGGGTATGCTTAAGTATCTTAATATTTTCTTCAGTTTTTTATAAGTGGGTATATGCTTTAAACTAAAACACTTAATAACTGTGTTATATTGAACTAATAACATGCATCTGAAATGTTAACATGGTTCTTAAACTTCTTACTATTAAAATGTGTTTGTTTTAATGGAAATTAGGGTGACATCCCTATTTTGAAATATTATATAAGTTTTCCCTACTTTTTATGTCCTTATTTCATCATCTCTTCTTTCTTTGTTAAAATCGATTTCAAAATTTCGATCGCAATCGTCTTTATAATTAAGATCATCTACATAGTCAATCAAGATCGACATCGAGGAATCATACAAACAAAATCGTGTTCGATCCAATTTATCAACTTGTCGATATCGTCTTCATCAAATTATGTACGAGGGTCTTTCTTTTTCTCCAGATTGTGTTTAGCAAATTGACTGTGATTAAACAATTGTTTCAATGTTCGTTGTTTTTTTCTTCTTTATTTTGCTGTTGAATTTTTTTATAACATCTTGCTAAATTGAATCATGTAATCTTTCCTCATTGATGGTGCAATCTCTGTTTGACAACGGTTGTGCAAACAAGTATTTTTGAGTTGAATATTGCTTTTTGCTGATTTTTCGTTCATTGTTGTGCAAATAAGTAATTCTGAATTGATGATGTCCATTTATTGTTTAGTGTTTTAATTTGTATATAGCATCTTACAAAATTGAATTTTGTAAAAGGATAGAATGTTGTGTATTTATTTTAGCGAACTATTATGCAATTTTGCATTTGACAATCAAATATATTTTAGCCAAATATTTGTATCGCAAATATTGCCTGGCCAATATTTGCCTGATATATATTTGACTATCAAAATATTTCGGTTTTATTTTCTTTTTTGCTCTATTGTTTTAACATATTTCATTTGTATTTGTGCAAGTCTTCTTATATTGATGTTCTTGTTGTTTTTATGTTGGACAATGATACTTGTAGCAGGAGGCTTGGTTTGAGTGATTCTGTGTTGAGACTGAGAGATGATATATGTGAAAATTGACCTGAATTGACATCCAGTTCTATTGAATTGGTTTGTGAAAGAGATGATATGAAAAGAGAAATTGAAACAAACTTTTATTTGCATAGTATATTGTTGCTTGTTGGTTATAGTCGTGAAGATTTCTATTTGTTTTTGTTATATCAAAATATTTATCCATATGTAAGAGGTCTGATAGCAGTTCGGTTGATGTTAGTTTTTCTTTAGTTGCTAGTTCTTTTATTGAAGGTGGTTCGCATGATTCTTCTATGGTTGTCTCTTCATTTGATTCTAGTTCTTTTTTGAAACAACTGTTAAAAAATGATTTTGGAAAACTAGTTGTTATTGGAGTAGGCCAAAGATTTCCTGATGGTTTTGAAGAGTTTCGATTGTATCTTATGATATATTGTATTAAGAATGGATACAAAGTTAATGTTATTAAGAATGGTAGGGATTATGTTACATTTATTTGTTCACGTAAAGGTTACACATTTCATGTTCATTCTTCTCGTAAATTCAATCTTCCAGGTTTTTTTGTTATTAAAACTATGCAACCAATTCATTCTTGTAGTGCTGGCATTGTTGATATTAACCATCAACCTGTTTCTAGCAATTTGGTTAAGAAGTTGGTTGTTGATTTTATTCGATCAAATCCTTCAATAAAGACAAAAGATATTGTCTATTTACTCAATACTAAGTACAATATTGTTTTAAGTTACTACCATGCATACATTGGTAAGATATGAGCTCTTAAAGAAATCCATGGGAATGATTTACTTTACTTTCATCATTGGAAATCTTTTTGTGAAGCTATTTTTGTTTGCAATCCTAGAAGTATTATTGAACTTGAAGGTCATCATACTAGTCTTGAATTTGACAGGGTTTTTATTGGGTATGAAGCATGCAAATATGGGTTTGGCTATTGTCGTCCTTTGAATTTTTTGATGGGACTTTCATGAGAGGTAGAGGACAAGGTTGTATTATGTCTGCTACTGCTAAGAATAGTAATCAAGGTATGATATAGTCCTAAACTTTTTTCTGTATCTTCTAAATTGCTTTGATATTTGAAAATTTGAGCAAGCATTTGCCTGGCAAATATATGTCTGGCAAATATATGCCTGGAAAATATCCGTCTAGCAAATATTTGATATTTTTGTGTTATTGTAATATTTATGTGTTCAGCAATTTTTATTTTATGAATATGACACATCTAATTTTTGTTTATATTAGGGTTTTTCTACTAGTAATGGTATTGTATCTAGTGAAGATGAAACTAATTGGCATTAGTTTTTAACAAAGCTTGGTGAAATGTTATATTATGATGATGATCTTGTTTTCACTTTTGTATCTGATCGGCATCCTTGTCTTTTGCTTGTTGCATGGTTAATGTTATTATCATTTAAAGAATAAGTTGAAGAGTTTTTAACAAAAAGGTGTCCTCAAGGCAAAAGGAAATTTATCATTTCTTTGTTTTTTAAAATTGCCCATGCTGCTAGATTAGATGTATTTAATCATGCTCCGTCTAAGTTAAGGATTGCTGGTGGAGCTGCAATAGCAAGTTTTCTGAATGGTTTGTCTTTTGAAAGGTTTGGCAATGTTTTTTTTTTGCTGGAAATCGTTATGGGGAAATGAGTGCTAATTGTGCTAAAAGCTTAAATCGTTGGATTTTGGAGGAAAGACATTTACCTATCACTAAATGTTTGGATATAATTTGTTTAAAGCTTATGAAAATTAAGTCGAATCAACGTGAAATAAGTAAAATTTGAAATAGTCATTTGTGCTATGTTATGGAAAAACGTATAAGGGACTTATACCTTGAGGGTGTTGAACGAAAAGTTAATGGATCTAATGTTGATTTTCACGAATTCAATCAACTGAAACTTATCATGTGGATTTGAGTGGTCTATGATGTAGTTGTATTTTGTGGCGCATCGAGGGGTTTCCATGTGCTCATGCAATTAGAAGTATACTTGCTTTTGATTTGAATGTTTATTCTTATATTGAGGACTATTTAAAAGTATCATTTTTCCGAGCATTTTATTCTCATCTGATTCATCCACTTATCAATTTTCAAATGGAAGGTGTTTTATCGAAAGATGTTGAAGTTCATGCACCTAAGAGAAGACGTGGTGTAGGAAGGTCACCATCTTCAGACCAGATTAAGTAGGCTGGTAAGGTGAATAAGTCTAATCGCTGCAGTTTATGTAAGAAATTAGGACATAACAAAAAGTCTTGTCTGTTAAGAAATCAAATGTATGTTTTATACATTGCTAGTGCGAACCTTGCTTCGCATAAGGGTTTTTGCGATGTTTTGTTTTCCAATTATCGGTGAATCTTTGCTTCTTTTCTTATATAATTAATTTGGACATTTCAATTGAATTATTTTTTAAAATATTGATTAAATTCAAATTGGTTAAAAAAAGTTTAAATTTTAATTGTTAGATAATATATACTTGAATAGAAAGTATTAAGATTCTGAATGTTTTTTGTGCTATGATAAAAAAAGTCTATTTGAAGAACAATATTTTCAACCTTGAAATTGTCTTAGCTAATCAAAACAGAGTATTGTACCAATGTTTTACAATGCATCAGTTTAAAAATCATTTTTAGCTGCCATGTTGAAGCTTAAGTTATTTTATAATTATATGTGTTCACTTTAGTTAAAATTTCATTGCAGTGCAAACGACAGTACACCTAAACGTAGGCATGCAACTGTTCTAAACCAAAAGAAATCAATCTTTAGATAACTGCATGAACTATCATGTCAAGCTATTTCGCAAGCTTAAGGTAGAAAGATGATTGTATGAACTGCCTTTTTATTTTTATTTTTTTAAACATCACATTGAGTAGCCTTTCCCACATCTATTAAGTAACTACCGACAACAATAACTTCACAAAAATGAATTGTTACATTCCTATTTGCCAATGATGCCTAAAAGAAAATTTCATTTGATAACATATCCATGACGTCAAAATATATACAGTTTTAGTCTAAGAGAAAAAACAATAGAAAGTTGTTGGTGTATAATGCATGCCAGCAACTTAAACAGTATGAAGCATAAGCTTTTCACATGATGTCTTTTTCCTTGTGGTAATGATGATGACGATCCTCACTATGTCTCTCTGTGAAATATGAGAACAAAATTTTAATATAATCATCGTAAACACAAGAAACATTGAGTAGCACTCGTAGAAACACAAAACTATTATAGCTATGTTTTGGTAGTACCTTCTGTGACTTGGAATACATCAAAGTAATATAATAAATTTCAAAATATACATACTTATTCGGTAAATAGAATGAGAGACTTAAAAAAAGCAACCGTATTAGTGAAAATGGCAGTAGGTTATCCAAGTGGAGGCAACTCATTTGCTGTGTTTATTAGGATTAATGTGTTATTAGTATATAGGAAATTAATATGATGTTTTGGTGAACATATTTTATGATAGAAAAGACGTGAAAAAATATCGCTTTAACAACAAACCATCTCCAGTTCCTATTATAGTATTTGATGTTAATGTTGTCATGTTTACGTATGTCAGAAAATTTTGACATTTGATTGCAAACGAAACAAAACAATAGAAATAATTTATTTATTTGAAGAAGGAAAAACTATACCTCAAGAATAGTTAAAAGGTCAGTGTCCAACCTATTAAGTCTAGAGTTCAGAAACAGAAAACATATTATTTTTTCAGAAGTGTTATTTCACTCATGTGACTTGGACAAATTTCAACTCTCAATGCTACTAAACTTGGAGCTAGCCTCTCATTAGCTAGTACATGCTATTGTTGGGCATTAAAGATGTCAAATTCTAGCGATATCAAATCATATTTAAGAAAACAACATATTATAATAAGTATCCCTTCTTTAGCAAATTAGAATATAATATATGAAACTATTATATTCAAAAATTTATGTTTTTAATCGATCACAATGACTTACTGCTTTGCGATGTAGATGGGTATCTACATTGATACAATCTTAAGCATTGGAATCTACTTTCAAAAAATGTGATTTTAAATCAATATAGTTGAGTTTCACATTTATATTTCGCATTTTTTTTCAAAAATATAGCCTAAATAAATTATGCTTCCTTCATTTAACACAACTAAACCACTTAAACTCTTTATTTGTTGTTCATTTAGTAAACAATCAATAATTGGTCTACACTGACAATTACAAACTTGTAAGTATCGACTGAAGTTCCTACGTATGTAGACTTATTGATCATAAACTATTACACTAAAGAACTAAGGAGATACTTAAGGTCGTATCATAAAGGTCTCGACGAAAAATGATTATAAAATTACTCACCTCCAACAACTCGACATATATCATCTTCATTGGAAGAACTCGAAGAAGAAGAATCATCTCTGATCTTAAACAATTGCATTGGATATCCAGCAGGCGACACAACAAGCATTCTAGACTTCTTGACTTTTTAATACTGGCTTTGGCACCTTAACCACCCTACATGCCTTATCAATCATACTAATAAACTGCCTAGCAACGACAAACAATCCCTTTAACCTTCCCTGAATCCAATTAAAATGATCGGTCATGTTCTTCATCAACTTTCTCGTCCTTCTCTCCTCCTTTAGCAATATGGTAAAATCCGCTTTCTCATAGTCAGCAACATCCCTTGAAAAATTCACAAATCGACTCTTCATCAAATCCATCTCTTTTTACTCCTTAGAATCCTGTTCATTTTCAAAAGATTGTTTCCAAGATCGGCCAGTGTGTAAACTAAAGCATTAGCATCAAGGATATAAGCTTTCTTGACATTCCATCGATCGGTATGTACAGTTTTTCACCTTAATTAGAAACCCTTCATTGCAAAGGAGCTCTCAAACAGAAGAGTGAGTAAAAAAACAGACAGCAGCAGACCAGGATTGATTTTAGACCCTCTAATGAACATGGAAAAGTGAAAAATAAAATAACTAACTTCAAAAAATGTTACAATTTGATGCAAGCTACATTCATATTCTATCCAGTTTTTAAATGTTTAAATTTTAGCACTTACGCAAGCCGAGCTAGCAATTATCTGGAGCAGAATAAAAATTTTAATATACTAACACATAATTCATATCTTTTGTAGAACATATATTTATGGAAAATGCTTAACAACGTTAGCACGGGATTCACTTGAAGTGGCAAAGACACAGCCACAATGGCAAAGATGATCTATTGGCTAAGAAAATTTTGCTACATTAAATTAAGTATTATAAAAAATATATTTTGTTTTTCATATTCGCAGTACACTTTATTAAAGTTTTTCAGTCCTGTAATTGAAACTATCATCCATGTGCTGTGAGACCAATGAATATTGATGACCCTTCCAAGTGAAGAACCGAGCCTAATAATTGTGTTTTCATCACATGAAATATAGATTATATGAATGATTTATGATTAGCATCAAGTGCCAATTTTATAGTTTAAATTACCTTGAAAATTCCTACAATTATGCCAGGACAATAAGGCTCTAACAGAACCCATTACACACTATATCCAGAAAACTCTTAACTATTAAACTAAAATATGGAAGAAAGAGAAAAATCTATCCGATGGCAACTTTTTGTTTGTAAGCCACAATTTGAGGTTGACACTTTTAATTGTGAAATTTGGCAATATGCATAATTTATCAAAAGATTTTAACTATGAGTGCATAAACCTAGGGGCTAACAATATCATCCATTTAAATTATGGTTCTTTGGCAGTATGCTGAAGTTTAGAAGTCTTGCATTATAATAACTCACGCTCTAAATCCTAAGATCTATACATGTAAAAAGTGATCGGTCCATACCAAAAATATAAATGAAAAAGTTTTAATACCTTTCAATATGTCAAAATAAGGTAGAAAAAAGAGACAGAAAGGAAATGCATATTCAGGGGCCACTTAATAAGATGTTGTCGCTATCTCATTTTCATCCTACCACTTTTTTCCTTTGATTATCCTTGATCATATTGGCTGATGGATCAGAGGAGGTTGAAGCATCCTCGTCTTCTTGTTACCAACATTAATCATATTAACAGATTATCTATTTTTTAACAGTTGTTTTGCGCAATATCATATTTAGTAATACCAAAGGTGGAACATATTTGTGCAAGATTACAACACATACATATGAGTATATTATATCACAATTGTTTGAGTATTAGTGCCTAAAGTATGAATCTATAACTGTGCGATTTTTTTAGTTACATGAACACTGTTTGAACTTGGAAAAACAATATAGTAGTGAGGAGAACTACTTATGCACTGGAATGTCATGGAATTGTTATTGCAATGTCACCTAACATTGGTGAAGTTCAAAGGTTTAAACATGGGTATATGGTTTCATTGGTTACCAAATATCGAATTCCCCAAGTCTTTATCCAGATTTTTCATGAAAGCATAGGTGAAAACATATTTTGCTACTTCCAATCACTCCAAAAACATAAATTTTGAATGCCTTTCATTTCTTGGTTAGATAAGTTCAAAAATTACTAATAGTAATATGTCTTTGTGTCATTAAAAAAGACATAAAAAGCAACTTCAAGTTTGTAAGATATCAGGACCAATTTATGTTTATCTTCTCATTATGCAAATTTGGTTCACATTCACCATATATATTTTGTTTCATTTTTGTTATTACTATCACTTACGGATCTTTTCCTTTCTCCCTTTTTGGATTTTGATTTGAGTTTCTTATGGTAAGAATAGTTAATAACAATGAAAAGAGTGACAAACATGTCAACCAGCCACAGATAGCACATCTATTATGTTTACACTATGAATTGGGACTACTGGGACTAAGAGATACAAACCTAAAATTCTACCCAGAAACATGCCAGATCATCTTTACGCTCCGGTTTATCACTAGCTTCAGTTATTCTCTATGTTGGTGTTCTTCGGTTGTGCCATTAACATTCAAGCTTACTTCAGTTGTGATTCCACAATCTTCTCTCATTGTAAACACAGTGCAGCTCAATCTTTATATTGCATTGTAGTGCAACCTATTTATTTCAGGTTTCCTGATTGAGATGAATGCTTCAACCTTCAAATTGTAATGTAGTGTAGCCTGTTATTCTGGAAATTAGCTTACTCGTCAATTTATATCACTTAAGTATTCTTCTACTACATGTAATATTTTAGAGCTACCATTCGTGGTCAAGCTGACATGGACCTCATAATCTGCATATCCATAGGTGGGCATTTTTAGTCTTTTAGATCTTCATATATGCGTTTTTTAACCTTTTGCAACCATCCGTGGTATTGATATAACTCATTGAACTTTGGCCAATCTGATAACCTATGTTGCAATCATTTCTGCACCTTCTCTCTGTTATGTCTCCTAAGAGTTTGACCTCTGAATAGTAAGGCCCTCCATGTTCAAGATAAAGACATATATGCTATCCAGCACCATATATTGCATTGAGTTGCACATATGCATATATGAGTCTGTTATTGAATTTTTGGTGTTGTTGCTATCTATCAATCATTGCATTATATTGAGTGAGATTCCATTCACCTTTGTTCATTCTTGCATCATATTTACCTCATTCTTCTTATGCGTGATAAGCGAATTTACTGCATTCTTAAGCACGCTTTAAGCTTACTACTTGGTCGACATTACTTCCTAAGTCTACTTTTATTCATGTTGTTGTCTTTTGCAGTGCATACATTCGCAGCTTAGATTATTCGAGCTTAAACAATGCCATATTGTGCTTCCCCATTGCATTTTTTTACGTGTATCATCACTGTTAGGTTATGGACTTAAATTGAAGCCTTTCTTTGCTAAAATTGTACTTAGCTAAAACTGCTCTTTCAACTAACTTGTGTCTGTTTTCCTCATTCTGAACTACTTAAAGTTTTTTTTTGCGAACTACCACCGTATTTTGTTGCATCCTACCTGACATGTTGCGGCCTTATTTGATTCAGCCAGATGCTTCTATAGCATGTTTTCCCTGCCAATCAACTTCAGCACAGTGCAATACTGCCCATAAAATACACAATTATTAAGTGAATAGTTTATTTATTTGATTTTTTGTTTATAAATGGACTAACTTTTGTAAAGTTATTTGACATGGTAGGCCTTGCTTGTTCATCGACTGATGATCCTTGTGGCATACATTCATTTTATGATCATATGACATTAATAATAAGCTTATACATCAACCACCAGCCTTGTTGGTAGTCTTTTATTTGATTCTCAAATAAATAATTCGAGTGCTCTCCTCAATTTAAGGATCGTTGTTTCATCAACAAAAAAGAGAGATACAAACTTAATTGGTACTGTATATTAGGGTAAGAAGGAACGAATATTAGTTGATTGAATAACAATGATATAACAATCAGATATTACACAGAAAATAAAACTAACCTTCACATTGTAGATTTGCTCAAGTGTTATTTCAATGGAATAAACATATAATAACCATTAACGGTCTCATTAAAATATCCAAACCAGCCTTCGAGAGATCTTTTATTTTGGTCATATATGCATTTACTGAAATTATAATGGTTATTTTATATATTATAAAATTAATATCAAAATTATGTGTCTTTAAAATTAATCAATCTGAAGTATATTTAATTTTGATAATATGTCCACTACGCCTTCAAGAGACCATTATTTCATTCTAAAGTAGAGCAAAACAATTTTACCAAAATGGACATATTATCAAAATTATAATATTATTAGTTTTGGTGAATCGGAGCTAGATAATGTTATCAGTGCCCAAATGGACTAAGATAATACTCCAATACCTTGAGTTGACATGAGAATTGTATTATCTAAAACCTGGAAGAAACCGAAGGTTAACTATAACATCAAATTTCATTCTAAATAGTAAGACAGCCATGGACCTTTCAAACAAACATGATCCATTCACATATCCGTGATTCAGAAATATGTGGCAGAAAAAGAAGCAAAAGTAGCAGAGGAAAAAAGTCAGTGAGAGTACCTACATTGATGATCGTTCAATGCTTTGAGGATAATTGGATGGACGATCGGCGAAGACTGGTTGATGCAAAGGATAGGCTGAGGAATAACAGCTATAAAACAGAAGGGCGATGGAAAGTTGTAGAAAATCATGGTCAATTTATAGTTAAGGCATATATGGGTAATGGAAGGGAAGACGACAGGGTGAGGAAGAGCAATAGGAAAACAATGAAGGAACTACTAGTGGGTGGCAAACCAAATCGCCTTTGATTTAGGGTTAAGACAGAGGAGGGTAGGGCAGGTGTATAAGGAAGAAGCGGAGAGAGGCAAACCAAATCGCCTTTGATTTAGGGTTGAGATGGAGGAGGGGAAATCCTGGAGTATAAGGAAGAAGTGGAGAGAGGGAAATGAGCAGAAGGAAACAAAAAACGGGACTGTTTAGTTCACAAAATTGCCAAAAGGCTTCTGCGATCTTGAAGTGCAATTCAGGAATAATATAATAGTATAGATACGCTTTATGTTTTAAAGATTATTAACGTACTATCATATTCTATTTGATTAAATTAAATATGTTTTTTTGTTATTAATTTGTTTATTTCTCTCTTTTCGACTATAAGTTATTCTAGTAAATTTATATGAATGGGAAGTATTAGAGGGAAAATATTTGTCTATTAAACATTTTCCATAGTTATATTTTCCAGGCAAATATTAAGTAGCTTTGATTCAGATGCAGTTGGCTAATTTTCTCATTGGCTTTAAATTTTGGTTAAAACTGTCAGCCATTGAATCATAAAATGCAGTAATATTTTGACTTGTTCCTTATATAATGAAGTGAGTAAGGCCAATAGAGATAACCTTTTGGTTGATATTATGGACTTAATGGAATATGATGATATAAGGAAGATAACGTTGTAGGTGATACATTGATAGAGTTTTAGAGCATGTATTATTTATGGTGTTTGGGTAAAAATTGAAGATTATGACAAAATGATGTGATTGGAAAAGACACATTAGATGTTGGAAACAAATCAAATACAATTTTTTTACATCATTCCAAACAAAACATTTCACTATTGATGTCACTGAATCAGTATTCGGATATTTTGTAGAATAGAAAATATCAGAGGGCAAATATTTGCCCGACTTATATTTATCATATGAATTTTTAGTGTCTTTGAGTTTGATTTCAAGTTTTAGCGGTTACTCTTTCTTGTTCTTTACAAATCTTGCACAATTAGTAGCATCATTTCAAATAAAACACTTCACTCTTGATGTCATTGAATTGCTATTATGATATTTTGTAGAATAGCAAATATCAGAAGGCTAATATTTACCCAACTTATATTGTCATATAAATATTTAGTGGTTTTGAGTTTGATTTCAAGTATCAGTAGTTACTCTGTTTGTTTTTCTTTTTGTCTCAAAAAAATATTTAGTAAATTGTTTCAATATTTAGTAAGCTATTATAATATTTAGTAAGTTGTTTCAATAATTATGCAACATGTGTGCATTAGTTAGATGTAGTTGGTTAATTTGCACATTAGCTTAAAATGTTGGTCAAAAGTGTCTGTCATTGAATCATGAAAAGCGGTTATATTTTGACATGTTCCTAATATAGAAACAAAACAGTCCAGTAATTATGTCAATGAATCAGTTTTTAGTTCTTTCCCTTGACCAAAGTTCTAAGGCTGGGATTGGTTGGCTAATTTGTAGATCTATGGCTGATATTTTTTCCTGTCTATATCTTTTTTTCCTTCTTTGCTTTTCATCTTCTTCTTTAGTGAAAAATTATATCTTTAAGGTTTCTCTTATAGCTGACTACTATTGTCTCCTATTTTTCCTTGTCTGGTTGGCAATCCTTCTCAGTTTGAGTACTAATGGTGTTTTTTGTGTATTATTATATCAGTGCTCAAAGTAAAATGAGTGTCAGCTCGATAGCCGATGTACTTGCTAGCTCTCCACAATCTGCATCTTTCTCTTCAAGGCGGTGACTTCTTCCTACCTTTCTCTGCTTTCCAAGCCCCCTGTTCATCCTTCTTTAACGGCCTTAATTTCAGGTCTACTTGAATGAATACAGAGGATTCGAAGGAAAGACATGATGACCAAGAGTTAGAAGATTTAGAAAGTTCAGACGGTGATTGTGATCCTCCACTAATGGATTTTGAGAAGGAAAGCACGACTTAGCTTTGATTTCAAATAAGAGATTGAAGTAAAACGAAATCTTCCTCCATCCTGATAGAAAAATATAGGCATTCAATTTTGTATTTTATAGTGATATAACAAATCCTTACTTTAAAGAACTGAAAAATGTATTTACACACGGCCTCGAACTAGAATCTGCTTCATTTAGTTAGGACAAGTATTCCTAATAGAATGGAATGTTAGTAAATGGAAAGGGAACTTTTTTTTGTGTTTAACTTCATAATTTTCACTCTTTTTCTTTGATACAAATGTTTATGTATGAAAATTATAGCAATACGTCAATGCAGTTATAAGAAAACGCAGTAATCTTTCTAGTTTTAAAATTTTTTTGCTGGAAACATTTGCTAAGAAAATATTTGCCTTGTAAATATTTGATTGGCTAATATTTGCCCTGTAAATTTTTACTGCGTAAAAGTATCTGACCATGTACTGAATTTAATATACAATGTTTTATAATTTCATACTGTATAAAAATAACATTTTCTCTGGATATTTCATATTACATTTTAATTAAAAAAACATATGCAACATTCAAAATCTGATATCAAACAATGTATATAAGCATACAACAGTCAAAATCTAACATCAAACATGTGTTTTTAAAACAATCAATGTTTAACATTTAATACCTATATCTAAAAATTAACAAAAAATACCCAACATCCGGTATGGAATCAAACGTATATAACTCAGGACTCTCTTCAATGTTATTATCTTCGAAAAGATTTTCCATAAATCTCATGACAAATATCGCACAATCAAATTTGCATCATTTCTATAAAATTGATACTTTTAATGTTTTGAAAAATACTTTTGTAAATAATAAATTTTACTTACGAATGAGACTCCTACTGTAGGCAAGTTACAAATTTGACTGGATTGTTTTTTCTAATTCTGTTGGTTTCTTACCATTTCTTGAATGGATTGATTTAAGCAGGTTCATCAAATTATCTCTTTGAAAATTATGAACAAATTAATAAATTTGTTTGGTAATTCTGGTTAAATATCGGTTTGTAAATATTTACTAGGTAAATAATTGTCGGACAAATATTTGCCCTATAAATATTTTTCAACATCAATTGTAAACATATTTCTAAATTACAATTTTAGTAGCTCGCTATTTGTGTTGGCAGTTGGCATTATTTGATCTCGATCTTTGGGAATCATAGTGCTTCCATGTTTTGCCAACTGCATTAAACTCTAACAATATATAGTGGTTGACATAATGCAACGGTATAAATATTTTTTTGCAAGTCAGTGCGCTTTCTTCCAGCACATTGACAATCAAAGAGTCATATGTGGGTTTGTAGTCATCAATAATAGATACTTGCATTTACAGTATAATAAGCCTTAAAGTTATACGTATTTTTGGTTTCAAGTATTCCATACCACCACATAGGAATATAAGTGAACAATATCTTTATGTTTTGGCTCAAGTTTGATTTTCATGAACCAGTCTATAACCTGCATCAAAATTAAATTTCATATATTAATTTTCTTATTTTTTATCTATATTTATCATATTATATTGAAAATGCATTGTAAACTTATATACCTTCGAATCAATGAATTTGTTGAATAGCTTATCTGAAATATTTGTTCCCTTTATTTTAATGTCTTTTTGTGGGTCATAGAATGCTACTTTCCTATTTTAATAATATCAAAATCATATTAGTATGAAATATTGTAAGTTGATAAGCATGTGTACATATATGTATTTTCTTTGATAAGCATGTGTACATATATGTTTTTTCTTTGTAAGAAGATGCCTAGTAAGTATTTTCCCTGTATACATATATGTACGTATGTATGTTACGTTTTATTTATATAACTTACTTATTTCCCTCATGTTGGTAAAATGCTTTTAGTTCAGTGATTTGATTGTTTGCAAGCTATCTTTTTGTAAGTTTGCTTTTTTCGACATCTTTCACAGCATCTTCTATTGTTTCAGATCTGTCATGATTAGATTCATCTTTTTCGGGTACCTCAATAATAGTACCTTTTTTAACTTCTTTTTTGTTGGCATTGTCATTTTTGGAATTTTTTGTGTATTTTCTTTTTTTGGTAGCTCTTATTGGAAATTTGGGTCTTCTATTGTTCCTCCTTTGTTTTCGGTTTTAATTCTCTTGGACAATGAACATGAAGGAACTTCTCTTTTATTCTTTTTTGATTTTTTTCCTCTTTTTCTTTTTTGTTTCGTATTCTGGTCACTTTTTTTGGATCACCAATTAAACTTGAGTTGATTTTTGGCTGCTTTCCTGGCTTTCACTTGATGACAATAGTTTGAATGTTGGAAAGTCTATTCCTAGTGTGCCAAAATTTCTAGCATCTATTCAATTGTATATTTAGTATAGGTCAAATATTTTGAGATATCTTATTTTATATGAAAAAATGAATTTGTTTTAAAATATATACCTATGGTTTTTTGAACTGTTTTTTTATGAAGTCCTTCTGTGATCAGATCTTTTGATTTATCACATGGTTTATCAAAAAAAATCGGTTGTTAATTATTTTGTTTACTACCATATAGATGGAAAATATTTGCCATGCAAATACTTGCCTGGTAAATATTTATATGGAAAATATTTGCATGTCTTAATTTTCAACAATAAGTTGTAATATTTACCTTTTTGTACTTTCTTTTTTATCCTTCTGTAGCTTCTTTTTATTCATTTCTTTATATAGTTTTTGGTATGACGGTTATTTCAAATTGGCTTGCTGTTTCCTCAGTGTCATCGCCATATTTTGCAGTAGCATCATCCTTATTATGGTCAGCACCATCAATACCACCACCATCACCAATATTATCACCAGCACCACCATTACCACAAATATCATCACCATTACCAGCACTAGCATTATGATCACCACTATCTCTATCATCAGCATTTTGGTCATTATCATCCCCATCATTACCGTCTTTATCATTTTTATTTTCAACTTGAGCTTCATCTGAACTGTCGCCGTTACCATTTTTAGGTTCATTTTATTCATCAACATAAGCAGCATTATCATCATCACCTTCTTTCTTGTCTTTCTTAGTACCATCAACTTCAATAGCATTGTCTTCATCAGATATTCAACGTCTGCATCCCCATCACCATCATCCTCTTTATTAATGCTAACATGTTTATTTTTGTCATCACAATATCTATCTCTATCTTCAGCTTTATCTTTTCCATAATTATCAGGTTCATCATCTATTGCTTCATCATCATTTATTTGATCATTATCAACTTTGTCATTATTATCATTTTGATCATTTCCTTTTTACCTTCCTTTTTCCCAAATCTTCATTTTTTTTTTCCAGAAGCTCTTTCTCTTCTTTTAGATTTGCATTATCCTCTTTCAATTTATTCATTTCCAATTTCACATCTTTCGATTATTTTTTGATTTTTTGATATTTTTTTGTAAATAGCTAAAGCTTTTTCTTTAGGAGATTTTTCTTTGGCAATTTTTGGCTTCTTTTCCTTTTTTTTCTTCTTTTCTCTGTAAATTTGAAAATAGAAAATTTAACTTTCTTATTTTCTTGGCAAATATTAGAAAAGTAAATATTTGACTTCCAAATATTTGATAGGTAATTTTTTTTGAAAGTTACTAGAACCAATGTACTATAGTTAAATGTACTATTGGAATATATGTACTAGTAAATATTTGGTTGTAGAAAAATTATTATCTTTCTATCGATGAATTTCTGCATAATATTTGCAGTAACCTCCTGCAGTTTTCATTTTGTGAATGTAGGTTCGCTTTCTTTGTAACTTATGTTTGATTATGTTGTTTTTGTCACGTCATAGAACCAGTACTGCAAAACAGTATTAGATTATACTTTATTTTATAATATAATCTGAAAACATAGAATCAGTTATTAGTATTTACCAACAAAACAGTTCACATGCTCTAATTTTTGTGGGAGTGTCTTATTTCTGATTTGGTTCATCAAATGATTCAAAATTATTGCTGGTCATGAAACTTTTTTCATTTCATTTACTCTATAAATATATGGCAGCAGCACTAAAGGAAATGATGAGTTTGCATCAGAAAGCAAAGTATGTTGATAGAAAATTCATTACTATCAGCCTCACAACATTAGTTTCATCTTCCTTTTTGAAGCTAACATTAATTTAATTCTTATCTTTGGCTTTGATCATTTTGCAATCAGTAGAATATTGATCCTTGAAGCATTTTACAGCAAGTTCCCATTCTGCTTCTTTTAAATGAGTACCTGTATAAATTTTCACTCCATTGATATCTCATCCAAACATTTTACGATTTCGATTTCTTTCATTATTACTTTCATGTCTCTAAAATGAAAGCAGTTTTCTTCCGCTGAATATGACTGTATTATTAAATCAATGGAAATTGATTCTTTGCTTATGTCTTCAACTGCTATATTATCATTTTGAAAAGCTAGGAATATCTTTGTAAAATGGAGTTATCGCCAGTCGATTAATGTGTCTATTTTCTACGAGAATTTTTTTTAATTCTTGGAATGAGGAGTGGAAAGTTTTAAAGCTACTTCGATAGGTTTCTAGAAATGTGTGCCTTGATTGTTTTATAATCTTTATCTTTGATTTCTTTGTAATTGGTAGTTTAGATGACATGGTTATCATCTTTTGTTTCTTCCTTTTTTAAATGTTGAAAGAACTAAATATATTGTTCCTGTATCAGGTGAAGATGATTCAGTTTTTTCAACTAATGGATCATAATCATTTGTCTCAGTTTCTGTGCAGATTTAGTTTCAAAATGTTTTTCTTTAAGAAGATTGTTAATAGATTCCACTTGTTGTGGATTTGGTTTGTGTGCGAATTGTTTTCTTGGTGCTGGTATGATGTTTTTTGTTGCCATCGTTAGTAGTGTTGAATCTGTGAACTAAAATAACTATAATTAAGTTAGTTAATGCATCTGCCAACATTTGTATTCTAAACATTATTACTAGTGTTGAATCTATGAAGCGAGAAAACTATAAATTAAGATAGTTGATGTGTCACATATACTACATTTTAATGTGTGTTCAATTGAACTAATCTATACTGGGAAAATATTAACCAAGCGAATATTAGACAAACAGATGTTTGTCTGCTTAATATTTCTTCCGGTATAGATTTACCTATTATGTTTAGATATATATCTTTTTTTTAGAATAAGCGGGGTTAAACTGGTCCTCTACCAGGTTTATTAAAGAAACGAGAAAATACAAAGCAAGAGAAAACAACAATAGGAAAAGAAACCTAAAAAAAGAAAAACAACAACCGCATAGGAGACACAAACAAACATTGAAATTGGAAAAAAAGAAAAGCAAGGAAGAAACTAAGGAATCCACGGCTCAAACCGGTGATCAAGAAATGTATGCACACTGCCCTCATTCCCAACAAAATTTCTTGCTTTAAGACAGTCCATAATACTTCCTGGCTTCTCCTGATACCATCAAAACACCTCTTGTTCCTTTCTTTCCATGTGACCTTCATTAACTTTTTCAAAATGAAGAAAAAAAATAGTTTTTTGTCATCCCTCCACTTAGTTGCACTCTCAATAATATTCCAATGACTTGCAGGGACAGGGGAAACATCCACCCATTGAATGGAACTAATCATTTTGCTCCAGATATGTTGTACATAAGGACATTCAAAAAATAAGTGCTGAATACTCTCACTGTGATAACTGCATAGCTCACAAGAGGATGGCACAGACATTCCATGCCTAATCAACTTGTCCCTTGTCATCAATGCATTGTTACTCACCTTCCAGAACATCAGGTTGTCACTGCTACTAGAAATGGGAGACCAAGTAACCTTGCTTCACCTACAATTAGGCAAAGTTTCCAAACCCAGTAAGGCTTCATAAAAACAGGAAATGGTATGAGCTTGACCATTCCATAGAACCGTGTCATGCTCATAAAACTCATATGTGCAAGTATCATATTGGTTCCAAAAAGCTCTGACAATCTGATTGCTAGTAAATGGCAGCACAAGCTTACCATTAACAATGTGGTCAACAACCAGAGCATTATATCAAATGCTAGATCGAAACTTTTGCTGGGAAGTGAATAGCTGTTCAAGAATAACACCCTTGCTTAACCATGGCTCATTCCAAAAATTACACAAGCTAGCTTCATAGAGATTGATATGAACATAAGGTTTGAAAATGTTTCTTAACTTTAACATACTTCTCCATATCCAACTACAAGATTGGGGAATCTCCATTAGCCAAAAGTTCTTAGCCCCAACGTTATACCAGAGAGTCCACCTCACCATAAAGTGTCCCTCTTTTGCAACAAAGCATTGAAATGATGACTGTAAGCAGCTTTGTTCCAAACTTCAATGCTATGCAAGCCCAAACCCCCTTTGCGTTTTGGCTTCTCAAAAGTAGAGAAAGAACATGGAAGTATTTTCTTCGAATAAATAGAACCAAACCAGGGAAATCTCAACATGGCTCTTCTTACCATTTTCAATAGCTTAATTGGAAGAATGAATGCTCTAGCCCAATAGACCATCATGGAGAAGCTAACAGATTTTATGAGAACCAATCTACCAGCTTGAGACAAGAACTTATTAGCCCAACAGCCCATGACATTAGTTATTTTTTGAAAAACAGATATACAGTTGGCCTGAGTTGCCCTAGAAGTATAGACAGGCAACCCATTGTATGTCATGTCAGTATTCATGGACTGCATACCAGCAAAGGAGGCATGATTCAATTCCTGCAAGCTAGTTAACCCAGAGAACAAAATACTAGATTTATTGAGATTAAGCTTTAGGCCAGTCATCATGTAGAAGCTATGAAGAGCACCTTTAATACAGTCAATGGATTGATGGTTGGGCTTGGTGAATATCAAGATGTCATCAGCAAATAGGAGGGAAGTTATCTGGAGGTCTTTTCATTTGGAATGATAATGTATTTTCTTGTCATGATACAAGGGCCTATTCAAGCAAGTGAAAACTTCCATAACCATAATGAAGATATAGAAGGAGAGAGGGTCCCCCCGCCTAATGCCTTGCTTGGAAACAAAATAGCCAGAGTTTGAACCATTAAATATCAAAGAGAAGGAGGGTGAAGAGATACACTCATAGATCTAGGAAACAAAAACTTTAGGAAAACCCATGAGTGACATTATCCTAACAATAGACTTCCTCTAAATACTATCATAATCCTTCATTAAATCAAGCTTTAACATTGCTCCTGGAGTTGCATTAACACAGCAGTATCCCTTTAAAAGCTCATGGGCTAGCATAATGTTGTCTAGAATATTTCTTTGGGTAAGAAAGCTACCTGGTTGTTGGAGATGATTCTTTGCAATACAGCAACAAGCCTTGTAGCAATTATCTTCGAAATGCATTTGTAAACAACATTGCAGTAGGAAATGGGTCTGAAGGAGGATACAAAAGTAGCAGGCTTGCACTTTGGGACTAAAACCAGATTCGTAGCATTCACCGATTTTAGTAACTTGAACTTACCAAAGAAATTATGTATTGTAGAAATGCCCACCAACAATGTCCCAAGCAGAAGTAAAAAAGACCACGTTGAAGCCATTAGGACCACCACAAGAGCTCTTATTCATAGAAAATAGGGTGTTCTTTATTTCTTCATTAGTCACCTTTTCCACCAGTAATTTAGCTTCACCATGATTAATTCTAGGCAGAGGAATGTTGGACAAAAGGTCAAGCTCCGGTTCAAAATTATTTTCATTTCCAAAGAGGGCAGTATAGTTCAGGAGAAAAGCATTGTCAACTGTCTCAAGGGAAGTGTACAAGATACATGCTTCATCATATATGGAAGAGATGTTATTTATAGAATGTTTAACCTTAAGGGAGGCATGAAAAAATTTAGTGTTCTTTTCGCCATCAATTGCCCATTTGATTCTTAGTTGCTGCTTCTTCATCTCACATTCACTTGCCAGAGCTAGGTTGTGATCATTGAAAAGAGCAGCTTCCTTTTCTGCCAGCTCAGCATTGTCTGGTTGAGCCATCATCAGATCTTAAGCTTCCTTTAACTGGACCCTAAGACCGGTTGATTGAAGATTACCATTTCCAAACTTAGCTCTTGCCCAAACCCTTAAGGCTTCCTTAGTTGCTTTGAGCTTTCTGCAAAAAAAATATACATAGGATTTCCAAAATACTTATAAGACCAAGCAGTTTTTATAATATTATTATACTCCGGATCAAGGACCTAAGTATTATAGAATTTAAAACCTCTTTTGACTCCATGGGGCAGCTTCCCAGTGGTCAAGATGAGGGAAGAATGGTCTGAGAGGATAGGTTGGGGCATAAAAGTGAAATATTTGGCCATGTGATTAGGGCTTTGAAGTTTGAAAAAGAATGATCAATGTTGGAAAAGATTCGAGCTCCACTCCTAGATCTATTATTCCAAGAGAAAAGAGCACCAGCTTTGTAAATTGGGATTAAGGAAGATTCATTAATAACAGTATTCAAAGGAAGGATATCCCTTGGCATGAGAGGGAGGCCCCCATGCTTGTCAGACAAAGTTAAGCAACAGTTGAAATCTCCAAGAATAACCCAAGGGTGAGTTTCTTGCCTGAGAGCAGGAATAAGGTTGAAAAGGGAATGCCTAGAGGTTTGAGAATTATAGGCATGGACAAAAGTAATATAGAAGGAAGTAGAGGAATTGAAATACCTGGCATGAAAGTGCATTAATTGAGGAGTTGCAAGAAGGAGATCAAGGGATAGCTCAACAGGATTATGAAGCGCCATTATGCGACCATAACTAGCTTCAGGAAGATTGTGAGACAGGGACCAAGATGGGTTTATGTACTTTGTAGCAGAAATTCATAGGGGCAGGTTCAACTTAGTTTCTAGAATTGCAAAAATGGAAAGATGATGAGTGGTGATTAAATGCTTAACCTGATCAAGCTTGAGGAAATTATGAGATCCTCTGATGTTCCATGCACCAAAATTGTGTAACATAATTATACCATTGAGTGGTGGTCAACTTCTTTCATGCTCCTCGTAATGGGAGAATTTATTCTTGTTAAGCCTTGGATTTGATTCTTGGATTTTTTATTCTTCTTGCATTTAACATTTTTAGAAGAAAAACAGTTGTAATTAGATGGTTCTTTTGGAGAAGGAGGTGATTTCCAACCATGAATAGTTCCCAGAAAAGCATAAGGTTGACATGAGGGAGATTTAATTGGTGGATGTGGAGATGAATTGGGTGGAGAAACTGGTGAGAGAGAAGAAGAATGCATGGAGTAGATTAAATCAAAAATTTGATTTTGCAAAAAATTACAGAAAAGCTCATCTTGATTAGGATCTGAGGAGGATTTGGATTTTGTATGACATGAGGATAAGGGATTTTGAATGAAGTGGGATGTTTCTAGACATTGAGCATGCATATAGTTACTGTGTTCAGAAATTTTTGCATGCATCTGAAAATTAGTTGCATGCACATACTGGTTCCCAAACTCTTTTACTTGATTCTGCATGAATTGTGCTTCTTCAGATGTGGATGTTAAATGCTCAGGTACTAATTGCTTGTCAACCATTCCTCCTGTGCTAGAAACAAGCATCTCGGCTAAATTTACTTACTTCTCATCAAATTCCTCCCTATTAGTTGCTACAATCTCCACAACAGATTCATTTTCCATATCCTTTAAAACTTCAAATTTGTTATTTGTCAAGACACATTCATGGTTATTTTCTGCTTCACCATCGTCCACATAATTTTCATTTACACTATTGTCAACAATTTTTATATTCACCATTTGTTGCTGCACTGCTGTATTACCATCAGCTTTCACAACACTAACTTCATTATCATTAAGCTCTGGCAATTTCTGGGAAATACTAACCCTTGTTTTTTGTTTTTTTATTTGCAACTTTCATCCAGATTTGTTTGCTTTTGTATAGCTGCTTACCATCCCTATCCTCAGTAATATTACCATCTTGCATTTTCTTCGTTGATACTATTTGTACCTCATTTCTATCATTTTCCCCACCTTCTCTCATGCAAAAGTTGTTCAAGTGGCCAAATTCTTTGCAATGAGTACAAATTTTAGGTTTCCAGAGGTAGCTAACCTACACCATTTGAGTTGATCCATTAAGAAGTTTCACAGGAAACTCATTAACCAATTCATGATAAGGAGTGACATCCACCAAGCATTTGGCATAACCAATCCTCTCTATTTTTTATGTGGAAGAATCTAAACAAATCAGTCTTCCAATTCTTGAAGCAAGCTAGTTAATTCCTAAGTGAGACCAGGCAAAAAGAGGAATGTTCGATAATTTCAACCAAACAGGCACAGATTTAGTGGTACTGCAACTGTTACCAATATTTGGATCCCAGGCCTTTATAATGAATATCTTGTTTCCAAGAATTATAGGGTCAGCTTCAATGATTTTCCTTCTGTCCTCGGCACAGGACAGATGGAAAAGGAACAAGGTACCATCAGATTTAACTGAAATTTCCCCTTTAAGCTTCCAAAGCTTCTTTAAATGGTTGATAACAGTCAAGTAAGACAGGGGCTTATCAAGGAAGAAGCCTACCAACCATTCACCCCAAACATCATTACCAGCTTTTATCACATCACTCGTAGGAACCAAAGCAAGACCATCAAAAGATAGAGGAATATCAACTGGGGAGTATTGTCCAGCATTGCGAGGCTCGGATTTAAAAAGAGAGGACCAGGAAGAAGAAGAGGTAGTAGAGTCAGACAAAGAATGGCTTTGATGGGGGAGGAATCGGCGGTGGTAAGGTATGAGGAGAGTTAGGTAAGGGGGACGATGGAGAAGCGGGAGGAGTAATAGTTGAAATTAAGGGGAGGACGGTTTGAAAAGATAGGGAATGGGGATGGGGATGGGAGGGAGCAGTCACGAAGTCAAAATCATATTTTATATACAAAACAACATAATATTCATCATTATTAATTTTATATGTAAACCAATCTACTAATTTCAACCAACCAACATTCAAAATTACATATGTCAAATATTTGCTTTAACAATTTTACATGTAAATGAACTTTTAAATTCAAAGAGCCAACATACATAATTGAATATGTCAAAATTTTGATTTTTTTTTTTCATTTTTCTACCTTAATTTGATGTACTGTTGGTCGTAGTTTAGTTTTATGAGGCTCTTCATGTTGTAATCTTGCATGTTCTTCATAGTAGCCATCAGTTGTGGTGATTCCAGTGCAAACTACTTCTCCTTCTATAAATTTTCAATTCACAATCAAGTTTTTTGCGATTCTAGGGTTTCAAATTCAATTTTGATTGGTTTTAATTCATGTTGATGATAAGTAACTGAGCAAACAAGGGTTTGATCGAAGAAATTGAAATTGATTATCATTTGACGATTTTTTTAAATCTCGGTTAAATGAGACGATTGAGTTTCATGGGCGGATTTGTATTTTGTTTAAAAACATGGATGTAAATTTGGATTTTGAAATTTGGAGGGACGTAGGCTTAATTTATTTTAAATAGAGGGATGTAGACCAAAATTTATTTTTCCTACTTGAATTAGTTTTTTGAGAAGTTTGAATTCATATTCTGCAGTTTTATGCTTTAACAATTTTATTGTGTTATATTGGATTAATGCTTACATGGAAGATGAGAGTGGTGATTTATGTTATGTATGCATAAACTATTCTGATTTATGTCATTGATATTTCAGAAACAAATATATTAAAAAACAAAAAGAAAAAATGGGATTGTGCTCTTAGGACATTGGCATGAACTTATTTTTTCTTCTATTGTGGATGTGAACCAAGAAACTGGTACATTATTTACTATGTATATTGGCTGATAATAATATACAGCTAAAAGCATGAGACAAAATAGATTTATAATGTTGAAACCTGTATATTAGTTAGGGTATTGTTATTTACACTACTGTTTTGGATATGAGGCAGCCAAATTTATGAGCACTCCCTATAAAAGTAAATTGCTATGAGCGGTACACATTATATTAATCAAACATATTTTTTCTCTTTTTCCTTTAGTTTAAATGTCAAAATCCTAAACACCTTCATTTACTCTCTTTCTTCTTCCTTTTTCTGAAGAAGAAAATAATGGGGAGGACAAAAAATTCACCTTGATCTTCACAATCAGATTCAAACTTTGCTAAGAAGATGATAGAAAGGTAATTTCTTAATCCAATTTATTGTGCGTATTTTTAACCATGATTAAACGTAGGATTTAATTTCACCGTGTTGAATGATTTCTTGAGTAATAAAATAATCTTATCCCTTTCTCATTTGTAATTCCATTTGGAGGTGCGTTTGAATTCTCCATTCTTTGATTAACGATTTTGAAAGGTGAAGGAAAATTAGGATACATAAAAGAAAGGATAATTAGGTCAATTTGATTGTAATTTTATAAAAGGGCTAGTTTGATTGGTAACCTTCATAGTAAACAACTTTTTAGTAAAAAATAGTCCTCATATAAAAAGTTGAGCATTAATAACAATATCCATTATTTACTGTGTATAATGAATACAATTCGATACACTTTTATAATTAGTAAAAGGAAAAAAGTTATTGTTGTAAACAATTTCCTTCAATGTAAAAAGCATTTCTATGTCACTTGAGTTGATGCACACACGAAATCTGCCTCCAATCTAAAAGGCATTTCTATGTCACTTGATTATGTTTCATCGAACCTATGCCCGACCCTTTTCTAAACTTTTGCATATAAATATGAGGTCTATGTTTAAAGTCATACAAACGTGCATGAAATTTCTATATCACTTTAGCTGTATGCACAAAGGTCTTACGTTCCATCTTTTATTCATGCATGAGGACTTAGGTTGCTTTTGTGAATGCTTAAAGCATCACCAATACTAATTTTTTCGTTAGATATACCTTAAATTTTATTAAAAATTGCAAAAACAACAAAAAGATGAGGCGTAAGCTACAAAGTCAATGAGGCGCAGGAAGCCGCTAAGTTGTAAGATCAAATCACATCACTTCAAAGACTATTTCAGGAGTTTCAAGAGATGTTTCAACAGCAGTTCAATGATGAATCAGTTTCAAGCGATGTTCTGAATCAGCATCAGGATGGTTGATGCATTTTATCTGTATGCACTACACATATAGTATTGAGATTGACATGTATGACGTAGATGTAGTATTGAGATATCTTTTGTGTACTGTTTGACTACTACAATATTATGTGATATTCAAAGATTTAATTGGTGTTAGTACACCTTTTGATATGTATGGGGTTTTACTGTGAAATCGCTATATTTGAATTTGATATATGTTATAATTGCATGTTTGACATTGTTGGAATATATGTTATTATTGTGATTTATAGTTTAATGGAAAAAACAATGAAATTGTTGTAAAAACTGCACAAATATCATCGCTAAGTCGTAGGAAAATTAGAAAATTATATTTTACCAAATGTCGTGGCTAGCAAAGTTGTTGGAAACTGGTTGAGATTATGCAGTTGCAGGGATGTCGTCGCTAAATGTTGCATTTGATTGGTCGTCGCTACGTCGTTGCAAAACCGTATATGTGCTATGTTATTGTAAAATTATATTAAATCGGACCGAACTAAATATTTACATTAGCAATCTTACGATAAAAATATAAGCAACTCTTATTTCATTTTATATTCAATATATATTATATTTTTCAGCTTATATTAATAATAGTCATCGTCAAAAAGGAAGACGTTATAGTTTTAGTATAATATTTTTGTATCCCCTTTTTTGGATAAAGCTAACTATAATCTTAATCTAGTCATTTTACTTAATGATTATGCATTAGTTAAGGTTGGTAATTGGTTAATCTACTAAAAAAATCTCACTTGTAGCTAAATGTCAAATTGAAATATTAATATCATTTAAGAACTAATCTTTCATTTTGATATAATATTGTGTGCTTTAACTTTTAAATGGAAAAATTTTATATGGTTGCCTTTGTAAATTGATTATTGATGGAAGTAATTCTCTTATTTTATATTTAATACGAGTTCAAACTGGACCGGACTAAAACTGGAGCGTATTACATTAAACCGAATCGTTTAAAAAATCAGTATAATGGTTTGTAATTTTTATTAACCGTTTGATACGGTGCGGAAGCAGTTTGGGCTTCAAACCACACCAAACCGACCTATGCCCACCCTTAGTATTAAGACCGACTGATAATTCTTGTGTTCATTGAAATGTGCAATCAAAAATTAGTCGTATGGTTTAGCCTATTTTTTGCGTTTGTAATTTCTCATTTAATTGAAGTTTTGTTGTATACATAAAAAGATAAATGAGTATCCATTGAATAAATTTTACAATGCAATTTATAGTTTTGATATTTTTCAATATAAATGCATTTTATTTATGCAATTAAAACTGCATTTTCTTAATGCAATTAAAAAGAAATAACTGAATTAGTTTGTAAATTTTAGTTATAATTGCATTTACTTAATGTAGTTAAAATTTCCATGTAAAATTATGATTTCTATTTTTTTTTATATCGACAATGGATATCATTAAAAAGTTTATTAAATTTATAATTTAATAATGATTCTAAAATACGATTAATCAACAAAAGATTATCCCATTTTAAATATTGAATCTAAATAAATTGACGGATGATGATATTTGTCGGGTGTGATGTTACAGTAGTAATGGCCTGATTTACAAAAAAAAAAGGAACCGTTTTGCATTTCAAATAACACATGGTAATCCGAAGTTAATAATCCACTTAGAATAAGGCTCAATCTTCTCAAACTGTTTAAAATCCTATATGAATAATATGATTTCGAATTATATCAAAACAAAGCATTGGTTTGCTGTAAAAATCTTCTTCACCGACAAAATTTTCTTCTCCAATCTGTCTACAGGAATCCCAACTCTATTCAAAACAGATAACAAAATGTCCTTAAGTTCTATACTCTTTTAATCGATCATTTCTACTCGAACATAAAGTTTTTAATATACAAAATATGCTAAAACACTTCTTAGACTGTCGAGTCTAATTGAGCGGACAAGAGCGTGATTGGGATCAACTTCAAATTGCATGGCTTTCCACTTCCCAACAACCGTTCACCACTTTTATAGGACTCTTTTGGAGTTGATTTTGGAAACATTGAAAAACACTTGAAAACCAAAGCCTTTGAATGGCCACGATACCTATAATATGGTTATATTTGAGAGATATGGATAAAAATTTCAACGATAATTTGTATTGCACTTTTAACATCAATGGTGATAAACATCCACTAATTTGTTTGAATTTGGCCCAAGCAATCGATCCTGGTGGTTTGAACAAATTAGATAATATGATCATCCTCGCACATGTTCATTCAAACTTTATTCGTTCGATGGGCTATTAGAATAGTAAAATCAACGATCTCACACAAATACTATATGTGCCATTTGTTTCCTCCTTCGCATTTTATTGTTTAACACCCAGTTGCTCCACAATGGGCTTGATAACATCCTTATCCATACAACTTTCATATTATTTTTGTAAGATTTGATCATATAATATTTCCAATTGTAAAAGATTTGAAAGATATTTCAGATAATCGCTAAAATATATGCTAGCTCTTTTATATCATTAAAAGGGTAATTTATCATCGACGTGAGAAGAAGAGTTATTTTGAAAGATTGAGATAATCAATTAATTCTCTAATTAGCTGATTAAAAAAGAAATCTTATCAAGTGCATATAAATTAGGGGAAACTGGAAAAATCAAATGGATAAACATTTCATGTATGAATAGGAGAATTAATGAGGCATTGATTTATGACCACAAATCAATTACTTCAATCCCAAATAATAATCTCTATATAAATGTAGAGATTAGAATGAGTAGAATTGTCACTCTTAGTTGTATTTCTTATTCTTTTTCTCCATTATCAATCTTGTAAAATTTTCTCCACTTAGAAAATAATAAAATCTTCTCTCTCTAAATAAATGTACACTACCTCATGGTAGTGGAACCACTATAAATCTCATGCGTTATTTTTCTTTTATTGCTTAATCTGTAATTGTTTCTGATTGGTGACCATCTGTTGTTTGATTTGCTCACCTTCAATATGGTCCTATTAGTTTTTATGCAATGTTGGATTTTTTGTTCCCCAGACGATCTTGAGAGATTTTTCCTCAACGGTCTGTTTTCGGAACGACAAGGTTGATTGAGAAAGTGTGTTAGACATTACGGCAAGAGATGAGGAGACTCCAGCGGTTGTATCAAGACCCTATATTAGAGGGACCTATATTGCATTAGGATCTAGTTTAGCAATAAAGAAGTGGAACGGTGATAAAGACTTCAAGAAGTGGCAATGGAGGATGAAAGCTTTTCTGATGAGAAATGAAGTTCATCCTGTGATGTTTGCTTCTGAGGAATTGACGGCTGAAATTTCAACCGCGGAAAGGAGGGAGATGGAAAAATGGGCGTATACTACTTTACAATTAGTTATGGAGAAAATGTTATTTCTGAGATTAGCAGTGAAACTACTGCTAAGGGCATCTAAACCAAGCAGGAAAATTTCTATTTGAAGAAATCTTTAACTAACCGTCTAATTTTATTGAAGACATTTTTCACCATGCACCGTATTTATAATATCCAAGGGTTCCTAGAAAGGTGATAAACGTACGCTGATTGGGTGCGACCCACTTAGCATTGTTGAATCTCCTCTGATTTTCAGTCGTTCTAGTTGATAAGGCTTGAGGCTACGATTACCTTTTTAAGGAATTTATAATTGGAATACTCATTGTCCACCAATAACAATGTACTAATAGCATTCATCCATACAAGTCCATTCTAGGTATGAATGAAACCGAAGGCACATTCCTACTACAACCATTTTGGAATCATTCTCAAGATTAGTAGCGATTAGCTCTTGCACTTCAATGCTCCATCTTTGATTGCATGCTCTTGTCTTCACTTCGAAAACGTATTCATTGGATCGAAGTGGTTTTCGGATAACTTATCTGATCTCGATCTCTTCGAAACGACGTTCGATATTTTCGGTAAACTCAACTCCTGTTCTTTAGGAAATAAACAGACAGAAATAATATCGTAGATCATCTCCTAACCGTTAGTGGACGGATTTCCTTAACATCGTCCTAGAAGAACGAAACAAGTATATACGTACACTATAGCACCTTTGATGGTAACTGTACCATATGATCCCCGTGTTTCTCCTAGATATTTCCAAACTTATGTTTTTGGTCCAGATTTGGTAGTCGGTTATTTACCTATCAAATAAACAATCATTCAACCAAAGATTTCATTTCCCACTGAAATCACTAAGTCGTATTTAATTTAAATTTTAAATAAATTAAATCTCTTTATTAAAAAGGTATATTCTTATCTTATCAGAATAAGTGTGTTCACCATCCATTCCTTCAAAAAATATTTGAAAACTTTTTAAAATAAATATGGAAAGCACTATGCGATATCAACCATGGAATCGTAGCTCAACGATTATGTTTCTGTCCCAAAGAAATCCAAACTTAACTTAGGCAATCTCTGCCTCTCGATTTCCGCCATGAAAGTATACCATTACTTTCCAAATATACCATTACTTTCCAAAAACTTTTTTAACAATTATCTCAAAATAATACTTACAAAGTTTTTACATAAATTTTCCAAGTTTATTTAGGAAAATACTCTTTTATAAAAGCTTACTATATAATATATTATTTTTAAAGCATTATTAATATTTGAACAGATTATTTGAAATAATAATAATATCTTAATACTGATACATTTTTAGGCAATAATTAAATTTAACTCAAATCATTATAAAATAACTTTAATTAATAATTAAATATACTTTTAAACAATTAAAATAATTACATAACTTTGAAACGGTAATTAATTCTAATTTATTAATAAAATTCTAATCGATATACAAGACTTGTTTTATAAAACTTATAATTCATTTTGACAATTTAAAAATATTTAAATAACTAACTTTCTAAAATATTCTTATACTAAAACATTTATTAATTATTTAAAAAATCCTCCTCTGAAACAAACTCAACTTCTCGAAAAAAATATTTTTCAATTCCAATACAACTAATCTAATATCTATAAATCTCTCTCGATTTATCACCTAATCGATTTACGTCCCCAGTTACGTAAATGCCTTTTTCACGTTTCCAAAAGTAAAATCTATCATTTCCTTTTTAAACCGGCTTACCCATCTCATTAAATTCTTACCATGAATTTATATCTTCAATTTATCAAATGATAATCATTTTACTTTATTTATAACATTACTTGAAAATCCCATAGTCTCATTTCCAGTTTATAATGGTTTCACATCACTTAAATCCTTTATAAATCGATTTCTAAATTAAATTCCATTTATAACCAATTTCTTAAATAATCCAACTATATTCCAAAACCCACCAAATCTCGATTCTACTTCCATTTCGTACATTAGAAATCTTATTTAAGATCCAGTATAACCGGTTTATATTTATTTCCAAATTCTCTTCTATTCTTCCAAATTATTAAAAATCTATTTTTTTAAACCTTTTATATTCCACCAAGTATCACTTAAGAATTATTATTTTAAAATCCTTTATATACATTATTCCAAAATCTCTATTTCCAATATCACGAAATAGTTAAGTACAAATTTAAAACCAAACCATTTGTTTTATCCAAATAAATTTCTTTACCTAATCCGAAATTCAAAATAAATATTTCACTTCCAAAATCCCTTTTTAATTTCTTTTCAATTCCAAAATATATATCTATGGTATTTTAAAATACCAAAATCTAGGCCAACACTACCATAGCATCTAATAAATTTAATTCACACAATAATCTATCACAGGTTATTCAAACATATTATATATCACTATATATGAAATTAAATTCAACATTTTTTGGGAATCCAATTGGATCCCTCCAACCTGTTTCTCTGCAACCACAGATGTTAATACAACATAAAAATACCAATCCTGCTTCGAGGCGGGATATCGCGGTAATATAGGGTCATCCGCTATTATGTGGGGGAGCATAGGGTCTCATCCGCTCTACTTGGCGGGAATAATCAATCCAACTACTAATATATACTACTGTATATAATATAAGATCCAACTGATAATAATTTTTCATTTCATCCAATCAATCGATAATTAATTTTACTACTTTAAAATTTTAACCATGAGTGAGATTAACTCACCATGATTTCTGTTGTTGCTTTCGCATTCAGGTTGGTCTATAGTCGAACAACGTTCGACTATAGACTAAAATTCAGCTAGTTCGAATCTTCCCGAATTCAGTTCCACATTGTACAACTTGATGATACAAGCGCAACATGACTGATCGCGTTTGATTTTGACCTAAGACAAACAAGGTATTAACTTTACAAACTAATTGAATTTAATAATAATTAACTCCCTTAATTCCATCATTAGTATATAATTACCACTAAAAAAACAATCATGCTTCTAATCTTTCTCTTCTCTTTCGAACACGATGAACTCAAACATGTCATCCTTCCCCCCAACATTGCTGCTTCTACACACCATCAGACGCTTCCAAACTCCACCAGCCTATTACCTCGACCACCACGTCCATGATGAACTCGACCTCGCCCTCCATCTCGACCTGTAGCTCGAGGACAAGCCGAAACCCCCTTTTTGTTCATCCACCTCTCAACGCTGCAACAGGCAACTTCGCCCCACTGGATTTTGGCCAAAGCTAGGGCTACCCATCCCCTACATTTCTTCAGTTAGAAGCCCCGCCCCAAAACTCTCTTAAACACCACAATCAATCAAAGAAACCTTCGTCGTTCATCATCCACCTACCGTTGCCTTGCTTCGATCCATCAGATCCCTGCCGTTGATTGTCTACATCACGTCTTCGCGCCCACTTTTCTAGTTGAACTCAAGGCCTAATACGGCCTCTGGTGGTCCAGATCAACCATGGTCGTAGGATGAGCTACGTTTAAACAAAGAAGAACATGTATATTTTTTTTTTCATTAAGCTTTTCTCGTGTAAACCTGAAGGAACAAGACGCGTTCAAATATAAAGGGGAGGAAATGTGTTTTAAATGGCGGGGGTAAGTTCAAATCATAGGTTGGGGTATTAGGGTGGTTGATGGTAAGTTAGAAAAGCAGCTGAAAAGAAGGGTTGACTAGTCAATATATTAATTAAATTTCAAAATATATCGATATACATAACTTAAACTTTTGAACCCCTATCGAGGCATGCCGCTAGGCGTTTACAATGTTATACCCCTATTCTGATCGCAATGGAACAAGGTTTGAGTCTTAATTCGATCGTATGTTGAGGATAGATTTTTGAACCCAATTAAAATATTAAATTTTCGATATTAAATTCAATGTGTTTCTATCCCGTACAACCAAATGATAACTCAATACGCTACGAACTTTGAAATCTGAAATAATACACTATTATGGATGCAATGGAATTGATTTCGTCGAATTGCGAGACTGTGCCCCGGAAGGCTATTTTTATATGTCAATTCAAACGAGATATTTTTAAAATCGAGAAAATTGCTTTTAAATCCAATTTAATAATTCATTATCTTCATTCTTATAGATAAAAATTAAATAATCTTTGAAATTATTTTTATCAAACTTAAAACCCAAGATTCAATTTTTCAAATAAATTCCAATTATTAAATTATCCAATAAATTATTTTATTTGAAAATCAAATTATTAAATCTATAAATTAACTTTTAAATATTTAAAATCAATTAAATATTCAAATAACCAAAATTCTGAGTCGTTACATTCCTCCCCCCTAAAAAGAATTTCATCCTTAAAATTACCATGGTAAGAAGAATGGCTCAAAACTCATTAACTTTTCCAAAACCAATCAGTTGAAACAACTTTCCAATTCAATTTGTTGAAACCACATTATCACCTTTTCCAATTTCCAAATTCATCAATAGATTCCAATAATATTATTTACTCAACCATTCCAAGTTATAATTCAAAATCAAATTTTAGTTATTAAAAATTTTCTTCAAAATTTTCTAACTCTTTAAATTTTCGAAAAATTTCGCCAGCGTCTCCTTTGTGTGGCTAGATCCAAACAACAACAAATCGCCATTACGGGCCCAAGTCGGCAAAAGAAAACAAAAGCCAAATGGCTCAATCATAAAACAATCAAATTCAACAACAATTTAAACATGTACCTTTTAGTCGGGCAATCTAATTTTTTTTCTTGATTTTAAATACCTGCATCTTATTTAACAATGATATCTAATCATCTAATTCACAATAATTTCATTCAACATTTTCAATTTCCAATATTTATTTCACCAAAACTCATACGATGTGCATATATCATCCGTACGCAAAATCAAATATGATCACTCATTTGATCATACAATTTCACTTTCGAACTAGAACTAGTATCGTTCACACGACTCTCTAGTGCGGACTCAGATCTGGTTCCTTGAATAGAAACCGACATTCTCCTTGCATAGCCATATACTATGATAGAGAATTCCAGAATCAACCAAAAATCCATATCCAAGGTTCACCGTTGAGAATCTTGTGAAAAATCCTAATTCGGATCGATATAATTTATCTCGAAATTCTATGCTCGAATCTGGATCAAACCGTCATACGAATAAAAAAATATACGTACAAATTACGTATTTATTTCAATGGATTCTTAGCTATATTAGATTCATTTTATTCACAATTGCTTCCTTCTCATTCAATTATTCACATTTATCATTCACATTTATACAACGATTTATGGTTATTACCACTTCACACTTTAGTTTATATCCATTTCTGTTCAAATTCAATTTTGATTCCATTTAACTTACTAATAAAATTAATTAGTTCATCCACCAATTTATTTCCCATCTTAATAAATTCTATTTTAAATAATTACTCCATCCAGCCTAACTTAGGCTAAATTTTCAGAGTTCACTTTTATTTAACTTAATTTAAGTTAAATTCCATTCGAAAATGAAATTTCAAATTTTTATAAGTCACCAAACTTACTCATATTCCATAAAACATTTTAAATCAAAATTTCAGAGTTTAAACAATTTATTCTAAGTATTTCAATTCATTTTTGAAATCATATATACCTAAAATCCCTTGGTATATCAAATCATTCCTTTCATTTCAAAATCAAATCAGTTTTACGAAAACAAAAACTCCAATTGTAGCAATTTCTCTCTCGGAAACTCAAAAATGAACGTCGATGATGCTGCAGTATCGCCGAAATTATTTTCCAGCGACCGAAGTGAGTTCAGCACTTTTATTTCCTTTAAAATTTCTTTTAAATATTTCTATTCAAAATATTTTTCAAATAATATCACTATTAATTTTTCCAAAACCTTGAAAAACATTTCAACATCAACGGGAATTAAATCCCCAAATTCCCAGCCTTCAAATCCGTTTTACAAATCATATTTAGATATACTTCTGGAATTTTATTTCATTTCAAATTATAAATCACTTTTAACAAAATCACATTTACATAATCCCATTTTGTTATATGAAATTATTTCTTAACTGCTGACTATAATATCAGCTTTTATTCAATCACCACAACAACAAATGATAATGGTTTAATATTATCATTTCTTAACAACCAAGTACACCATATACAACTATAATAATTTATGAAAAATTATTTCTTTCATATATAAAAATAATCTGTGTAAAATTATTTCATTTACCCCATTGCAAAACAATACCATGTCGAATTGTTCTGTTCAAGTGTTTAGAGATCCCTATCAATAATGTTAATTATTCGTATTGACCAAAATCCATATGTCACTCAATAGATCAACCAATACAATATTGAACATTTCATATTAACTAACAATTACACGCTCATATCTATTAATACACTCAAACTCATTCTAGGGTACTACTGACCCTATCTCTAACGAGTTACCCCATCAAAGCCAAGGTTCTCGCATAACCTTCAACCCTGATACCAAATGTAATGGCCAGGATTTTCAACTCTCAAAAATCGACACTAATATATCCACTGTATTACATGCCAAGCAATCGAATGCTGGATAACCTGATAGTTAGGGAAAAGGAAAAATAAGGTAGGAGAAAAGAGAAACAACAACATGGAATCTCACAATCGCAGTGGAACAATATATAATAAATAATAACATGTCTTTATACAAAAAGCACTATAACTGTTATTTATACAAATCATCATCAGAGTACAACAATTAACAAATGAATACTGGACAGTTATAATAACTTGTCCTCACAAATGCTGAATATACAGCCCATAATACAAAGTGGAATACAATCAAGTACATGTAATACGTCTTCGTCATCCGGCTTGTCTCCTGAGCTATATAGCACCCTAACCTGAATTTTTAATACTCGGTCTAACCTGAGCATTATAATAAAATAACACTCGAGTCAGTCTGGAAAACCAACGTGAGAAAACACAGTCAATTTGAATTTACTATTATCAGAATCCTTTGAAAAACAAAGGTATTTCCTAAGACCACGCTAGACATCAACACGATGGATTTTTACTTTACGATAACCAAAACATTTTATATCAAATCATCTAATATTATAATAGTGTCTAGTTACAAATACTTATTTAAATAGCCGAAATTGTTACATTAATTAAATTCCAGCATACTAGGCTCTACAACTAAAACCGTAAAGGCAGGTATTGGAGAATGGATTTCCATACACTGTAGGCATTGGGGTACCACCTATCACAGTACACGTCTAGAAACATGTACCGAGGACCTCGTCGGATCCCCTACAACACTAGACCGTATTTATATCCATGCACCGTATTTATAATATCTGAGGGTATCTAGAAAGGTGATAAACATACCCTAATTGGGTGCAACCCACTTAGCCTTGCTGCAACTCTCCTGATTTTCAGTCATTCCGGTTGATGAGGCTTGAGGCTATGATTACCTATTTAAGAACTTTATACTTGGAACACTCATTGTCCACCAATGACAATGTACTGATAGCATTCGTCCATACAGGACCGTTCTGGGTCTGAATGAAATCGAAGGCATTATTCCTACTACATCCATTTTAGAATCTTTTTAGGATTAGTAGTGATTAGCCCCTGCACTTCAATGCTCCATCTTCGATTACATGCTCTTGTCTTCACTTTGAAAACGTATTCGTTGGATCGAAGTGGTTTTTGGATAACTTATCTATTGAATATGCGATTATATGATTGTTGTTTGATGATAATAAACATATATATTCATTTTAATGTATTTGTTAATATACTATTTTATTTTCACAGATTAAATAAATATTTGATGATTAAAATAAATAACACAGAATTTGAATTCAAATAGATATTTTATTCAAACAAATATTTATTACAATTTTTGAATAGTACAAATTTCAAGCTCTCACTATATATATACACAACTTCAATTACAGTACAATTTTGATTACATCACAAACTACATATCACTCACACTCGCATTTATCTTCAACTTCATTCCAATGTGAATCCAGCATCTGAGAAACCTGCAAAAATATATACTGACGCAGTAAAATTGAAAAGGAAATATTTTTGCAGTATAAAATAAAATGTGGATTTTGTAAATAATATTTGCCTCGGTTATTTGGGTTGTTCTTCATTATTTAATTTTAAATTCATCATACATGAACACCTTGTGACATACACAGTGTATCACTGTATATGCCACAAGGCCGTGCACACCAATATACACTTGATAGAGTTAGAGGGACAGGTGAGCACAGGTCAAACCCAAAATGTCGGGTTCAACTCAAGTGCAATAAAATAATGTCACAATATCAGCACAAGGTCAAACCCGAGCTATAGGCTGGATTCAACTCAGGTGCGATTTCAAAAATCAACATGAAGTTCAAAGTGAATCAAACTAAATTGAAGAAAATAATAAATCGGTACAACACAAACTAAAAAGGGGCAAAACTGCAAACAAATACATAGGGCCAAGCGATGCATCACCGAGACAATGCACAAATATATATATATATATATATATATATATATACACACACACACACACACATACGTATATACACATGTGTACAAACATGTACCGGCTCAATACATATATGAAGCCTCGACTAAACTCCAATGTACACATGAATGTTATGATAAACACATGTACTCAAGCGTCAGGTCGAGTATGTTACAGCATGTCTACATGAAGTATACAAAAGCAAACCAAACTCAAGGAAGAAGAAGGCACATACAAGGCAAGACCAACAAAACAGAAGCAAGGCACAACTTAGTACACACCAAGATGATACAAGAGAGGTCAGAGAATGCACACATAAAGATAATGCACTCAAATAAATCCAACCCGAGCAAGTCTACACAGAAGTACAACACACTACAAGTTAGAAAAGTGCACATAGGAGTGCAAGAGCAAATAAAACAAGTGACAATGCAAGCCAACATCAAAGACACAACAGAATCAAAGTGAACAAACAGAGGCAAATGCATATACATCAATGTGGACACATGTACACAATGCTACAACAATGACTGATACAACTAAAACTGCGTAACCAAAATCCAAATGTACATACACAATGCAACCTCTACATGAAGTTCAAGAGAACCAGTAAATGGCACAACAACCCAAATCAAACTACAATGAACCAGTGGACAGATCAAGTGCATCTGAAATAAGACTCGACATGTACATGAAGAGCAGACAACAAAACAATCGGATACAAGTTTCATTGACTCGAAGGAACAAGCCAATATGGCAACAATGCAAACACAGTTCAAATGAACATCACATGCAACAGCAGGTACAAGTTAAAGATGAACAAACCATGGTGGCAAGTTAGAAAAAAATCCAAAGCCAAGCAAATGCAAATATACATGCATATATATATATATATGTATGTATGTATATGTATACACATACATATCTATATCAAATGAAACAGTTCAATATCAAAGAAACAGATTAAAGCTAGAGATCAATCTCAAGCATCATCAACAAAGTGATACAACTGTCAAAGACATAATGGGCGGAGTCATGAAACAACAAGTAAAATCGAACAAGGTCGAAAGTGCTACCAGAGGCAGTGAATAATATGGCCAAAGTCTAACAAAATCAACATCATCAAAATTAAGTCAAAGACAACAAGAATGAGAACGAACGAAATCAACACCTTGGAAATCAAGGAATCAAACCAAGTCAGAATTCAAAACCGTGTTATTCAAGTGAATTGAAAAGGTCAGAAATAAATCTCAAGCATTAAAACAAAATCAAATGGCCGAAGATGAATTCAAATAAATGTATACAAAGGAAAATCAAGGATCTCGAATCCTATAAAACAAGTAACATCATCGGCAATTCATCATCGAGTTCAAGAAAGAAAATCAGAAGAAGCAAAAAGGAAAATTTACATACCAAATCAAAGTTAGACTCGATCAAGGAGGAGGAGCCGCGAAGCATTCAATTGAAGTAAGCAATCGAAGCATCAACCATCAATTAAGCGGCGACTTCACAAAGCCCTAATTTCAGAAGCTAAAAGAAATGAACGAAAGAAGGAACCAGGCCGACATTTCTTTTCAGAGCAAAATAGATAAAGGAGATAATGGGGCCGTAATTTTTAGTGATAATATTTTGGGCCGGGCCTTCTCTCTTAAGTATTGGTTTATATTAAAAAGGGATAATTAGGGTTTTGGTTTTTAATTGTTTTTAAATTGTTGTCTTTTGTATTTTCTTTTGAAAATTGTGTAATTAATAGTCGTATGACTAGGGGACAAACTACGTGGCATAGTTTGAGAATTCGCAACTCAGTGGCTGAGTTGTGACAGGGTTTTGAGCGTAGAGTTAGGTTAGTCGGTAGCGGGTGTCGTGAGTTTACGTGTGTAAGTGTGTGACTACTTAATTTCTAGTAGAAACCTTGGGGGCAGCACGTAGGCAGGATTTTGCCGAAGCTGGGTAAATTTTGTGTCGTTCTATTTCTGCATTTATTATTCTGCTATTACCTGTGCTGCTATTATTTTGATATATCTGTGTTGAAATATTTTTATAAACTTCCACGATAATTTTTATAATTAATAGCATCATCCTATTCACCCCCCCTCTAGGGTGAAATCGATCCTACAAGTGGTATTAGAGCTAGGAATAAAAGTCAACTTTTGTTTCTTTTAAAATTCGTTTTTCAAAAACCAATTTTTGTTTTAAAAATTTGAATTTTTAAAATGGCTTCTTTTAATACTGCTTTTGTTGAGGGTCAGTCCATATTTAGACCAACAGTGTTCAATGGTGAATACGCTTACTGGAAAAATAGAATGAAATTTTTTTTAAAAACCATTGACGCTTCGAATATTGTTGAGACAGGTCATAGAGCACCAACAATAATTGTAGATAATCAGGAAATAGATAAACCGATGGACCAATGGACAGAACTAGAAACTAAATTACAAAATGCTAATGCTAAAGCCATGAATTCTATCATCTGTTCGTTGGATCAATTTGAATTTAATCGTGTCTCACATTGTCTAACTGCGTCGGAAATATGGCACACACTCGAAGTGACTCACGAAGGAACGTCTCAAGTCAAAGAATCTCGCCTTGCCATGCTAAGCAGCGAATACGAGAATTTCACAATGGCGAAGGAAGAAAATGTCAAGGAGATGTATGGACGACTTTCCAATATCATATACAAATCAAAGGCTCTTGGAAAATCATACACAGAATTAGAGCTAGTCCAAAAAATCCTCAGAGTCCTTCCACGAAGTTTTGAAGCCAAAGTGACTGCCATTCAAGAATCAAAAGACTTAAAACAAATCAAAGTTGAAGAACTCATCGGAAACCTCACCACCTATGAGCTAGAAATGAAATTCAAGGAAGAGCGTGAAGGAGGTGACACTCAAAAGAAATTAATAGCTCTTAAAGGAACAACAGAAAGTGATGGTGATGATGATGATGATTGAGCAGCAGAATTGGAGCTGATAATAAAGAAAATCAAAAGGTGGAATTACAAATACGGAAATCCGGTTCTAAATCGAAAATTGAAAAGCAGAATAGTCAAAGCACTAGACAACTCAGACGAACAGAAGATCATCTGTCACAAGTGCAACCATCCCAGACACATTAAGCCCAATTGTCCTTAAAACTGACACGGCTTTGAAAAGAAATCAAAAAGGTGAAGTTTTGCAGCCACATGGAATACAAGTGATGAAGATAATCAAAGTACTAGCAGTGAGAGTGAGAAAGCAGATATGTGCCCTCAAGGAAAATAACTGATAGCGACGATGACGAGCCAAGCGAGGTATCAAAACTCACTCACTCAGAATTACTTATATATTTCCATGAAGTAAATGGCTGTGTTGAACGACTTAGGGAAAAGTATGCTAAAATTGAATCATAAAGAGATTGTTTGATAGAATTAAATAAACAACTTGATCAATTAGTTAAAACCTATCAATGTAGGATCCCTAAGTGTGATAATGTCCAACATTCGAAGAAGAAATTAAAAAATCAGAAATTAATATAAAATCACTTGAAAATGAAATTCTGATTTTAAAAGAGAGTGAAAATACTAGGGAGAATTCTATTAAAAAGTGCACACAATTATTGAATGAAAACGAATCTCTCAAAACACAAGTCCAACAATTATCAATGACTTTAGGAAAACTTTCCAAAAGTGAAAAATCGTTGAATATGCTAATAGGAAAACAAACAGTCAATATTGATAGAAAAGGACTTGGATATACTTACTCCGAATATGTTAAAAGCAAAATTAATCAAGTCAATTCTATATGCACAATTTGTAGAAAATTTGGACACAATCAAAATATTTGTTGGTATAGACCCAAACACGTAAAAACTAAACCAATTTGGGTTCTAAAAGGCACAAATATAAAATCTCTCAAAGTTAAACAAATCTGGGTGCCGAAAGGAACATATATAAATAGTTTTAGGTCTCCACAAAATTATTTTTCAAAATATTCTGCCACTAACAATCATGGACCTATAAAAAAAATAGGTCACAAAAATCTTCCATCGTGTAGGTGTGGTGGCAGGCTAAGGAACAACAATAGTGTTACTTGGATTCTGGCTGTTCCAAGGACACAACGAGCAACAAAGCAAAGTTCCTTAGACTAGTATAAAGGTGACAGAATCATAATGGACAATAACGAAAAATTATCGTAAAGGTAAAACAGGTAATGGTATATTTTGAACGATATATTAAATGTGATAATCTGCACCGTATTCTGAGTTAAATCAGCCAATAATGTGATGATGAAATAATGATGATTTTGATTCTGACTTATTCAAAATTGTTGGCTAATTATATTCTTATGCCAAGAACACTATAAAAATATGTAGAGTCTTTGAATTATTTATATATATTAGTTTGGATTAATAATAGTGTTTTATTGGATGATAATACATTTGGTTATTTTACGGCTAACTCTATATTCACGGTTTTTTGATTATTTACACGGCTTCAATTAAAATTCAAGAGAATGTCATTTAAAAAGCTGTTAATATTGATATTTTGATGCACAACTCATGATCTGGTTTGAAACATTCAACTAAAAATAAGTATGAGTGAAAGAGAAATTCAGATGCAGATTGCCCTAGTAATCTAGTTGATAGAAAAATTACTAGTGGAACGTGATTTTTTGTTGAGACATTTAGTAACTGCATCGTTTTTCAAAAAAAATATTTGCATGTTTTTCATTTCAAATAATTTTCAAATAGCGAAAAAATTTCTTGTGACGCCCCACCTCTATACTCACGCTAGCCAAGAACACTACGGTGTAGTGCTGTCAACTAGCACGGAGAATAAGGCTGTTGAGGAGCGACCATCCGTGTAATTGCCTTGTGCGAGCACCGATATGCCAGATAGTAAAGACGTGCATTTCATTTCAGGAGGAAATCCGACATGCCGATGCAAACTCAAAGCTACTACACAGTGGCTATAATAGTCTAGGACAAAATATAAACTAATAACATAGATAATATGAATGCAGAACACAGATGAAACAGAAAATCTCGTATACATATATAATAACTGATGTCAGTTACAATACATTTACACGATACATGTGATGCAACTACAACAGTCGACTCAGGAAGTTATATATATACAAGTACATTAACGACTAATATACATGAATACATATCAACCTATACTATGACTCGACAACTCCAAAAGATATGAAAAGTCTTCATAGCTCAAGCAGCATCCCAAAGCAGAATATCTACAACCTGTAAATACTCGGTCTAACCCGAGTATTACATTCAAAAGAAAATAATACTTGGGTCAGTCTAATTCAAACTCAGTTATTAATGCACAGAAGCAATAATAATTAAATAATGAATAGATGACAGTCACAGAAATAAATTTACCTATCCGATTCTTAAATAAGAAATCGGATAACGGTAAATATAACGCGAACCAATTCAAAACAATTGGAACATCAATTAAAAGGTCAACACGAGTAGGGCTGCAGTATACGCACGCGTATACTGCCTCGCCACTACAACATATGGAATACGAAATAGATCCATAAATCAAAAGCAAAAGAAATAACACCAAAACCAATACCGTGTGGCTGCAGTTCACGCTTGCGTGCACTGCCGTGCCACTACAGTGATGATGTACCCATTGAATACCGTGTGGCTGCAGTTCACGCTTGCGTGCACTGCCTTGCCACTATAGTGATGATGTACCCAATGAAAATTCACAAGCATTGCCGCGAATGTCATAAGGCCAAGTGTCGATTAAATTGCAGAGACAAATGCGAAAGCGGTCAAGAAAAGATGACAACAAACTGCAGCCGAAAACCCAATTACAACAATCAAACGAATGCAGCAGGGGTACTGCACAGTGTAAATGGTGAGCAAACAAAATGCCACCAAGTGAATAAAACAACACTGCAACATTCAGGAAGTAGCAAATGTAGTAAACAAGCGATGCAGGCAACGAGTGCACCAGCAAAACAAGTTGAAACAAAGTGTATAGGAACAAGTCAAGGTGAACAATGGCAAATACTGCAATGAAGACTACTGCAAATTTCAGAAAACACCACTGAACCATCAGAGCACATGTGTGCAGGCCAGGTACACAGTAAAGAACAAGAATGTCACAAGTAACAGTATGGTTCAATGTCACAAACATGAACAACCCAGTATGGAAAATGAATGGAGCAATGAGCAAGTGACTCGAAGCAGTGAGTCAAATACAGTTAAGACAGTGGTAAATATGCAGCACCATGCAACACAAAGTAAACTCATGTGAACATGTACATGGGGACTCAAATCTGGACGAATTTTCAAGAAACAAAGACCAGGCTACTCAATGCATACTACATGCAGTGCAACAAAACTCTAGTTAAACTGAGTACAGTTCAATGCAAAAACAGGACCAGACCAACATATGAAATATGAATATGTACATGGAGTAAACATATACACATATGTGTGCAGTCAGTTCAAGTCTAACCACACAGTGAACCTCAAAATCGAAATGAGACAGTAATGCAAGCAATGCCACAATATGTCTCAGAAATTATCCATATGCAATGAAGATTGAACTGCACGTGAATTAAATGAAGGCAGTTGGATGAAGGTGAGGGCACCAAAATTATGGCACCACAGCACACAACCAATTAAATACAATGGGCCAAATGCAAATGAATACAAGGCATTGATGCAATGTATCAAACTCGAGCACCAACAAAGGCGATATAATTCCAACTACGCAAACTGGCAACTATCAAATGGTTTTAACTGGGCCTTAAATGAAGTTATGACCAAAACAGTAACTACTCATAAATACAACAAATTCAATGTGCACAGAGAAATGTACACAGGGGTGTACATCAATCAACTACCCTGTTCTAAACTCAATACAGAAACTATGTGATGGATGGGTAGGCTAGTGAATGCATTTTGAACCAAATGAGGCACCAGTAATCAAATACAGGAAACTGGATAATGCAAGCATCATAACCAAAAACAAAGCATATTGCCGAAGCAACAACAAAGGCCAGCAACTAACAGAGCACGAGGCGATAACAACATAAAATGAGGACCAGACTACAATATACTCAAGTGAAGTCAACAGCATCTAGGTGAATGTAAGTCAATGATCGAACAAATCGAACCAGTTATACTCATGAATGAACACTGGTGGTAAACGAGGTAAAGACAGACAGAATTCGAAACAAAGTTCAGTGCTATGCAAGTGCAAATCCGAAATAACAAGAAATCGAACCAAACCAGATCAAAGAGTCGAACAAGTCAAGCCAAAATCAAAAGCAGACCCAAAATCAACTCAAGGCAGAAAAGCATCAACACGAACAAATATCAAGTCGAAGTCGAAACAACCACGAAAACCAAAAACGAACGAAAATCTCATATTTTGAGTGAATTAGATGTGAGAAAGTCTCACCTTTAATCGGTCGCAATTCGAAGAATCGTGAAGTTAAGCCCTAGCTGCAGAAGCGATCGATCGATCGGAGACTCCCAGTACCACGAAGTCGAATTCGACTGAATTGAAGAAGCCAGCATCTTCGACTCTGAACGCGCCCTAGCTTTGGAGAAGAGGGACGAACGATTTTGGAGCCGCCATTTATTTCGCTCGTTCGTTTTGAGGTAGGGTTTTCGAATGAGAGAAATGAATGAAAGGGGAATGGGTTTTTACTTAGCGAATTATCACGGCCAACAATTGAAAACGTGGGCCGAGAATTCAAAGTCCATTAAAAAAATAAGAAACACGGACCACTATTAAATTTTCAAAAGAGTTTCAAACTGGTTTTAAAAATTTCAAAACAGCAATTAGCTGGGAAAGGTAATCGTCCAGAGACGATAATTAATCGGTACGAAATACCGGGTTGTTACAGACTCCCCTCCTTAAAGAAATTGCGTCCTCGCAATCATAAGGAATAAATGAACAAAAGGTAACAACCATAAAAGCATATCATCACAAAATGAAGAAATTTGAAATAGGAAGTTCACCATAAAGAGCATGAAGGAGTAAGCCTGAACATGTTTGCTCAAGGTCAAATCTGATGAAACTTTAATTTCTTCAATAATACCGGGCTCAAGAATAAAAACCGGAATCCCTAAGGCATTTCCGTAGAAGGAAGACGCATAAAAACGTCATAAATAACAGAAAATTAAGCCGGTAATAAAAGGCGATAAGCCATGGAACCAATACGTTCAGTGATAGAAAATGACCCAATATATCGAGGCGCTAACTTTCCCGACCAACTGAAACGCACAACACCTATCATAGGTGAAACACGAATAATTTGGAACAACAGCGTAGTACAATAACGATACGCCAGATGAATCAAAGCTTCATTAATTCGAAACGTCGTCGTAGTACAAAACAGTACGTCCAATGAACCGATCAACATAAAAGAACATTAGACGTAAGTCCATAAAAGGAATGAGACGGAGCTCAACAAAACGAAGTACATCGAAACGTCCGATGAACTTGGTAAAAAGATGATTCCATTCGGACATCATCAAAGAAACAACCACTTGTTGCCTACGAATAAGTGTATCGGCAACACGATTTCCCATCCGGGAGTGGTAAGTAATATCAAGATCATGAGATATATAAGAAACTCGAGTCAACGTGGTTGACGCAAATCATGTTCCTTATGAGAAAATAAATATTCTCAAGATTCATGATCAGGGTAGAGAATAAATTTCTCACCCAAAATAATGATGCCAAATCTTGAAGAACGAAATCAATAGCCAAGAGCACTAAATCATGAGTGACATATCTAGTCTCAATAGGCATTAATGATTTAAAAACACAAGAGACAGCACGTTCTCTTTTGCAAGAGAATGGCATGCAAACCAACACGATTAGCATTGGTACAAACGATAGAGTCTTGGTTCCCACGGGAATCACAAGAATAGAAGTGTCGGAAAAGAGTTGTTTTAAATAATATTCTTTCCCGAAAAGCTAAAACCTTCGAAATTTACAATTTACTTTATGTAATTATCTTTTCAGAAAAATTTACATTTTAAAATTCAATTTATTGTGTCTGATTGTCTCATCAAAGCGTCTGGAGATTCCTATCGATAACGTTGATCAAGCGCATCGACCAGAATTCTTAAAGCACTCAATGGGCAATACAATCACAAAACATTCTTTTAATTTTATAAAAGGAATTTACAAATTTTCACCCTCAAACGGACAAGTCCAGAATTAAACGAACCAGTAAAAGAAAGGGGTCATAGTCCTCGATTTTGCTGAAACGTTTAAATCGCTTCCTCATTCTTTTGAAAGCGTAAACTATAAAAAATTTGAAAACGATTTTTTTTTATTTTGAAACAATTTTTTAAAACACGTGATTAAAACAGCGATATCTGTAGCAACTTCGATAAGTGGATTTTCATTCATCAAAAGTGTCACAAGAATCTTCTCAAAGATAGAAAGGGATATCATACCCTAAACTTGTATTCATAACAAGTCAATGACACACGAATTCACCAATGCACAAGAATTGATAAAACTTATCAATAGAAATCACGAAAATGGGTGAAGCACAAATTCCAGAAGACTACACAAGAAATCCAGAAATCACAAGATAAGAGTATGAAAACTCGAACGGAGAGTATGAAAACTCGAACGGAGTATGAAAACTCGAAGGAGAGTATGAAAACTCGAACGGAGTATGAAAACTCGAAGGAGAGTATGAAAACTCGAATGGAGTATGAAAACTCGAAGGAGAGTATGAAAACTCGAACGGAGTATGAAAACTCGAAGTAGAGTATGAAAACTCAAACGGAGTATGAAAACTCGAAAGAGAGTATGAAAAATCAAACGGAGTATGAAAACTCGAAGGAGAGTATGAAAACTCACCTACACGCGAGCATGAAAACTCATCAACACATGTAACGCATAACGAGAACGGGAGCACGAAACTCACCTACACGCGAGCATGAAAACTCATCAGCACATGTAACGCAAAGCGAGAACGGGAGCACGAAAACTCACCTACATGCGAGCATGAAAATTCATCAGCACGTGCAACGCATAACGAGAACGGGAGCACGAAAACTCACCTACATGCGAGCATGAAAACTCACCAACACGTGCAATGCAAAGCGAGAACGGGAGCACGGAATCTCACCTACACGCGAGCATGAAAAATCATCAACACGTGCAACGCAAAGCGAGAACGGGAGCACGGAATCTCACCTACACATGAGCATGAAAATCATCAACACGTGCAACGCATAACGAGACGCTATCTCATGGTTGCAAGCCATTAATTTTTGGCACACGAATGACCCGAAGACCGTGGGGCGCTACCCCACATGTGTGAGTCGGAATCACACAGATTGAGGTCAAAACTAACCTCGCAATCAAAAGAAAAGTATGTGTGAACGAAATCACACAAGTGGTGTCTAGACAATCCTCAAAGCCCAAGAGATATGTGTGAGACGAAATCACACCGATGAGGCCTAGTCTAACCGAAAAGGTATGTGTGAACGAAATCACACAAATGGTGTCTAGACAATCCTCAAAGCCCAAGAGATATGTGTGAGACGAAATCACACCGATGAGGCCTAGTCTAACCGTAAAAATGATCGTCATGATCAATGAGAAGTGTCAATTACACTAAGTTAGTAAATATAAAAGTTTAGCTTCATGTCGCATAACCACTTGCTTAACTTAAATATTTACGAACAAATTGTAAATCTTCACTAGAAAATTGTCACAAGAGGTTCAATCGAACAAGTCCAAGAATTAACCAACGAAGTAAACGCAAGCGTTTCATACCACTTGTTTTACTAAGCCGTTTAATTAGATTTCTCATACGAGTGAAATAAAGATTTGTATATACTAATAGATTGGAAAACGGTTTTAAAAACGAGTTTGGTATTGAAAATAGAGTTGAAAACATTTTGATAAAAGAGTTTTGATATTTACTACTAGTATTGAAACCTTTATATTTTTAAAGTGACAAATCACAAAAATGATTGTAGAAGCAATCAATCACAAGAATTCACATACGAAGACGTGAATAGAATCCAAAGGAATCGATACCGAATTCATCGAAAGGTATGTTCACAAAAATCCCGAAGAAAAGGTCATCAAAGTTGCTAATAAATAATAGCAAAAAATCGGGAAATAATCAAGAATCGATTAAATCCAAAAACCAAATCAATTCACTAAGATTCACATTCGAAGACGTGAATAAAATCTGAAGAATTCGATTCCAATCCATCCAAGTAGGAATACCCAAAAATTCCTGAAATAGAAGTTATCAAAGTCGACAAAAGTGATAACAACTAATCCGAAAAGAAGAATCGATCAACAATTGGAAAAACAAAGCAGAACGAGGATAAATGCTTGAATGACTTTAGCAAAAGTAAAAGTCAAGTCAATGTCGATATCGACAAGGCAAAGTCCAAGACAATTTCTTTTATACCAAAGAAATTTTAAAACTATCAGAGAGAGGCACATGAAAGCCAATAAACCATGGATAAGCAGACAGAGTCGACAATTGAAACTCAATTTGTCTCAAAGATTGATACCCAAAACCCAATTGCATGGAGACTGCATTAAGTACATGAATCAGAGATAAGAATGCATATATACAGCAGTTCGAATAAACAACGTGAGCTCAAATTGAAGTGGTACGAGTTGCAGCAATATGCAACTTGATAGAGCATATACACAATGATACTTAGCAGTGCATACTGAAATGAGCAAGTGCAATAGAGAATAGCAGCAATGCTCATGAATAAGAGTTAGGAATTCATACCTAACAAATCAAAGATGATCTTAAGCAAAGATGAGAGAGAAAACATCGACAAATAGTTGTAACACATGTACTATCTAAGTTACGTTTTATATTTGTTCTAAACCCCAAGCTCTGATACCAAGCTATGACGCCCCACCTCTATACCCACGCTAGCCAAGAACACTACGGTGTAGTGCTGTCAACTAGCACGGAGAATAAGGCTGTTGAGGAGCGACCATCCGTGTAATTGCCTTGTGCGAGCACCGATATGCCAGATAGTAAAGACGTGCATTTCATTTTAGGAGGAAATCCGACATGCCGATGCAAACTCAAAGCTACTACACAGTGGCTATAATAGTCTAGGACAAAATATAAACTAATAACACAGATAATATGAATGCGGAACACAGATGAAACAGAAAATCTCATATACATATATAATAACTGATGTCAGTTACAATACATTTACACGGTACATGTGATACAACTACAACAGTTGACTCAGGAAGTTATATATATACAAGTACATTAACGACTAATATACATGAATACATATCAACCTATACTATGACTCGACAACTCCAAAAGATATGAAAAGTCTTCATAGCTCAAGCAGCATCCCAAAGCAGAATATCTACAACCTGTAAATACTCGGTCTGACCCGAGTATTACATTCAAAAGAAAATAATACTCGGGTCAGTCTAATTCAAACTCAGTTATTAATGCACAGAAGCAATAATAATTAAATAATGAATAGATGACAGTCACAGAAATAAATTTACCTATCCGATTCTTAAATAAGAAATCGGATAACGGTAAATATAACGCGAACCAATTCAAAACAATTGGAACATCAATTAAAAGGTCAACACGAGTAGGGCTGCAGTATACGCACGCGCATACTGCCTCGCCACTACAACATATGGAATACGAAATAGATCCATAAATCAAAAGCAAAAGAAATAACACCAAAACCAATACCGTGTGGCTGCAGTTCACGCTTGCGTGCACTGCCGTGCCACTACAGTGATGATGTACCCATTGAATACCGTGTGGCTGCAGTTCACGCTTGCGTGCACTGCCTTGCCACTATAGTGATGGTGTACCCAATGAAAATTCACAAGCATCGCCGCGAATGTCATAAGGCCAAGTGTCGATTAAATTGCAGAGACAAATGTGAAAGCGTCAAGAAAAGATGACAACAAACTGCAGCCGAAAACCCAATTACAACAATCAAACGAATGCAGCAGGGGTACTGCACAGTGTAAATGGTGAGCAAACAAAATGCCACCAAGTGAATAAAACAACACTGCAACATTCAGGAAGTAGCAAATGTAGTAAACAAGCGATGCAGGCAACGAGTGCACCAGCAAAACAAGTTGAAACAAAGTGTATAGGAGCAAGTCAAGGTGAACAATGGCAAATACTGCAATGAAGACTACTGCAAATTTCAGAAAACACCACTGAACCATCAAAGCACATGTGTGCAGGCTAGGTACACAGTAAAGAACAAGAATGTCACAAGTAACAGTATGGTTCAATGTCACAAACATGAACAACCCAGTATGGAAAATGAATGGAGCAATGAGCAAGTGACTCGAAGCAGTGAGTCAATTATAGTTAAGACAGTGGTAAATATGCAGCACCATGCAACACAAAGTAAACTCATGTGAACATGTACATGGGGACTCAAATCTGGATGAATTTTCAAGAAACAAAGACCAGGCTACTCAATGCATACTACATGCAGTGCAACAAAACTCTAGTTAAACTGAGTACAGTTCAATGCAAAAACAGGACCAGACCAACATATGAAATATGAATATGTACATGGAGTAAACATATACACATATGTGTGCAGTCAGTTCAAGTCTAACCACACAGTGAACCTCAAAATCGAAATGAGACAGTAATGCAAGCAATGCCACAATATGTCTCAGAAATTATCCATATGCAATGAAGATTGAGCTGCACGTGAATTAAATGAAGGCAGTTGGATGAAGGTGAGGGCACCAAAATTATGGCACCACAGCACACAACCAATTAAATACAATGGGCCAAATGCAAATGAATACAAGGCATTGATGCAATGTATCAAACTCGAGCACCAACAAAGGCGATATAATTCCAACTACGCAAACTGGCAACTATCAAATGGTTTTAACTGGGCCTTAAATGAAGTTATGACCAAAACAGTAACTACTCATAAATACAACAAATTCAATGTGGACAGAGAAATGTACACAGGGGTGTACATCAATCAACTACCCTGTTCTAAACTCAATACAGAAACTATGTGATGGATGGGTAGGCTAGTGAATGCATTTTGAACCAAATGAGGCACCAGTAATCAAATACAGGAAACTGGATAATGCAAGCATCATAACCAAAAACAAAGCATATTGCCGAAGCAACAACAAAGGCCAGCAACTAACAGAGCACGAGGCGATAACAACATAAAATGAGGACCAGACTACAATATACTCAAGTGAAGTCAACAGCATCTAGGTGAATGTAAGTCAATGATCGAACAAATCGAACCAGTTATACTCATGAATGAACACTGGTGGTAAACGAGGTAAAGACAGACAGAATTCGAAACAAAGTTCAGTGCTATGCAAGTGCAAATCCGAAATAACAAGAAATCGAACCAAACCAGATCAAAGAGTCGAACAAGTCAAGCCAAAATCAAAAGCAGACCCAAAATCAACTCAAGGCAGAAAAGCATCAACACGAACAAATATCAAGTCGAAGTCGAAACAACCACGAAAACCAAAAACGAACGAAAATCTCATATTTTGAGTGAATTAGATGTGAGAAAGTCTCACCTTTAATCGGTCGTAATTCGAAGAATCGTGAAGTTAAGCCCTAGCTGCAGAAGCGATCGATCGGAGACTCCCAGTACCACGAAGTCGAATTCGACTGAATTGAAGAAGCCAGCATCTTCGACTCTGAACGCTCCCTAGCTTTTGAGAAGAGGGACGAACGATTTTGGAGCCGCCATTTATTTCGCTCGTTCGTTTTGAGGTAGGGTTTTCGAATGAGAGAAATGAATGAAAGGGGAAAGGGTTTTTACTTAGCGAATTATCACGGCCAACAATTGAAAACGTGGGCCGAGAATTCAAAGTCCATTAAAAAAATAAGAAACACGGACCACTATTAAATTTTCAAAAGAGTTTCAAACTGGTTTTAAAAATTTCAAAACAGCAATTAGCTGGGAAAGGTAATCGTCCAGAGACGATAATTAATCGGTACGAAATACCGGGTTGTTACTCATAAAACCCCTTCTAGAAAATCATTTTTGACCTTGTTTTCAGATTGGTCAGTTTTAGAAAAATTAGATTTTATAATTATTTTTGGATTTGATTATTACATTGACTAATCTGACTCCCTAATAATTATCGAAAAGATAAATAGTGATTGAAAAAGTGATGAGTGTTAATATTATTCATATATTATAACTCGAGACGATATAGCTGGTAAATTTTTTTAGAAATTTAAACAAGAGTTATAAAACATTTTGTTGGCGAAAATTCCATGACCATCTCTATTTCTATCATATTTTTAACGACCATCACTCATCAAAATTCAATATAGTTTGTCAATATGTGGTACTTTAAACATGAATTATTCTTTTTCATTTTACATTTTTTTAATAAAAAAATAAAAATAAATAAATAATAATAACAATAATAATAATAAAATAAAATCCAAAGTATTCACTCTCATTTTAAAGTCCTCACGGTTATGCATGGGTGAATTACTTGGAATTTGTTATATGCTTCCATGCTCATTTAAAAGTCCTCACGGTTATGCATGTATAGAACGCATATCAAAATTGATTTTTTTAAAATAAACAAGTTGATTCTAATGCCATTTAAAAGTCCTCACGGTTATGTGTGGTTAGAAGATACTTGAATTCATTTTTAAAATAAAATTGGAATACTACTAATCTCATTTAAAAGTCCTAACGGTTATGCATGGTTGGTAGATATTCAAATTCCTACCATAAATATACCACTAATAGACACAACTGTATGGTTTTAAATGATGATATCATTCCCATCATTCTAAAAGTGGAATATGCGCCTAACAAAGTATTTATGATTTTGGTTTGATTTTTTGTTGAAATTTAATATTTATATTCGATTGAGTTTTAATATTGTATTAATATCTATCACTTTATCTCTATTTTTTCTAACACTATTGCTCTTTTGCTGATAACAAAAGGGGGAGAGAAATGTTAAGATTTTGTCAAATAAAATCAAGCAAAGGTCAAATATTTTCTATTTGCATCTAGGCTCATTTGCATATTTTTAAACTGTATGCATATATGAAGGGGGAGCTTTGTGTAGAGAGGAAGCATTCAAATAGGGGAAGCAAATGGAATCATCAAATACATTTAATATATTCAAAATCTTAAATATATGTTTGTTATCATCAAAAGGGGGAGATTGTTGAATATGCGATTATATGATTTTTGTTTGATGATAATAAACATATATATATATATATTCATTTTAATGTATTTGTTAATATACTATTTTATTTTAACAGATTAAATAAATATATGAAGAATAAAATAAATAACACGGAATTTGAATTCAAACTGATATTTTTTTTCAAACAAATATTTATTACAATTTTGAATAGTTCAAATTTCAAGCTCTCACTATATATATACACAACTTCAATTACAATACAATTTTGATTGCATCACAATTTACATTTACATTTGCACCTCACTACATATCACTCACACTCGTATTTATCTTCAACTTCATTCCAATGTGAATCCAGCATCTGAGCAATCTGCAAAAATATATACTAACGCAGTAAAATTGAAAAGGAAATATTTTTGCAGTATAAAATAAAATGTGGATTTTGTAAATAATATTTGCCTCGGCTATTTGGGTTGTTCGTCATTATTTAATTTTAAATTCATCATACACGAACAGCTTGTGACATACACAGTGTATCACTGTATATGCCACAAGACCGTGCACACCGATATACACTTGATAGAATTACAGGGACAGGTGAGCACAGGTCAAACCCAAGATAATGCAAGGCATAACTTAGTACACACCAAGATGATACAAGAGAGGTCAGAGAATGCACACACAAAGATAATGCACTCAAATAAATCCAACCCGGGCAAGTCTACACAGAAGTACAACACATTACAAGCTAGAACAGTGCACATAGGAGTGCAACAGCAAATAAAACAAGTGACAATGCAAGCCAACATCAAAGACACAGCAGAATCAAAGTGAACAAACAGTGGAAAATGCATATACATCAATGTGGACACATGTACAAAATGCTACAACAATGACTGATACAACCAAAACTGCATAACCAAAATCCAAATGTACGTACACAATGCAGCCTCTACATGAAGTTCAAGAGAACCAGTAAATGGCACAACAACCCAAATCAAACTACAATGAACTAGTGGACAGAACAAGTGCATATGAAATAAGACTCGGCATGTACATGAAGAGCAGACAACAAAACAATCGGATACAAGTTTCACTGACTCGAAGGAACAAGCCAATATGGCAACAGTGCAAACGCAGTTCAAATGAACATCACATGCAACAGCAGGTACAAGTTAAAGATGAACAAACCATGGTGGTAAGTTCAAAAAAAATCGAAAGCCAAGCAAATGCAAATATACGTGTATGCATATGTATATGTATACACATACATATCTATATCAAAAGAAACGGTTCAATATCAAAGAAACAGATTAAAGCTAGAGATCAATCTCAATCATCATCAACAAAGTGATACAACAGTCAAATACATAATGGCCGGAGTCATGAAACAGCAAGCAAAATCGAACAAGGTCGAAAGTGCTACCAGAGGCAGTGAACAGTATGGCCAAAGTCGAACAAAATCAACATCGTCAAAATCAAGTCAAAGCCGAAGACAACAAGAACGAGAACGAACGAAATCAACGCCTTGGCAATCAAGGAATCGAACCAAGTCAGAATTCAAAACCGTGTTATTCGAGTGAATTGACAAAGTAAGAAATAAATCTCAAGCATTAAAACAAAATCGTATGGCCGAAGATGAATTCAAATAAATGTATACAAACGCAAATCAAGGATCTCGAATCCTATATAAACAAGTAACATCATCGACAATTCATCATCGAGTTCAAGAAAGAAAATCAGAAGAAGCAAAAAAGAAAATTTACATACCAAATCAAAGTCAGACTCGATCAAGGAGGAGAAGCCACGAACGATTCAATTAAAGTAAGCAATCAAAGCATCAACCATCAATTAAGTGGTGACTTCACAAAGCCCTAATTTCAGAAGCTAAAAGGAACGAACGAAAGAAGGAACCAGGCCGACATTTCTTCTCAAAGAAAAATAGATAAAGGAGATAACGGGGCCGTAATTTTTAGTGATAATATTTTGGGTCAGGCCTTCTCTCTTAAGTATTGGTTTATATTAAAAAGGGATAATTAGGGTTTGGTTTTTAATTGTTTTTAAATTGTTGTCTTTTGTATTTTCTTTGAAAATTGTGTAATTACTAGTCGTGTGACTAAGAGACAAACTACGTGGCGTAGTTTGAGAATTTGCAACTCAGTGGCTGAGTTGTGGCAGAGTTTTGAGCGTAGAGTTAGGTTAGTCAGTAGCGGATGTCGCGAGTTTACGTGTGTAAGCGTGTGACTACTTAATTTCTAGTAGAAACCTTGGGGGCTGCACGTAAGCAGGGTTTTGCCGAAGCTGGGTAAATTCTGTGTCGTTCTATTTCTGCATTTATTATTCTGCTATTATCTATGCTGCTATTATTTTGATATATCTGTGTTGAAATATTTTTATAAGCTTCCGCGATAATTTTTATAATTAATAGCATCACCATATTCAACCCCCCCCCCCCCTCTAGGGTGAAATCGATCCTACATTATCTGATCCCAGTCTCTTCGAAACAATATTCGATATTTTTGGTAAATTCAACCCGGTTCTTTAGGAAATAAATAGACGGAAATAAAATCGGAGTTCATCTCCTAACCGTTAGTGGACGGATTTTTTTATCATCGTCCTAGAAGAACGAAACGAGTTTATACGTACAATATAGCACCTTCGACGGTAACTATACCATATAATCTCCGTGTTTCTCCTAGATATTTCCAAAGTTATGATTTTTCCCAGATTTGATAGTTGTTTTTTAACTATCAAATAAACAATCATTCAACCAAAGATTTCATTTCCCACTGAAATCACCAAGTCTTATTTAATTTAAATAAATTAAATCTCTTTTTTAAAGAGGTATACACTTATCTTATCGGAATAAGTATGTTCACCAACCATTACCTTCAAAAACATATTGGGAAACTTTTTGAAATAAATAAGGAAAGCACCATGCGGTATCAACCATGGAATCGCGGCTCAATGATTACGTCTCTATCCCAGAAAAATCCAAACTTAACTTAGGCAATCTCTATCTTCTAATTTCCGCCATGAAAGTATACCATTACTTTTCAAAAACTTTATTTAATAATTATCTCAAAATAATACTTACAAAGTTTCTATATAAATTTTCCAAGTTTATTTAGGAAAATACACTTTTATAAAAGCTTACAATATAATATATTATTTTTAAAGCATTATTAATATTTGAACAAATTATCTTTGAAATAATAATAATATCTTAATACCGATAAATTTTTAGGTAATAATTAACTTTAGCTCAATTCATTATAAAATAACTTTAATTAATAATTAAATATACTTTTAAACAATTAAAATAATCGCATAACTTTGAAACGGCAATTAATTCTGATTTGTTAATAAAATTATAATCGATTCATAAGACATGTTTTATAAAACTTATAATTCATTTTGACAATTTAAATAGCTAACTTTCTAAAATGATTTTATACTAAAACATTTTTTAAATTACCTAGTTTAATAACTAAAAAACTCCTCTTTTGAAACAAATTCACCTTCTCGAAAAAAAAAATCAATTCCAATATAACCAATCTAATATTTATAAATCTCTCTCGATTTATCACCTGATCGATTTAGGTCTTCAATTACATAAATCCTTTTTTCACATTTCCATAGTAAAATCTACCATTTCCTTTTTCAACCGGCTTTCCCATCTCATTATAAATTCTTACCGTGAATTTATATCTTTAATTTATCAAATGATAATCATTCACTTTATTTATAACGTTGTTTATAAATCTCATAGGCTCATTTCCAGTTTATAACGGTTTCACATTACTTAAATCCTTTATAAATCGATTTCTAAATTAAATTCCATTTATAACCAATTTCTTAAATAACCCAAACTATATTCCGAAACCAACCAAATCTCGATTCTACTTACATTTCGTACATTAGAAATCTTATTTGAGATCCAGTGTAACCAGATTTATATTTATTTCCAAATAGTCTTCTATTTTCCCAAACTATTAAAAATCTTTTATACTTAAACAAGTATCAATTAAAAATTATTATTTTAAAATCCTTTATATACATTATTCCAAAATATCTATTTCCAATATCATGAAATAGTTAAGTACAAATTTAAAATCAAACCATTTATTTTATCCAGTTAAATTTCTTTAGTTAATCCAAAATTCAAAATAAATACTTCACCTCCAAAATCCCTTTTTAATTTCTTTTCAAATCCAAAATATATGTCTATGGTATTTTAAAATACCAAAATCTAGGCCAGCACTACCATAGCATCCAATGAATTCAATTCACACAATAATCTATCACAAATTATTCAAACACATCATATATCACTATATTTGAAATTAAATTCAACACTTTTTAGGAATTCAATTGGATCTCTCTAACATGTTTTCCTGCAACCACATATGTTAATACAACATAAAAATAACAATCCCGCTTCGAGGCGGGATATCGCGATAATATAGGGTCATCCGCTACCATGCACGGTGAATAGGTTCTCATCCGCTCCACTTGGCGGGAATAATCAATCCAACTACTAATATATACTACTGTATATGATACAAGATCCAACTGATAATAATTAATCATTTCATCCAATCAATCAATAATTAATTTTACTGTTTTAAAATTTTAACAAGAGATCCAAAAATGAATGAGATTAACTCACCTTGATTTTTATTGTATCTTTCGCGTTCAGGTTGATCTATAGTCGAACGACGTTCGCCTATAGCTAAAAATTAAACTAGTTCGAATCTTTTCGAATTCAATTCCACATCGTCCATCTCGATGATACATCCGCAACGCGACTGATCGCGTTTGATTTCGACCTAAGACAAACAAGATATTAACTTTACAAACTTATTGAATTTAATAATAACTAAATCCCTCAATTCCATCATTAATATATAATTACCACTAAAAAACAATCCCGCTTCTAATCTTTCTCTTCTGTTTCAAACGCGGAGAACCCAAACTATCGTCGCTGCTTCCACACACCACTGGACAACTCCAAACTCCGCCAGCCTATTTCCTTGACCACCACGTCCCTGATGAACTCAACCTCACCCTCCATCTCGACCTATAGCTCGAGAATGAGCCGAAACCCCTTTTTCGTTCACCCACCTCTCAACGCCGCCGGAGGCCACTTCGCCCCACCAGATTTTGGCTGAAGCTAGGGTTGTCCATCCCCTACATTTCTTTAGCTGGAAGCTCCGCCCCAAAACTCTCCAAAATGCCGTAATCAATCGAAGAAACTTTCGCCGTTCATTATCCTCCTGCCGCCGCCTCGCTTCGACCCATCAGATCTCCACCGTTGATTGTCTATATCACCTCGTCGTGCCCACTTTTCTAGCTGAAACCGAGGACTAATATGGCCTCTGGTGGTCCAAATCGACCACGGCTGTAGGACGATCTGCGTTTAAACGAAGAAGAACATGTATTTTTTTTTCATTAATCTTTACTTGCGTAAACCAGAAGGGACAGGACGTGTTCAAACATAAAGGGGAAGAAACGTGTTTTAAATCGTACGGGTAAGTTCAAATCATAGGTTAGGGTATTAGGATGGTTGATGGTAAGTTAGAAAAGCAGCTGAAAAGAAGGGTTGACTAGTCAATATATTAATTAAATTTCAAAATATCTCGATTTACGCAGCATAAAATTTTGAACCCCTATCAAGGCATGCCGCCAGGCGTTTATAATATTATATCCCTATTTTGATCGCAGTGGAATAAGTTTCGAGTCCTAATTCGATCGTATGTGGAAGATAGCTTTTTGAATCCAATTAATATATTAAATTTTCGATATTAAATTCAACGTGTTTCTACCCCGTACGATCAAACGATAACTCTAAACGCTTCGAAATTTATAATCCGATAATAATACACTGTTACGGATGCAATGGAACTAGTTTCGTCAAATTCTGAAACTGAGCCCCACAAGGCTATTTTTATACGTTAATTCAAACAAGATATTTTTAAAATCGAGCAAATCTCTTTTAAATCCAATTCAAAAAATTTATTATCTTCATTCTTATAAATAAAAATTAAATAAGCTTCGAAATTATTTTTATCGAGCTTAAAACCCCAGATTCAATTTTTTAAGTAAATTCCAATTATTAAATTATCCAATAAATCATTTTATTTGAAATTCAAGTAATTAAATCTATAAATTAACTTTTAAATATTTAAAATCAATTAAATATTAAAATTTCAAATAACCAAAATTCTGAGTTGTTACATTTTCCTTCCGTAGAGTTACACAGATTTCGCTAATAGCCTTATCTTTGCGAGAGATACTTTGACCGTTGAAGATGTGAAGTCGGGTCTTCTATCTGAGGATTTGAGAGATCAGATCAAGAAGACGAGTGAAGGTAGGGGAGAAAGAGTAGTCAAGGCCTATTTGTTGACAAAGGGAGAGTGGAGAAGAAGAATTGGAATTCTAGGGACACATTCCAAATCTAGAAAGCCCGGTAATGATTGGAAAGGTAAATCCAAAGATAGAAAATGCTACATTTGTAAGAAATCAGGCCATTGGGAGAGAGATTGTCCGGACTTGAAGATGAAGACTGAAGATGGAAGTTCATCGATTGCGATGGAGAAAGTTGTATCCAATGACTTGTTAACGGCGGTAGTATCGGATGTATTAGATCATTGGGTGCTAGATACGTGATTGTCTTTCCATATGACGCCTAATAAGAATTATTTAAGTTCTTTTGAAGAAAAAAGGGAAAGAAAATTCTTATAGAAAATGTTGTTGGATGTAGATTCATGGGTGTAGGTACTGTGCAGATTCGCATGTTTGACGGGGCGATACGCACCTTAATAAGTATCTGATATGTTCCAGGTCTTTGAAGGTTGATGATATGTCTTGGACAGTTGTCATCGAAAGGATGCAAGGTGACTATGGAGAAGGATATTCTGAGGGTTTCTAACGGTGCACTTGTAGTGATAGAGGGAGATATGTTTTAGAATTTGTATCTTCTGAAGGGAAGCACTGTACTTTGAGGGTCTAGGATTGGAGCCTACAGTTATCGTGGAGAAGATGTCAAAGCTACGCATACGAGAAGGGACTTTGAGTTTATGCATAGACAGATTGTGATCAAAGGAGAAAGCTTCAACAAGGTGAGGTTCTGCCAAGAGGATGTGCTTGATAAGCGGAAGAAGGGATCGTCTGAAGTTGGCCATCAGAGATCAAATGAGAAAGCAGCGAATATACATAAGTCTTTGTAGGCTGCTAAGTTCGGGCATTGCTTAAACTAGAGTTGCTTATCAAAATACTAGGTGTCACATGGTGGCATGAGGCGGGGGGAGAGTTGAGATGGTTCATGTAGACGTTTGTTTTCATTGTGAAGATTGAGGGTCCTACTTGGACTAAGAGGATGTAGGTGGAGTTGATGGGCTTGTGGGGAAATATAGTATCAAGATGGAGATTATAAGTTTTGGTGATACAATATTTGTAATTGCAGAAGATTTGGAACATATTTGAGATAATTATTAAACATATATTGCCTCTTTTAGAGCATTAAAGAGAGTAATAAATCGGCGTATGTAAATTAAGGAAAACTGGAAAAATCAAATGGATAAACGTTTCCTGTATGAATAGAAGAATTAATGAAGCATTGATTTATAACCATAAATCCATTACTTCAAGCCAAGTAATAATCTCAAAATAAAGGTAAAGATTAGCATAAGTAGGATTATTTCTTTCGGTTGTACTTCTTATTTTTCTTCTCCATAATAATTTTGTAAAATTTTGTCCACTTAGAAAGTAATAAAACCTTCTTTCTTCAAGTGGATGAAACCACTATAAATCTTGTGTGTTATTTTCTTTTGTCGTTAGATCTATCATTGTTTTTAGCTAGTGATTACATGTTCTTCGTTTTGCCTCATTATCAATTCGGTCCTATTTTTTTTCCGCAAGGTTGGGTTTTTTTGTTACTACAGCGATCTTGAACAATTTTTCCCCAACAATTTTATATAAGAATCTACCCACTATGGAAAATCCAAGAATTTTGCCAACATCATCCACAGTGGTCGTCTTCTCTCAACACAATTACTGATATTAGTTGATTGTCATCTTTCCACGAACGATCGATATGGTAGCTACATCCATCTATCGATATGTTTAAATCAGACTTTTTTCCTTTAAATACTTTCTTACATATAAGATCAGTGTCTTTTGTTTTAGTTCAGGTGAGGAGTTTGCATCTTGGTTTAAAATTACATTTGCATTTTAGATGTACCTTTCATCAACTTTATTATACAATTTTTTCGGAAATTCTAAGGTGGGGTTTGGTTTAAAAACAGATTTTGTCTTTTCGGTTTTCAGCATGTATGTCAAACATGAGAAGAATGAAAGGACGATGGAGGGGATGAAAGAAAGACAAATTGGAGGACGAAGGGAACGGAGGGACGACGGAAGAATGAATTATTTCACGTACTTGTGGTATTTTTCAAAACATGAAAAATAGAAAAAAGTTGTTTTCTATTTTCTATGTTAACTTCGTTTTTTAAATTGGTCGTTTTCGACAATATATATGCGTCATGTGCATTTTTGTATGGACGAAAACCCAAAACTAAAATAACAAACCAAACACTACCTTGGCTTTTGGAGAGGAGGACTACATTTTCCAAGCCTATGAATTCCTTACTGTTAAACTGGAAAGGCAAATTCTATTCACATACCATAGATTTCTTTTAATACACATTTTTTTCTAGTCATATACACCTCCATTTGCTTAATATACAACATAAAAATAACAAAATTACCCTCCCTTTATAATAACATTAAACACTTGTGTTATTTAACTAATAAGAACTCCTAAATTCTCGAAGTTCACCTTTTCAAATTCCAAATTTTAGTTTAAAAAATTTGAATGTAATTCAAATTTATTTAAGTGTTTATAATTATAAATTTGAATTTAATTTTTGAATTAAAATGTTCAACTATACAAATTTTGATGTTAAATTTAAATTTGATACAGACTTTTATATTTAATTTATAGTTGGAATGTTAGAATTGATTATTCATGAATACAACTTGAAACCGTGTGAATTGAATTCATAACTAAAAGGACCTTAAATTTAATTCAATTAACCATATATAAAAATTTAATAATTTATGAAGATAAATATTTGACTATATAGGTAAAGAGCGTTTGTATACTATAAATTTTTCAGCCTTTATTGTTATATACATACTACATGCATACATATACGAGTTCATCTCACTTTTGTGACCCGAAGGAGGGAGCGTATAAATTTTCATTTCTAAATTTCCTTGAAGGAATGTATTTTTTACATCCATTTGGAAAAAATCTCATCCCAAGTTAGTGGCTACTGATAGCAAAATTCTAACCGTATTCATTTTTTCTACTGATGCAAAAGTCTCTTGGTAGTCAATACTATAAGTTTAGGCAATTCCCTTGACCACTAACCTAACTTTTTACTTTCGATAACACCATCACTATTGTATTTGATTTTGTATACCGATTTGCAACCTATGGTGTTTTTGGTAAATTAATAATATCCCATGTATCATTTTTTTTCTAAGGCTTGAAGTTCTTTGTTCATAGACTTACGTCAAATGGGTCTTTGATTGGCTTCACTAAAGTTGGTTTGTTCCATTTGGTTAGTGATGTTACTCAAGTAGACTCGGTATAAAGGGAATACCATGTTATACGAAATAAAATCTTATGTTGGATACATCACCTGTTGCGATACATAATCCCTTAATTTGACGGGAGGTCGAGTTTGTCTTGTAGATTTTCTTACATTATATTCTTCTTGAGTTGGTTCTTCATAAGTTAGTTCTTTACTTGATTCATTTATCTCTTCTTCTCCCCTTGAAGGAATTGGATTTGTCTCTACGACTTTTTCTTCATTTGCATGCTCATGTTCTTGATTTGTTTCTTCAAGAAACATGAAATTATTTAAAGACGATATGACTGGTTTACCTTGTAACATCCCTGAAATTTAGTTATGATAATTTGATAATTTATTTAATCTTTGAAAGTTAAATTGTGAATTTAATTATGAATTAATCGAAAGATTTCTAGAATAAATAAAAAATTTGGATTAAAAATAAGAATTTGATTTGAACTTTAAAAGAAATAGATAATAAATGGAATATAAAAATATATTTATGAAAAGATATTTGATTATTTATTCATTTATAAGTACATAACATTTAAACCCATAATTAGTATAAATTGGAATTAAACCATTTTAAAATGTGATTCCTAATATAAGTTTGTAAATATAAAATAAATTAAGGTTTAAAGCATAACTTGTAAATATATTAGAAACAAGGTCTAAACATAAATTTAAAATTTCTATATATTTGAAACTAATAAAATCTTGTTTCTTAAATTTTGTAAATGTGCATTTTGATTTGAAAGATATATAAGTATAAGTAATTTAAATTATATTTTGAAAATAAATAAGGAAACATACATATGTAAAAATTGGCTTGTAAATTTATAAGTTAAGATTAAGTAAGGTTTAAATTATAAATTATAAATTTATTTAAGTTAAGGGTTTACACACAATATTAAATAACATTGGACATTTGTAAAATAAGGAGACAAGTACTATTACAAGTGTTAGATTAATATAACTTAGTATTAACAAGTGTTAACATAAAAAAAAAAAAGTGGCAATCTTATTCCTTAAAATTTGAATAATGTAAATAAATATTTAAAAGAAATATAATAATAAGAAAACAGGCCTATTTTCTTTCATGAGAAAAATTGAATCAAAATGCTTAAGATCAAATGAAAATAAAACAAACCCAAATCAATTCTTGGTTCAACTGCAACCTGATTCAAGATACAAGAATCATCTCAGAAATTAAATCAGTACAAGCCTGGAAAACATGCAAGTTCAGGAAAGCAAATCCAAACATCAAAACTGCAAATTATTTTCATTTCCAAGTCTTGTGTTTCAAATCTGAGATGAAAATCATCTAGCCTGCATTTATTGAAAGCCTGTGCATTCTTCTCCTTCAACCTGAGTTTGAAGCTTCAGGAAATTAAAAACAAAGCAAAGGATCAAGTAAATCAAATGCAAATTTAATCAAAAAAAAACAGTCTGGTTCTCTCCAATTGACAGGTGAGCAAAACTTTTCAACTTAAAGGCTAAAATCTGTTTTGACGTTTGATGATGCCTGAGAAAAAAAAAATTTGTGCTATGTTTGCATGTGAAATTGTGAGTAATATCACTTCTAAACTTAAAGTAAAAGTATTGTTTGCATGTATTTACATCTGGAAAATGGGATATGCATGTCTTTGTGCATCAATCTGGATTTTATTCCAGGTTCACAGGCATAAGCCTGATCAACAAAATTTGATTTCTTTTTCTTTCATCATTATTAAACTAGAGGATCTAAACAAAAGTCGTGTGTTTAAATGTAATTAAGTTTTTAAAAATAATTTTAAGTTGAAATTGGAAGAAAGTTTATCTGGGAAGAAGATAGAACAGTAAAACTAATATATATGTCAAATTACAAGTATCTTAATTACTTGATTCCTTTATATAATGTATTTTGCTTCTGGAAATTATGATTTTTAAAAGAAAAATCATGAATTTTAGTTTAGTGAATCGAGCAAATTTATGGGTTGAACGTGGAATGGGTTTTGGGCGATTCACGGCGATCGGAGTGGTATTTGACCTCGAGGTCGTGGGTGAAGATAGTTTGGACGTTGGCGATTCCAGGAAAAATACGCGCAAAAATGTTCATCGATCATGATGGCCAAGCGAGGTGATTTTAGGGTTTTGTGAGATGGTTGAGGGGACGAGGTGTTTGAGTTCGCCGTGGTGTCATAATTGGATCGGACCCCACCATAAGTAATGGAATCGGAGCTGGAGACCGAGATGGAGCTTGGGTCGTGAAGGCATGGATGATCGTGGGCGAGATCATCGGTGATGATGGGTTTTCTGGTCGGGTTGGTTCCAGAGTTTGGAACAAAGGGGTCGTTTTCGATTTGAGTAGGTATTGCTCGATCTGGTTGGCCGTGAAGCTTGGGGTGATCAATGGGGATGTGTGGACGATCGTGACGGTGGTTGTAATAGCTTGGGTCGGCGGTGCAGGTGCACGTGTATGATTGTATCTGAAGAAGGTCGCGATGTTGGGGAAGACGAAGTTTACTCGGGGATGACTCGGGGATTCGTGAATTTTTCTCGAAGCAAACAGGGTCGCGTATGACTCGAAGTCGTACTCGAAGGAATTCAAATTGTGGCTCGGGTCTGCTTGATAGATAGCGGGTTTTAAAATTTAAAGAATGAAAATATGTACAGGTTTCAAAATTTTGAAATACAATCTGTACCGGGTTTTCAATTTATAAAACGAATAGTGCACCAAGGTTTTAAACTACAAATATAAACAAGTTTTCAAAGGAAAAAGGTCAAGGTTAAACATTTAAAAATTGTTTCGGAAATAAATTGATTTTTGAGGAAAAATTTATATGAATATATTTCTAAGTATTTTAAATGGGGTTTGATAATACTTGAATTAAACAAGTGTTTGAAATAAGTATATAAGAAACCTTAATTAAGAATGGTTTTGGAATTTAAATATTATTTTATTTAAAGATTGATTTATTTATAAATTGAGATTAGTGTATTAAGTTTTAATCAAAAGTTATTAATATATTTCTTAATGTAATTATTTAAAAGTTTATTTACTTAATTTTTTAAAGGATAATAAATTATGTGATTTATTAATTAAGGTAACAATAATGATGATAGATCAATTAAAGAATAATTAGTTCTAATTAAGATTTAATTAATTAAAAATTTAGGATTTATTGATTAAAGTAATTAATTAAAAAGTCAAGTTAATTAACCAAGTAATTAATGAATGATTTTTATAAAAATAATAATTACTTAGTGAAAGTAATTAAGAATAAATGATTAAAGATTGAAGATTGATTAATCAAATATTAAGGATTAATTACTTTTAAGCATAATTAATTAATGTGGTTAATTAATTAGGGTAGTTAAATTAAGAATTAATAATTAAGGGTTTATTTATTAAAGTAATTAATTAAGGAATAATTAACTAATAAAAGAAATAAAGATTCAATTAATAACAATTAAGGGTTAATTAATTAAGATAATTAATTAAAGAAATGATTTATTAATGAAGGTGGTTAAGACTTAATCAATTGTAGTTAATGATAATTAATCATTAATTAAAGATAATTAATGAAGTAATTATGTGGTTAATTAAATTAAACCGCACGATTTATTCATCTTAATCAAAGATGCTTGATTGTTACTGAATGTTGTGTATTGGATTGATATCTCTGAGATGTAATTGTAATGCTATGAGATATGAATCGTTTTGTGCTGAATTGTAATACTTGTGATTGTTTCTGTGTGGATATGAAAACCCCTTGGCCCATAAAAACGGCATTTGAAATTCGATGCAACACGGAATCGGATTCCAATTGGTTATCCGAAACCCACATTGAATCTTAACGATGAATCTTTGTTATTGATAAATTTACTTTATCTATGAATCTGTGAATGCAGATAAGCGTTATAATTTATACCGCTTATCGATATTGATGCGCTTTAATCTATGATGTGACGATTGTTGTTGCACTATTGTGTGTAAAAGCCCTGGACTACACCGTACACACACAAATATGGATTTCATGAGGAAATCGGTTAAGTCACAAATATTTGAATTTAATTCAAAATAGTTTTAAAATTTGAATTTTGAATCCAAACGGTTTTAGAAATGAAATTGGGTTAAAAAAGTGAAAAGCTGTTGAAAAGGAGTTTTAAAGATAAAAGTTATTTTGAATAACTTGATAAAGTTTTGAAATTTAAAATAGTTTGATTTGAATTTGAATTCAAGATTTGAAATTTAATTCTATGTTTGGAATTTATGGTTTAAAAAGGTTATACAAGCTATAAATGTGTTTATATGGGTTTTTAAACCAATTTAAAAGTATGGTTTTGAGAATTTGAATTTAACCCAAGTTTATATTTGAAAGGCCTTAACTCGTGCAATTATAATCGGGTTTTCCGAACGGAAACAAATGATTTCAAATAATAATAGCTTTTAAATAAGGAAAGAATTTCCCAAGTATGATGAAAAGATTTCAAGTTTGAAATAGAATGGCTTTGAAAGCTATAATTGAATCTTTGAGAAAGATAGTTGAACCCTATATTGAAATTGAAGAGGATTTTTAATCGTGTATCTTTTATATATAAAAGATTGAAACGGGATTTGTTTTGAAAGGCTATGAATGAATCTTTGTAAAAGATTAGTGAACCTTGTTTTAAATTGAAAGGGGTTTTTAAAAGTGAATCTTTTGTTTAAAAGATTAAAGTGTGGAAATTGTTTAAACCATTGAAGGGTTTTGAAGTGAATCTTTTGTTCAAAAAGATTTGTAAATGGTAATTTGTTTAACCATTTGAAAGAAAAGTTTTGGGTAATAAGTTGTGACTTAACTGAGATCCCATATCCATATGGTTTTTAATTATTGCGCTCATTATTCGGTTTAGCCGGGAGAGGACATTTGTGTCATATAACCCATTCTGAATAATGATACGACGATATGGGTAGCATTTGAAGACCGGTGGTGAAGGTCGGATACTTTCGAAAGCGAAAGGATGACATGTCGAATGTCTCTACACCGACTGGCCCGGTATAGAGATTTGAGCACCCATTGTGATGGGGAGTCCGGACGTGATTAGGAATTATCCGGATTGCAAGGACTTCTTTGGAAGTGCCTTCGGTTCTGTTCGGACCCGGAATTGACTTGTATGGATGTGTGTCTGACATTACACTTTGAGATGTAAAACCGGTTTCTATCAAATACATTTCTGTTTGGTGGCGGAGATTTATTCACTTAGCTTAACATCCTTGTAACGACCCGTAAAATTTCGATAATTAAAAATGTTAATTTAATAAGATTTCATGGTTTAATGTTGGAAGAATTAAAAATTTGTAATTTATTTATGATAATAATAACTAAAATGAATTGCAACAAATTTTATCTAAGTTAATTATTTATGAATTTAATGAAATCCCAAATCAATTGAAATAATATGTAGTCATCGGTAATGGAATGAATTTGTATTGTATAGGTAATTGTGAAACTTGTTTGTAAATAATAAACTTATAGGTGTAATTAAAATTTAACGGTGATAATTAGTTAAGTTACCTATTCATTTAGTTAGTCAAATTGAATTTGGGAACCAATTGCAATTGAAATGAAAGTTTATATATTAGTTGAGTGCATTATCTCTAACTGAAGTTAAATAATAATGTGGAATTCATTTGATGTAATAAATAATAGTAAAAGTAATCGACTGATAACGAAAATTTATTTAAAAATCCAATATTGAAATCCATCAAATATTGAATAGGTAAATTGTTTAAATTTAATATTTGGAATTTACTGAATAATCGAATACTGGGAATTGAATAACTGTTTAATGGAAATGGTTGTTCTATAATTTGAATTTGTTTCAAAAGTTAATTTGATAAGTTCGTTTGAATATTTCAAAGGATAGTGATTTATGAATAATCAAATTTGTTTAAATTTAATATTACAACTGTCGAATAATTAAATTCCGAATTTGATATGATTAATTTGATTTTGAAATTTTAATGTATGAAGATAGAGTAAATAACGGAAATTCGATTTAATATGATTCAAATTGGTTTCCAAAGTGAATATAAGTTATATTTGGATTATAATAGAGTTAATAAGATTTTAAAATTGGAATTTTAAGCAATTTTGCAAATTTGAAAAGACGTCGATTTAACCGACGGTTTAAAAATAGCCTTCCGGGGCACAGTCTCGGAATTCGACGAAACATGTCACATTAGATCCGTAATAGTTTATTATTATCGGGTTTCAATTTCCATAGCAATCGGAGTTGTCGTTTGACCATGGCAGCTCAAAACGCTTAGAAATTAATTTAATCGATTTAATTTAAAATTGGTCGTTTATTTCCGTAACTCGCACATACGATCGAATTAGGCCCTGAAACATGTCACATTGTGTTCAAAACGCGGGTATAACATTATAAACGCCTAGTAGCATGCCTCGAAAGGGGTTCGAGATTTTAAGCTACGAGAATCAAGACGTTTTGAAATTTAATATATATTTTGACTGGTCAACCCTTCTTTTCAGCTGTAAATTCTACCTTGTCCCTGTAGCTTTTCATTCACGTCTCCCTCTCCTTTATTCTACACCCAATGGCTGAAAAGAAAGAATAGAAAGAGAGAAAAAAAATGGAAACTTTGAAAAATCATAACTCTATTTCTACTCAAGTAAAAATCGCGAAACCAATTTTAAAAATCAAGATTCTTCGTCAGCTTCATTTTGGTATGCCCGTTGGAAGGTGCGGCTTCGATCTGGGTTGCTCGATATGAAGGTCGAAAAGGCCATGAACTAGGGTTTGCATTTCACGACGATTTAGAGCTCGATTGGAGATTTGGGCTTTGGATTCGAGTTCGCCATTGAAGATATCATCTACGGCGTGATTTTTATGGAGCTCGGCGGCGTATTGGGGAGTGCGACCTGGTCGCGTGCGAAGGTAGGGAGGGGATTGTCGCGTTTTGATATTGGGGTGCGTGCGTCAAGATGAGGGGTCCGGGAGGAAGAGATCGAGAAAAAGAGTTCGCCAGCGTCGTCGGATTTTGATTTCGTGCATCGGAGCTTAGCGTGCACGGCCAGGAGAAGGCATTCTTGATGCATGTGCGTGTCCAGGCAAGTTGGGGAAGATGGAGTTTAGTGGGCTGGGCTTCATTTTCTTTGGGTATGAATTAATTTAAATATAATATAAATTGTTTTATGAATTCAAATGTTGATAACTTAAAAAACTCTATAACTCCTTCATACGAGGTCCAATTGGAACGAGACTTTTTGCGTTGCGATCACGATGACGAGAGCTTCGAAATGAAACTGCTTTGAACGAATTTGGAGACGGTTGAAATTTGGGCTAAAATCGGGAGTCGTCCGGTTTAGTTCCAAACCGGAACGTCTCGGTGACAACAGGATATCAAGGTGAGTGTTTTATAACGCTCACAACGTACTAAATATCTTTATGGTAGTTAAATTTGATATTATGAAGTGATATGAATTTTATTTGTCGTTGTTTGAAAATTTTAATTGTCATATAGATTGTCATTTGAATTCACCGTTCAAAATTAAATTGGCAGTCAAATCGAAATTAAAATTGAATTGCGATTAAATTACCTAATATTGATAACTATGAAATTGCCGTGAATTGTATTGTCTATTGGATGATGTATTTCGATGGATGCTATTGGTCGATATTTAAATGTTTGGATGTTTATTGAATCATATTGGAAATTTGGATTTAAATTTGAATATTGAAGGATAATTTTGTTAAGTGTTATAAATTGATATTTTGAAAATCAAGCTCCTAATCGATATAAATTGAAATTGAATTAATTGAAGGTGAATGTGGAATTGATTTAATTTGAAGTCAAAGTTGACATTGATTTGAATTGAAATCGAAATTGAATCGGTAGAATGGAAATTGAAATTGTTTTGAATTGGGAAGTTATAATTGAAATGGATTTGGTTTTGAAGCTGTTTCATTCTGTTTTCCAAATTACTCTGTTATATAAACCCTTTTTAAATACTTAAACTATTTTAACCTACATTTACTATATTAAATTAATTTATCTATTTGAAATCCATTTAAATATTTTAAGTATTTTAAGTATTTTAATTATTTAAACTACTTTTAAACTACTTAAAACTATTTTTCTAAAATTTCAAGCTGGTCAATAAGGTGAAATGTTTATGTTTACATCTTGAATTTAAATACGAATTGGGTTAAATGAAGTTGCAACCTAAATTGAAATTCAAAATGATTTTGAAATCGAAATGGGATATTGAGGCGAAAAATGATTTTTGAAACGAAATCTTACGTTGTGAATAGATATGATGATATTTGAAATGGATTTGATTTTTTTGAAGCGAATATGATATTTTGATATCAATTATGAATCGATTTGAAATGTAAAAGAGCCATCGGTGTAATAATACGTAGCTATTAAAGAGACCGGGATCGGATATGGACATACTCTCTTCGATACCGTAAACCACTTTAATAACTATTATACGCGGAGTGTTGATCCAGAATGAAGTGGATGGTTTGGTGAACGCGTTGACTGAAGAAAGAGAACGATATTGGATGACCACTGACATGACTAAAACAGGAGCCGCGCCAGGCCATTGAGGTTTGCCATCTCTAGCGGACACACTTCTTCGATACCATATCTATTACTTTTGTGATTCGATTTGGGTGCACCCCTCGATTTGGGAGTGTTGTTTCACGGTGTTGAGGTAGCTGCTGGCTATGCTCAACATCAGTCCGGATCACACAACTACTAGTATCCTAGTTGGTATCGCCTCATGTACCTTGTCATACTGATTATCCTATTCGCGACCGCTACGTTTTGTTTTGTGTTATACCTATGGGGTACCCTTTGATAACCACTAGTTTACGGTGGGGTTTACGGTGCTGTATAGACTATGGCATTATAAAATGTGTAAAGGGGAATTATGGTAACGCCTTAACGCTATTTTAATACTTTTACTTTACTATAGACATAATATTATAATAGTGTATTGTACTACATAGTAGATAGTTTAACGGATCCTTGAGAGATGGAAAATCCCGTAACATCTCTTAAGTTATTACACTCACGTTGACACTGGATAGGAGATGTCAAACCCCGTAAACATCTCTGACGCCGTTACACTCATATTTATTTACGATTGATTTAACTTACATGAGGATATTTTAGTCCTGACTCGAGTGTTTTGTCTTTTCATTACGCTCGGGTCAGACCTGAGTTTTTCAGCTTATTGAAGATCTATTCTGAATGACGAAGACGAAGATTTGGTATACTATTACTATTATTATCTTTGCATCATGTTGTCTGTTGCATTATTTTACTTGTTCAGGTGTATATATATAACTCTGATATATGTTGTATAAATAATGATCAAAGTATAGTAAACAGCTTCATGAACTGTTTATTTGACTATTATATTTTATCGTTCCGCTGCAAGATTCTGTGTTGTTTCATTTCCTTTATTTCCCTTTATTTTCTTTTCTTATTTACCCCAATAACCATCTGCCGTTTTGAATGGTTTGGAATCGGCACGTGTATTTGATCGTCGGTTTAAAACTGTCCAAAAAGGTGGGTCGTTACAATCCTTCTCTGAGACGTACGAGCTAAGAGGTTATGTAGTTGATGGTTACTAGTGATACATTTCCAATTTGGTAATGTGACATACGAAGTGTTGCTGATCATTTGTTGATCAAAGCATGGCTTTTGTGAAAAGCGTAGCTTTGTGGACGAGATTTCGTCGAGCCTCACACCCCGGAAATGGTCGAAGCAGGGAGAATGCAGCAAGGTTTCAGGGGTAGCGCCCCTAGGGTATGACCATTCCTTCTGAAAAAGGGTGGTATCATGGTATGGAGACCAGATACTTACTCATGTGGACACTGTAGTATATTTATTACTGTGTGATGTTGTTGTTGGAGGGCCCTCGGATAAATGTCCCAAAGGACCGGGGGTGGCATATCTTAGGTTTTATTCCCCGGGAAAGGGGTAGCCGGCCTTGTGTTAGCAGAGAGCCGGGTAGGTTCTCGGGGCGTCCCTCCAGAGGCATACCCATGTGGCAATGGGAAGTTCCTTGGCCTGACCATTTGTTGGAAAATCCAAAGAAACAATACGCGTCCAGTACGGTTTTAGTTGTATAACCTGCCATGGAATGTGGCGGTAACCTGCTATTGAACATGGTAGCTATAGTAGGCATACGATGAAATGTTGTATGCTGGCTAAGATTAATATTATACTTTCGTAAATGTTTTCCACTATGCACTAATAATAATAATATCAAAATGGTTTTCGCGTATCAAGCATTTTTGACTATCATAAGGAGAAATCTCCTCCAATTCTGCTTTTGCATGGTATGTGTGGCGGGAGGCCTTATGGTAGTTTCATTTTCTAAAAAGCATTGCGAATTTCAAATTTAAATTCTTTTGTTTGTTTTAAAAGATAAAACTGTTTCGTTTGCTCATGCCAGTCCCATGACTGACCCGGAGTTTATTGTTCCCTTCCTAAACTCTGGGTGCCCACAATTTTCCACATGGGCAGCCTAGAGTTGGGTTTTTCAGATAGTAGATATAGATATCGATTGGGTAGCTTTTAGCTTTCTCTTTGGTATTCTTTGGAGATCTTGGATATTGGAGTCTTTGGATTCACGGACGAGACTTGCTTAACTTGGTGCAACTTGATGGTGGTTCGAGCTATCTATGGAGATTGCTGATATTGGTGTTTCTCCTAGAGTTTCAAGTTCTAGTTATTTCCACTGCTAGTTCATTGGGTTTTCTGTTGTAGCATTGTATCTTATCTCTGATATTTGTTGGGTTGCGTATCATTGTTGTATATCATTCTGGATATTGTATCATTGGAGTTGTATATGATATTCATTTCTTTTCTTCCGCTGTGTTGTACTTAATTGTGTTATAAGCTCCGGCGAACCAGATTCGACATTTGGATCTTCGGCATCTGAATATGAGTGTTGTATTCGATGCCGATTTTCGAAGGTCGGGTCAGGGTCGTTATAATTGGTATCAGAGCTGAAGGTTGAACTTTAGCTTAGGAGTATAACACATTAGGTAACTCATTAGAGATAGGGTGAAATATACCCTAGAATGAGTAATCCCTAAGATATCCGTCTGAATGCCTCAGTAATTTCTCTTACTATCCACTGATAGTGAGTATGAGTGCAAGAAGAGGACGAGATAGGGGACAGGGGAGTAAGACTACAAATGGTCGATACCCTGCAATAGCGGAAACAACTTTCTCTATCAATCTCCTTTGATTCGTCTTTTCAATTCTTTGATAGTTTCCTGGCAGCTCCAAGAAGAAGCTTTGATATATTTGCATAGGACACAAACTCCAGATGGGTCAGAATTGTTTGTTTGGATGAATTGTTTGCTTTGGTTGTTATGGTTGATAGGTATATTTGGTTGTTTAAACTAAAAAAAATTGGGATTGTATCCATATACCTGTCTATTCTCTGGGGTTCTAATTTATTCTATGAGTGGTTAGTTATCCTTTCGAACTAACCAGTGCCACTGCATATTCGTAGATCTGGTGACTCGAATATCTTGTGTAATATTGAATGAGTTTGTTCTCGAATCTATTAGTGATATTCTGATTTGGTAAGCCAATTGCAGAATAGGTAATCGGCTAGATTTATGAGTCGATTCTCTATCTTGGTGTATCCACCTTTTGTTATCTCCCTACTTTCAAATTTCGAGGATGAAATTTTCTAAGGGGGGAATCTGTAACATCCCTCAAATTTAGTTAAGATAATTTGATAATTAATTTAATCTTTGAAAGTTAAATTGTGAATTTAATTATGAATTAATTAAAAGATTTCAAGAATAAATAAAAAATTTGGATTAAAAATAAGAATTTGATTTGAACTTTAAAAGAAATAGATGATAAATGGAATATAAAAATATACTTATGAAAACATATTTGATTATTTATTCATTTATAAGTACATAACAATTAAACCCATAATTAGTATAAATTGGAATTAAACCATTTTAAAATATGATTCCTAATATAAGTTTGTAAATATAAAATAAATTAAGGTTTAAAGCATAACTTGTAAATATATTAGAAACAAGGTCTAAACATAAATTTAAAATTTCTATATATTGAAACTAATAAAATCTTGTTTCTTAAATTTTGTAAATGTGCATTCTGATTTGAAAGATATATAAGTATAAGTGATTGAAATTATATTTTGAAAATAAATAAGGAAACATACATATGTAAAAATTGGCTTGTAAATTTATAAGTTAAGATTAAGTAAGGTTTAAATTATAAAATTTTAAATTTATTTAAGTTAAGGGTTTAAACACGATATTAAATAACATTTGACATTTGTAAATAAGGAGACAAGTAGTATTACAAGTGTTAGATTAATATAACTTAGTACTAACAAGTGTTAACATAAAAACAACAAGTGGCAATCTTATTCCTTAAAATTTGAATAATGTAAATAAATATTAGAAAGAAATATAATAATAAGAAAACAGGCCTATTTTCTTTCATGAGAAAAATTGAATCAAAATGCTTAAGATCAAATGAAAATAAAACAAACCCAAATCAATTCTTGGTTCAACTGCAACCTGATTCAAGATGCAAGAATCATCTCAGAAATCAAATCAGTACAAGCCTAGAAAACATGCAAGTTCAGGCAAGCAAATTCAAACATCAAAACTGCAAATTATTTTCATTTCCAAGTCCTGTGTTTCAAATCTGAGATGAAAATCATCTAGCCTGCATTTATTCAAAGCCTGTGCATTCTTCTCCTTCAACCTGAGTTTGAAGCTTCAGGAAATTAAAAACAAAGCAGAGGATCAAGTAAATCAAATGCAAATTTAATCAAAAAAAAAAACAGTTTGGTTCTCTCCAATTAACAGGTGAGCAAAACTTTTCAACTTAAAGGCTAAAATTTGTTTTGAAATTTGATGATGCCTGAGAAAAAATTTGTTGTGCTAAGTTTGCATGTGAAATTTTGAGTAATTTCATTTCTAAACTTAAAGTAAAAGTATTGTTTGCATGTATTTACATTTGGAAAATGGGATATGCATGTCTTTGTGCATCAATCTGGATTTTATTCCAAGTTCACAGGCATAAGCCTGATCAACAAAATTTGATTTCTTTTTCTTTCATCATTATTAAACTAGAGGATCTAAACAAAAGTCGTGTGTTTAAATGTAATTAAGTTTTTAAAAATAATTTTAAGTCGAAATTGGATGAAAGTTTATCTGGGAAGAAGATAGAACAGTAAAACTAATATATATGTCAAATTACAAGTACCTCAATTACTTGATTCCTTTATATAATGTGTTTTGCTTCTGGAAATTATGATTTTTAAAAGAAAAATCATGAATTTTAGTTTAGTGAATCGAGCAAATTTATGGGTTGAACGTGGAATGGGTTTTGGGCAATTCACGGCGATCGGAGTGGTATTGGACCTCGAGGTCGTGGGTGAAGATAGTTTGGACGTTGGCGATTCCAGGAAAAATATGCGCAAAAATTTTCATCTATCATGATGGCCAAGCGAGGTGATTTTAGGGTTTTGTGAGATGGTTGAGGGGACGAGGTGTTTGAGTTCGTTGTGGTGTCAGAATTGGATCGGACCCCACTGCAAGTAATGGAATCGGAGCTGGAGACCGAGATGGAGCTTGGGTCGTGAAGGCGTGGAGGATCGTGGGCGAGATCATCGGTGATGATGGGTTTTCTGGTCGGGTGGGTTCCAGAGTTTGGAACGAAGGGGTCGTTTTCGATTTGAGTAGGTATTCCTTGATCTGGTTGGTCGTGAAGCTTGAGTGATCAATGGGGATGTGTGGATGATCGTGACGGTGGTCGTAATAGCTTAGGTCGGCGGTGCAGGTGCACGTGTATGGTTGTATCTAAAGAAGGTCGCGACGTTGGGGAAGACGAAGTTTACTCGGGGACGACTCGGGGATTCGTGAATTTTGCTCGAAGCAAACTGGTCGCGTATGACTCGAAGTCGTACTCGAAGGAATTCAAATTGTGGCTCGTGTCTGCTTGATAGACAGCGGGTTTTAAAATTTAAAGAATGAAAATATGTACAGGTTTCAAAATTTTGAAATACAATCTGTACCGGGTTTTAAATTTATAAAACGAATAGTGTACCAAGGTTTTAAACTACAAATATGAACAAGTTTTCAAAGGAAAAAGGTCAAGGTTAAACATTTAAAAATTGTTTTGGAAATAATTGATTTTTGAGGAAAAATTTATATGAATATATTTCTAAGTATTTTAAATGGGGTTTGATAATACTTGAATTAAACAAGTATTTGAAATAAATACATAAGAAACCTTCATTAAGAATGGTTTTGGAATTTAAATATTATTTTATTTAAAGAATGATTTATTTATAAATTGACATTAGTGTAATAAGTTTTAATCAAAAGGTATTAATAAATTTCTTAATGTAATTATTTAAAAGTTTATTTACTTAATTTTTTAAAGGATAATAAATTATGTGATTTATTAATTAAGGTAATCAATAAGGATGATTGATCAAATTAAAGAATAATTAGTTATGCTTAAGATTTAATTAATTAAAAATTTAGGATTTATTGATTAAAGTAATTAATTAAAAAGTAAAGTTAATTAACCAAGTAATTAATGAATGATTTTTATAAAAATAATAATTACTTAGTGAAAGTAATTAAGAATAAATGATTAAGGATTAAAGATTGATTAATCAAATATTAAGGGTTAATTACTTTTAAGAATAATTAATTAATGTGGTTAATTAATTAGGGTAATTAAATTAAGAATTAATAATTAAGGGTTTATTTATTAAAGTAATTAATTAAGGAATAATTAATTAATAAAAGAAATTAAGATTCAATTAATTACAATTAAGGGCTAATTAATTAAGATAATTAATTAAAGAAATGATTTATTAATGAAGGTGGTTAAGACTTAATCAATTGTAGTTAATGATAATTGATCATTAATTAAAGATAATTAATGAAGTAATTATGTGGTTAATTAAATTAAACCACACGATTTATTCATCTTAATCGAAGATGCTTGATTGTTACTGAATGTTGTGTATTGGATTGATATCTCTGAGATGTAATTGTAATGCTATGAGATATGAATCGCTTTGTGTGGAATTGTAATGCTTGTGATTGTTTCTGTGTGGACATGAAAACCCATTGGCCCGTAAAAACGGCATTTGAAATTCGATGCAACAAGGAGTCGGATTCCAATTAGTCATCCGAAACCCACATTGAATCTTAACGATGAATCTTTGTTATTGATAAATTTACTTTATCTATGAATCTGTGAATGCAGATAAGCGTTATAGTTTATACCGCTTATCGATATTGATGCGCTTTAATCTGTAATGTGATGATTGTTGTTGCACTATTGTGTGTAAAACCCATGGACTACACCATACACACACAAATATGGATTTCACGAGGAAATTGGTTAAGTCACAAATATTTGAATTTAATTCAAAATAGTTTTAAAAATTGAATTTTGAATCCAAACGGCTTTAGAAATGAAATTGGGTTAAAAAAGTGAAAAGCTGTTGAAAAGGAGTTTTAAAGATAAAAGTTATTTTGAATAACTTGATAAAGTTTTGAAATTTAAAATAGTTTGATTTGAATTTGAATTCAAGATTTGAAATTTAATTCTATGTTTGGAATTTATGGTTTAAAAAGGTTATTCAAGCTATAAATGTGTTTATATGGGTTTTTAAACCATTTTAAAAGTATGGTTTTGAGAATTTGAATTTAACCCAAGTTTATATTTGAAAGGCCTTAACTCGTGCAATTATAATCGGGTTTTCCGAACGGAAACAAATGATTTCAAATAATAATAGCTTTTATATAAGTAAAGAATTTCCCAATTATGATGAAAAGATTTCAAGTTTGAAATAGAATGGCTTTGAAAGCTATAATTGAATCTTTGTGAAAGATAGTTGAACCCTATTTTGAAATTGAAGAGGATTTTTAATGGTGTGTCTTTTATATATAAAAGATTGAAACGGGATTTGTTTTGAAAGGCTATGAATGAATCTTTGTAAAAGATTAATGAACCTTGTTTTAAATTGAAAGGGGTTTTTAAAAGTGAATCTTTTGTTTAAAAGATTAAAGTGTGGAAATTGTTTAAACCATTGAAGGGTTTTGAAGTGAATCTTTTGTTCAAAAAGATTTGTAAATGGTAATTTGTTTAACCATTTGAAAGAAAAGTTTTGGGTAATAAGTTGTGACTTAACTAAGATCCCATATCCATATGGTTTTTAATTATTGCACTCATTGTTCGGTTTAGCCGGGAGAGGATATTTGTGTCATATAACCCATTCCGAATAATGATACGACGATATGGATAGCATTTGAAGACCGGTGGTGAAGACCGGATACTTTCGAAAGCGAAAGGATGACCTGTCGAATGTCTCTACACCGACTGGCCCCGGTATAGAGATTTGAGCACCCATTGTGATGGGGAGTCCGGACGTGATTAGGAATTATCCGGATTTCAATGGCTTCTTTGGAAGTGCCTTCGGTTCTGTTTGGACCCGGAATTGACTTGTATGCATGTGTGTCTGACATTACACTTTGAGATGTAAAACCGGTTTCTATCAAATACATTTCTGTTTGGTGGCAGAGATTTATTCTCTTAGCTTAACACCCTTCTCTGAGACGTACGAGCTCAGAGGTTATGTAGTTGATGGTTACTAGTGATACATTCCCAATTTGGTAATGTGGCATACGAAGTGCTGCTGATCATTTGTTGATCAAAGCATGCCTTTTGTGAAAAGCGTAGCTTTGTGGACGAGACTTCGTCGAGCCTCACACCCCGGAAATGGTCGAAACAGGAAGAATGCGGCAAGGTTTCAGGGGTAGCGCCCCTAGGGTATGGTCATTCCTTCTGGAAAAAGATGGTATCATGGTATGGAGCCCAGATACTTACTCGTGTGGACACTGTAGTATATTTATTACCGTGTGATGTTATTGTTGGAGGGCTCTTGGATAAAGGTTCCAAAGGACCGGAGGTGGCATATCTTAGGTTTTATTCCCCGAGAAGGGGGTAGCCGGCCTTGTGTTAGCAGAGAGCCGGGTGGGTTCTCGGGGCGTCCCCCCAGAGGCGTACCCATGTGGCAATGGGAAGTTCCTTGGCCTGACCATTTGTTGGAAAATCCAAAGAAACAATACGCGCCCAGCACGGTTTTAGTTGTATAACCTGCCATGGAATGTGGCGGTAACCTGCTATTGAACATGGTAGCTATAGTAGGCATACAACGAAATATTGTATGCTGGCTAAGATTAATATTATACTTTCGAAAATGTTTTCCACTATGCACTAATAATAATAATATCAAAATGGTTTTCGCGTATCAAGTATTTTTTACTATCATAAGGAGAAATCTCCTCCAATTCTGCGTTTGCATGGTGTGTGTGGCGGGAGACCTTATGGTAGTTTCATTTTCTAAAAAGCATTGCGAATTTCAAATTTAAATTCTTTTGTTTGTTTTAAAAGATAAAACTGTTTTGTTTGCTCATACCAGTCCCATGACTGACCCGGAGTTTATTGTTCCCTTCCTAAACTCTGGGTGCCCACAATTTTCCACACGGACAGTCCAGAGTTGGGTTTTTCAGATAGTAGATATAGATATCGATTGGGTAGCTTTTAGCTTTCTCTTTGGTATTCTTTGGAGATCTTGGATATTGGAGTCTTTGGATTCACGGACGAGACTTGCTTAGCTTGGTGCAACTGGATGGTGGTTCGAGCTATCTGTGGAGATTGCTGATATTGGTGTTGGTTCGAGCTATCTATGGAGATTGCTGATATTGGTGTTTCTCCTGGAGTTTCAAGTTCTAGTTATTTCCGTTGCTAGTTCATTGGGTTTTTTGCTGTAGCATTGTATCTTATCTCTGATATTTGTTGGGTTGCGTATCATTGTTGTATATCATTCTGCATATTGTATCATTGGAGTTGTATATGATATTCATTTCTTTTCTTTCGCTGTGTTGTACTTAATTGTGTTATAAGCTCCGGCGAACCAGATTCGACGTTTGGATCTTCGGCATTTGAATATGAGTGTTGTATTCGGTTCCGATTTTCGAAGGTCGAGTCAGGGTCGTTATATACCTTGTGTATTTGCTTATTCACTTGTTTGATAATATGGTTCATTTTCGAAAAAAGATACATCTCGTAAAATGTAAAGTTATGATTTTTTGTATCATAACATTTACACCACTGTTTGGGGATGAATATCCTAAAAAGAAAGTTTACATCATTTTTATATAGCTTATCATGTCTTATTATGTGTACGAAATATATACACCCAAAAACTCTTACATGATCAAGATTTGTTTTCCTATTTTATAGAATTTCTAGTAAACTCGTATTTTTAAACATGACACTTGGCAATATACTCATGAGGTAAGTCACAGTTAGCACAACTTCTAACCATTAAGATTTTGAAACGTTAGTTTGAAAAAGAAGAGATGAGTGACTTCAAGTAAATGTCGATGTTTTCTTTTCGAAACTCCATTTTGTTTGGTGTATTAATACAAGTAGTTTGGTGTAAAATTCCTTTTTGTTTAGAAATTCTATGAAATCTTTATTTACGTATTCTGTCCATTAGCAGATCGAAATTTTTTAATTTTTTGCAATATATTTATTATCTATAAAACTGTAAAATCTTGAAAATATGAAAAAACTTCATTGTTTCCATTTAAAAGGTAAACTCAATTAGTGCGAGAAAAATCATCAATAAATGTGACAAAATATTTATAATGATAATAAGAATCAACAGTTGCTAGACCCCAAACATCAGAATGAATTAAATCAAAGCATTTTTATGACTTATTAGTAAATAAAGAAAATGATAACCTAGATTGTTTTGAAAGCTTACAAACATCATAGTTTTTGGAATCTAATTTATAACGAAAAAGTTTATTCAAAATTCGATCAAATAGAAGACCAAATCTCCAATGCAGCAATTTGTCATGATCTACTAATTTAATGACACATGACATTTATTGGTGTTTTCATGAAGATAATAGAGGCCATTTTTCAGACATCCCTCACCAATCTTCTTCCCCGATTCTCGATCCTGAAAGGTCACTTTACACAGTAAGAATATAACATTGCAATTCAGTTAATGGGTTATTTTACTAATTGATAATAAATCTGAATTAAAATATAAAAAATATAAAATATTTTTCACATATTTTATAAGAAGCTTTGTTGTACCAAAACCAAAAATTTGAACATTATCTCCATTAGCAATAGTTACATGTAGAGGGTCTTTATTTTGTGTAACATTGGTTAATTAATTTTTGTCACATGTCATGTGATAAGTAACATCTGAGTCAATTATCCATCTATTTATATTTTGACTCATTTTTGCAATTTCAAAATCGTTGTTGGCTTTGGATGAATTAAAAATAGTGTTAGAATATACGAAACCTGAATTTTGTTGTTTTAACAAACTGTTCAATCGAGTTAGCAGTTGATTTAGTTGCACCGTTTGGGTTGTAGAAGATCAAACTGAATTGGGTCGTAGAATATACGAAACCTTATTTGTAGCCCTTCTCTCTGATCGGCCGAAGGTGGGGATGGAGGAACCAGCCGTCGATGCGGTTGCGCCCTGCTTTCTTGAAGTGGTCGCACTGCTTGGTGTTCGTAGCTCCCTTCCTTTTGGTCGTGTCTCTGAAACTAGGGTTTGAGTGTTTTACCTGAAACGCCTTATTCTCTTGATTTTCCAACCGTCATGGGTTCATAAGGCCCGTTGAGATTGCTCTTGCTCAATTCTTTCCACTACATCATCAAAACTTGGCATCTCAACTGATGCCAAGACTTGAGATCTGATCGATTCATATCTTGGATCGAGAGCCCCCCGTATGTAAAGATTAAGTCTTGTTCGGACCATTTTTGGATTTCAACTGGGTTCGTTGTTGGTGGAAGATAGACATGGAGCTTTTCCCATTTTGACATAATTTCGATCACTATTTCGTTAGTAATTTTGGTACTCTGTTTAATTTGGGCAAGCTCTTGTTTATAAAGATATGAGCAAAAAAAATTAGTTGGTCATACTTTCTTTTGGTTTTGTCCCAAACCTCATGTGATTTAGCACATGAGAACGTTTGAAATCTAGGGTTCCATTGTGCTGAGAAGTCATGAGATGATTAAATGGTCGGTTGTCTCCCATTCTTCTAATATTGCTTTCTCTTCGGAAGTTATCTCATTTGATTTTACTGCTTTAGGTTTCTTCGTTTTTCCATTGACAAACTCTAATTTTCCTTTGCCATCGAGACCAACTGATACTGATTAGGAGCAGGAAATATAACTTCTGTTGCCTTTGATTATGATATTTGTGAGTTTAGTGTTGTCGGATTGAGACATGTTGAATTGGTTGTAGTTTTTTGATATCTGCAGCTGTTGAAGTTGTTGCGGAACTTTTGAGTTAGGATCTGACATGCTTCAATACCACATTAATTTTTAAAGGAGAAGAGAGAATATGATGAATAATTAGTTTTATTTCTAATTTTTTTGATTCCAAAAGCTCTTTGTACATGATTATATATAGCTTAATTCTACTAGTCGTTGCTTATTTTTCAAATTATAATTCTACTAGCCGTTGCTTATTTCATAAATTATAATTGTCTAATTACACACTAATTACAGCTAAGTACCAAGCTTAGCTGACAGCCATGTTGATAATTCAAATTTATTATCAATTAGTAAAATAACCCATGGCTGAACTGAACTAGGGTGTTGCAATATTATACTTGGTTCTTACAGAAATATCTATTAAAAAATTCATTAGCCATTTGGCCCCTTTACATGCATATGCTAATTCGAATAATTCTGACAACATGTTGCGTCAGAGACAAAGGTCTGCTTCTTGGAACACCAAGACACAGCAGCTCCTCCTAATGTAAATATCTCCCCAATCGTAGATTTGGATTTAGATACTAATTGTTCCAAGTAGCATCGTTATATCCTTCTAATAGAGCAAGATATTCTTTATAAGAAAGACAATAGTCGATGGTACCTTTCAAATAAGCTAGAACTCTTGAAATTGTTTTCCAATGTTATGTACATGGATTACTCGCAAAACGACATAAGACGCTAATAGCGTGTGCTATGTCAGGTCTTATGCAACACAAATCATACATAAGACACCCAATAATACTGAAATGCTCTAGTTGAGAATAGCACATTCGGTAATCTTCTCTAATTTAATACTAGAATCAAAGAAGTCAGAGCTGGTTTGTCACTATAATAACCATATTATTTGAGAAATTTCTCAATACAGTGAGAACGTGTTAACACAAACTCCCCCGGTTTTCTTAGAATCTTAATCCCTAAGATAACATCAGCTTCTCCTAAATCTTTTATACCAAATTTCAAGGACAGAAACCTTTTTTTCGTTTACACAAGGCATATCAGACCCAAAAATTAGCATATCATTAACGTATAAACATAGTATAACATAACCATTTTTATCCAATTTGCCATATATATACATCATTGACTTAAGTCCATATGATAATGCTACTTCATCAAACTTCTCATGCCATTGCATAGGAGCTTGCTTCAGAACATAAAGAGATTTGAAAATTTTGCAAACTTTTCTTTCTTGGACTGGCAATATGAAACCTTCGTGTTGTTCCATATATATATCTCTTCTTCTAAGACAATTTAGAAATGTTGTTTTTATATCCATTTGATGTATAATTAAATTATACATAGATGCTAGTGCTATCAAACAACGTATAGAAGTGGTGCTAGCAACAGAAGCATATGTGTCAAAATAATCTACTCGTTGTCTTTGTTTATAACCCTTTGCAACTAATCTAGCTTTAAATTTGTTATAATGAATCCATTTATATTCAATTTCTTCTTGAATGCCAATTTACATCCTATTGGCTTAACACCAGAAGGTAAATCCATCAAAATTCAAGTTTGGTTTGATAAAATTGAATTCATTTCATCATTTATTGCCTCTTTCCACAAATTTGTATCTCTGGAACTCATAGCATCAGAATAGTTTGTAGGATCATTGTTGTCATTTATTATATATTTAGTTACATTACGGATTTCATCCTTAGTGCCTTCGGTAAGATATGTAATAAAGCCAGGGTCAAAATTCTTTTCTAGTCTTGCTCTTTTACTTCTTCTCCATTCAGTATCTTCTTCAGGTGCTAAGATTTCCCCATTGTTTTGGCTAGAGATACAATCATTATCAATATAATCATCAGTCTTAGCATGTTTTGATCTAGATGATATTAATGGTTCATCGCTATTTTGGTCTTGTGATATATACTTATTCTCAAAAAAAATTACATCTACAAATTCTATAACTTTTATGGTATTTAAAATGAAGAATTTATAAGTACTGCTGATTTGAGAATATCCTATAAAAGCACATTTATAAGCTTTGTTTCCTAACTTGGATCTTTAAGGATCTGGTATTCTGACATAAGCTAAACAACCCCAAACTTTATACTTTGATAAGTTTGGTTTCTAATTAAACCATAGTTCATAAGGCGATACATTCTTTTGTTTCAAAGGAACTCCATTTAGAACGTAACAGGCTGATAGCATAACATCACCTCATAATGAATTTTTTAATTTAGAACTAATAAGCATTGCATTGACCATTTCTATCAATGTTCTATTTTTCCGGTCCCCAACGTCATTTTGTTATGGAGTATAAGGGGTCATTCATTGGTGAATCAAGCGTGTTGTTTGCAAAATAAAGTGATTTCATTTGGAAAATATTCATCACCTCGGTCTATGCAGCATTTTAATTTTAATTCCAACTTTTGTTCCACTTCATCCTTGCAAACCATGAATTTATCAAACACCTCGTCTTTGGTTTTCATTGGATATACATAGGTATATATAGAGTAATCATCAATAAATGTGATATAGCATTTATTTCCTCCGTATGTTGTATGATTTTTAAGATCACCAACATCGCAATATACTAAGTCATGCAAACTAGTATTCCTTTCAATGGATCTAAAGGATTTTCGATGAATCTTTACTTGAACACATATCTCACATTTGTCGATAGATTCAAAATTGTAATTAGAAATTAATCCTAACTTATGCATAGATGTAAGGGAATTATAGTCAACGCGTCCTAATCTAGAATGTCACAAATGAAGAATCAACAATATAAATAGAACTATCTTTTATTATAATCAACTTAATCATGCTATTACAAGAGTATCCCTGACCCACAAAACTACCATTCTTTTACAAAACTAGCTTAATAAACTCATACACCATCCTGAATCTTGCCTTATTAAGGAGACACCTAGATACAAGATTCTTATAAACATCAGGTACATAAAATACAATGATCAAAGTAAGAACTTTTCCCGAGGTGAATGGAGTTTCAACATTGTCTTTTCCAATTACTTGGCTACGAGCATTATTTTCTTCGATAACTTCATTTTCTTCTCCGTTTGTTTCATCGTATGACTTAAAAAGACTATGATCTTTGCATATATGTATGGTTGCTCCAGTATCGAGCCACCAATCATTCTCTATAACGACGTTCGCCTCTTGCACTATAGCTGCAAGCTTTTCTTCGAACACATTCACTTTTTGTTTATTTCGTTGACGACAGTGGTGAACATAGTTGTCGGACATGTTTCAAAAGAAACAAGCACCCTTCTTTTTGTCATTCTTTGTTTTTCTTTTTCATTTCATTTTTGGGCTTTGATGGATGAATTTCGACCTTGGAATGAAATTTAGTTTGTTGACTATCGACTTGTTCACATTTACGTGAGTCTTCTTCTATGCGAAGGTGACTTGTAAAGCTTCAAAATCATAGTCCACTTCGGCATGTTTTAGTTTCTTCTTGTAATCATTCCAAGAAGAGGGAAGTCGGGATATAATAACCCCAACTATGAATGATTAAGAAAGCTCTATATTGACATCTTTAAGATGATTGACGATAAGTAAAATCTCATTTACTTGTTCGATGATCATTTTATTGTCATTCGTCTTGAATTCCATAAAATTGATAATAAGAAATTTTTTGTTACTTGCCCCAAAAATGCGGTATTTGTTCTCCAATGCGGTATTTGTTCTCTCACAGTTTCCAAGCTTCGATGTGTATTATAGACAGGTGTGGACAGTGCATCCAATGTGTCCTCTACACGTTAAGTCGTTCTTCTTTCGCTTATATCGTTTCACTTTTAATTCAACATTATCCGTTGAAGTTTCAACCGGTGATTCTTCTAGTATGTAGAAAAGTTCCACAGTGATGAGAAAGAACTTCATCGTCTCTTCCCAACGAGTAAAGTTTTCGTCATCAAAACGTTCTAGCCTCGTTAAATGTTGGTTCATGCTTGGAGTTCATTATAGTAGCTTGAACCCTCCATTTGCTGATATTATTTTCTGAAAATTGTTGGAATATAGTGTGATATCGTTGATGTACTTCTGACTTTGAGGATCTGCCACAGATTCCTTCAGAAAATTGTTCAACGCTATAGAGTATTAAAAAACCATCAAACTATTCCTGTCAAGATTCAACAAAGCCTTCTAACAACATTACTCGATTCAAAGTTTTGTATCATTTTTATCAAGTCAAAAATACAGTATAAAAATTTTTTGATAATGGCCTAGAGTGGAGAAAGAAGAAAAATGTTTAATCACAAAATCTGATGATTTAAAATGCAGGACCTAACACTGCTTATATAGATGATGAGGTGTTGGGAACAATGAAACTTCAGCTGAGTCGTGTACTTTGTCACTCTCTTGAAGAGGTTTCGGCGTTCTGCTCGAAGGTGTAAAGCAGTTCTGGAAAAAAAAACGTCGCCGCCGTTAGGATAAAACAGCCTCTTTAATCTGAAAAATATCAACATGTTTGTGTCGGCAAATTTGATTCTGATTTGCACCCCGAAATACTGCTCAAAGTGTTTAGTTTTGTTGAAGAAAGAAAAAAATGTCTATTATTCTTACCATTTCTCTTCTGTCTATCTATCATTTAAATAGGCAGAATGGAAATTGTATACGTTACTAAAGTGATGAAATGTTAATGGATTTTAATTTAATCTCATTTAAAACAATATTGTAATACCATTAGCTTTTGTAACGGCTCAACGATAATGTCACATAAATATATTACCGTTGTGCAAATGTAACGGTTCAATTATAATAATGATTCATAAATATATTACTATTATAAACTTGCAACGGCTCAATTATAATAATGATTCATAAATAAATTACCATTAACCTGTTTTTTATTTTTAATTTTTAATAAATTCACTTCATAAACAAAAGCATTTCCAACAATCCCCCACTAGATTTTTTAAAATATTATTCAAGCAGTTACCGAAAGCATAAGATTGTGCATAAACAAAGGTGTCTTTCGACTTAAACCTTTGCATAGTGGATAGGATTCAATTTTTACTTTAGTGACACGTAGTCTTGAACTCTATTCCTGACATCAAACCAGACACAATCATTTTAGAGTGCAATCAAATAAGCCCATGCATTTATGGCCATACACATCTATCACAGTTTAGTGAATGCTCTAGGAATTTTGTCCAAAACTCCATAGGAAACAGCCACATTTCCACATTCACACAGGTGAGTCTATCAAGAGTACTCCTAAAGGTAGGTACTCCACTCCAAATAAAGTATAGACCTCATTAAGAGTTTCTGTTAACTCATCCACTAATCACTTCAGGAATACATGCTTCTTAATATAAAAATAGCAAGTTCAACTAATATCACTTCAAAATTTGTTCTTACCGGTTGAACCTAGTTCTTGGGATCACCAGTCATTAGGTCGGGTTACCATTGTGCGTGACTCAACAATCTAAGAGTAATAGTCTCATTATTTTAGAAGTCCTAAGGACATTCTCTCTTGCCAGTCCTTTTGTCAAAAGATTTGTCAAATTCTCATCATTGCGTATGTGATCCACTTTAACAGCACCTAAAGAGAGTAGCTCTCTAACAGTATTGTGCTTACGACTTATCTGTCGTCTCTTATCATTGTAATAATGGTTCTATACTTTTGCAATAGCCGCGGTACTATCGCAATGGATAAACACAGCTGGTATCGGTTTTTCCCATAAAGGAATCTCAGCTAGCAGATTTCTTAAGTACTCTGCTTCTTCACTAGTTGTGGCTAGTGCTATCATCTTAGACTCCGTAATAGACTGAACCAAAATAGTCTATTTCTTGGATTTCCGAGAAACAACTCCTTCGGCAATGCTAAAGATATGGCCACTGGTTGTTTTTGAATCATCAAATAAAGTATTCTAGTCTGCATCGGTGTAACCTTTAAGGACAGCTGGAAATTTTTCATAATGTAACCCAAGGTTCATGGTTCATTTTAGGTATCTCATGACCCTCTCAATAGCGTGTCAATGCTCTATACCAGGTCTACTAGTAAACCTGCATAATAATCCTACGACATAGGCAATGTCGGGTCTAGTACAATCACTGGCATGCCGAAGGCTGCCAATGATGCTCGCATAATCAGACTGTCTTGCACCTTCACCGGTGTTTTTAAATAGCTTTACACTATGATCATATGGTGCACATGTAGGTTTACAGTCAAAGTAATTGTATTTCTTTAGAATCTTCTCAATATAATGAGATTGATCCAAATAAAGTCCTTTTCGGACCCAATAATCTTAATACCAAGAATTACACTTACTTCACCTAGATCTTTCATGTCGAAATTGGCACTTAACAAAGATTTAACAGAGTTTATGGCATGAATGTTTGACCCAAAAATAAGTAGGTCGTCTACATACAGACATATGATAGTACAAATGTCATTCTTAGATTTATAGTAAATGTATTTGTCACTTTCATTAGCTTTGAAACTATGTGAGATTATTAAGTTATCAAATTTTTCATGCATTGTTTATGTGCTTGTTTTAAACCATATATGATTTATCTAGCTTGCAAACTTTATGTTCTTGACCATGAACTACAAATCCTTCAGGTTGGTCCATATAAATTTCCTCTTCTAATTCACCATTTAAAAAGGCAGTTTTGACATCCATTTGGTGTATTATTAAATTATGAATAGATGCAAGTGAAATAAGTAGTCGAATGGATGTAATCCTAGTTGCAGGTGAAAAGGTGTTAAAAAATCTATATTTTCTCTTTGCTTAAATTCTTTAGCTACTAAACGGATTTTATATTTATCAACTTTGTCATCGGGTTTTAATTTCTTTTTAAGTACACATTTACAATCTATAGACTTACAATCAGGTGGTAACTCTACTAAGTGCCAAGTCTTATTGGATTCCAAAGAATCCATCTCATCATTTATAGCATCTTGCCAAAAATCGACATCTAAGGAAGACAAGGCCTCTTGGAGGTTTAAGGAGTCCTCCTCTATAGTAAAAGCACAAAAATCTAAACCAAAATCTTTTGTGGTTCTTGCTCTTTTGCTTCTTCTAGATTCATTATGAGAAGACACATTAAGTTCGGTTCTAATAGGCATGGCGTTACTTGATGTGCCCCCACTATTCCTCAATTTAAAAATAAATCTAGATTCATAAAAATCAGCATTATTAGATTCTATATTATGTGTATTCAAGTCATAAAATCTATATGCTTTGCTATTAATAGCATAGCCAATAACTACACATTCATATGCTCTACTTGCTAATTTTATTCTCTTAGGATTTGATATACGAACATATGCCAAGCATATCCAAGTTCTAAAATAAGACAAATTTGGTTTATAATTTCTTAAAATTTCAAATGGTGAGATTTTACTTTTTGATTTAGGGATTCTATTCAATACATAGCATACAGTCAATAAATTATCCCTCCACCAATGTTTTGCTGCACTCGAACTCAATAAGATTGTTACAACGAATTTGGTAAAGGTTTTATTTTTTCTTTCAGTTTTACCGTACATTTCAAGTGAATAAAGTGCAGTTCTCTCATGAATTATACCATGCAATTTATAGAAATCAAGAAATAAACTAGACTCGTATTTTGTTCCTCTATCGCTACAAAGTCGCTTAATTTTCTTATTAGAATGATTCTCAATTTTAGTTTTAAATGATTTAAACATATCAAAAGCATCACTTTTATTTTTCATAAGGTATACATAGGTAAAATAAAAACAGTCATCAATAAAAGTGATAAAGTAACGGTGTACATGTCTAGTCAAAGTTCCATCAAGCTCACATATATCAGAATTAAATCTAAAGGCACGGAAATTTTATCAACTGATTTATGTGGTTCCTTAGTGATTTTTTCTTGACTACAAAATCCACATTTATCAAAATCAGTTTGTGACATTTTAGAGATAAGATCTAAGGTGCTCATGTTATGAACTATACGTTTATTCGATGACATAATCTAGAGTGTCAGATATTAAAATCAGACAACATATAAGCAGAAGTAGACATTTTATTACATTCAACATTCAGTTTAAACATACCATCAGTTGCAGCAGAAGTCATCGTTTTCTGGAACATCTTCAAATTGATGGAAACAATGAAACTTCAGCTGAGTCGCGTACGTTGTCACTCTCTTGAAGAGTTTCGGCATTCAGCTCGAAGGTGCAAAGCAGTTCTGAAAAAACAAACTTCGCCGCCTCTGGGATAAAACAGCCTCTATAATCTGAAAAATATCAACCTATTTACAATGACAATGTTGATTCTGATTTGCACTCTGAAATACTGCTCAAGGTGTTTAGTTTTGTTGAACAAAGAAGAAAAAGAAAAATGTCTGTTATTTTTATCATTTCTCTTCTGTCTATCTATCATTTAAATTGGCAGAATGGAAATTGTATACGTTACTAAAATGATGAAATGTTAACGGATTTTAATTTATTCTCCTTTAAAACAATATTGTAATACCATTAGCTTTTGCAACGGCTCAATGATAATATCACATAAATATATTACTGTTGCGCAAGTGTAACGGCTCAATTATAATAATGATTCATAAATATATTACTGTTATAAACTTGCAACAGTTCAATTATAATAATGATTCATAAATAAATTATCATTGTTAGCGTCAAAATTGGTCACTAACACCCAAATCCTGATGAAAGCACCAAATTACAGTCACGGATCACAAATAGAATGTATGTAGAGAGTATGAATGTGAAGAACAGTGAAAATTAAAAAGAAAGCAGTAATGATACAGGATTTATAGTGGTTCGATTAACTCCGGCCTACGTCCACTCCAGAAATTTCCTTTTTATTGATATGAGAATCAATTTCAATTACAATCCAGAGTTTTTAAAGCAATAATGGTAGAGTAGACTTAATGAGGAAAAATGAGGAAAATAGAATGAAGGTCCTCTTTTCCGAAACCCTTCATGCTGTATTTATGGGTAAAACCTGAGTTATTGGGCTTCCTGAATGATCCAGGCCCATAAAGACCATAGTCGACCCAAACCCCAAACACCACGACCGACCTCGAGTTTATAATATACCGACCCGAAGTAGCCAGAATACTGACCCAAAGTGACCCTAACCCTGACTCAAAGTAAAGTGCTCAGCGACTCGAAGCAGCTCCAACATGTTGATCTCTTAAGTGAACGTCGTCCCCATGTCTCGCTTGCCGACCCGAAGCCACTTGCATGCCGACCCGGAACTAGATGAGTGCCAACTTGAAGTCCTCTTCAATGCCAACCCGAAGATCCACGAATGCCAACCCCTTTTCCTACTCACAACCTCCCGTTATGCCGTCGAACTATGTATGGCCGACCCATATGCTTCAATCCCCTTGAGGCCAGAACCATTCATACCGAACCACTTTGGCTTATCCTCCCTGACCAACTTTATGTGATCGAGCGGTACATACCAAACCATGCATGATCGACCCACCTTAGCTTTCACACCATAATTGAACGACATGGCCTTCCTTCATTTGTCCGGCCGATCCTCCTTAACCAATCTACTTTAACTTATCTACCCTGACCGATCCTACATGACCGATCAACTCCAATATGCCGAACCACCTTCAGACCGACTCAAAACCTTCACAACACCGACCCACTCGTCAACTCCTACCGACCCAGAGCAACTCGAAGCATGACCCAACGTGACCCCAAGCAAACTCCTTAAAAACACGAAGCAAACCTGGGAACGACTCGAAGTAAACCCCGGGTTACTCGCGACAACTCGACTTTTATCGAAACCCATATTTCGAGTATCCTTGACTTTTGTCCATCGATCACGCCGAACCCCGGCTTCACAATCATGATTATCATCCATGATTAACTGTCTACCCATCCAGTTGACTAAAACCATCGTATTCTAGTCTCGACGAACAAGTAGTCGATTTAATTAAATCCGTATGTCTACGTCCTTGCCAAAAGGCGGGTTAACATTTGCCCCCAAAACATGTCTTGCTATTGGAAGGTGTGTTTTGAACATCCTCAAATCCGATACCCAAAGTCCATGTTACATTCATTACCCAGCAATTCCATCCAAATCCAATAGTCTACTCCGCGACCGTTCCCAATCATTATCCAATTCCGAATCCATCCCAAATCCATTAACCGAATCCACGATCTCTCCGGATCATTTATTCGAGTTCGGGACCTCTCCGGGTCCTGTAGTCCAAACCGAGGACCTTGCCGAGTCCAAATCCAAAGCCAGGACCTCACCGGGTCCTAAAATCCATATCCGGGACCTCGCTGGGTCCAAATCCTAAACCGAAATCTGAATCCGATAGCCGAGCTGTAATCCATCCATATCCAATAACCAATAACCGAAGCCATGACCTCTCCGATCAATATCCAAATCCGGGACCGCTCCGAGTCCACGCCCAAATATTTAGTTGTTCATAGCCATTATCCAAATCTGTAACCTCTTCGAGTTCTTGCCAAGCATAATTCATGCTTGGCGACCAATGTTAACCAATCTTTTGGCGTTCTTGGTCCCCGAACGCTGAGTGATGTCATGGCTTAAGTCCTAAACCGAATCCTGGTCGCTTCGGACCCATGTCGAGCATAGTCCATACCCGACGAAATGTTTTAGTAACCGATAGCTAATACGGGGCCTAAGTGCTAGGCCGAATCCTGGTCTCTCCGAACCTTTGTCGAGCATAATCCATACCCGACGACCTTTTAGCCAAAAACCAGATAAAAAGTCAATCAAAATCCAATCTAAAATCCAGATTCAAACCAAAAAACTAGAAATCCATACCAAAAGTCCAAATCAAAATCCAAATCAAAAATCAAGCATCCAAATCAAAATCCAAATCAGAAAACAAACAAAACCAGAAGTTCAAACCAAACTCCAAAACCAAATCAGAAAAAGCAAGTGTCCAAGCCAAAAAGAAAAAACAGATTTCACAAAACAGAGCGTCACGGTTTATCATCATCTCAGAGCATGCCTAGGGGTTGTCTCTGTCCCCGTATATGAGTAAGTGACTTAGCCGTCTGCTTAGAGTTTGCTACTTATTCCAAACTATCACGATTAGTTGATGACCAACCGACCACCATTCTTAGGCCTCGCGCTATTGTCGTTCAAGGTAGGCGTTGGCTGCTCCTGTCCCACCGCCACATTCCGAGTTTCGACATATTGCTGCAACTGACCATTCCTTACATGCTTCTCGATTATATCCTTTAAATGTCTGTAGTTGTTAGTATCATGCCCGTTCAGGTCATGAAAGAGACAGTGCCTTCACGATGCCCTTTCGCGTTCTGAGGGTTCCCTCCTTGCCGGCCTTCGACAAGGAAGGCGATCCCAAGTGTCCAAAATATATGTTTCAATGTCTCATTTAGTCCTGTCTAAGTGAAAACTTTTGGTTCTCCCCAGCGCTTCCTCTTTCCTTTATCCTTGTCTTTACCAAAGCTTTCACCGGACGGTTCTTCATCCTTAACCATATTTACTTCCTTTGACTTCATATCCAAACATGCATCCTCTTGTCAAAGAAATCTCTCGGCTTCATAAAAGAATTCCCTGAGATCCATTGGTGGATCTCATATCAATGATACTTTGAAATCTGAATCATCCATAACTCCTAATACTGCCGCCACCAGACCATTGATGGATCTGGCCGATCCACCGAAGCAACTGTTGCATTAAACCGAGTTAAGGAAGTCCTGAGCGATTCATCTGCCCTCTGCTTAACTGACGTCAATGTCATCACATTCTTTGGCCTTTTTATGTGAACTCGAAACTGCTTCAAGAACGTGTCCACCAATTATGTCCATGTTCTAATAGATTCATGTTCCAGCTGTCTGAACCATATAGCAGCTATATCTGCCAAGTATATGGGAAAACACCAGGCCATAACCTCCTTTGATGTCTTCAGCACTTCCTTATGTCTAGTGTACCTCACCAAGTGGTCAATGGGATCCGCCTTACCATTGTATACTTCCATAGTGGGTAGCTTGAAATCGAATGGATTCCTATCTATCTTGATGTTACGGGTAAATAGACTTTTGTTGACTCCCTCCAAATCTTTGTTTATCAGACCTCCGCGAATAGTTCGCCTAATAATGTGGGCTAATCTAGTGTTACCTACCAAGGGTTGCCCCCATCTACATTTCCTAACTACCCTCCAAATCCTCGAAGGAATTCCGGTACATACTCCTCATCACGCACTCCTGTATCCCTGTTGGCGTCAGGCTGCGTCGTGCCATCTGGTATTTCTTCATGGATTGGTCATGCATTACCTGGCGGTATGCCCCCAAGTCCAGGGTCATCCGGGTTGACAGCTATTTGCCGATTAGGGGCTACCCCCTGTTGAACCACTCCATCTGCTTGCCAGTTGAGTCTTTCTAATCCAGCTCCCTGAATCTGAGCTCCTGCTTGTCCAAGTTGTTTGAGAAGGGTCTGCATCATTTCCTCTTGTCTTTTCATCAACTGCTCCTGCATGGAATTCATCATGACCTGCATCTCGTCCCTAGTGATATAGATCGAGGATTGATTAGCTCCAGAGAAAGCCTCCTGACTTCCCTCTTGCTGACTCCTTTCCGTCATTTGTCTCATGGTTGATTATCTTGCCATAGTCTACATAATCCAAGTTCCTAGGCCTTTAAATTCAAAATTCAAGCTTCCGAATCCTCGAGTACTAGCATTCTCAGTGAAAGCACCAAAATATTAGCGCCAAAATTGGTTACTAACACCCAAATACAGATGAAAGCACCAAATTACAGTCACAGATCACAGATAGAACGTATGTAGAGAGTATGAATGTGTAGAACAGTGAAAATTAAAAACAAAGCAGTAATGACACAGGATTTATAATGGCTCGGCTAAATCCGGCCTACGTCCACTCTAGAAATTTTCTTTTTATTGATATGAGAACCAATTACAGTTACAATCCAGAGTTTATAAAGCAATAATGGCAGAGTAGCTTTAATGAGGAAGGAGGAAAACAGAATGAATATCCCTTTTTCCAAAGCCCTACATGCTGTATTTATAGGTAAAATCTGAGTTACTGGGCTTTCTGAGTGATCCAGGCCCATTAAGACTATAGTCGACCCAAACCCCAAACACCACGACCGACCCCGAGTTTATAATATGTTGACCCGAAGTAGCCAGGGTACTGACCCGAAGTGACCCTAACCCTGATTCGAAGTGAAGTGCTCAGCGACTCGAAGCAGCTCCAACATGCTGATCCCTTAAGTGAATGGCGTCCTCATGTCTCGCTTGCCGACCCAAAGCCACTTGCATGTCAACCCAGAGCTAGATGAATGCCGACCTGAAGTCCTCTTCATGCCGACCTGAAGATGCACGAATGCTAACCCCTTTTCCTACTCACAACCTCCTGCTATGTCGGCCGACCCACTACGGCCGAACCACGTATTGCCGATCCATATACTCCAATCCCCTTGAGGCCAGAACCATTCATACCGAACCACTTTGTCTTATCCTTCTTGACCAACCTTATGTGGACACATACCAAACCATGCATGACCGACCCACCTTAGCTTTCAGACCATGACCGAACGACATGGTCTTCCTTCATTTGTCCGGCCGACCCTCCTTAACCGATCCATTTTGACTTATCTACCTTGACCAATCCTACATGACCGGTCCACTCTACCACCAATCCACTCCAACATGCCGAACCACCTTCCTACCGACCCAAAACATTCGCAACACCGACCAACTCGTGAACTCCTACCGATCTAGAGCAACTCGAAGCATGACCCAACGTGACCCCAAGCAAAGTCCATGAAAACTCGAAGCAAACCTGGGAACGACTCGAAGTAAACCCCGGATGACTCGCGACAACTCGACTTTTGTCGAAACCCATATTTCGAGTATCCTATGACTTTTGTCCATCGACTATGTCGAACCTTGGCTTCACGATCATGATTATCATCCGTGATTGACCGTCTATCCATCCAGTTAACTAAAACCATCGTATTCCAGTCTCGACAAACAAGTACTCAATTTAGTTAAATCCGTCTGTCTACGGCCTTATTAAAAGGCGGGTTAACAACCATTAACCTGTTTTTTTATTTAATTTTTTTTTAGTAACTTCACTTCGTAAACAAAAACATTTCCAACATGAGGGATGTGCGCTTACCGTTCATTGGGCGGTCTATAGTACCACCGGTGGTATCCCATCGGACAGGTGGTTTCTAAAATTTGAAAAATATACAACACATTGTCCTCATCTGGTGCATTGGTTATTTTACGAACCTACACATGCATTCTATTTGTAACCACGATAACATGTAAGTTGTAATTCATCGGCCAGCATACTTCACATGCATTCAAAATGGCGTTATAATCATAATTCTTGACGAAATTAAGAGGCTGTTTTAGCACCAGTTGTAACATTTTGCATCTGCGCTATTATATAAACCTAGATATCAATTTGTTTTCCAAGGGGTACTGAATCCGAAAATCAACATTCGCATGTAAATTTGTGTCTGGTATCCATAAATCTTTAATAATAGTTGTAATAGCTTTTGTGACATATTTTTTCGGTATCAACGTGGACTACCAAAAGCATCTGTCTATATATTATTAAATCCTAATCATTTTAAAATAGAAGCTAATATTAAATTCCTTTTACAAATTCAAACACCTCTCAAAGTAGGATCTAACAATTAAACATGCTTTATAAATTCAAAACGCTGTTGAATATAAGATCTAAAATTAAACTTCTTTTACAAATTTAAAATACTTTTTTACAAACATACAAATCTTAATATCATTTGATATAAAAAAATCATTTTTTGACTGATTTAAACATATGCAATTTGTATGGAAAACAATTTACGCGCGAAGCGCGTGCCATAACACTCGTATTAGAAAATTTGTATTTGTTTGCATTGGTATAGTTTCATATTTGTGTCCATTTTCAGCTTTTTCAAATAAAAACCGTTATTTTCACATAAAATTGTAGTGAATATTCAAAAACAATTAGTTTATCATCCAAAATTTGCCTTGTTTACATAATAATTGCAGTTTTTTTCGTACAAATGCAGTTGTTTACACATAAATTGCAGTTACAGGAAATTATTGTCAAGGACAAAATTTCACAGCTTTTTAGCCTCAAGGACAGACCTTCAATATTTTATCATGAATGACAACTTTCTGTAGGTATCAGTTTTTAGTTATTGATAGCAGATTTTAGGTATCAGTTTGTAGTTATCGGTAGCAGTTTTTAGGTATCAGTTTTAGCTCGGTAGCAGTTTTGTTGTCCTTATGAATAATTTTGGAAAATGTTTGTCCTTGTGAATAATTTTTAGAAGATGTTTGTCATTGTGGTAAAAATATTGAGGTCATGTACTTGAGGCAAAAAATATACAAACCTTTGTACTTTAAATTAATTCTCCCTTGCAGTTATTCTAATAAATTGCTTTTTTTCAATTAAAATAAATTTTCAATTTTATACTGCAGCAAATGTTCTGAAATGCAGACATCATTGCATCCACATCCATATCCAAACGGTCGTTTGAATACCAAATATCCAGATGCGCTTTTCGGATTCTGAATAATTTTTATATTTACAAGCGGCTGGATTTTGAATTTTTGTCTATTTATTAACATCTCTATGTCAAAAACGCACCGCACAAACCAAGATATCTAACTTCAGCGAACAAATGAGCGCATGCTTCCCTGTCAAAATTCGACATGCAGGGACCATCTTAGCATTTGTGTAACGTAAACACAACACTACACATTATGTATTTTTTCCGGTCTTTCTACGTCAAATTTTCAGTTTATTACATGCATTATTCCAAATTTCATATTTATTTTAGGTTCTCTCATGCGACAACTTGTAATTATGTCAATTTAATCTTTATTCTTACAACAAGATTCATTCAATTGATATCAAAACAGAAATAACTTTGGTTAATGACAATTAGCTCAAAAAGTAAGATCTGTTGTTCTTAGGTCTTAAGTTCAACCGAGACGTCTAAATACACGTAAGATAGACCTGCCAAAATTTGACCCAACCCATTAACCCAACCCATTTACCCTACTTACAAATGGATTGGGTCAACTCATTTATAAATATTATAAAATGGGTTATAGGTTGGGTTGACACATTTTTAAAAGGGTTATAAATGGGTAACTCATTTACCCGTTTATTAAAAACATTAAATTTTAATATAAATTTGAAAAATAAGAATTTTGAACATACATTATAATTTTTCATAGAGACTGACAGTTCTACTTGGAAAATAACAGGCTACCGCATCCCCATATTTGAACTCCGTCTAGTGCAGAAGCCGCTATTTTTTTTGTTCGGACTGCAATAACTCCTTCGCTCTAACTCGGAATTAAGCGAGACTTCGACCGATTAACTTCCACCTAAATTACAGACAATATGGAACACTCAGATACTTCATTGTGTGAACGCACACTGTAGTTCTCTAAGGGGACTGACAATTGTACTTAGAAAATAACAGGCTAGCACATCTGCGTATTAAACTCCGTCTAGTGCAGAAGCCGCTATTTTTTTGTTCAGACTACAATAACTCCTTCGTTCTAACTCGGAATCAGGCGAGACTTCGACCGATCAACTCCCACCTAAATTAAGGACAATATGGAACACTCGGATACTTCATCGTGTGAACGCACACTGTAATTCTTCAATGAGACTGACAGTTGTACTTAGAAAATAACAGGCTACCACATCCTTATATTTGAACTCCACCTAGTGCAGAAACCGCTATTTTTTTGTTCGGACTGCAATAGCTCCTTCGTTCTAATTCGGAATTAAGCGAGACTTCGACCGATTAACTTCCACCTAAATTACGGAAAGTATGAAATACTCGGATACTTCATCGTGTAAACGCACACTGTAGTTATCTAAGGGAACTGACAATTGTACTTAAAAAATAACAGGCTACCACATCTGCATATTGAACTCCGCCTAGTGCAGAAGCAGTTATTTTTTTGTTTAGACTGCAATAACTCCTTCGTTCTAACTCGGAATCAGACGAGACTTCGATCTATCAACTCTCACCTAAATTACGGACAATATGGAACACTCGGATACTTCATCGTGTGAAAGCACATTGTAATTCTCCATGGGAACTGACAGTTGTACTTAAAAAATAACAGGCTAGCACATCCCTACATTTAAACTCCGCCTAGTGCAGAAACCGCTATTTTTTTTGTTCGGACTGCAATAACTCCTTCGTTCTAACTCGGAATTAAGCGAGACTTCGACCGATTAACTTCCACCTAAATTACGAACAGTATGTAACACTCGGATACTTCATCGTGTAAACGCACAATGTAGTTCTCCAAGGGAACTAACAATTGTACTTGGAAAATAACAGGTTATCTCATCCACATATTTGAATTTTAATGAAAATTAGAATTAAATTTTTAAATTTTTGTCGAATCTCAAAACATAAAAATTAGAATTAGAATTATTTATATTTGTCAAATTAAATTTAAATCTTTAAATGGGTTAAATGGGTAACCCACTTATTAAATGGGTTGGTTCATAAATAGGTTGGGTCATAAATGGATAAAAGAAAATGGGTTGGATTAAACTCGATCCAACCCATTTTGACCCAACCCAACCCGTTTGACAGACCTAATGTAAGATCTCTAGGGCGTTATTAAAATATTGTTCGTTTTTCAATGTTCGCCGGTAATTATTTGTCTAGTTTCAGCTTTTATACATGGATGGAGAATAGGAATGGCAATGGGGCAGGTTTTTAGTGCCCATACCCGTCCCGTAGACCTGGTGCGGGTCTGGAATTTTGCCCCGTACCCGGAATCCGTACGGGTCAACGTAGGCCCAACCCGCCCCAAGACCCGATGAGTCTTATGTATTGATTCAAAAATTGTGTACCAATTTACATATATTTATTTGTTTACACTCGTTATCACCAAATAATACATGAACTACAAATAACAACGTGTCTAAGGAAAGTTATTAAAAATGATATGTATAATAACAATTCAGAAAATATATACATATGTTATTGCATAATTATCAATGACGCAACTTAATACTCTAATTTTTTATATAGATTATTTATTGGAACATTTTAATATCCATGCTAGAATCACTTATATCTAAGAAGATTAATATTATAGTAATAAAGTAGCTTCATGAGATGTTAGTAGTGTGGGTCGGGTTGGGGCGGGTCAACCGAGCCCCGACCCGACCCTAGACCCGAAGCACTCAAGAACGGGTCACGGGTCCACCCGCCTCAATGGGACGGGTCTTGACGGGCCAAAACAGGAGCAGGTCGACCGGGTTTGGACCTTAGACCCGTCCCATTGTCATCCCTAATGAAGAATAACTGGATGCGTTTCTTCATTAACAAATCTTTAAATTCATGTCCCAAATTGAATTTTCAGAACCAGGTATAAATTAACGTCTGCCAGTGGTTGTTTACTTAATGGAACTCTAAACATTTGTTCTCCGAAAATCAATTAATGTCTGCATAGGTTCTGTTGAATGTTTTCACATACCTCTTTGAGTTATTTTCCTCTTCTTTTAGTTTATAGTCTATGTATGATTAATGTATTGTAAAAATTCAGGAATTAGGCAAAACTGCATGTTGCTATGTCAAGATTAAGTTGTTTACTAAATTCGTGTTTTCACTTTTTACTAATAAATTAGTGTTATCGCTTTCCACTAAGAAATTCTGTTGGATAAATAAAAGAATTCGATAAATTAGACTGATAACAAACAATATTATACTGCGCTTGAACAGCAATGCTCTCTGAATATAGTCGCTCTCAAATCACTTATATTATTTCATTTTGTAGGCGAATACATTAAGATACATGGAACTATTAATAAGTGCCTCAATGCAACAAAATATGCTTGAAGTGATAGTTAACATACCTTGATTCGAGCCATCTTGGGGAACACATGCTACATCTTAACAGCTGTTAGCTTCATAGTTTTAGTGATGGACAAATGGTCTGTGCCAGCTACATTCCTATGCTCTTCTAAAAATTTTTAATAGATAATCTGAATTTTGACACTCTAATTTTCCTTTTGTATTGCTGGGCCGTCGAGTAATTTTGGATTTCATTCTTTTCATACTTTGAATCTGAGACAAAGCAGCAACCTTTTCACTTTTTGAACAATCATCTGCAGAAATATAGAGGGGTTTCGGCTCGGCATTTAGTCCACTAGTCGATAATTCATCTAACAGAAGCAAGGAATGAGGGACATTTGATCCTGCATCTTTATCATGTATTTCATTCCAAAATTTTGTTGCTAAATCACATATTGGGCGATAAGGATGATTGAGTGAACTTTGGAGTATAGAATTCTGGATTCCAAGAAAGAAAGAATCGGAGCTGCTTCTACAACAATCGAACATATGATTCAAAAGACATTCGCTCTGATGCATGATATTACTACTCTTTTGTTGTGATTCAGCAGACAAATCAATGCACAAGGATAGCCAGTCAGCAAATGGTTCGATGATCAGCTGTTATATGGAAGACATAATAAAATTATATAATTAATAAGAACAAACTAGTAAGCATATTATTAGGTACCTTGCTCAAGGAAACACATACTATGATTTCAAGCTCCAGTCAGCTCATAGAATACTAAAGTGAATGTACTTGCAAGGGATCTGCTTACTAAATTCTCTACTGTGTTGATAATTTTTCAGCTTAATATGCATGACCATGAACATATGAATTTGTAGTTCATAGAATACATGTATCGATGACCATGAATACTCAAAATAGGTGACTTATCGGTGGAGGTTTTTTTACAAGGGATATATGGGTCTCTACTGAAAGTATGAACAACTGTGTTTTATGCATTTTGTACAAAAATGACCTCGGATTGACTCCAGCTTAGGGGTTAGTAGAGGGTATATGTGTTCACTTGAGTATACTGTACGGCTAACACAGAATCTGCAGTGCAGATTCTTTAGCGGTGTTTACAATACCCTATCTTTTTCAACTCAAGTTCACTGCCTTTATTAGTATAATAATACCTGTTTATTTAACAATTTAGGCTGGTTGTGATACTATCCATTATTAAGTGCTATGATTTTCTTTACTATTTTTTTGTACAAGCAAGCTCGGAATATCAACAACTTTGTTCAATAACCCAGTAAATGTATCATAAACTTTCGATTGGATCCTGGGCAAGGTTTCCAAAACTGAATTTAAATCACAATTTGTAACTCAAAACTGAAAATGGATTTAAATCGTGGAACATAACTTCGAACGGATCATATCATTACGCGTATACATACATATATCCTAATCTGAGGATCGAATCGGAATAGTTAGCATTCGATTCAAAACAGGACTCAAATCGAGTGATTTCAATATTTTTGATAACACTGCATGGGCTACAGCTCGAGTCTAGTTGAAATCCATTTACATCCAATTAGCCATAGCAGTCCATTTATCTACAAAACGTGCAACCAATAATCCTCTATACACAGCCTCTTTCATTGAAGATCCCAATATGCACACCCTTTTCCATTAATGAACCAGCTAAAAATACTAGAAACTAAAGGGAAATTCTTTTTGTTGACCAGTCGTTAACACATTTTTTCACTCATGATTCCTATATTGCTACACTGATATATATCACTTACATACAAGGAATTAAAACTTTTCCTTAATCGAAACTAGACATGTGTATGCGTCGCATTTTTGTAAACTTTCACCAATGCATGTTCAATATTGATACCATTGCTAATTTTGTTGTTGTTTAACTGTATTTGTTTATTTTGTACTGCCAACTTTTTTGTTTAGGCCATGTCACTGTGAAAATCCTGACTCCGTCTTTATCTACATCCATTATGTGGCATAGATGCTACATTTTCTAAAAATAGTCTGTAATGCCATCTCTTCTGAGACTGGGACCTTTTATCTTAACTTTTGTTCCTTGCATATCCTAATCTACTAGAATAGCATTTAAAGCAGCTGATTGTGCAGCATAAGGTGTTCCCCTACTGAGATGAAGTTAAAGTATAAACATTAGCATATACGAACCTTCACTAGAAGCATAGCATCGTTGACTGAGAAGACATGACTAATCAAATAATTCAAGGCAGCAAACACCCTATAGTTCACACCAAGGTAAACATAAGAACCCAAGAAAAAATTATTGTAACACAATTTATTTACGGCTACTTCTATTCATACACCAATAATCTATTAACATACACTAAAAAATACAATAAACTAGTATACATCAAAAATTACTTTACATACACCATCACTTTTACAAAACTTCAATTGTTTTCATTTCGTTGTCTTCCCTCTAAAACTCAAAACTAGAAATTCCTAACATTAAATTAAGGTAAAATTTAACAAGTTGGAACCCAGTGCACGAGGCTCCCGCACGACAGTGGACTCTAGAAAGATCGATAATGTACACAGCATTTCCCTCGCATTATGAAGAGGCTGTTTTCGGACTCGAACCTGGACGCACGGATCATTATACGGATGACATAACCGTTGCGCCAAAGCTCTACCTCTAAGGTAAAATTTAACAAAATGGTAAAATTTAACAAAATGAACTTTAATTTTTGACGCCAACATTGTAGCTTCTTTAATTTTTCCTTTCAAAAATCTTACTTTCATCAAAATCAACGTTAAATTTAAAAAAAAAAAAACTTTTAAACTAGAGTAGTTAATCATGAAAGTTGTCGAAATTTATATCTTATGTCTCGTTAACTTCATCAAAAGTGTACAGATATGATCAAATATCATTAATTTTAATGTTTTAATTTGATGGGTTAAAAGAAAAGACAAAGTTTTACAATTAAGAAAAAGAGTAACTTAGTCATATGTTTTTTTTAACAAAATGATGGTGTATGTTATGTGATTTTTGGTGTATGAATAGAATTTGCCTTTATTTATTTTAAACCTAACAATAAACCCAGATAAAAGTTTTACCTGCAGAGAATAATATCTGTTGCCTCGTGGTTAATTTTGAAATGAATTAGTGACATCTTCATGAATCTGCAAGCATTTAACAGTGGGCACGATTTAGGCTACATAGAGGGATGTTATCCTACAGGCTATAACTGTAACAACAATAGGCAAACAATCTCTGAACTCAAGAGTACCTGGAAACAAGATTAAAAGTGTTGTAGAAAGGACTGTGATCATTCTGACAGCTATTATTTAGGCTGATTACTTCTGAAATTTTAATTTTGTCGAGCATAACTTGAACCTGGTTCAGAATACAGATAACAAGCTCAGCATACATTATGAGAAAATCAATTTTCGGGGAATTCCACGATGAATATGGAGTACCGTCCAATACTTCAACAAGCTTGCATGACAAATTATCTATCATTATAGGACTATCCTTACTGCAAATGCTTAAAGAATCCAAAAGTAACTTCCATGCTTCAATTATCAGTTCGAACTCGACTTCTTTATGCAATGAAACAAGGCACGTATCTGAGTTACAACTGGTTCTTCTATAAAGTGAAGTCTCAGATGAATTTAAAAGCGCAACAAATGGATAACATAAGAACTTGAACATTATGATGGAATTTTCATCATTATACATGGTTCCTACGGTTTCATGGAAGCTCTTTGCAACAATTCTCCATAAAATTAAGGAGCTAAACTTTTTATCTGTGGATTTTCTTGAATGTGAATAGAGAAAAGCAATTGTAGCTTGCATGTTGAGTAGAGGATTTTCCGAAAAGAGCAATATCTTTGCATGCTTAATTGCATGCTGAACGCCAAGTTGTGCTATCAACATTCTTTCAACAGTTTCAGATATTAAACAAAGATCCAGTATTGATATATAAACCATCGGTGAAACCATGTCTTTGTATACAAGCGGAGATACATTCAAAATTTCCGCATTTATGTTTTCTTCATCTTTGCATAGTTCCAATTCTTTAATGTATTTGAGATCTAAACTGACTTGATATATCGTGGATTTTAATATTGAAGAATCCATCTCTTCTCGAATAACTTCAACCAACTGAAAAGCTACTAATAAGTGATTCTTGCAATATATATCACTTAAATTGGAAATTATGCTTTCAGTAACCTCAGTCAAGAATTCTATAATAGAATTTGTACATAATTGAACCTTTTCATGATAAGTTTTCATTGTCTTTACACCCTGTAAAACTGAACGAATAATTCTCAGAGAATATTCAAAAGGTGAGTTTCTGTGTTCATATGCCCCATTCAAAACATGAAATTGCTTGAGTACAAGTTTAACTATTTTTAGAAACATTTGCAAACTGTGTACTTCCCAAGGAAGCCACTTGATATGATTGTCTGTTATTGGAGCTACAGCCCTTACATTTGATTGAGCATAATCATTCAGCAGATCAAGGCACGTTGTCCACAAAAAGGTATTTTGCAAGCTAGCAAGTTCAGTTGAAATCACCGACTCAGTCACTTCCCAAAATGATACTTTTGTAACCGACGGATGATTTACTAAAACGTCAAGTTTTTGTAGGAGATAGAGCCATGTTTTGATACAAGCTGTGTGAACAGAAACGTCATGTTTATGCTTCATAATTGTTTTTAAGGGAAGTATTATGATGGTTATCCTTTTCAATAGACCATCTACGGGATCATAGCATTTCAATTCTGGATAAGTCATGTGAGGAACGAATGCATCTATCAACTGCTCCCAAGCAACCTAATTTTTTGATGATTTGGTTAGTCTTGTTTCCAAAAAAAAGTAAATGGTTGATTTCACGTTGATCAGTTTTTCCCAAGAGAAGTAGCTACTTATAACTTGAAAACTAATTAAACACAAAAACACGCTGAACTCTTTGCAATGTTCATATCGCACGATTACTGTTTTCTCTGACAAGCATATAACCTAACCACTAACCTTCATCCTCCAAATTTAACTATGTTTCACAATTTGAGATAACCTCTCCTCAGATAGAGGAAGTTAGAAAAATTTACTGGAGAAAATAGGTACATCAGTAAAGTATAGATGCTCTTTCAGAACTCTTATTGTTTGTACTATTCGGTGTTTTTAGATGCCTTGGAGTAGGGAAACATATCACACAGAAAGGGGAGTAAGGTGAAGCCAACATCAAGTCAAAGTGGAGAACCAAAATGAATACCCAAAAGCTGAAACTCATAGTGGTAACTTGATAGAACGGAATATGAAGCGGTAGAAGGGGTGGGGGCACCATGAAGCAGCAGCAGACAGAGAATGTGCTGCACACAAAAATGTGTGCGCGATTGAGAGAGAAAAAAATGTCACATTTTATTGCATACCACTGTGTTCTCTAATGGAAAAATGTGTGCGCCACCTCCTACAAAACAGTACATGCTTTTGATATTCTGGGCTGAGTTTGTTCTACTTTGCATCAAAAGAAGTTTGGATGCATCAATTCGAGTTTCGCTGGTTCATAGTGATTCTTGTTGCTTCGTCATGTATACGGCGCAAAAGACGCACATAACTGATAGTGTAAGTCTAGTTCTGGATCATCTGTTAATTCTATTATTTTGCTTTTATATTTATTTTTAAAAATATTTACTGTTTCATATTGATGTGTATCAGACAGGTTAAGTTCTTTCATTATGTAGATTATTTTAGCTATAATTTTTTCTTTTAAACGTTGTTCTAATATTTCCACATCTGTGTCTGAAAAGGGGAAGTAGATTTTATGAAAATTTTTGATATGTGAATAAAAAGATAGTTCTTTTTATGAGAAGGGTAAGCACAAGCCATTATAATACTCCAAGAAGTTTATTTTCAGATGTGATTATCGATCGTCTTCTTCCTTTTTACTATCCCTAGCACATAATCATATTGCTTTCATTATTTGGATTATTAAAAATTACTAAATCCTCACCTTTTTGTCCTAGCCTACTATTTTCCCCTAACACAGCAAACACGCCTAAATACGGGTACTTCTTCGACTTTAACGGACTTACGTCTTTTGGATAACATAATCTTAACTTCATGACATCCAGCAACATCTTATGTACGTAAGTAAATCTAAAGAGAACATATTGCAAACCTGAAAATCTTCTTCTTGTTTCTTACAAGACTTATGCTTAAAGGAAGTTAATTGCAGATCATACTGAAAAACATGGACGCCATTAAAAGAAAAATAGAAAAGCTTTTATAACTCTTAATGTTACACTGGAGTTTCTTACAATGGATTATCGATACTAACTACTGAGCCTCACACATATATTTATAGGCTCAGGGATACAAACCGAAGAACCGACAAATCACACAAACATACCTACAAGTGGGTTATAGATTCTCACTACAACATAGATCATTAAAAAGAAAGGACAGCACACAGAAAGCTAGACAGAAGATGATTATAGTACAATAGGTGGCGAATCTGTCACATCTGAGCAAGTGGATGATTACTTGCTTTACTTTCTGTCACATCGGTGTTTTAATGAAAAATCATGTCTTATCAATCTTATCACATTTCTTCAGTGCTTTGGACTGAGATTCTGTCGTCTTCTTTTAGTTTGTTTATTCTTTTAAAATTGGTAATCATGTTCGGCTTTGGATGGAAAGCGTCAAATATTCTCAAGTGGGAGCCAAATTCTTCAATAGTTTTGCTTATGTAGATTTTCATAACTGATGATTCTGAGTACAACATTAGTTCTTTATCTCTTTGTCTTCCCAACCTTGGTTTGTTCCTAATATATAATTCATGTACCTTTCATAATTTTGTTATGTGACAGAATTTATCGAACAGTTATGGGGTACAAAATCTTTATTCCAGACAAAATAATCGAAGTCAAAGTTATAAGCTTTTATCTTAACCAAGTGTCTGTGTAACGACCTGGTTTTTCGTTGTTCGTATTTTAAATATTTAAATGGTTTTAAATGTTGAATTTGAATTATGGGTTGATTTTGAATATGAAAATTTGGGTTTATCTATAAAATAAATTCAAAATTTAAATAGCAATTTATTGAATAATTAAATTATTGAAGTTTATAATTGAATATTGGTTAAAATAGTGAATCTGGAGTTGTAAGCCCGAGAAAAATTATTTAAAGGTTTGTAAAATTATTGTTAATAATAAAGATAATAAAAGTTTCAAAATTGAATTTAAAAGTGATCTGTTCAATTTTAAAAATAGTTGTTCAAATTGACGTTTAAAAATAACCATCCAGGACACAGTCTCGAAATTCGACGAAAACAGTTTCATTGGATCTGTAATAACGTATTATTATCGGATTTCAAATTTCATAACATTTGGAGTTATCGTTTGGCCTTACGATATATAAACGTGTTGAATTTAATATCGAAAATCCAATATAATAATTGAGCTCAAAAGGCTATCTTCTCCATACGATCGAATTAGGACTCAAAACTTTTTCCATTGCGTTCGGTATGGGGTATAACATTGTAAACGCCTAGTGGCACGCCTTGATAGGAGTTCGAGATTTTAAGTCGAGTATATCTAGATATTTTTAAATTAAATTAATATATAAACTTGTCAATCTCCCTATTCAGCTATTATTCTATCTCTTTACTGTGACCTTTGTCTGCCCGAACACGGTACCCATTCCTTTTAATTCACATCACTTCTTTTCTCCCCCATCAGTTCCAATCGAACGAGAAAAAAATGGAAACGAAAGAAATCATTTTTGTTCAAATAAAAATAATAATATATCACGTTCGAATCGCCTGGCTCAAGCGCCTTGGTCGGCGCTGGCAACTTTCGAAATGGGAGGGCCGGTGATTGATTGACTGCTCGATCTGATGGCGCGTGAGATAGAGGTCGTCGAGGAAGCAGCCGCGTAGAGAGGATAGCGCGTAGTCAAACTCGAGTATGACGGCGTCACAATGGGTCTGCAGTCGACTAGATAATTCGACTTCGCGAATTTAGGCAAGGTCGAAGGTCGCGGTCATGGTCATCGTGGCAGGCGATAGGGCTCGAAGGCGCATCATTGATTCTAGGGTTCTTTGGCATTGGGAATTTTGCATACGCGCATAGAGGAGCGGTCGCGGTGGTACAGGGGATGCGGTGTGGGGTTTTGATCGACGTCGTGTGAGCTCATGTGGAATTGTGGCATTGGCGAGGCTGAGGGGGTGGGAGGTTCCGGTCGCGAAAAGGCTAGGGTTGAGTGCGAGTTAGGAGAGGAGGCAACTTCACGGAGTCTGGTATCGCAGTGGAGGTATAATTCTATATTAGGCTTAATTATATTTTTGAATTTGAATAGCTAATTAATTTAAATAAAAATTTGCATTCGAGGTTCAAAATAAGTGAAATCAAGGCGAGTTTGTATTCGTAGATGAGAAACATTCTGGCTTGAATTAAAAATTGGATCGGTCGGCAAATTCGATTAAAATAAGGTGAGAATTTCTCACTCATTTGGATTACCGTAATTAAATTTAAATGTTTGAATTTAAATTTAATTTATTGGATGCTTGGTTGATTTATAAATTTATAATTATCTGTTGGATGACTATATATATATATATATATATATATATATATATTTTTGGAGTGATATCCCTGCACATTATAGCAGATGAGACTTTATGCGCCCCGCATAATAGCGGATGACCCTATATACCATGATATTCCCCTCGAAGTGGGATTAGTATTTTTATTGTTGTCTAACATCTGTGGATGCAGGAAAACAGGTTGGAGGGATCCGACTGAATTCCTCAAATATATTAGCATTTTTCATATGTATAAAATGCCGGATTATTGTGTGTTGTAAATTTTTAAAGGTAATAATAGCATGGAAATTAATTTTGGGTATATTAAATACCATAAATCTTATTTTAAATTTTTAGGAATTAAAAAGAGATTTTTAGCATAAAAAATTGTATATCGAAATTTGGATTATTTAAAAGAGATTGGTTAAAATAAGAAATGGTGAATTTTTTATTGTATTAAATAATGCGGGAAAAATATTTTAAATAGAGGATTTTAAAATAAATTATTTAAAGGAATTTTTTAAAGACTGGATTTTAAAAAGATGTTCGGAAAATATGGAAGCAAGTTGAAAATCGATATAAAAAATAGATTGGCAAAAATAAATGGAATTTATAATGAATTGAATATAAAAAATGAAATTTATTAATGAGATTATTTTAGTGAAACCCAAAAGAGTTACAAAAATTTATAAACGAAGTTTATAAATGAAGGAAAGTGATATCGAATGATAAATTTTGGAATATAAATTTACGGAAAAAAATTATGTTGGAATATGAAAATAGGGAGAGAAAAATAGTATACACTATTTTTAAAATGAAGATGATTAAGGAGACCGGGATGGAAGAATTGCGATGAAAATCGAGAGGGGTTATAGATTGAAAATTTTGGTTATCCAGACTTAAAAATATATTTTTAAATAAGTTAAGTTTTATATTATAAAAAGGAAACTTCTATTTATTAAATTATGAAATTTTAAAGTTAGTATTGAAATATTTCAGAAGTGAATTTTTTTTAAATATACTTAATATTTATTTTAATAAAATACTAAATTTTAAATCTTCTTTGAAAGTGATGTTATAAGAAAGTGTCTTCAATATTTAAAGAATTATTTAAACATGTCTTAAAAATAAATCATTATTATTTTCTTTTAAATACTTATTGTATTCATATTTACATATATAGAGTTTTAAATTGTTTTAAATTTATTTATAAACCTTCTCGAAGGTCTGGAAATGGGGTTGTTCAGTATATGGAATTTATAAGAAAATCGTTAAAATAGAATTGGGAAGAAAAGTAAGGAAATTCTCGAAGTGGATTAATAAAAGTGAACTTCGAAAATGAAGATAGAATTCGTAAAGAAGTACAAGGGAAATTGAGTTATAAGCGAGAAAAATTGGCTTTGGGATTAGTAAGGAAATTAGTATAAAAATTCCGAAATTTATAAAGTTAGTTATAAACTAGTCAAGGAATTTACAAATTTAAAATTATAAATGATTTTGAGAAAAAGGAATAAGAAAAGAAATATTTTCTAAGTGTTAAATATAAAATGAAGTGGGAAAAATATTCTAAGTATGGGAAAGGGTTGGAAATGTTCCGTTTTAAATATAAGAATTTGAAAAACTGTTTTCAAATGCGGAAGAACTGAAAGTAATATCTTATAAAAATATTTTAAAATAAATTTTAGAGAAACTTATAATAAGGTCTGATAATTGTTTATGGATGTGTATTGATAGTTAAATAACCGACTATCAATTTTGGCCAATTTTCGTTAATCGTTTCGAAGAGACCGGAATCGTATTTAATAATCCAAAAACCACTTCGATCCGGTTTGAACGTAACGAATGAATACCGTGAAGATGATGAAGATGGTGATTCGGTTTGTCCAGACCCAAGACAACTTGTATGGACGAAAGCTATCAGAACATCGTCGTTGGAGGACAATGAGCATTCTAAGTAAAACTGTTCTTGAAAGGTAACGTTTAGCCTCGAGCCTCATCAACCGATAATGACTAAAACATGGAAGATGCAGCAAAGGTAAGTGGGTTGCACTTAAGCAGGGTAAGTTATCATCTTACTAGATGTTCTCGAAAACCTATTATTTATGGATATGGTTATTTATGGATATGGTTGTCCATGGAAGGAGCGCTAGATGGTAAGGGTGAGAACACCCGGGGTGATAACATATTTGGTCTATCCAGGTCAGAGGTAGGCCGGTCTTATGTAGCAGGGGATCCCGACGTGGTCCTCGGTATATTGTTCTAGATATGTACTGTGGTGGACGGTACCCAGTGGCCCGGTCATTCGATGGAATCCATTCTCCAATAAGGGTCGTACGGTTTTGATTGTGCTCAACTATGCTGAAACGTGAGATGCAAGCATTTCAGCTATTTTATATTTACTTTCTATAGGCACTATAATAATATCAGTCGATTTTGATAAAAATTGTTTTGGTTATCGTAAGGTAAAAACTCATTGTGTTTATTTTATTCTAATGCTCGGGTCAAGCCGAGTGGTACAGATTCAGGTTAAAATGCTATGGAGTTCAGGAGACGAGCTGGAGGAGTTCAGACGTATATCACGTACTCAGTTATTTTCCGCTGCGTAAGGACAAGTAATTATGATTGTCCATTTGATGTTTTGGATTATTGTATTCTGATAGTGGTATGTATATTAACAGTATTGTTCGTGTATTTAAATCTGTTACTATATATTATATTTTGTTCCGCTGCGATTGTAAGATTCTGTGTTGTTTTGTTTTCTTTTCTTCTAACTTTTTCTTCTTCACCCCTAATGAACTGATATTTCCGACGCTCGACTGCTCGGCATTAAATACAATGGACGTATTGATGTCGATTTTCGAGGGTCGAAAATCCCCGGTCCGTTACACTTGGTATTAGAGCTGAAGGTTACGCGAGAACCTTGGCCCTGGTGGAGATTACTCATTGGAAATAGAGTCAGTGGTACTCTAAAATGAGTTTGAGTGTATTAATAAATATGAACGTGTATTTGTTAGTGAATATAAATTATTTTATATTGTGTTGACTTATAGGTTGAGTGTTTATAAATTCTGGTCGGTACAGTCTAGACAACTATATCGATAGGGATTTCTAAACTCTTAAAACCAGGCAAACCGACATAGTATTGTTTTGAAATGGGGTAAACGAAATAATTTTACCCAAAGATATATTTGATATAAAAGAATATAATTTTTTGAAATTATTATATGTATTTGGAATGTTTGGATGATAATATTATAATCAAATAAGATTATAAAATTGGAAATGTTTTATATAACTAAATGAAAGTTTATATAAGTATAAATAATATGAATGGATTATAATTAATATTGAATTCAAAACAAATCTGGAAATTTAAATCCCGGGAAGTTTGAAAAAATATTTTTCAAAGTAGTGTGGAAAATAATAATAAGAGTATTATTTTTGAATATTTTCGAAGGGAAATTGTTTTAAAAAAATGGATTTTGAAAGTAATATAGCACCGGACTCGCTTCAGTCGCTGGAAAATGATTCTGATGATGACAGCGCATCATCATTAGTATTCATTTTCGAGTTTCTAAGTGACGGATTGCTACCGTAATTGATTTGTTTAGATTTGTTAGGCAAACCAGTTTTGTTTTGGAAATTCCAAAAGGGGAATTTGTTTTGGATAAAAAGCAGGTTTGGTTTAAAATGTAAAAAATGTGATTACGGGATATTTGAGATTTCAAAATGATTTGGGAAAATGCGAGGTGTTTGAATTCTGGGGTCTTTATTTAGATAATTTAGAGATCATCGAAAAAAAAGTTGTGAAATAGATAAGCCAAAATAAAAGGAGTGGTCTTTTGAAAACGAAATAAAAACCCAAACTTGAATTACAAAATAGATTTGAACTCAAGAAAATTGATGAAGTGATTTTTGGTAATAAATTAGTTAATTGGATATAAAATGGATATTAACTGGGTTGAATAAATTGGGATTGTGAGTTGAAAATGCAATTTGGAAATGAAACTTGAATTATAAATAAAATTTAACTTAGATGATAAGCAAATTAAATAAAAGAATTTAGAAATGTGTCGAGTAAAATGGAAATAGTTTGAAATGGTGATAACTGAAGTTATAAATAAATTCAATTGAAGCGTAAATAAATTGATATGGCTTGAGATATTGAACAAATGGATTTGAATATGTAATTAAAGTTGAAGTGGACTAAATGAATAAACTAATTAATTAATTAGAAATTGAATTGGAATGCGATTGAATAAAAATCGATTTAAATAAAATGGATTTGGATATAAAGAGAGTAGATATAAATGGAATGCAACTGAATTGATTGAGAATCAATTCGAAATAGAATAAAATTAAATATAAATTGATTTGGAATCAATTAAAAATAGTTATAAGCTTAAATGGTTATTCATTTAAATAAATAGCGTCGGAATTGCATAGAAAAATTGGCATTGGCGTAAACGAAAGTAAATAAAATTCTATGGATTAATAGAAGTGAATAAAATTGATTTTTAAATCAATGTGAATAGGATTAATATAAGTGAATAAAATTGATTTTTAAATCAATTTGAAATGGATATGAGTTTGTTTGGTTTAAAAATGAACTGAATGCAAATAATTTTGTTGTAAATCATTCTGAATTGGATGAAATGGTGCATGAATGGATTGAAAGTAATTTAACGGGTGTTGGAACCTCAAAATTCCTTAAAAATATATGTTAGCATGCATTGTTATGAAATCTGTGTTTTAACCATTTCATTAAGGTTATTGAATTTCATGTTTTGGTACTTACGGGTTTAAATTAAGTAAATACAGGTACCCAGAGGGATTGTTTGGCTAGATTGGGGTTACGTATTTGCACATGAAGTAATTGCTTGCATAATAATGCTTTAAAATGCTAAAGTAAGGTATGTTTTCGGATTAAATACAGCAAATATATAAATATTGATATATATTTTTGCTTTTTAACCGTGTGAGTCGATGTATATATATTTATCTTTCTTGTCATATTGCAAAAGGCTCTCCGTACAAGGAAAACTCTACCCAAAAAATTCGAAAATTTAGGGCGTTGGAAAAAATTTTGAAAATTTTCCGTTACGACAAATTGGTTTCAAATTGTAATTGAAATAAAGGATTTTGGTTTAGAATTGAAAACTAATTGTTTGAAAACTAAGAGGTTAGGGAAGTGGAATGTCATGTTAGCTAGGTGGGTATTGATAGATTAATGGGTTTGGAGCATTTTTCCTACTTAGCAATTTCGGGGACGAAATTCTTTTAAGGTGGAGGAATGTAACGACCCGGATTTTTCGTTGTTCGATTTTGAATATTTAAATGGTTTCAAATGTTGAAGAATTATATGTTGATTTTGAATATGAAAATTTGGGTTTAATTATAAAATAAATTCAGAATTTAAATATAGCAATTTATTGAATAATTTAATTATTGAATTTTATAATTGAATATTGGTTAAAATAGTGAATCTGAGTTGTAAGCCCAGAAAAATTATTTAAAGGTTTGTAAAATTGTTATTATTATTAATAATAATGAAGATAATAGAAGTATTAAAATTGAATTTAAAAGTGATCTATTCACTTTTAAAAATAGTTGTTCAAATCGACATTTAAAAATAGCCATCCGGGACACAGTCCCGGAATTCGACGAAACAAGCTCCATTGGATCTGTAATAATTTATTATTATCGGATTTTGAATTTCGTAACATTTAGAGTTATCGTTTGGCCGTACGATATATAAACACGTTGAATTTAATATCGAAAATCCAATATAATAATTGAGCTCAAAAAGCTATCTTCTTCATACGATTGAATTAAGACTCAAAACTTTTTCCATTGCGTTAGGAATAGGTGTATACCATTATAAACGTCTAGCAACACGCCTCGGTAGGAGTTCGAGATTTTGAGTTGCGTATATCGAGATATTTTAAAATTAAATTAATATACGGACTTATCAATATCCCTTTTCAACTGCCATTTTATCTCTTCACTGTGACCTTTGCCTACCCGAACACGCTTCCCGTTACTTTTGATTCACATCACTTTTTTCTACCCCATCGGCTCCAATCGAACGAAAAAAAGGAACGAACGAAATCGTTTTCGTTCAAATAATAATAATATAAAATAATAATGATAATATATCGCGTTCGAATCGCCTGGCTCAAGCGCCTTGGTCGGCGCTGGCAACTTTTGAAATGGAAGGGCCGATGATTGATTGACTGCTCAATTTGATGGCGCGTGAGATAGAGGTCGTCGAGGGAGCGCGCGTGGAGAGGCTGGGCGCGTAGTCGAACTCAAGTATGGCGGTGTCGCGATGGGTCTGCAGTCGACTAGATAACTTTGCAAATTTAGACAAGGTTGAAGGTCGCGGTCATTGTCATCGGTGCAGGCGATAGGGCTCGAAGACGCGTTATTGATTCTAGGGTTCCTTGACATTGGGAATTTTTCAAACGCGCGTAGAGGAGGGGTCGCAGCGGTACAGTGGATGCGGTGTGGGGTTTTGATCGATGTTGTGTTGAGCTGGGTGGGATTGCGGCATTGGTGAGGCTGAGGGGGTGGGAGGTTCCAGTCGCGAAAAGGCTAGGATTGAGTGCGAGTTAGGAGAGGAGGCAACTTCGTGGAGTCTGGTATCACAGTGGAGGTATAATTTTGTATTAGGCTTAATTATATTTTATTATTTAATCAAAAAGTTGAATTTGAATAGCTAATTAATTTAAATAAAAAATTGCATTCGAGGTTCAAAATAAGTGAAATCAAGGCAAATTTGTATTCGTTAATGAGAAACATTCTGGCTCGTATAAAAAATTGGATCGATGAGCAAATTCGATTAAAATCAAGGTGAGAATTTCTAACTCATTTGGATTACCGTGATTAAATTTAAATGTTTGAATTTAAATTTAATTTATTGGATGCTTGGTTGATTTATAAATTTATAATAATCTGTTGGATGACTAAATGTATATAGTAGTATATATATATATATATATTAATATTTGGAGTGATATTCCCGCACATTATAGCAGATGAGACTATGCGCCCCGCATAATAGCGGATGATCCTATATACCGCGATATCCCCCTCGAAGTGGGATTTTTATTGTTGTCTAACATCTGTGGATGCAGCGAAACGAGTTGAAGGAATTCGACTGGATTCCTCAAATATATTAGTATTTTTCATATGTATAAAATGCTGGATTATTGTGTGTTGTAAATTTTTAAACGTAATAATGGCATGGAAATAAATTTTGGGCATATTAAATACCATAAATATTGTTTTAAATTTTCAGGAATTAAAAAGAAATTTTTAGTATAAAAATTTGTATATCGAAATTTGGATTATTTAGAAGAGATTGGTTAAAATAAGAAATGGTGAATTTTTTATCGTATTAAATAATGCGGGAAAAATATTTTAAATACGGGATTTTAAAATAAATTATATAAAGGAAGTTTTTAAAGACTGGATTTTAAAAAGATATTCGAAAAATATGGAAGGAAGTGGAAAATCGATATAAAAAAATAGATTGGCAAAAATAAATGGAATTTATAATAAATTGAATATAAAAAAATGAAATTTATTAATGAGAAACCCAAAGGAGTTACAAAAGTTTATAAGCGAAGTTTATAAATGAAGGGAAGTAATATCGGATGATAAATTTTGGAACATAAATTTACGGAAAGAATTTATATTGGAATATGAAAATAGGGTGAGAAAAATAGTAGATACTATTTTTATAATGAAGATGGTTAAGGAGATCGGAATGGGAGAATTATGATGAAAATCGAGAGAGGTTATAGATTGGAAATTTTGGTTATGCGGACTTAAAAATATATTTTTGAATAAGTTAAATTTTAAATTATAAAGGAAACTTTTATTTATTAAACTATGAAATTTTAAAGTTAGTATTGAAATATTTCAAAAGTGAATTTTTTTAAATACATTTAATATTTATTTTAATAAAATACTAAATTTTAAATCTGCTTTGAAAGTGATGTTATAAGAAAGTGTTTTCAATATTTTAAAAAATTATTTGAACATGTCTTCAAAATAAATTATTATTATTTTCTTTTAAATATTTATTATATTTATATTTATATATAGAGTTGAAATGATTTAAATTTATTTATAAACCTTCTCGGAGGTCTGGAAATGGGGTTGTTCAGTATATGGAATTTATAAGAAAATCCTTAAAACAGAATTGGGAAGAAAAGTAAGGAAATTCCCGAAGTGGATTAATAAAAGTGAACTTTGAAAATGAAGATAGAATTCGTAAAGAAGTACAAGGGAAATTGACTTATAAGCGAGTAAAATTGGCTTTGGGATTATTAAGGAAATTAGTTTAAAAATTCCGGAATTTATTGAGTTAGTTATAAACTAGTCAAGGAATTTACAAATTTAAAATTGTAAATGATTTTGAGAAAAAGGAATAGAAAATAAAAGAAATATTTTCTAAATGTTAAATATAAAATGAAGGGGGAAAAATATTCTAAATATGGGAAATGGTTGGAAATGATCCGTTGTAAATATAAGAATTTGAAAACTGTTTTCAAATGCAGAACTGAAAGTAATATCTTATAAAGATATTTTAAATAAATTTTGGGGAAATTTATAATAAGGTCTGATAATTGTTCATGGATGTGTATTGATAGTTATATAACCGACTATCAATTTTGGCCAATTTTCGTTAATCGTTTCGAAGAAACCGGGATCGGATTTAATTATGCGAAAACCACTTCGATCCGGTTTGAACGTAACGAATGAATACCATGAAGATGATGAAGACGGTGATTCGATTTATCCAGACGCAGGACAACTTGTTTGGACGAATGCTATCAGAACATCGTCATTGAAGGACGATGAGCATTCTAAGTGAAACTGTTCTTGAAAGGTAACGCTTAGCATCGAGCCTCATCAACCGGAAATGACTAAAACAGAAGAGATGCAGTAAGGCTAAGTGGGTCGCATCCAAGTAGGGTATGTTATCACCTTTCTAGATGTTCTCGAAAACCTATTATTTATGGATATGGTTGTACATGAAAGGAACGCTCGATGGTCAGGGTGGTAATACCCGAGGTGATAACATATTCGGTCTATCCAGGTCAAAGGTAGACCGGTCTTGTGTAGCAGGGGATCCCGGCGTGGTCCTCGGTACATCATTCCAGAGGTGTACTGTGGTGGCCGGTAACTCAGTGGCCCAGTCATTCGATGAAATCCATTCTCAAATAAGCACCATACGGTTTTGATTGTGCCCAACTATGCTGAAACGTGAGATGCAAGCATTTCAGTTATTTTCTACTTACTATAGACACTATTATAATATCAGACGATTTTGATAAAAATTGTTTTGGTCATCGTAGGGTAAAAACTCGTTGTGTTTATTTGTGACGTGGTCTTACGAGATACCTTTTTGTCAAAGATTTTGATAAAAGTTGATAATTCAAATTGAGTGTGTTTCCTTACGCTGGTTTTCCAGACTGACTCGGGTGTTATTTTGATCAGGCCGAGTATTACAGATTCAGATTAAAATGCTATGGAGTTCAGGAGACGAGCTGTAGGAATTCAGACGTATATCACGTACTTGGTTATTTTCCGCTGTATGATGACAAATTATTATTATTGTCCATTTCATGTTTTGATTTATTGTACTCTGATAGTGGTATGTATATTAACAGTATTGTTCGTGTATTTAAAATCTGTTATTATATATTATACTTTATTCTGCTACGATTGTGAAATTTTGTGTTGTTCTGTTTTCATTTCTTCTACCTTTTTCTTCTTCACCCCTAATGGACTGGTATTTCCGACACTCGGCTGTTCGACATTAAATACAGTGGACGTATTAATGTCGATTTTCGAGGATCGAAAATCCCCGGTCTGTTACAGTATGGAATGATCAAACGTAGTTTTTCCAAAATGTGGAGGAATAGTTTTTATTTCCAAGCAGATTTCAGTGTCTAATATGTCTGAAAAACAGTCAGCTATGTTTTCCAATGGCTCTGGGAGTTCTGTCTGTGTCCAACCTTCAATATATGTATATATATTTTTACAAATCCATAATTCATAAGAGTTAAAGGAATTTTCATGGACTAGATATTTGTAAAGAGATAATTTCAATCTTATCTGTGGTATGGAGGCTAGTATGGTGCATCTGCATTTAGTCAGAAATTCTGAGCAATCTTTGTATTGACTAATGCACGGAATATTTCTATTTCTGATTATTTCCAAATTGATTTGTAGTCCTATCCTTTTTTCAGCTATATTCGACAGGAAGGGGTACATCTTTTTATATTCTGCCACATTTAAGTCGAGAGGATGCCGAAGAAATTAGAGTTCTCTATTTAATTGATCAGGAAAAGTTGGGTTGTATGTTTCTTGTCTGATAATTTTTTAAGGGGTTGGAACAGGAGTTCCTAAGTTTATCATTTTCTTTGGAGTTTTCTCTATGGCAGTAGCATATGTTGAAAGTGTCAAACTTATGTCAGCACTTGTTCCTGCTTCGTTTTTGATTAATTTGCCTTGGCAATATTTTGTAAACTTTTAAGTGTGTCGGAGATTATGTAATCATCTCCCAATATTTTTTGTATAGTTGTTCAGTATCCATGTTATAGTAACCCTTAAATAAAGGTCTACTATATTTTGGATTTTTCTCTATGTTCATTAAATAAAGGAAATCATCTCCAAATAAAGGTCTAATATGCATCTGGTCCATTAAATAAGCATTAATGAGTAAAAGCTTGCTTACCCTTGTTAAGTGTAGTGAATTGCTCCACTAGGGTGATAGTATGCTGAGTTTTTGTTTGTTATTTTAGACAGTAGTTGAAGTTCCATATGTTATCCAAAATATTCTGTTGCTCATTAGTAAGTGGAGTCACAAATTTATTTGTTGGACCATATGTCTTTAGAAATTTATTATTTGAACTTCGATCCATATGTGTGTGTGCCTGTAACAATGAATAGAATAAGTATTCTATATTTTGTCAGGTATGTATATCTTCTCTTTCTAGAAACATATTTGAAGTATGTAGTACGTCGACAATATCTTCTCTTTCTAGAAACATAGAGAGAATGTCTAGATTAATAATTGTTTTTCCGTTTATGTGTTCCCAAACTATTTTGGTTCCACAATTAAGGATTTTATGTCTAAATTTTACTCATCTGTTATTTGTGGTACTTCTTTTTGTTATCTGCATACTTCACTATTGCTTCACAATCAGTTCTAATAGTAATCTCTTTTTGTGACATAATGAAAAGTTTAAATGATTCCAAAATATAGATAATAGCAAGTATCTCATAATCCAATGAAGTCGTATATCTTTTTTCTTTAAAAGTTCTTGAAGAATATCTGCACATTTTTTCAGTAGATTTGGGGTCTGTTTTATGTTTCTTAAGAGTATTCCTCTACATCCAGAGATGAACCGTCTATTTCTATAATTATATAATCAGTAGATAATGGTAATATTAGTGGTTGTAGATTTTTTGCTAATTCTTTTATTTGTTGAATTGATTTAATATCTTCTGAATTAAATTCTCTCTTGCCTTTTGGGCTGGCTTTGTTATACAAAGGTCCTAAGAATTTTGATAAATTTTTAATAAATGGTCTAGCATAATTTATTAATCCTAAAAAAGATTGTAATTGTTTAAAATTATCTAATTTGTCAGGATATTCTAATATTTTTCTTAAAATGTGTGGCTGTAATTCTATGTACATTTGCCTATTATACATCCTAGAAAATTTATTGTACATTTAAATAATTTTATTTTCTTTTTTGATATTACTAATCCATTTGCCTCAAATAATTTAAGAACTTTATACAGGTGTGACATATGTTCATTTTTTGTTTTTGAAAAAACTAGTACGTCATCAATGCAAACACAAGTAAAGTTACTGCATTGTTTCAATATGTCATCCATTTTTCTTTGGAATACCCGGACTGCATTCTTAAGTCCAAATGGCATTACTAACCATTTGTAGTGTCCTTCACTACAAGTAAATGATGTCCATGAAATTGAGTCTGGATGCATTTTTACTTGCCAAAATCCTGATTTTAAGTCAAATTTTGAAAACCGATTTTTGTTTTGTATTTTGTATTTTGTTTATTAATACACCTTTATCTAGCATACAATAACTATCTTCATTAGTGTTATCATTTAACCTTGTATAGTCCATAACCATACGGGACTGTCCTCTTTTTCTTTCAGATTCTTTTTGGACTATAAATGCTGCAGTTCTGTGTCTTGAATCTGTTTTTTTAATTATTTTTAATTTGATTAATATCTATATATGCATTTTAAACTCATTTATCATCCAATTGTCATATTTTGGCTGTCTTGTTTTTATTGTCATTTCGGGATTAATTATATCCAATTTACAGTAAATATTATTCCTTTCTCAATGTTTTAATGAGTTTTCTCTTATTATTTCATTTTTTTCTAGCTTACTTATTATTTGACCAATATCATCAGTGGATATTATTATTATATTTATTTTTTCAGGATATATTAACTCAAAATAGGTATCCATTTTTTCTTCTGTTAATTCTTCTGTATTTTTTGTATAATTCTCTTCAAAACTTATTTGTTGACAAGAGTATGTTATTTCATATGTGCATTTTTTATCCTTATTATTATTTTCGTCGTTGGGAGTATTCCCACCACGCTTCTCAAGTGTATACTCTGATAAAATAGGCGTTAGTGTTGTTTTTTAGATATTTGTAAATAATCTTTATTGAAAGAAAAGTGTCCATTTTCACTAAGTAAGAAATCTAATCCAGGTATTAGATTTATACGAATCCTAAGTTTAATTGGGTTGCCCATAATTGTTTTAGGAAATAATGTCGTGACCATTCATTACAAGTGGTTTGGAATCTTAATTGAACATTAGTAACTATGTTTGTTATTATTTAGATGTTCCATCAAATTGAATATTTTGTTTAGGTTTGGTAGCTTTTATTGTAGAATATTGAGGTATTAATTCTGAGTTTATTGTAGAATTTGTAGCTCCTATATCTATAAATGCTAGCAGTTGGATTTCTAATCTTTTCATATTTATCATTGTTAATATTCTTAGTTCTTTTAAATTGTCTGTATTGCAAATCAAAGGTATTTGTACTGGTTTATCAATATTGTTTAAATTATTTTGTTCAACGATTTCTTTTCCTTTATTGCTCTATTTATTTTTAATAAAATTGTTTTTACCTCGTCTAATTCAAGTTCGAAATTATTTATTTTTTCTTCTAAGATTTTTATTCTATCTTCAGTAATCTTATTTTTATCTGTATACTGGATTTTCTTATCATTTGGTATAATTAAATTAAAATATTTTTTTCACATATATAACATATTTCTATAATACATTTTTTACATTTAAATCTTTTGTCGAAGGCTAGGTACCAAGAACAAAAATGATATTTTGTAGTATATGTTCCCATTTTGTATTTGAATTCATGTATACAACTTTCTTGGTTCATTAGGTTTAGAAATTGTTCTATAGGAATGTTTCTGTAATCCGTTAGGTTTGTTTGATTATTTGTTAATTCTTCTATTAATGTGTAGTTTAAACTAGAAGGTGTTTCTTGCTCTTCTAATCTTTCTAAAGATACTATCGAGTATATTGTAGAAGTTTCAGAAACGGCTGAGGCTACTTCTATTAAGTCTTCTTTCACAGAATCCACCAAATTTGATTCTCTTGTGAATAAATTGTGTTTTTTAGGACATGCTGAGGATAAATGTCATTTTTTATTACATGTAAAACATGCAATTGTACTAGCATATGTTTTCCTAGGATTATATTTTATAATATGCTTAGTTTTATTTAAATAATGTTTTCTAGCTGTAGATTTTCTTAGGTAATACTTTTTAGTATATTGCTTTTTGGGCTTATGTTTTTTATCAATATAATTTTTTGAGCCATATTGTTGTGAGTATATATTTGAGAGCGGAAACAATAATTTTTCTGTTTTTATTCCCTTTGTATCTGTATATAAGTACATTTCTTTTTTAATTCTGAAATTATGTGACTTATTCTTATTCCTATATTGTCGTATGTTTTATGAATATTTTGATACATGTCGTTCCATGATTTATGTATTTCTTTTCCTAAATCTCCTGATAATTTAGAAAATAATATATCTCATGTTTCTTTAGAGGAGTAATTTTCTGAAGTTGTTGCATAATATAAAAATTCATTAAGGAATTTTATTATATGTTTTCAATCAAGAAGTTGGATTTGTTCTAAACCTCTTTCTTGTTGTCTTAAGGTTAATCCTATTTTTACTTCTCTTCCAGTGATTATTCTATGAATCAAAAAATATGACCTTCTTGGGCTACTAATGAAGCTACTTCATCTGGAAAGTTTTTCTTATAGGCTTTCCACATTCCTTTTGCAACGTCTTCTAAATAGTTTTCTGCTATTCTAATCATTTCTTTTCCTGAATTTATATTGGAGTGTTTTGTTGTATAGTCTCTGGCTATAGCAGCAGTTCATTGTTCTAAATAAGTGCCTAATGATTGTGGGTGACATTCTGTAACATTAAGAATTACTGCATTGGTTCCAAAAAATGTTAATTCTGTGGGTAATCTTTTTTCTATTGTTCTTCAGTTTTTATTTTCATTTGACTATGGTTCTACCTTTAGTCTGGGAGGATATCCTAGTGGATACGTCATACTTCCAGGGAGTTTATCAGGATAAGTGACAGTACTTTTTTCTGTTCCTTCCATTAGATCTATTTGTTCAGTAAAATCACTTATCTCTTCTAAGTGTTCTTCATTACCTAAGGCAACATTATTAGCATCTTCAAGCAATTATTCTAATTGATGGACTGTCTTAATCTTTATGTTTTGTTCATTATCTATATAAATAAATGTATTATTATCTATTTAGTTACTTTGTCTGAGTTGTTGTTCTAGATCGAACCACTCAAATGGTTCTAATTCTAACCCTGATTCTTTTGGATAGAGAATTTTATCCATTGATTTTTTTTATAACTCCAAGGCTGATTCATCATCGGTATTAGTTTCTTGTTGGTTTGATGGTCCATAATCTTTAAATCTTAAAGATATAGATCCATTAGGATTGGTATATGTTACTACATTATTTGGCTTTAATGTATGTGTATTTTCGTTAGGATTTTGTATTGTCCATTCATGTCCTGCTAAGATTAAAGAATCAATTTTCATTCGTTTTAAGAAAGTAATTCCTGTCGACGTTAATGTTTTTATTACTTCATCAAGTTTTATTTTGATTTTTGGAGTATATTTGGTCATACATTTTCCTAAGAATGTTATGTCTAAAAGAATATTTTTGCCATTAAAGTTTTCAAATCCTTTTGCTTGTATTATTATTTTTATATGTTTATAAAAATTTGATAGAGTCGTTGTAAAATTTGGTGAAACATAAATGATTCCTATGTTGTTATTCATGTCTACCTTTATTGTTTCAAAAATTCCTTTTTCTAGATCTTGGTGTCTATCATCTATCAATACTATTAATAGTTTCGCTCCTATTTTTTGTCTGACTAATCCTCTTATACATGTAACTATTAGTCCACGGTATATTAATTTGTATTTTTGTATGTTTAATTGTTTGATTGTTTCAGCAGACATCAGATTTATTGTTTGTTGGTTTCCATCACAGATTGATAATATTTCTTCTCTATGGTGTCTATATAAGCCGGTATTTATGGTAAATACTCCAGCTCTGTATAATTCATTGGGATTTAGAGTATTTAGTTGATTATTTGAGAATATTTCTATATCATTTTCCATATTTATTATTTCTTCTAACTGGGAGTGAGAACTCACGGATCTTCTCAATATACTATCTATTCATGTATTAGACGATAAGTTATTACTTTCAGTAGGTCTATCCATAATAGTTCTAGATGTTCCTATGAAAGGCCACGTGTTGATTGTATGTTATCTAATTTTTTAAACGTTAGGAGACTTATATTAGTGTTTTTATTAAGACTTGGTTAGTTCTTAGCATCTCCTTTGTCCACTAGTTTCTAGATCTAGGGTTTCTTAATTTTATTTTGTTTCTATGTGCGGTTTTTTCTATTTTTTATGTAAGGAGAACTATTGCTAGTTGCCAGCCTTATTGGCAGCTCCTATTTTAAGTGTGAAATGAAATTACATGGGTGTTCTCCTTAAAAGGATAACTCATTTTAATAAAAAAATACAAATTAGGCTCGACAAAACCCAACCTAACTAGAGCCATGACAAGCGGAGTCGGGTCCAGATACAACCCGACGGGTCTAGTAACCGACGTTGCACCGAACAAATAATCTCGTCGCATTTTTCAAATTAATTTCGAACGAACTTCGAACTATTTGTTCTGATTACCATTACACCGAAAAAATAGTCTCGAATTGATTTTTTTTAGTTTCCAACGAACATCTAACTGCATGTTCCTCTTACGATCGCAGCGAATAAATTGCCAATCAATAAGAGACAGACGAGTAAGATGTTGAATCTTATAAATCTGATTATGCAGATGATAGCTGAATCAAATTTAGATTTCTGGTTTATCGGTAATATGTACTATTATCTTGGGTTTTAGTTTTAAAGACTATTATGCTTGAAAGTCTATGCTTATGACATAATATTTGATGATGGTTTTTGCAAATTGTCAAAAAATCTTTATTACGTATGTTAAATATAAATTATATTAAAAAAATTAAATTAATTGTTATATATATTAAATTTATAAAAAAATTCTAAACACTGACAGCCAAAGCTCCAATGAGGTTTTGCGTCTTTTTGCGCCGTGCACCATTAATAACTATGCAATGAGTGCTATCCACATATGTTGGCTTGTATGTCAATTATTCGGTTGGCTGTAAATCAATGGAGAAACTTGATTCAATAAAGGAGGAGGTGGTATGCAAAAAAGAGGTAATCAGCGAGAATACCAGAGATGATGTGTTTTACTGACAATGGATAGAATCCCAAAAAGTGTTTCTGATGATGAAAGGAGAGGGAAAGTCACATAGGGTGTTTGTGAAGCATTAGACACTCAAGAAGGGAGAAGAGAATATGAAGCAGGTTGTATTATTGTTTAAAATGTAGTTGACGATGGTTGTGCAAAAGTTCTAATACCGAAGGGAAATGGTTTGTGACTGTACTTATGAATTAAAATGTCGGGTGAACTGGTTGTTTGCAAAATGGTTGATTTGATTGTATATCTATTTCACTATGTGTTCGCTGACATTAAATTAATACCAATGAGGATAAAAGTAAACTAGTAAGTGAAAATACATTAGCTGTATTTCTAACTTTTGAGCGATTAAATGGAGAAAATTTGAGTAACTAGTTTGAGCTATCTGTTTCGCTGCAAAATTATATGCTTACCAGTGAAGCAATTTGAACCTGTGGACTGTGATTGGAAAATGTTTGCTCTAGAATTTTCAGCATTTGGTTGATAATACCTCGATGCTTTACCGATTCTGGTCCAATAAGTGAAATATACCACCCCCATGCTCTAATCATGGGAACAATTTTCTGGCAGTCATCGAGCATAACCAGCATATTTGAAAGTAGGTTTTTCTTAATATCCAATGCAGCTACCTGGGAATCTTTTAATTTTTTTAGTGAAACATACGGAATGTTTTTAGAAGTGAATTATAGAAAGAATGACATATGATACAAAAAAGAATTGTAAACTGAATTAAGTACTACCTTTGAAAGATTTGGAAGCGGAGGATAGATAACTGACTTCAACTTCAGTAGGCACCTTTCTGTCATATCCCTCTCTTTCCTGTCATTGCTAACAAGTCTTCTATATATTGGTAGAGCCCAAATGTCTGATACATTTCTCATCTTTTCACCAAACTTGGTTGCTATTTTCGCCAATGCCTTCAAAACATTACTTAAACTAGTGGATATAAATGGAAGTAAACATAATAAAATGTTTCAAATGGATAGGTTATCGATGTTCATCATGTTGCTTTATCCCAATATCTTATCATCAGCTAAGTTCAATTACCTCAAAATATGGTCAGTTACATGAGGATATGGAAACATTTTAGAATAAAATGTCAACCGTGACTTCCACTTTCCAACTACCTCATAAAAAAACCTGTAGTGATATTATTAGGTATTCTTATGTTATGTTAACATATGGGAAAGTTTTCGAAAAAGATGACATGAATGATATGAGATACAAGAATCAGAACTATGTTTATTAAGTGTAGACTGTGTAGTGCTAAAGGTGCTGTGGGTTCGGTTATGGGCACCGCGGCCGGCGTTCAACCACCGACCACGGTGCCCATAGCCAAACGGGCGGCACCTTTAGCATCACACTTAATTTGTTGTATCCAGATAATGTAACAAGTGCACTAGAATATAATGCAATGTCCACAGATTTTTTATATATATATAATTCAAGAATAAAGTATGACAGATAAGTGCCCTTCGAATTTGACTAGATTAAGTACCTGAGTTGCCTCAAATGTGGTGGATAATGATCCGAACGGATTATCAATGGCATATACAAAGGCCCTTAGCAACAGATCAAGTTGTGAACTCACAACATCATCATCCAATTGCTGAACGCAAATGCACCATATTCCCAAGTTACAAACAGCCTACAATAACACCTCGATTGGTGAAATATCAGGGATACAGACATTTTCAGCAAATTTACACACTGCTATGCCAGACTCCTCATAATATATCCATACAGTACACATACATGATTCAACCATAATACCAAACACTGTACCTTTGCTTTTGTGCTCGTTACTAATTTCCCTAATGTTTCCAAAACCAAGTGATCGACTTTACCTACTTAAATTTCGATCAAAAATTAGAAAAGTATCAGCTTTACAGCTTAAAGAACAAGCTAAAAATAACTGCAAAAACACACGATAATTGCAATGATGACCCTATATAAAGAACAACACATATATAATGTCTTCCACCAACGAGAAGAGAAATTCGTATACCTGAAAATATAGGAACGAGTAATGGATGGTACAACATGAACCCAAGACACTTCAAAGCCAATGCAGCACTACAAAAGGAAAATTAAGAATGAGAAAATAAAAAATAGTAGTCCTACAAATATGTAAAGGGTGTTTGATTGATATGAACAAACCCCGTACATCTCTTCATCATGAGATTGGATATCTGAGATGAGAAATGGGATGAGAGGCTCAGAGGAGAGAGAAATCGATTGCATTTTTGACGAATCATCTGCATATAATCGAAAGATTTGGAGGAGACTGGAGTAAGCTAGAGGTCGGTTTGGGGTTAATCTTATTTCTTCTATTTGTTGAGTCAGGGTTTCCGCCATTGGTGATATAAAAAGGCTCCAAGTGGAAAAGGATTTAGTGGAATCGGCGGTGTATAGTCAATACCTCAATCACCTTATTCTTTAACCGCAGGTAAATTGGTGGAATCCACGGCATCTAAAGAATTAGTTAGGAGCATGGCGTGCCTGACGAAGGATCATGAATTTTGTACAGATTGTATTATATTTGTTTAATACGTTTAAAAATGTTTTCCAAAATTATTTAGACATATTTGTGTTGAATCATACGCAGTTAAATTAAATTTTTTATTTCTAAGTTGCAATATCTAATTTTTTGTTAGTTTAAAATTTTATTTACATTGTTAATTTATATAAAACAAATTTGTATTTGTTGGATCTTATTTTTAAGTAACGAGCGTTACGACACGCACTTTGCGCGTGATAACTGCAAATGCATCATCCATGAATCATTTTTCTACATATTATATATGATTAACACGTTCAAAAAAAAATGATTTGCACAAATATTTAACCATGTTTTTACGTCGAAACAATGTGTAGTTAATTTAAACTTTTATTCTAGGTTTCAACATCTATTTTTTTTTTTGTTAGTTTGAATTTTGTTTGTATTATTAATTAATAAACAATGAATTTGTAGTTAATTAAAGAAAAAAAAATATTTGTTAGATGCTATTTTTAAGTGTTGATGGACATTTTGAATTTACAAAGAAGTTTAACGGTTAGATTTTTCCTTTTAGGGGATATTAAGATTTTTTAATATCAGATAAGTCTAACTGCTAGATCCTATTTTTAAGCAATATTAAGATTTGTTAATACTGTAGAGGAGCATTTTTGGCAGTCACGTTGATACAAAAAAAAATGTGACACCAAACATGTTACAACTATTATTAAAGACATGAAGACTTGGTAAATATTTATGGAGAAAAATTTGAATATGTAAACAAAGCTTAATTGTCGGATCCAAATCTTGATAATATCCGTAGAGAGAAGTTTTTGGTATTTCACGCTGACATCAAAAGAGTGACACCAAATTTGTTACAACCTTTAATAAAAAATACATAAAGGGGCAATTTTGAAAGTTCACGGTCGAACGAAAAGTTTGCGTTGCCATAATACAAAATAAATGGTCAGTACGTATGTGTCACATCAAGACAGACAAGAGGGCATGGTATTTAAGATGTTTCTTTTGAAAAATTTACTTTAGTTCGTCAAAATAAGCAGATCAAATTTTATAATTAAATAAAAAAAAATTTATATGTATAACATTAGTGATACCGTACAACAATATGAAAATCGACCGTTTAATTATATGATTTGAAAAAGGAAAAAAAAATATTTGTTGTACTTTTAAATTAATTGTGATATCAACGATAATATGTTTAGTAAAAGAACATTTACACGAAGAATAAATCTATATTAAAAAACATTTTTCAATTAACGATTAATTCTTGAAAACGATATATTACTAGATTATTTGCTAGATTAAATGTAGAATTTTAACATTCAACTACTACGTAGTGTAATGAATTTTACACCACCAAAAACATGTTAAACAGAGTTTAAACAATAAACTGACATAATATGCATGACAACTTAAGTAGTCAACAAAAGTTGTATAATACATATAAAAACTGCAACGTTGACCCTAAATGGTAACATTGTAACATGTATAATAATGTAAGGTGGATGGAAATAAAATTTACTTTTTCTTAGCAATGCTAGTAACACAAAAACCAATATTAATAACACTTGGCAGTTTAATGATAATAGTTTATTAATGATCATGATGGCCTACTTGTGCCATGTTTTAAAAACAATAGTTGATACAAATCCAACTTTCAAGATGCTAACATGAAATATAATAACACCCGGTATAGAGAACCAAGTTTTACTTATAAACTCTGAGGAAGCATACACGGAACACACAACATATATTTTAGGTAATTATTGTTGACATAGATTGTTAATCATCTAATTGAAGCATGGTGAAACAATAAAACTGAGAATCATATTAATTATATTTTGATCAACTTTATTGTTTGTTTTTCTAATCCCAGGTAAACATGTCTATAACTATAATATATTATGACAATGGTAAAAAATGATTAATTTGAGTATATGATAAAGTTCAGCCAAGCTTTAATCTGTTTTGTCTCACCACAAGGAGAAACACATTTTCCGATGGCCAGAATCCGTCGGCGGCCATCGGAAGCTGTCGAAAAAGACTGCGTCGGGGAGCAGTATTTCCGACGGCTTTCGACGGATGCTGCCGAGCACGTTTTCGACGGCTCTCGACGATTTCCGACGGCTTCCGACGGGCGTCGGAAGCCGTCGGAAATATGCACTACGGGCCGCCGGAAAATATCGTAAGCCGTCGAAAGTTTTGATCTGTAGCTCGTCGGAAGCCGTCGGAACCCGTCGGAAATCTGCTGTTTTTTTTATATATATTTGTTGCAAATAGAACCTTCCAACCACATTTCTCTTCCAAACACTACGATATCAATACTGCACAATCCAGTAAACAATAATCCAACCAAATATCCAAACCTAAACTACAAAATATTCAATAAACACACAAAGGGATAAAATTAGAATAAAAATAAAATACAGAATATACATATCATTCCAACATTAACAATAATCCTAACAATAACTGTTCTACCATGTTGTTAATACACAAATTCATCAACATTCTCATACATATCCTCATACAACTACAGAACCAAGTGTATCATACATAATTATACAAATCAATAATTAATCGTACCATCTACCAAATCATTCTAAACTAAAACAAGACATATATGCACGAACGAATAAGCAAGCAATGAATCAATCTCATCCAGATCCAGAGTCAGCCGAGGAAGGGAAGCGGCCACCAAACTGCTGCTGCATGTACTCTAACAACTGTGCGGTCTGCAAGGCCTGTTGGCGGTTCTGCTCCTCCAATTGGGACACTCTAGTCCGCAATTCTTCTATACCTGCTAAATCGCTCTGAGGTCTACTCCACCGTCCTTTACTCTGACTACTGGACTGCAATAATTGAAAAATAAATAAAATCCAAGTTTATTGTTTTGAAAAGGTAAAAATATCATATTTTCAGTATTTTAAGAAAAAGTAAATTATTTACCGCTAAATTGCCAAATCCGTATCGTCGACCATGCTCTGCTGGACTCATAACGGACTCAAAAATAACGTCCTCCTCATCGATCGTCAGCTGCTCTCTACCCGTATCAGCAAGAAGTTTCTGCCGCTGCTCCATAAACATCTCCTACATTAACAAATTAATAATATCATATCTTATTTCATCATAATTTAACAATTAAAACAATTACTAATACTGAATAACATGAAATATGCTTACATGGCTTTTGCTGGATTTATCGTCCTGCCATGTGTACGAAACAGACTCGTCTGGATTAACATGCTCGACAGCATGCGTACGGTTGAACACGTCCATATAGCTGACAGGACCATGTGTCTCGGCTTCCTGAAGTTGATTGTTACATACAATTATTATACGTTTAAAATCATATAGTATAAACTATTTACATTTATTATTCAGTAAATTTATCAACTCCCGCCGATACTGCTGAAACGACTTTGATCCTCCGCGATGAGTGATGGGATTCTTATTTCTATTTGCAGAGTTTCTATCCGACTCTGCCTGTACATTCAAAATTTGATACATTATTTTTCAATCACGTCAAATTAATAATTCAAAAAAAAATTAGTATACTTGCCTTCGCCTCGTCCGTCTCCCAGTAGCTCAACCAAGCTTGCCACACGCTCTCTCCCATCCACCGTGGTTTCTTACCAGATTTCTTAATCTCAGATGTCGTGTCCCTATAGTTCTTGCGCATCTTCTTCATCCAGTATGCTCGTGCCAGCATCATATCGTCTGTCTGGATGTCTATCTCAGCCTATATTAAAAAAAAGATTACACTTTAAACGATAAACAATAGAAAAACGACAAAAAGGAATTAAAAAACAGAAAAATTATACATACTAGGACATCCTGCCATATGCACTCTATGATGTGAGGAGGGATGGTATCACACCTCAGCCAGCACGCACTCATCCTACCGCGATAAGATGCTCTAGAGACGTCCAGCACAACCTTAGAGGGAAATAGGTCGAACCCCCTGTTTTTAAGTATGATATAGATAAGTACATACGTATATCATAGAAAAAATAAGACGCTGAATAAAATTTAATTCTTACCCATCTGCTCTAGGGACTAACGATACAACTGCACGTTGTGGCTCTTGTGATGGGCCACTGTCATCGCCTCCTGACGATCGGAAAGAGCTCATACCTCTATACGACATAATGATAAACCTGTGACATATACACATCACTATATAAGAGAATAAAAACATGATGATGAAATATATTTCATATGAAAATGACATCAACGGTATAAATTGCTTAATTAATGACTGAAATGGAAATAGAAATGGAAGTGTGTTATACCTGATTCATTGCATTTTTAATAAAAATTGCTAAATAAATGACAAATGGAAATAACATAAAACATGCAAACAATAGTACACAGATTTGGTTTCATAGTTACATCAATTTCATAATACATCAAGAATTCAACATAGTTACATCAATTGCAAAAAATATATTCAGATTTGTATCAGTCATCATCGTCTTCTGATTCAGATTCGGTCTCGTTTTCGACGATATTTTCCTCCGCACTGTCAAACGTTTGTACCCAAACATTTGATTCATCGATCAAGGGACCAAAATCTGTATGATTGTCTATAATTATTATTTCGTTATTTTGCTCAAGATCTGCCTGATAAGCTTGTTCCTCCGGAATATTCTTCTCATCGAATGTGAATCTGGCCTTTGTTTTAAAAACTGCAGGCCAATCTGCTCTATCTCTTTTTAGAGATGGATAAGAAGCGTAATAAACTTGCAATACTTGTTTGGCTAGTACAATAGGATCATACTTGAGATAGTGCGATGTATGCTTTATTTTGATAAGATTATAATCCTTGTGCACATTAATTCCAGAACTTGGAACATTGCTAAACCAATTGCATCTAAATAGAAACACCTCCTCCGCGGGTCGTGAGAAATATATCAGTTGCAAAATTTGTGTCGGAACGCCACAAAAATCATTTAAATGATTTTCTGGATCGCCGCTACCTTTAACAAATACACCGGTATTATTTGTTAATTTTTCTACACCGTATTCTTTGATGTTAAATTTATATCCATTGACGAAATATATTGGATATGTCTTGACCACTCTTTTTGGTCCCATCGCAAGATGTTTCAACCCTTCGTCAACAACACAATTTCTCGGCTCATAAACGTAATTTGAAAACCAACCGGAAATTCTTTACTGAGATCTCCGTTCGGATGTTCACGTTCATAAACACTGTTTATATAAACAAATTAATACATTAGGTTATACACGCGCATGCATTATAGAAAAGAATAAAACACAAATTATTATTTCAGATTACCTAACAAACGGTTCAACCTCGGCACAATTTAGAAGAATATAAGTGTGTGCTACATACCTCTCAAATGAATACATCCATCCATATTGGACAAAACCTCGAAGTCGTGCTTCAGATGGGAGATGAACAGGTAAATGTTCCATCACATTAAAAAAACCGGACGGAAATATTTTCTCTAATTTGCAAAGCAATATAGGAATGTCCACTTCAAGTTTACGTAAACGTTGCACTTTTAAAGTAGTCGAACAAAACTCTTTGTAAAACATACTAAGCTCCGTTACTACTTACCAAACTTTTAACGGCATTAGTTCTTTGAACATTACGGGAAATAAATTTTCCATCATTATGTGACAGTCGTGACTTTTTATTCCGCTCAATCTACCGTTTTTAAAATCAACACATCTACGAAGATTTGATGATATCCCATCAGGAAATCTTAACCCTTCCACCCATTTAACACACATTTAACTTGATTATTATCTAATTCGTAACAAGCTTTGTGTTTTTTACTGTCATTTGGTTTCATATGAAGCTCAGGACGTTTGCATAATTCTTCTATATCACGTCTTGATTTCAAATCATCCTTCGTCTTCGCTTTCACATTCAAAATTGTGTTAAAAACATTATCAAATACATTTTTCTCATTGTGCATCACATCTATGTTATGGCGAAGCAGAAGATGTTTCCAACACGACAACTCCCAAAAAATAGTTTGTTTGCACCAGTTATGAACAACTGATTTGCCTTCAATTTCTGTTTGCTCGCTAGTTTCATATATCTTTGGATAGTCCTTAACAAGTTCATATATGTTTTCGCTTGACCATATCGTCGGTGGTTGTCTGGTTTCTACTCTATTAGCTAAAAAGTTTTTCCTGTCTCCTCTGAAGGGATGATTTACATGGAAAAAATATCGATGACAGTCAAACCATGAAATTTTCTTACCATGAGGTAAAGAAAACGCTCGTGTTTCATCCATGCAATATGGACATGCTAGACGACCAGCAGTACTCCATCCCGAAAGCATTGCATAGGCAGGAAAATCATTTATAGTCCACAACAAAGAAGCAAACATACGAAAATTTTTCTTCTTGGACACATCGTATGTTTCTACTTCTTCGTTCCACAGTATTTTTAACTACTCGATCAACGGTTGTAAATATACATTGATTCCTTGTGTCGGATCGTCGAGGCCAGGAACGACAGCAGTAAGAAACATATATTGCGTTTTCATGCACTTCCCTGGAGGTAAATTATACGGTGTGACGATAATGGACCATGATGAATATGTAGAACCAAATTGAGAAAATGGAGAAAAATCGTCCGTACATAATCCTAACCTAACATTTCGACTCTCCGCTGCAAAATTTGGATACGTTTTATCGAAATGTTTTCATGCTTCTCCATCGGCGGGATGTGTCAACGTACCATCTTCCTCCGTTCTCACACTATGTCATCTCATATTAGACGCAGTTACTGAAGATGCATATAATCTTTGAAGTCTTGGAGTTATGGGTAAGTAGTGCATATGCTTGTAAGGAACTTCCTTCCCCTTCTTTTTTCTTGATTTGTATCTTTCATGGTTACAAACTTTACAATTTCTAAGGTTTGCGTCTTCTTTCCAAAACAACATGCACCCTTTTAAACATGCATCTATTTTCTGATACGGTAAACCAAAAGCCGACATAAGTTTTTTAACTTCGTAGTGATTTTCACACATTAGATTATCGAGCGGCATATGTCTATTTGCAGCTTGTACAACAGCCGTAAACCCAGCTTCAGTGATGTTGTATTTTGACTTCATCGCAATGTATTCTGCGATTACTGACAGCTGAGTGCCGCTTTTACAACCATCCCAAATAGGTTTCTTAGCTGCATCTAGTAAATCATAAAAAAAATTAGCTTCAATATTTGGTTCTTCAACATTTCCATCATCTCGTCAACTTCAACCATAAAAAATATTGATTGTGCTGCATCTTCGACCATATTTTCTATACGGGTCGTTGAAACTATTTCGTTAGCGACACTTTCAGACTCCACAGAAGTATTTGCTACAACTTCTCCATACCGATCCCAAACATAATATTCGGGTGCGAAACCGTGTTGGCAGAAATAAACTTTCACAATATCTGGTAACAAATACTTCAAATGTCTACACCTACTACACGGACAACGAATTTCCGGATCGTTTCCGTTATTACTTAAAGTGAATTCAACAAACACGTTTGTACCATTATAAAAATCTTCTTTTATTGAGCCCCTCAGTCCTTTTCTTCGGTACATCCATGTCCTTCGATCAACAAAATAATCAATCATTTTTCCTATTTGACAAAATGAGAAGTTCAAAATTTAATATTTATTTTGAAGAATACAAATTTGAAAAAGATTATTTTAGTCGTATAATATTTTGAATTTAAAGAACAACTTCACAAATTTAAAAATATTTTCAAATACGACACGTTTTATTTTTTAACGTGACGATTTAAAAATATATATAATTTTTTTTCATTGGTCAGGCATCCTACTTCCCATTACAAACACAGTAAGCATTTACATTTCGTATATTACTTCGTCTCAAACAATTCAACAAAATTTCGGCAGCATTTCCCTTTTGTTCCCTGCATTGTACACAAATGCGTGTACGCAGGAAACAAAAAAGAAAAGTTTGACCGAAATTTTATGAACCGTTTAAGACGAAGTAGTATACAAAATGTAAATTCTTACTGTGTTCATAACTTGTCCAATACAGAGACAAATCCGACAAACATTGTACCAGATGAATATAAATGGTCGTTTTTCGAAAAAAACGACTATTTATACAACGATCATGTACAACACTCGTCAGACGGGGCCAAAAACTCTCTAAGAGACATTTGTCAATTAACATGCATGTATTTTACGAAAAAATACAGTTTTACTCACTGTTCACATTTACAAAAATATATGTTAATTTAACACATTTATTCGACATATTACGCATCATCTTAAGGCTGGTTTAACATTTTTGTCATTTTTCAATACACACAATTATAATTTAGAGTAATGCATTTTTTTGTTTCATAAGTAAATACGTGCACAGTATAATACTCCTAGTTCATTCAATCATTTTATTTTATTCCAAATAACGTATACAATCGTCGAATTAAGGCATACACAAGAGTTTACATATACATGAACAACCACAAATTATATGTGTTTTTCACAATTTCACGATAAAAGATGAAATATGTATGCCATGTGATGCTATAAACCGTTATTACGCTATTGGAAACAATTGCAATCACTAATTCGCCCTAATTTATCAATTTATGCAAATCTAGAATTAGGGTAAAAACTGAAATTTTCACAAAAATAAGAGATTATACCTGACATTAAGAGCGAGAGACGTTGAATTAACAGCGGGAAGGAGAAAAAATCACGAAATCAGCGATGGGAGGTGGATAATGGAGATTTGTTTTTTTTTTAGAAATGGAGAGGCTGGAAAATGAGGAATAAAGGCTTGGCCGAGCTGAATATCGCGAATTTCCGACGGCTTTCGATGGCCGCCAACGGCCCGTCGGAAGCCGTCGGAAAAAGGCCGTTGGAAACCGTCGCTTCCATCCGTCGCTGTTTGGCCTTTTTCTAGTAGTGTCTCTAGGCCAATATCCAATTACGGTGAAATCTTTTTATAAATTAATCCTTTGTTGCATCTGCGCCCATTCAATTACTATAAAAGCTCAATATGCTATTTTAGGCTCTGTAATTATAACTTTTACCTTACGTTAATGATAACCAAATAACTTTATCTTAAGAGTGCATGGTAGATTATTGCTCTTTCATAGTGCATTGAATAACATGTTTTATGCCAATATTCACCATTTTGAACCCTTTTTTACTTTATATCTGTTCTATACTGGTTATTTAAAACCATACCTCCTTTTATAAATGGAAGTGAAAAGAAAATGTTCCTTACGATAGTTCATAATTTTCTTAACCAATGGCAGTATAACATTTAGCAGTTTATTGATATCAATAATTAAAGTTCTGCTTGTGCAATATTCATTAAAAAGACAATTCATAGAAATCAAACATCCAAGATTGCATACTATACCTACTGTGCCCAGGCCCGGTCCAAGGGATAGGCAACCTAGGCCAGGGCCTAGGGCAATACATGGGTGGGGCAACATTTTGACCATTTTAGTTATATCTATAAGCTTAGTGTTAAAGTTTTATTAATTCTGTACATGACTAAGTGATTTGTTATGTGCATTGTGCAGCCATGCTATCCAAGTTTAATTCTGATTGGGACATAAATTTTTGCAATTTTAGTTAATTCCTTTCTTCATGTTTTGGTTGAGCTTGGACAACACAATTGAACGGACCGGCCTAAAGTCAGAAGTTTCAAGACCATCTGCAAATCCTTATAAGCTTGAATCATTTTCACAACTGAATTCCAAAAAAGAAAAAAAAAAAAAACAACAACAACAGAAGATCTAGAGTCATCTGCATCTCCTAATTAGCTCGATTCATCTTTAGAGTTATATTCTATTGAAGATTTAGAAGACGTTATACCATCAAATCCTCCAAAAGGCTGATCTCTCCTAATGATTAAAAAGATCCAGAACCATGCTCGCTTCAATCATCTTCATGATACATTGCTAATGAACAAGAACACTTTCTTTTTCCAGGGCACCTCATGTTGTTTTAGCTATATGTGGAAGTGAGGAAGCTATTCACTTTGATTCTATATACGGCAACTTATCCAAATTTGTTGACGTTAGAACAGTGGCAATAGAGTTGGCCTGTTTTTTCATTAAAAAATCTACAGGCTTTGATATAACATTCGTTTATACTGATAAACGCGATTGCTTGACTTGGGCAAAGGATTGGTGATCCTATTAGGTTTAAATTTTATTTACGATATAAATAGACAACTGCAAACTAATTTTAGGCACATACAAAAAGGCAGCAAAAAAGAAAAAGAAAAACGATAATGAAAGATCAAATACTTTTATTAAGAGCAATATTACAATATAGTACTGTAAATAGAAATATAACAATACAATACAATACTAAGAAAATAACCTAGGTTTGGTCTAGAAATGGTGTATGCATTTATTACTAGATTTGCCTCATAGGCTGGTGGTGGATTTAATGCAATTTACGTATTCTGGAACGTATGGTACAATTTGGATATTATTTAAAACTTCATAAATAAGAACCTTATTGTGCTACCAAGCATCCGAGTCCTCTGTGTTTTAAACTGAGATAGTCGTTACCTCATGTTCTTTGAAAAGGAGTTCACACTAAATATGTCAGCAAATTCACTGTAAATTGTCAAAAGAAAATCAGTACCAAAAAGCCTTTGTAAAATTCTAATTGACTCAAGAAAGTGGAACCTTGCAGTACAGAAAAATAAACATTTTATCCTTTCCAAAATAATTCATGATCATGCTCAAAAACTGTACTGACATTTAGGATCCGGTCAACAACAATAAAGTTAGTAACAAGGTTTGAAATTCCTATTTTTGATTGCGTTCCCTTAATATCAAATTTTAAAAATATCTGTTTCATTTCGAAATTTCCATTTTATTTCCGTTCCTATTTTGTTGCTCTTAGTTGGACAAACTAGTAGAAATAAATACTTAAATTCTACAAAATTACGTATATTGTAATTACAGTTTAACATTTATAATTCAAATTGAGTCATTAGTTGACTATATTTGTAATTTAACCATCTATGTCATTGAGAAACCTAAGCCTTCCTCTTATTTTTCAAAATTCGGCTAATATGTTTCAAAATCCCACTTGGTCCAATTAAAAACAGTCGTACATGCACTCCTCTCCAACCGTCTCCAAGCCTGGAAAAAGAATGGCTACTCCTAAAACCCCTAATTTGTTCTCTTCCGTCTAAGCCCAACAAAATCGCATTGAATTTTAGATCAATTTTTCTATCTTTCTTATCTCGATCAATATTCATCCCTTACTATCGGTTACCTGGATATCTATGTGCTACGGTTCATAGAAATTTTAAGATTGAATTTTTCTTTTGCTCTTTGTGCTCGAAAACAGGTTTAATGGTGAATTCTGGCCCAATCAATGTCAGAATCGGACCGGAATGATCGGGATTCCGACGTGCCGGCTAGAATCTCGAACCATGGTTTGTAATCTATTCTACATATATACCAAAAGATGGTCAAGATGGTAAGATTACAATATAGAACCTCATGAACTGATAAGTAAGACAAGAAGAGCTATGATATTATCTCATAGCACTACTAGAAAATGCTTAAAAAGCGACAGGGAAGGATGACGACTTCCGACGGCTTATTTCCGACGGCCGCCGATGGGTCGTCGGCGGCCATCGGAAGCCGTCGAAAAATCGCGAATTACAGGCTCCAGCCGAGTCATTCTTTCTCATTTCAGCATACCCTAATCTTAATTTCTAAAATCTCAAATTCCCTCTCCAAGCCTCCAATCACTAATTCCGTGTTTTTGCATCCTTCCCGGCTACGAATTCAACCTCTTTTGCTTTCTAGCTCGGGTATAATCTCTTATTTTCGTGAAAAATTCATTTTTACCCTATTTATAGATTTGTATAAGATGATAAATTAGGGCTAAATGGTGATTGAAATTGTTTTCAATAGTGTGATAATAGTTTCTAGCATTTCATGGTATACATATTTCATCTTTTATCGTGAAATTGTGAAAAACATGTATAATTTGTGGTTGTTCGTGTATATGTAAATCGTTGTGTATGCGTTTATTCTACGATTATATATGTATGTAACACTGCTATCATTGTATTGTGTTAATTGGAATAAGATAAAATAAAAGAATGAGCTACGAGTATTATATTGTGCACGTATTGACTAATACAACAAAAAAATGTACGAGTCTAAATTATAATTGTGTGCATTTAAAAATGATAAAAATGTTAGTAAAACTGTGTTTTTTCGTAAAATACGCACATTTGGCGTCCCTTAGATAGTTTTTGGCCCCATTTGACGAGTGTTGTGCATGAACGTTATATAAATAGTCGTTTTTTTCAAAAAACGACCATTTATATTCATCTGGTACAATGCTTATTGGATTTGTCCTTGTATTGGACAAGTTATGAACACAATAAGCATTTACATTTTGTATACTACTTCGTCTCAAACGGTTCATAAAATTTCGGGCTAATTTTTCTTTTTTGTTTTCTGCGTACACGCATTTGTGTACAATGCAGAGAACAAAAGGAAAATGCTGCCGAAATTTTGTTGAATCGTTTGAGACGAAGTAATATACGAAATGTAAATGCTTACTGTGTTTGTAATGGAAAGTAGGATGTCTGACCATTGGAAATTTTTGAAAATAAAATGTGTCATATTTGAAAATATTTTTTAATTTGTGAAATAGTGCTTTAAATTCAAATATTATACGACCATGAAAATAATCTTTTTCAAATTTGTATTCTTGAAAATAAATATTAAATTTTGAACTTGTGACTCATTTTCTCAAATAGGAAAAATGATTGATTATTTTGTTGATCGGAAGAGATGGATGTACCAAAGAAAATGATTGAGAGGCTCAATAAAAGAAGATTTTTATAATGGTATAAACGTATTTGTTGAATTCTCTTTAAGTAATAACGGAAATGATCCAAAAATTCATTGTCCGTGTAGTAGGTGTAGACATTTGAAATATTTGTTACCAGATATTGTGAAAGTTCATTTATGCCAAAACGGTTTCGTACCCGAGTATTATGTTTGGGATCAGCATGGAGAAGTTGTAGCTAATACTTGTGCAGAGTCTGAAAGCGTCGTTAACGAAGTAGTTACGACGACCCATATAGAAAATATGGTCGAAGATGCAGCACAATCAATGTTTTCTATGGTTGAAGTTGACGACAAATGATGGAAATATTGAAGAACCAAATATTGCAGCAAAAAATTTATGATTTACTAGATACTGCTAAGAAACCTATTTGGAATGGTTGTAAAAGCGGCACTCAGCTGTCAGTAATCGTAGAATACGTTGCGATGAAGTCAAAATACAATATCACTGAAGCTGGATTTACGGCTGTTGTACAAGCTGCAAAAATATATGCCGCCCGATAATCTATGTGTGAAAATCACCATGAAGTTAAAAAACTTATGTCGGCTTTTCGTTTACCTTATCAGAAAATAGACACATGTTTAAAAGGCTGTATGTTGTTTTGGAAAGAAAACGCAAACCTTAGAAATTGTAAAATTTGCAACCAGGAGAGATACAAACCTGGAAAAAAGAAGGGGAAGGAAGTTCCGTACAAGCGTATGCATTACTTACCGATCACTCCAAGGCTTCAAAGATTATATGTATCTTCTGTAACTACATCTAATATGAGATGACATAGTGTGAGAACGGAGGAAGAGGGTACGTTGACACATCCGGCCGATGAAGAAGCATGGAAGCATTTTGATAAAACGTATCTAAATTTTGCAGCGGAGATTCAAAATGTTAGATTAGGATTATGTACGGATGGTTTTTTGTCATTTTCTTAATTTGGTTCTAAATATTCATCGTGGCCCATTATCCTCACATCGTATAATTTACCTTTATGGATGTGTATGAAAACGCAATATATGTTTCTTACTATTGTCGTTCCTGGACCCGACGATCCGACACAAGGAATCGATGTATATTTACAACCGTTGATTGAGGAGTTAAAAATAATGTGGAACGAAAGAGTAGAAACATATTATGTGTCCAAGAAGAAAAAATTTCGTATGTTTACTTCTTTGTTGTGGACTAAGTGGTTTTCCTTCCTATGCAATGCTTTCAAAATGGAGTACTTCCGGTCGTCTAGCATGTCCATATTGCATGGATGAAACACGAGCATTTTCTTTACCTCATGGTAAGAAAATTTCATGGTTTGACTGTCATCGATATTTTCTCCATGTAAATCATCCCTTCAAAGGAGACAAGAAAAACCTTTTACTTAATAGAGTAGAAACTAGACAACCACCAACGATACGGTCAAGGGAAAACATATATGAACTTGTTAGAGACTATCCCAAGATATATGAAACTGGAGTGCAAACAGAAATTGAAGGCAAATCGATTGTTTATAACTAGTGCAAACAAAGTTTTTTTTGGGAGCTGCCACATTGGAAACATCTTCTGCTTCTTCGTAATATAGACGTGATGCACAATGAGAAAAATGTATTCGATAATGTTTTTAACACAATTTTGAATGTGAAAGGAAAGATGAAGGATGATTTGAAATCAAGATGCGATATAGAAGAATTATGCAAACGTCTTGAGCTTCATATGAAACCAAATGACTGTAAAAAAACCCAAAGCATGTTATGAATTAGATACTAATCAAGTTAAAATTGTGTTAAAATGGGTGGAAGGGTTAATATTTCCTGATGGGATATCATCAAATCTTCGTACATGTGTTGACTTTAAATATGGTTGATTGAGCGGGATGAAAAACCACGACTGTCACATAATGATGGAAAATTTATTACCCGTTATGTTCAAAAAACTACTGCCGTTAAAAGTTTGCAAGGTAGTAACAGAGCTTAGTATGTTTTACAAAGTGATTTGTTCGACTACTTTAAAAGTGCAACGTTTACGTAAACTTGAAGTAGATATTCCTATATTGCTCTGCAAATTAGAGAAAATATTTCCGCCAGATTTTTTAATGTAATGGAATATTTACCTGTTCATCTCCCATCCGAAGCACGACTTCGAGGTCTTGTCCAATATGGATGGATGTATCCATTTGAGAGGTATGTAATATGTTATTACGTAATTTAGTTGCATCTGAAAGATGAAGTTAATGTAAACTAATTTTGCATAGATATCTAAATTATATTAAGAAAAAAGTGAGGCAAAAAGCACGTGTTGAAGATTCGATATGTAAATCTTACATCGAAGAAAAAGCTTCGTTCTTTTTCTCTCAATATTGCAGCGACCATGTGAATATATCATTTGAAAGTGTTCCTCGTAATGACGAAGACAACGAACAAGAGTCCTCTCAAGCAATGTTATCTATTTTTAGACAACATGGTCGGCCTTCTGAAAAATGCGTAGAAATATGGCTAGACGATAGAGATCTTCATGTAGCACACGCTTATATTCTTCTGAATTGTGCCAAGGTTGCACCATTTGTTAGGTAATTTAAAATAACAATTTGCTTTTTATTTTTTTCTATAATGCATGCGCGTGCATAACCTAATGTAATGATTTGTTTATATATACGGTGTTTATGAACGTGAACATCCGTATGGAGATCTCAGTAAAGAATTTTCCGGTTGGTTTTCAAGTTACGTTTATGAGCCGAGAAATTGTGTTGTTGACGAAGGGTTGAAACATCTTGCGATGGGACCAAAAAGAGTGGTCAAGTCATGTCCAATATATTTCGTCAATGGATATAAATTTAACACCAAAGAATACGGTGCAGAAAAATTAACGAATAATACTGGTGTATTTGTTAAAGGTAGCGGAAAATCACATAAATGATTTTTATGACATTCTAACACAAATTTTGCAACTGACATATTTCTCACGACCTGTAGAGGAGGTGTTTCTATTTTGATGCAATTGGTTTAGCAGTGTTGTAGGTTCTTGAATTAATGTGCACAAGGATTATAATCTTATCGAAATAAAGCATACATTGCACTATCATAAGTACGATCCTTTTGTACTAGCCAAACAAGCATTGCAAGTGTATTACACTCCTTATCCGTCTCTGAAAAGAGATAAAGCAGATTGGTCTGCAGTTTTTAAAACAATGGCCAGATTTACATTCGATGGGAAGAATATTCCAGATGAACAAGCTTATCATGCAGATCTTGGGGAAAATAATGAAATAATAATTACAGACAATCATACAGATTTTGGTCCTTTGATCGATGAATCAAATGTTTTGGTAGAAATGTTTGACAGTGCAGAGGAAAATATCGTAGAAAACGAGACCGAATCTGAATCAGAAGACGATGATGATTGATAAAAATCTGAATTTGATTTTTTTGCAATTGATGTAACTATGTTGAATTATTGATGTATTATGAAATTGATGTAACTATGAGACCAAATTTGTACGTTTACCATTATTTACATGTTTTATGTCATTTTCATTTATCATTTATATAGCAATTATTGTTAAAAATGCAATCTAATCTGCGTATCGTCGGAAGATGAGACTCATTATCAATCAGGTATAACACACTTCCATTTCTATTTCCATTTCAATCATTAATTTAGCAGTTTATACCGTTGATGTATTCATTTACATATGAAATGTATTTCATTATCATGTTATTATTCTGTTTTGAAATGATGTGTATATATATATCACAGGTTTACGTAATGTCATCTAGAGGTAGGAGCTCTTCCCAATCAGGAGGCAATGGTAGTGGTCCATCGCAAGCACCACAGCGTCCTGTCATTTGTTTAGTGCCTAGAGCAGAGGGGTAAGAATTAAATTTTATTTAGCATCTTTTTTTATATACGTACGCACTTATCTATATCATATTAAAAAACAGGGGGTTCGACCAACTTCCCTCGAAGGTCGTGTTGGATGTTTCTAGAGCGTCTTACCGAAGTAGGATGAGTGCTTGTTGGCCGAAGTGGGATAACATCCCTCCCCACATATTAGAGTGTATTTGGCAGGATGTCCTAGTATATATATTTTTTTGTTTTTCATTTTTAATTCATTTTTATCATTTTTTTACTTTTATCGTTTAAGGTTTAATATTTTTTCTGTTTTTATCGTGAAACACAGGCTGAGATAGACATTCAGACAGATGATATGTAGTTGGCACGGGAATAGTGGATGAAGAAGATGTGCAAAAACTATAGGGACTCGATATCCGAAATAAAGAAATCAGGTAAGAGGCCACGTTGGATGGGGGATAGCGTACGGCAAGCATGGTTGGGATACTGGAAAACTGACACAGCGAAGGCAAGTATACTATTTTTTTAAAATTATTTGAATGGTAGTAAATATCAAAAAATACATGATCGTTAAATAATGTATCAACTTTTGAATGTACAGGCAGAGTCGGAAAGAAACTCTGCAAACAGAAATAAAAATCTCATCACTCATCATGGAGGGTCGAAGTCATTTCAGCAGTATTGGCAGGAGTTGGTGAATTTACTGAATGCATTTTTTAAATAGTTTGTGATATATAATTTTAAATGTACAATAATTGTATGTAAAAATCAATTTCAGGAAGTTGAGGCGCATGATCCCGTGGGCTATATGGACGTGTTCACTCGTACGCATGCCGTCGAGCATGTAAATCCGGATGGGATAGTTTCATATACATGGCACGACGATAAATCCAGTAAGAGCCATATAAGCATATTTCATTTTATGCAGTATTAGTAATAATTGTTCTACTTGTTAAAATATAATGAAATAAGATATGATGATATTAATGTATTAATGCAGGAAAAGTTTATGGAGCAGCGCCAGAAACTCCTTGCTGATACGGGTCATGATCAGCTGACGACGGATGAGGAGGATGCTATTTTTAAGTCAGTTATGGATCCATCGGAGCATGTAGACGATACAGATTTGGCAATCAAGTGGTAAGTAAATAATATATTGGCAATCAAGGAGTATTTCAAATTTATTGCTCTCATCCTTCCCTATAGTTAATTTACTTATGCTAAAATGTTCGAAAGTTATATTAATTCAAAATATAAATCAACAATCTTGCCACTATAGTTATTTGGTGTTACCACAATCTAAAATGTTATCAACATGCACATACACTTACATAAACATTATAAACTAAATTAAATAACATTATCACACTGCTAATCATTCAAACATCTGCACATACACTTACAGAGATCACATATCTAAATTAAATATTTATTACAGGCCAGCAGTCAGAGACGGGGTAGGCAGACTAGAGCTCAGGTCGATCTAGCAGAGACCGAAGATTTGCGGGCTAGACTGGCGCAGCTGGAGGAGCAGAACCGTCGGCAGGCCATAGAGACGACACGGTTGCTAGACCAACGTATTGCCGAGTACATGCAGCTGTATGGTGGCCACTTCCCTTCCTCTACTGGCTCAGGTTCTAGAGGGATTGATTGATTGCTTTGGTCGGTAAGTTTTTTCTGCTATATACAATTTGGTAGATGGTATAGGTACTTGTTGGTTTTGTGTACTATGTTATGCTACACTTAAAATTATGTGGATGTTGTGGATGTATGTATTGATAGAACATTTGGTGTTGTGGATATTATTATGCATTGTACATTAGTTTGGGTGATGATGATTTGTATTGACTTAATTTTATATGTTTTTTTGTTTAGTGATTTGTGTATAGTTTGGGTTTTGATTTTTGATTGGAATATTATATATTGGATTCTACGGTATTGGTGGAATAGTGTTTGTATGGAAACGTGGATGGAAGGCTGTATTGCTACAACAATAAAAAAGTTTCAGCAGATTTCTGACGGCCCCTGACGGCCTGTAGGTACCATATATCTGACGGCTTCCGACAGGGCTTTCGGGTCATTTTTACCGACGGCTTTCGACATTCGAAAACTGTCGGAATATGTCGAAAGTCGTCGGAAATACGGATGGCGAGGTTCGTCGAAGCCATCGGAAACACTGATCCCTGACGCCGTAATTTCCGACGGCATATTCCGACGGCTTCCGACGGCCGCCGACGGTTTCCAGCCATCGGAAATTGGCTTTCCCCTTGTAGTGTAGACTTTGCATATTTCATATTACAATTTAGAATTTCATGAAAATTCAATTTTGTATTTTAGTTGATATCTGAAAGAGCAATCATTTTAATACAAACTAGCATGACACCTCATTTGAAGTGGTTAGAAAATGAACAAGAAGATGAAATTGTATGGTTAGAGAAAAAGTAGTCCTAAAGGATCCTTTGACTAACACAACTGAATCAAAGTTAATATGCAAATCACTATTAAATTAAAATATCCATCCATGTTAAAAATGGAAAACACGATATTGAAACATAGTGTATATATGAAAGGAGAAACAAAATTATGACATACCTACTAATCATGTAATGGATAATATAATGATTAATGGATAATATAACTGTGATGGCTCCTTGGCTTCCCACAACTAAAGCTAGATGAGAGATGCATGCATGCGATGATAAACTTCCAGAACTGAAATAGAACGACATAATATATTTATTTCCACACACATATTCACATAAAGGGAAAACTTGATTTGTATACCCGTAGGAAATTGTAGATAAGTAACATTTTTGGTTCCAATCATTTTGCATTATTCACTTATAAATACAGTTTGACACAAGTAGCGCAAGATAAGTGCATGATACACCAAAAAACTGAAAGCAGTCTGCATATATAGACCCAGCTAAATTAGTGAACCTATAAGTAAAGTGCTAATTCACACGAACTATGCATTTTTGGGTTTTGAATCCTCCAAACTTATGTGAAATGATACTTCTGTAAATTTATTTGTTTTGTAATATTTTATTTTTTCAGCTATAAACAGAATTTCTTATAAAAATAAATTGCTAAAAGCATATGCAATATTGAGTCAATTGCTAAAGCAACTATAAATTACATTGACAAAAGTTAGTATAGTGTATGACTATATACACCCCAGTTTGTTCTTCCCAACACCATATTATGGTGGCCAAAAGCACAAATGGGGTGCATTTTGCACCACATCCCACAAATGGGGTGCATTTAGCACCACATCCCCAGTGGAGCTAAATGCACCATATTTTATGCTTTTGGCCACCATATCATGATGTTGGAAAGAACAAACAGAGATACATATAGCAGTACACTTAATATATTCGTTGTCAAATTTTTCGTAGATATGAACTAGGCTAGCCCGTGTCATCCAGTCGGCTGGCATAATCACAACTGTGTTCATCTTGGCCTGCATATCCCTATAGTCCGACACTTTAATCAGCCCTGGCTCGGACGGTAATGATCTACCCACTCAACTCAACCGCCCAGTACTTGGCTCGCTTGCTTGGCTATGCTCTTTGATCAACCTAGGCTAACAGGGCTCACTCAAGGAACATCCCTCTCGGTACCTGGCTTGCTTGCTTGGCTTTGATCCTTTACCATCCTAGGCTAACACGGATCACTCAAGAAACATCCTATCCGCACTAGCACAGGCACCGACAAGTATCTTCCCCATGTACACTAGCGGTAATGGCATTGTAGGGATGGATCGGCCTTTAAAGAATTCCCCTCCAGTCAACCTGTAAGTCTATTCAATCAAACAACAGGCAGATCCTTTGTGTGTTCCAACCACATTAACTCAACCGTAGATATATGTATTGGATCTCCGCTGTCTAAAGAAGCGTCGCAAGCACTATTCATTTGACAAAAAAGTCACTGTGCAGTAACTTTTTTATGCCTTTCGCTGTTATCAGGGAACCTCTACTACAACCGCTCCCCAATCTCATGTTGTCTACCCCTGCTACAAGCATGTTCACAATATGGCCCACCAGCTGTCATCATCTTCACCATATAAATATGGCGTCGTAGCTAGCATGTGCATCAACCTTGTATGCCTATCAACGGCATAAAGTGATTTATGTGCTTGATCAGCGTAATCTTAACCATCTAAGCATCAATTTCAGCAAGTATAAATATATTAGGGCATGCATCCATTCATACAAGGTTGGAGAACGTTAGCTTTCAAGTAATTACTCTCTTGTTATTACCTCTTATAAGTTAAGCTATTACAATAAATGCAAAGTAATAAGAAATTTCTTACAGTGGACGTAGATCACCTTTATATCGAATCACTCTAAATTTTGTCTCTTTACTTTTATGTTTTTCATATCCTCATTTTACATGTTAAAACCAGGATATTAGCACGTAATGTTTGCTAATATAACCTTCTTAACCACATTTTCGACGTTGGCTAAATCCCTAATCAAAATTTTGGCACTAGAAGGAGGACCTCCCATGAAAGCTTTCATTTTTCTTCACTTTACTTATCTACAAACTTCTTTCCTATTTACACTATGTCAAATCATAGTGAAAACAAAGTTGGTAACTCCAATGATCGCAATACCAAGTGGCTACTAAAGCAAGCACCGTCTACCCCATCCCTATGTTGAGCAACGACACGTGCCTTAGCATGACCAATGGCTTGACTAACATAAGGCAGCTCATTCGTGGTGTGAACAACCTTCGGACTAGAATGGACATCCAAGCAACTGTAAAATTTCTGGCTATCCCATGAGTAGTTGATTGGACCCATGTTCAGCTTGGTATGCCCAGAATCTATTGCATAATGCATGATGCTTGCGGAAGAGTTATACTGGAAACTATGATGGAGTAGCTCCAGTTCACTACAAGAACGTACATACTGCTCACGGACAGGAAGACGTCTATGAGGTCCCAAAACCTGAACCGGCGGTGTATTACTGTTCCTTTTGGTCGAGAGAGTATCCATCTTTTACCTTATTCGGACAGTGGATAAGGGCCGTGACCTACGCTTTGAACGTCTCAGTGGTGATGGGCAAGGGAGCAATCCAGAATCCGGAGAACCGTCGGTCCACTCCTGATCCCAACAAAAGTGCCCTGGCTTAGGTCCCTATGTGTAACGCCCCACCCCGAGACCCACTTTAGCAAAGAGAATTAAGAACTAATTCTGTCTACTAAAGCGGAGAATAGGGCTGGTTAAGGGCGACCATCTATAATTTTGTCTTAAACATCCATTGAATACGTCGATAAATGCATTATAATTTTTCAACTCAAGTGGATCGACATACCCAGTAAATGCTTAATCCAAACTATAGGTGGCTAACGGATCTATCAGAACAAAATACAATAACTGAATGTAAATCACATCACAGTACAGTAACCAACATCATATATATACATATACACTGGTACACGTTCGGTACAATACAATATGAATACAATAAAGGTGGTGCACAACCACACCGTATACATCGAATCAAATGTAAAAGCATCAGAGTATGCGGAAGAAATAAACTACTCAAGCAAAAGAAGAGCTATTATCCAACATCAACTTCAAGCTAAGGCCAATAGATGATACCTGAAACAACTCGGTCTGACCCGAGTGAAAACACACGGGTCAGGCTAGCTAAAATCATCAGTTAAACAGAATAATCGATGAGGATAATTAGGTGAAAGCTACAGTATCCTTTTTCATAAAGGATGCCATGCCCTAAACAGGGTTTCAACATCATAAGAAAGGACAACATCTCTTCTTGGCAAGTAAGGAAGATAATGATGATAAAGTCATACTTAAGTGGCATAACAGATACTTAAGCAAATGGAACATCGCCGAATAAAATTTTAAAGATAAGATTCAATAAACATCGCTTTCGCCTCATATCATCAGCGGTATAAAAAAAAATGGATAATGACTTCAAATGAATAAATTATCTTCTTAGAAGTTCTCCTCAATATAACAATACATCAAAGGTACATATCCTTCATACATAGAATAAAACGCATACGGATGTGCCTCATCTTATAGGCTTATCTCAATGATCATTCAAGGAAATATAAAACCCAATCATAAAAGAAGCATTATACTTATTCATACCTCGTCTCATCGGTATGAATATAGATACATCTCTAATCCATCACTAAAACTCATCATAAAAGATTCTTCATAATCATTTATATCTCATCTCATTGGTATAAATTTATAAATACATCTCAACTCCATTGTAACATCGAGTAGTCAATAAAATCGTCAAATCATCGATCCATAATGCAAATAATGGTATAAATATAAATATATCTTAAATCTATTATCAAAACTCATCATAAAAGCATTACCATAATTTATCTTGATAGAGCCCGGAAAGAATCCAAAACATCATATTCGAAATCACAAATAAAACCATGTATGTCAATAAGCCTTTTTCTTACGTAAGGCTATACTAAAGCATCATCATCAAAACAGTGAAAACGAAACATCTAAACTTCATGGAAAACAGCACGTGCATTTACATCTTGACTAGTGCTACCATTATTTGGTACCATTCATCGTGATGACTTGGGGTCACATAACATCATAACATCGTGATCATCTTGATTGACTATAGTCGGAAACATCTTGATGACACCCAGTCAAACGAGTAATAACATCGTGATGATTGGAGTCGAGTAATAACTTCATGAACATCGTGATGACTCCAATCGAGTACTCGGTCTGTAGCACTAGTAACATCATGAATGTGTCTCAACTTCTCGAATAGGAATCCAATAGGCGTCAACGTACGTCCCATACCATACGTTTGTACCTATTGGTTTGCTAATCGTTAGTCGATGCCACATCAGAAAACCATCATAAAACATCATCAAATAAACACTGCCTCATCTCATCGGCGAGTGTAAGATACCTAACTCGTCTTATCTCATACTTGGACGAATTTTAAGTGACATCGAGACTTGTCTCATTTCATCGACAAGTAAAAATTCATCATAAATATCGAAATCATCATCAGTCCATCATAACAACTTGCCTCATCTCCTGGGCAAGTAAAAAAACATCGTGATGGTTATTTCTAACCATAGTTGCAAATTAAAACTTATAATCAATATTGCCTCATTTCATCGGCCATCACAAAATGCGTCTAGATTGGTTCGTCGTCGAATGTACTCAAAGAGTAATTCTCAAACCAATAATCTTCACCAAAATTTGGTAACTTCTAAATCAATTCAAAATAACACTTCAAATTGGTTTCGATGAAAACCGTGCTCGAAAACAATGAAAACTAAGAGGGATATCTCAAAACCGATAACTTGAATTCAATACGAATTCAATTCAATTTTAACCCAAAATCAATTCAAATTCCATTTAAAATTTGAACTTAAAATTGTTCAAATATAGCTAGCCTATTGATAGGCATCATAGCTCTGAAAGTATCTCAAAAACATTATTAAAACCGAAGAGAATGAAAGCAAAACGAGCTAATACAATCCTAAGGTCAACGATTGTTGTTGCTGTCATTTTGCTCTCAGGACAGCAATATACAACCATAATTTCAACCAAACGAACTTCAAAATTCCAAAAAACACAATGAATGAAACCTGTAACACACGACCTAAGCTTTCCGAAACATTTAAAATTAACAAAATCGGTTAAGAAACGAAGAAGTTATGGCCAACTTCGTTTCAGCCTCAAGCGTAGAGCAATTATTGGTTTTGCTCTCGGGATAACAGTATAAAAATTCAATTTTGACAAAGTAAGCTTAAAATTACAGAAAAATCAACACATGGAAGTTTTAGTACATGATTTAAGCTTTCTGAAACATCCAAAATTATCAAAATCGGTTAAGAAACGAATGAGTTATGGCCAAAATAATTTCTTAGACTTGTGATTGTTGTTGCTGTCATTTGCTCTCGGGATAGCAACAAACAGGCACGATTTTGGTCCATTAAACCTCAAAATTTTACAAAAATCAAAACATAAAACTTGTAGCTCTTTGTTTGGGCTTTCCGTAACATCCAGAATTATGAAATTTGGATAAGAAATGAATGAGTTATGGTCAAAATAAATCCTCATATTTTATGATTGTTGTTGCTGTCATTTGCTCTCGGGACAGCAACAAACAAGCACGATTTTGATCAAGCAAACTTCAAAATTTTAAAAATCTTAAAACATGAAACTTTTAGCACTTTGTCTGCGCTTTCCAGAACATCAAAAATTATGAAATTTGGATAAAAGATGAAAAAGTTATGGCCAAAACAATGTCGCAACAGAAAACAGAAAATAACAAAGACGAAACGCAATCTTATTAATACGAAAATTCAACTCAAACCTTATTTTTGGCTAGCATTTGTAAGCTTTACACTTACCAATTGATTTTCAGTGAATATGTAAGGATTTGCAAGCAAGATTGAACCTTTAGCATAAGATTGAAGCCCTAAACATCTGAAAATAGAAAAAAACAATACATGCAAAGAAGAAATTGATCAAAACAAAATTTACTAAACAATTCTAGGGTTTTAGATGGATTCTAAGATAGAATATGTTGGAGATTACCTTCTTTTATGATTTTAACTTGAATTAGACTTTTAAATTTGCAAAGATTGAGCTTTGAAGATTAAATTTTGAAGAGGGTAGCCATTGTTTTGTACTTTGAAGCTTTTTCTTTTTTTGATTTAGGTTTTACTGTAATGGGTTTTGGGAGAAAAGGTACATACTTTATTAGAAAACTCTAGAATTTGGGTTATTGGATGTTTACTATACCCAATTAGTCCATTCTCATACTGAGAAAATTATTTAGGCTAATATACATAGGTTTTATACCCTTTTTAGCATTACTTTCTCATATTAACTTCTTTTTACATGAGACAAAATGCATTCTTCATATTTTAACAACGTGAACATGATTAACACAATTTTTTTTTGCACTTAAAAATATTATTTTCCCATTAAACTTTTAATTTACACAATATTTGACGATATTGTTATTTTTAGACCAAAAAAAATAATTTTAAACAATCCGAGTCAAATAAAAATTATTTCTTAACTCAAATAAGTGTATTAAAAGTTTTAATACTTTTTAAAATATTACAACACTATTTTCAATCATTGATACACTTCGAAAAATACATTTTCTTCTCATTTGCCATTTTTGTTCACTAAAAAAGGCTATTATTGGAATAAAATTCAAATACTTCCCATTTTGACTCAATAAATAACTAACATCATTTATTTTCAACCCACTTTCACAAATAAAATATTCTATGCTTATTTTCACTCATTTATATTTATTCCAACCATCAATATGTTGAAATAACATCTTATGAGATAAATTATCTCACATAAATTAAAAACCCAAGTTTTATTCATTAAAACATTGTTTATATAAAATAAACAATATTAACTCAAATTTCATTCCTCCAATTCATTTATAATCACAATATTAAATTATTATTTGCATTATAATTTAATATAAATGGTAATCTCCAAAATTCGGGTTGTTACAGACTCCCCTCCATAGCAAAATTGCGTCCTCGCAATTTCTGGAGGAAATAGCTGTAAACAACACTATCGATACAATCATCGAAGGATAAGGACAAGCTCGAATTCCAAACCATTCATACTCTCAATATAGAATGGTAGAAAGAAACAAAGAAAAACTCACTTAGTTAATTCAATGGCCCGTCATATGCTAATATAGTGATTAGCAAACCATCGAATTTTCCAAGAAACTCGAAAGAATTTCAAAGATCTCCTGTCTCGAATTAAAACTCAATAAAATGCTCAACAAATAATCAATTGAAAATGATTGATTACTTAAAATCCTATGAATAGAGTCGGGATCAAACTCACTTAAACCCAAACACCATGCAATAAAGAAGATCATCAATAAGATTTTCCACATAAATATACGGAAAGAACATCCTCATAACAGGGTAGACACAATAGACAAGATTGATAAATCACAAGATGGCTTCTCACAAGGCCGCTAACTCGATCGACCGCAAAAAATGCATGTCATTAATAATAGATCAAAGATAGAATATGCTCAAGAATAAGGATATAAGCTCGAATTATCTTTTAATCCAAGATATTTAGAATTTTTAAATCTCAACATCTTTTAAATTTTAAATCTCAATTTTCAACATTTGAAAATTTTCAAACTTTTTACTATATACTTAGTAGGTAATTTAAAACTCAAATTAAAAGTCCAAATTTCTTCTCTTACTTAAAAATTAATTTCCACATAAATTTGTAAATCCATAATAATATTCCACAAAATAAATTAAGGGTTTAAATTCTCTTTACTCTTTTTATTAAACCACTTAAGTAGTTTTAAAACAATCTTCAAATTCTCTTATAACTCTTCACTTAAAACATCCAATGTATATAATATAGATTCGAAAATCTCAAAATATACTTTCAATAAAGCACAAGTCAAAAATAATCTCATTTATATTCTCATCTTTATAATTTAAAAATAAATAAATAGCATTGCCTCGCCATTGAGTCTCTAATAAATAAATATATCTGTTGGCTGCAGAGTTGACCGAACGATCAAAACTGCCTTGCCACTCTATTACTGGTCTCTAAAATCAATGGCTGCAATTACCATTCAAAAATAAATTTGATATTTAATCTCAAAATATTATTTTCAAAATCTCAATTTTTAAAATACAAACCATCGTGTATGATTGCCTCATCATAGCATTTAGGAAATTCTATCAATAACGTTGATCAGGCATATTGACCAGAACTCTTAACTACTTGATGGATAACCCAACACTCTCATGTTATTTCTATGAAAGAATACTACTCATATAAATATATTCTCAAAACATTCTTTGATTTTTAAAATATCTCAAAACTACAATTTCTCTTTTTAAAACTCATATATATAGCTTCAAAAACTCAAACCAAAGATCATTAAGAGAATGCATCGAGATATTCCTAGAATACGCGATTCTCAAAATCAACAGAAGGAGATAAAGTGTTAGTCAATCTTACAATATCATGATCCACTCCTAAAAGTCATCAAGATACAGGATAAGCAAGATATTCTTCTCCAAGGAGATGAAGCATAAAACAACAAATCATTACTTCAAACAAAGTAATGCTATAAAGATAACATTGATTGAGTATTTGAAAAGAACACTCGGTGAAGCTGAATGATAAACTCAATCAAACTCGAACAATCTAGAAACTCATCTCATTCCTTAGTGGATATCCTCGTGGAAGGATAACCGAAGAGCTAAGAGCCAGGATTAAGGTTACCTCAATACTCGATTGCCCGATTGGATGTCAAATCCAAACGGACTCACAAAACTCAAAAAAATCACCTTGACTAGAATTCGAGATATATCAACAACATCTCGATACTCAAGAGTGAATATAGAACTTCAGAATCATCATTAACATTCCAAAGTGATAGAAATAATAACCCAATCAAATCAGGATGCCTAAATAAATATAGGATCCTATAACAACAAAAGGATCAGACTTTACATCCAATAAGCCAATCCATCTCAAATCAAATACATCTCAAGGTAGTGAGTAATAAACAAATACTCACTAAAGCAGCAACCAATAGAGAAATCAAAATGCTCACAAAAAGCCAATCGTTGTGGATCCATTTAATAGGATTCACAATTCTCAAAGGAATGCACAAGAATGCTCAAAGAAATCAATCAGCTCCATCGATACAAACTCACTCGTATCGACAAAAATAAGAATAGAATAATCCCAAAACTCGAAAAAGAATCAAAGCTCAATTCGAAAACAAGCTCGAATAAAGGACAATGATTCACTTGTATTGTACTTCGATGTATCATCATATACGTGCTGTTTTGCGTTTATTCTACTTTGTTCTGACCTGGCTCTGATACCAAGCTGTAACGCCCCACCCCGAGACCCACCTTAGCAAAGAGAATTAAGAAGTAATTCCGTCTACTAAAGCGGAGAATAGGGCTGGTTAAGGGCGACCATCTATAATTTTGTCTTAAACATCCATTGAATACGTCGATAAATGCATTATAATTTTTCAACTCAAGTGGATCGACATACCCAGTAAATGCTTAATCCAAAACTATAGGTGGCTAACGGATCTATCAGAACAAAATACAATAACTGAATGTAAATCACATCACAGTACAGTAACCAACATCATATATATACATATACACTGGTACACATTCGGTACAATACAATATGAATACAATAAAGTGGTGCACAACCACACCATATACATCGAATCAAATGTAAAAGCATCAGAGTATGCGGAAGAAATAAACTACTCAAGCAAAAGAAGAGCTATTATCCAACATCAACTTCAAGCTAAGGCCAATAGATGATACCTGAAACAACTCGGTCTGACCCGAGTGAAAACACATGGGTCAGGCTAGCTAAAATCATCAGTTAAACAGAATAATCGATGAGGATAATTAGGTGAAAGCTACAGTATCCTTTTTCATAAAGGATGCCATGCCCTAAACAGGGTTTCAACATCATAAGAAAGGACAACATCTCTTCTTGGCAAGTAAGGGAGATAATGATGATAAAGTCATACTTAATTGGCATAACAGATACTTAAGCAAATGGAACATCGCCGAACAAAATTTTAAAGATAAGATTCAATAAACATCGCTTTCGCCTCATATCATCAGCGGTATAAAAAAAAGTGGATAATGACTTCAAATGAATAAATTATCTTCTTAGAAGTTCTCGTCAATATAACAATACATCAAAGGTACATATCCTTCATACATAGAATAAAACGCATATGGATGTGCCTCATCTTATAGGCTTATCTCAATGATCATTCAAGGAAATATAAAACCCAATCATAAAAGAAGCATTATACTTATTCATACCTCATCTCATCGGTATGAATATAGATACATCTCAAATCCATCACTAAAAATCATCATAAAAGATTCTTCATAATCATTTATACCTCATCTCATTGGTATAAATTTATAAATACATCTCAACTCCATTGTAACATCGAGTAGTCAATAAAATCGTCAAGTCATCGATCCATAATGCAAATAATGGTATAAATATAAATATATCTTAAATCTATTATCAAAACTCATCATAAAAGCATTACCATAATTTATCTTGATAGAGCCCGGAAAGAATCCAAAACATCATATTCGAAATCACAAATAAAACCATGTATGTCAATAATCCTTTTTCTTACATAAGGCTATACTAAAGCATCATCATCAAAACAGTGAAAACGAAACATCTAAACTTCATGGAAAACAGCACGTGCATTTACATCTTGACTAGTGCTACCATTATTTGGTACCATTCATCGTGATGACTTGGGGTCACATAACATCATAACATCGTGATCATCTTGATTGACTATAGTCGGAAACATCTTGATGACACCCAGTCAAACGAGTAATAACATCGTGATGATTGGAGTCGAGTAATAACTTCATGAACATCGTGATGACTCCAATCGAGTACTCGGTCTGTAGCACTAGTAACATCGTGAATGTGTCTCAACTTCTCGAATAGGAATCCAATAGGCGTCAACGTACGTCCCATACCATACGTTTGTACCTATTGGTTTGCTAATCGTTAGTCGATGCCACATCAGAAAACCATCATAAAACATCATCAAATAAACACTGCCTCATCTCATCGGCGAGTGTAAGATACCTAACTCGTCTTATCTCATACTTGGACGAATTTTAAGTGACATCGAGACTTGTCTCATTTCATCGACAAGTAAAAATTCATCATAAATATCGAAATCATCATCAGTCCATCATAACAACTTGCCTCATCTCCTGGGCAAGTAAAAAAACATCGTGATGGTTATTTCTAACCATAGTTGCAAATTAAAACTTATAATCAATATTGCCTCATTTCATCGGCCATCACAAAATGCGTCTAGATTGGTTCGTCGTCGAATGTACTCAAAGAGTAATTCTCAAACCAATAATCTTCACCAAAATTTGGTAACTTCTAAATCAATTCAAAATAACACTTCAAATTGGTTTCGATGAAAACCGTGCTCGAAAACAATGAAAACTAAGAGGGATATCTCAAAACCGATAACTTGAATTCAATACGAATTCAATTCAATTTTAACCCAAAATCAATTCAAATTCCATTTAAAATTTGAACTTAAAATTGTCCAAATATAGCTAGCCTATTGATAGGCATCATAGCTCTGAAAATATCTCAAAAACATTATTAAAACCGAAGAGAATGAAAGCAAAACGAGCTAATACAATTTTAAGGTCAACGATTGTTGTTGCTGTCATTTTGCTCTCAGGACAGCAACATACAACCATAATTTCAACCAAACGAACTTCAAAATTCCAAAAAACACAATGATTGTAACCTGTAACACACGACCTAAGCTTTCCGAAACATCTAAAATTAACAAAATCGGTTAAGAAACGAAGTAGTTATGGCCAACTTCGTTTCAGCCTCAAGCGCAAAGCAATTATTGGTTTTGCTCTCGGGATAACAGTATAAAAATTCAATTTTGACAAAGCTAAGGTTAAAATTACAGAAAAATCAACATATGAAAGTTTTAGTACATGATTTAAGCTTTCCGAAACATCCAAAATTATCAAAATCGGTTAAGAAACGAATGAGTTATGGCCAAAATAATTTGTCAGACTTGTGATTGTTGTTGCTGTCATTTGCTCTCGGGATAGCAACAAACAAGCACGATTTTGGTCCATTAAACCTCAAAATTTTAGAAAAATCAAAACATAAAAATTGTATCTCTTTGTCTGGGCTTTCCGGAACATCCAGAATTATGAAATTTGGATAAGAAATGAATGAGTTATGGTCAAAATAAATCCTCATATTTTATGATTGTTGTTGCTGTCATTTGCTCTCGGGACAGCAACAAACAAGCCCGACTTTGATCAAGCAAACTTCAAAATTTTAAAAATCTTAAAACATAAAACTTTTAGCACTTTGTATGCGCTTTCCAGAACATCAAAAATTATGAAATTTGGATAAAAGATGAAAAAGTTATGGCCAAAACAATGTGGCAACAGAAAACAGAAAATAACAAAGACGAAACGCAATCTTATTAATACGAAAATTCAATTCAAAACCTTATTTTTGGCTAGCATTTGTAAGATTTACACTTACCAATTGATTTTCAGCGAATATGTAAGGATTTGCAAGCAAGATTGAACCTTTAGCATAAGATTGAAGCCCTAAACATCTGAAAATAGAAAAAAACAATACATGCAAAGAAGAAATTGATCAAAACAAAATTTACTAAACAATTCTAGGGTTTTAGATGGATTCTAAGATAGAATAGGTTGGATATTACCTTCTTTTATGATTTTAACTTGAATTAGGCTTTTAAATTTGCAAAGATTGAGCTTTGAAGATTAAATTTTGAAGAGGGTAGCCATTGTTTTGTACTTTGAAGCTTTTTCTTTTTTTGATTTAGGTTTTACTGTAATGGGTTTTGGGAGAAAAGGTACATACTTTATTAGAAAACTCTAGAATTTGGGTTATTGGATGTTTACTATACCCAATTAGTCCATTCTCATACTGAGAAAATTATTTAGGCTAATATACATAGGTTTTATACCCTTTTTAGCATTACTTTCTCATATTAACTTCTTTTTACATGAGACAAAATGCATTCTTCATATTTTAACAACGTGAACATGATTAACACAATTTTTTTTTTTTTGCACTTAAAAATATTATTTTCCCATTAAACTTTTAATTTACACAATATTTGACGATATTGTTATTTTTAGACCAAAAAAAAACAATTTTAAACAATCTGAGTCAAATAAAAATTATTTCTTAACTCAAATAAGTGTATTAAAAGTTTTAATACTTTTTAAAATATTACAACACTATTTTCAATCATTGATACACTTCGAAAAATACATTTTCTTCTCATTTGCCCTTTTTATTCACTAAAAAATGCTATTATTGGAATAAAATTCAAATACTTCCCATTTTGACTCAATAAATAACTAACATCATTTATTTTCAACCCACTTTCACAAATAAAATATTCTATGCTTATTTTCACTCATTTATATTTATTCCAACCATCAATATGTTGAAATAACATCTTATGAGATAAATTATCTCACATAAATTAAAAACCCAAGTTTTATTCATTAAAACATTGTTTATATAAAATAAACAATATTAACTCAAATTTCATTCCTCCAATTCATTTATAATCACAATATTAAATTCTTATTTGCATTATAATTTAATATAAATGGTAATCTCCAAAATTCGGGTTGTTACAGACTCCCCTCCATAGCAAAATTGCGTCCTCGCAATTTCTGGAGGAAATTGCTGTAAACAACACTATCGATACAATCATCGAAGGATAAGGACAAGCTCAAATTCCAAACCATTCATACTCTCAATATAGAATGGTAGAAAGAAACAAAGAAAAACTCACTTAGTTAATTCAATGGCCCGTCATATGCTAATATAGTGATTAGCAAACCATCGATTTTTCCAAGAAACTCGAAAGAATTTCAAAGATCTCCTGTCTTGAATTAAAACTCAATAAAATGCTCAACAAATAATCAATTGAAAATTATTGATTACTTAAAATCCTATGAATAGAGTTGGGATCAAACTCACTTAAACCCAAACACCATGCAATAAAGAAGATCATCAATAAGATTTTCCACATAAATATACGGAAAGAACATCCTCATAACAGGGTAGACACAATAGACAAGATTGATAAATCACAAGATGGCTTCTCACAAGGCCGCTAACTCGAACGACCGCAAAAAATGCATGTCATTAATAATAGATCAAAGATAGAATATGCTCAAGAATAAGGATATAAGCTCGAATTATCTTTTAATCCAAGATATTTAGAATTTTTAAATCTCAACATCTTTTAAATTTTAAATCTCAATTTTCAACATTTGAAAATTTTCAAACTTTTTACTATATACTTAGTAGGTAATTTAAAACTCAAATTAAAAGTCCAAATTTCTTCTCTTACTTAAAAATTAATTTCCACACAAATTTGTAAATCCATAATAATATTCCACAAAATAAATTAAGGGTTTAAATTCTCTTTACTCTTTTTATTAAACCACTTAAGTAGTTTTAAAACAATCTTCAAATTCTCTTATAACTCTTCACTTAAAACATCCAATGTATATAATATAGATTCTAAAATCTCAAAATATACTTTCAATAAAGCACAGCTCAAAAATAATCTCATTTATATTCTCATCTTTATAATTTAAAAATAAATAAATAGCATTGCCTCGCCATTGAGTATCTAATAAATAAATATATCTGTTGGCTGCAGAGTTGACCGAACGATCAAAACTGCCTTGCCACCCTATTACTGGTCTCTAAAATCAATGGCTGCAATTACCATTCAAAAATAAATTTGATATTTAATCTTAAAATATTATTTTCAAAATCTCAAATTTTAAAATACAAACCATCGTGTATGATTGCCTCATCATAGCATTTAGGAAATTCTATCGATAACGTTGATCAGGCATATTGACCAGAACTCTTAACTACTCGATGGATAACCCAACACTCTCATGTTATTTCTATGAAAGAATACTACTCATATAAATATATTCTCAAAACATTCTTTGATTTTTAAAATATCTCAAAACTACAATTTCTCTTTTTAAAACTCATATATATAGCTTCAAAAACTCAAACCAAAGATCATTAAGAGAATGCATCGAGATATTCCTAGAATACGCGATTCTCAAAATCAACAGAAGGAGATAAAGTGTTAGTCAATCTTACAATATCATGATCCACTCCTAAAAGTCATCAAGATACAGGATAAGCAAGATATTCTTCTCCAAGGAGATGAAGCACAAAACAACAAATCATTACTTCAAACAAAGTAATGCTATAAAGATAACATTGATTGAGTATTTGAAAAGAACACTCGGTGAAGCTGAATGATAAACTCAATCAAACTCGAACAATCTAGAAACTCATCTCATTCCTTAGTGGATATCCTCGTGGAAGGATAACCGAAGAGCTAAGAGCCAGGATTAAGGTTACCTCAATACTCGATTGCCCGATTGGATGTCAAATCCAAACGGACTCACAAAACTCAAAAAAATCACCTTGACTAGAATTCGAGATATATCAACAACATCTCGATACTCAAGAGTGAATATAGAACTTCAGAATCATCATTAACATTCCAAAGTGATAGAAATAATAACCCAATCAAATCAGGATGCCTAAATAAATATAGGATCCTATAACAACAAAAGGATCAGACTTTACATCCAATAAGCCAATCCATCTCAAATCAAATACATCTCAAGGTAGTGAGTAATAAACAAATACTCACTAAAGCAGCAACCAATAGAGAAATCAAAATGCTCACAAAAAGCCAATCGTTGTGGATCCATTTAATAGGATTCACAATTCTCAAAGGAATGCACAAGAATGCTCAAAGAAATCAATCAGCTCCATCGATACAAACTCACTCGTATCGACAAAAATAAGAATAGAATAATCCCAAAACTCGAAAAAGAATCAAAGCTCAATTCGAAAACAAGCTCGAATAAAAAACAATGATTCACTTGTATTGTACTTCGATGTATCATCATATACGTGCTGTTTTGCGTTTATTCTACTTTGTTCTGACCTGGCTCTGATACCAAGCTGTAACGCCCCACCCCGAGACCCACCTTAGCAAAGAGAATTAAGAAGTAATTCCGTCTACTAAAGCGGAGAATAGGGCTGGTTAAGGGCGACCATCTATAATTTTGTCTTAAACATCCATTGAATACGTCGATAAATGCATTATAATTTTTCAACTCAAGTGGATCGACATACCCAGTAAATGCTTAATCCAAAACTATAGGTGGCTAACGGATCTATCAGAACAAAATACAATAACTGAATGTAAATCACATCACAGTACAGTAACCAACATCATATATATACATATACACTGGTACACATTCGGTACAATACAATATGAATACAATAAAGGTGGTGCACAACCACACCGTATACATCGAATCAAATGTAAAAGCATCAGAGTATGCGGAAGAAATAAACTACTCAAGCAAAAGAAGAGCTATTATCCAACATCAACTTCAAGCTAAGGCCAATAGATGATACCTGAAACAACTCGGTCTGACCCGAGTGAAAACACACGGGTCAGGCTAGCTAAAATCATCAGTTAAACAGAATAATCGATGAGGATAATTAGGTGAAAGCTACAGTATCCTTTTTCATAAAGGATGCCATGCCCTAAACAGGGTTTCAACATCATAAGAAAGGACAACATCTCTTCTTGGCAAGTAAGGGAGATAATGATGATAAAGTCACACTTAAGTGGCATAACAGATACTTAAGCAAATGGAACATCGCCGAATAAAATTTTAAAGATAAAATTCAATAAACATCGCTTTCGCCTCATATCATCAGCGGTATAAAAAAAATGGATAATGACTTCAAATGAATAAATTATCTTCTTAGAAGTTCTCGTCAATATAACAATACATCAAAGGTACATATCCTTCATACATAGAATAAAACGCATATGGATGTGCCTCATCTTATAGGCTTATCTCAATGATCATTCAAGGAAATATAAAACCCAATCATAAAAGAAGCATTATACTTATTCATACCTCGTCTCATCGGTATGAATATAGATACATCTCTAATCCATCACTAAAACTCATCATAAAAGATTCTTCATAATCATTTATACCTCATCTCATTGGTATAAATTTATAAATACATCTCAACTCCATTGTAACATCGAGTAGTCAATAAAATCGTCAAATCATCGATCCATAATGCAAATAATGGTATAAATATAAATATATCTTAAATCTATTATCAAAACTCATCATAAAAGCATTACCATAATTTATCTTGATAGAGCCCGGAAAGAATCCAAAACATCATATTCGAAATCACAAATAAAACCATGTATGTCAATAAGCTTTTTTCTTACGTAAGGCTATACTAAAGCATCATCATCAAAACAGTGAAAACGAAACATCTAAACTTCATGGAAAACAGCACGTGCATTTACATCTTGACTAGTGCTACCATTATTTGGTACCATTCATCGTGATGACTTGGGGTCACATAACATCATAACATCGTGATCATCTTGATTGACTATAGTCGGAAACATCTTGATGACACCCAGTCAAACGAGTAATAACATCGTGATGATTGGAGTCGAGTAATAACTTCATGAACATCGTGATGACTCCAATCGAGTACTCGGTCTGTAGCACTAGTAACATCGTGAATGTGTCTCAACTTCTCGAATAGGAATCCAATAGGCGTCAACGTACGTCCCATACCATACGTTTGTACCTATTGGTTTGCTAATCGCTAGTCGATGCCACATCAGAAAACCATCATAAAACATCATCAAATAAACACTGCCTCATCTCATCGGCGAGTGTAAGATACCTAACTCGTCTTATCTCATACTTGGACGAATTTTAAGTGACATCGAGACTTGTCTCATTTCATCGACAAGTAAAAATTCATCATAAATATCGAAATCATCATCAGTCCATCATAACAACTTGCCTCATCTCCTGGGCAAGTAAAAGAACATCGTGATGGTTATTTCTAACCATAGTTGCAAATTAAAACTTATAACCAATATTGCCTCATTTCATCGGCCATCACAAAATGCGTCTAGATTGGTTCGTCGTCGAATGTACTCAAAGAGTAATTCTAAAACCAATAATCTTCACCAAAATTTGGTAACTTCTAAATCAATTCAAAATAACACTTCAAATTGGATTCGATGAAAACCGTGCTCGAAAACAATGAAAACTAAGAGGGATATCTCAAAACCGATAACTTGAATTCAATACGAATTCAATTCAATTTTAACCCAAAATCAATTCAAATTCCATTTAAAATTTGAACTTAAAATTGTCCAAATATAGCTAGCCTATTGATAGGCATCATAGCTCTGAAAATATCTCAAAAACATTATTAAAACCGAAGAGAATGAAAGCAAAACGAGCTAATACAATCCTAAGGTCAACGATTGTTGTTGCTGTCATTTTGCTCTCAGGACAGCAGTATACAACCATAATTTCAACCAAACGAACTTCAAAATTCCAAAAAAAACAATGAATGTAACCTGTAACACACGACCTAAGCTTTCCGGAACATATAAAATTAACAAAATCGGTTAAGAAACGAAGTAGTTATGGCCAACTTCGTTTCAGCCTCAAGCGTAGAGCAATTATTGGTTTTGCTCTCGGGATAACAGTATAAAAATTCAATTTTGACAAAGCTAAGGTTAAAATTACAGAAAAATCAACATATGAAAGTTTTAGTACATGATTTAAGCTTTCCGAAACATCCAAAATTATCAAAATCGGTTAAGAAACGAATGAGTTATGGCCAAAATAATTTGTCAGACTTGTGATTGTTGTTGCTGTCATTTGCTCTCGGGATAGCAACAAACAAGCACGATTTTGGTCCATTAAACCTCAAAATTTTAGAAAAATCAAAACATAAAAATTGTATCTCTTTGTCTGGGCTTTCCGGAACATCCAGAATTATGAAATTTGGATAAGAAATGAATGAGTTATGGTCAAAATAAATCCTCATATTTTATGATTGTTGTTGCTGTCATTTGCTCTCGGGACAGCAACAAACAAGCACGACTTTGATCAAGCAAACTTCAAAATTTTAAAAATCTTAAAACATAAAACTTTTAGCACTTTGTCTGCGCTTTCCAGAACATCAAAAATTATGAAATTTGGAATAAAAGATGAAAAAGTTATGGCCAAAACAATGTGGCAACAGAAAACAGAAAATAACAAAGACGAAACGCAATCTTATTAATACGAAAATTCAATTCAAAGCCTTATTTTTGGCTAGCATTTGTAAGCTTTACACTTACCAATTGATTTTCAGTGAATATGTAAGGATTTGCAAGCAAGATTGAACCTTTAGCATAAGATTGAAGCCCTAAACATCTGAAAATAGAAAAAAACAATACATGCAAAGAAGAAATTGATCAAAACAAAATTTACTAAACAATTCTAGGGTTTTAGATGGATTCTAAGATAGAATAGGTTGGAGATTACCTTCTTTTATGATTTTAACTTGAATTAGGCTTTTAAATTTGCAAAGATTGAGCTTTGAAGATTAAATTTTGAAGAGGGTAGTCATTGTTTTGTACTTTGAAGCTTTTTCTTTTTTTGATTTAGGTTTTACTGTAATGGGTTTTGGGAGAAAAGGTACATACTTTATTAGAAAACTCTAGAATTTGGGTTATTGGATGTTTACTATACCCAATTAGTCCATTCTCATACTGAGAAAATTATTTAGGCTAATATACATAGGTTTTATACCCTTTTTAGCATTACTTTCTCATATTAACTTCTTTTTACATGAGACAAAATGCATTCTTCATATTTTAACAACGTGAACATGATTAACACAATTTTTTTTTTGCACTTAAAAATATTATTTTCCCATTAAACTTTTAATTTACACAATATTTGACGATATTGTTATTTTTAGACCAAAAAAAACAATTTTAAACAATCCGAGTCAAATAAAAATTATTTCTTAACTCAAACAAGTGTATTAAAAGTTTTAATACTTTTTCAAATATTACAACACTATTTTCAATCATTGATACACTTCAAAAAATACATTTTCTTCTCATTTGCCATTTTTGTTCACTAAAAAAGGCTATTATTGGAATAAAATTCAAATACTTCCCATTTTGACTCAATAAATAACTAACATCATTTATTTTCAACCCACTTTCACAAATAAAATATTCTATGCTTATTTTCACTCATTTATATTTATTCCAACCATCAATATGTTGAAATAACATCTTATGAGATAAATTATCTCACATAAATTAAAAACCCAAGTTTTATTCATTAAAACATTGTTTATATAAAATAAACAATATTAACTCAAATTTCATTCCTCCAATTCATTTATAATCACAATATTAAATTATTATTTGCATTATAATTTAATATAAATGGTAATCTCCAAAATTCAGGTTGTTACACTATGAGAGGCACCCTTACTCGCCTAGGTTACCTTCAATCATAAGAAGCCGATCTCCTACCCCAACAAGGCATCATCTTTCCCCTTCGACATATCGCCATCACAGGTCCCCTACACTAGATATACGGCAGAGGAGCCCTTCCCTAACAAGGGGCCAACATCATCCGCGACACTCGGAAGCTGACATTCGAGAAGGAATGGTCACCCTACACTAGCAAATGCACAAAATCTAAATTATAAACATTGATAGCGAAGGTATGTCAGATGATGAGAATTATATACATTATAGATGTTTTTTCCTTCTATTGATATGTATGACGGAAATAATGACTTGTCCGATTATATCACTGATTTCAACTCAGTAATCCAAGCAGGCCAATAGTCCAATCATGCAAAAAAAATTATATTCCCCTCTACTCTAACTGGACAGGATCTCGTTGGTTTCTTTATTTTCAAGCCAGTGGTGTCCTCTCTTAGATTGAATTGTGTTCCGACTTCAAAGCTTGCTTCTTCGCATTGACGACAAGGATCATGATAACAAGCAAGCTAGGAAACATAGGACAAGGTTGGTTGAATCCCTTCACTCATATGTCAATCATTTCAACAATGAATCAACCTATGCAAGGGGAGAAGACAAGAATAACCTGGTAGTATCCCTTTATTTGGGGGTGATGTACCGGTCCTGAATGTGGAAAGAACTACAGAAGCAGCCCGCTTCGTCCTTGACTAACTTTCTTCAAAGGGTGGATGGCATAATGAGGGCAAAAGAGGCTAACATCCCATCCGTCGATTAGAGTTTATTCTATCTAGTTCTCTTATTGATAAGTAAAAACAGATTATTTGAGAATTATATAGGAATAAGTTCGGCAGCTAACCCAATAGTAGTGAACAACCATAGATTGCCTGGTTGCGAAGCTTCGTTAGTTGATAAAATACCTAAGCAATGCCATTTCCAATATCCAGACTTATAATAATTCTGATGATTGGCCGAGCGAATAAGTCAACTTCATCTCTGATAGCGATGAGGAACGTGGCCAGAGAAATAAAGTTAGCCCAAGAGAAGATAGTCGTCGAAATAATGTCAGCAGGAACGTAGCAAAAAAATGTGCTGAAGACAGTACTCATTTTAAACCCAGGTATACTAACTATGAAACCCTAAATCTTGACATGGTGACTATTTACCGTGCACAACATGATCGCGTACCCTTTTAATGGCTTTCTCCCTCTCGGCCTGGGCGGAGGGAGGGGCCCAAGGGAAATGAAAAATACTGTGAATTCCACTAATTTAACGACCACTCCACCAACGACTGCCAGCATCTCAAAGATGAAATAGAGTGGCTGATCTACGAGGGAGATCTGGTCTAGTATGTATGACATCAAGCAGAGTAATGCAATGCCTACCAATATCTACCTACCTCACCCAAGCGAGAAGATGATAATAACGTGGTTGTAGTCAACATAAAGATTTTGCCAATTTGTGGTGGTATACATGTGGCGAGGAGCGGCCGAGGGGATCATGTCCGCCATAGGAGAGAGCTTGCCTCCACCGATTAGATTCATTCAGTTGATCTTCGAGCCCCAAAGGTCCTTTGGGGTGAGAAAGATGTAATAGACATTGTTTTCACCGTGAAAGACAAGAGTGGAGTTGCCTCAGTCGATGTGGTCAGCACCAAAGTCCGGCAAGTCTTTATTGATGGGGGCAGCTCTGTTAATGTGATGTTTAAAGAAGTTTTTGATAAGATGAAGCTTCATAACACCAGCCTCATTCTCTATGCACTATCTGTCTCTGGGTTCGAGGATGTTGGCATAGCACCCTTAGGGATTACCTCCCATATTGTCACTTTCTCCAAGAACCTTTGATAACTAAGATTCAGGTATAGTTTATTGTAGTGGACTCTGTCCGCATATAACATCTTAATCGGCGTGCCTACTTTGGACGACATGGATGCAATCAGGGCTTATTGGTGGTTGATGATGAAATTCCCAACCAAGGGAGGAATAAGATGTGTTCACGGTAACTAGCAAGCCTCTAGAGATTGTTATAGCCTCTCCCTAAAGCAAGCAAAGAAGGGAGTGATTATACTGCAACAAGAACTAGCAAGGCTCAATAGTGATATGCTCGATAGAACGCATGAGCTCCCGATAGCTGTTGTTCATGCCTAGGTCACCCAAAGACTTGAAGACAAAGCATCCACATCGATCAACACCTATAGCCTAGGCGGTTTGGTTGATAGGAATAATCTTTCCCCGGCCTGTCCAGGCAAGAAAAGAAACTAATAGCTACATATAATGAGCAAGTTACCCCTACTGGTATGCGGGAGCAGATGATACTACCACCTCTTCCATCTCAACATTGAAAGACTCATTTGAGAGCCATGGGTAGCCATAGCCCACTAACTCAGCAAGGACGCCTGTCTTGACCGAGAATGTCATTAAGAGTATGATATATGTGTTGCACCAGTGTAGCCTAAAATAGAGCATGAGGGATAGTGATGATGATCCGCTCGACCCCATTATATGAGACTCTAGCACCAACAATGGGTCAGCAACTCCACATGAAGAAGCATCAATTGACAATGTTAACCCTAGCAAGCTTGTCCAAATAGGCACAAAGCTAAGTTCAGAGGTAAGGGACGAGATGAATTATTTCTCGAGAAAGAGTAAAGATGTATTCATTAGGGGACGTCGACATGACCAAGACAGATCCCTCAATCATATGTCATGCTCTCAACATTGACCCAGTGGCTCATCTAATCTTGTAAAAGCAACGACCATTGAACCCCGAACGGTGAGGAAGTATAAATCTATCGATGATTGGATTCATTCCTGAAGCTATATATTCGGTTTAGGCCGTCAACCCAGTGCTAGTTCGAAAGCCTAGTGGAGCCTGGAGAACTCGTGTTGATTTTTTAGATCTTAGCAAGGCCTGTCCTAAAGACGGTTTCTTACTACTCTATATCATCCAGCTTATGGATGTGGCAAGCGGACACGAACTATTCATATTCAAGAATGCCTACTCTCAATGTAACCAAATTCCAATGCATGACCCAAATCAAGTGAACACCTCCTTTGTCACCAACGGTGAACTCTACTGTTAATGAACCATGCCATTTGGCCTTCGCAATGTAGATGCCATATTGTAACGACCAGCCCTTTCGATCCTTAAAAGTCGACACTAATACATCCACAATATTCATGTGCCAAGCATCAAAGTGTCAGAAAGACAGATTGTTATGGGTGAAAAGAAAAGGAATCTCACATCGTGACTAGTAATATATAATATACAACAGATCATTATAGAGAAAACGGTAGTATACATATATCAAATCAAAGTACGCTAATCTATCATTAGCCTAGATAGTTATAACAATATGTCCTTACAATTGCTGATAAACACGGCCAACAAATATAATGGAAAATAAAATATACGTAAGTATGTCTTGGAGGCCTCTAGCTCGTCTCTTGAAACTCCAAAGCATCCATAACTAAATTTGAAAATATGCTCGGTCTAAACCGAGCATTACAAGAAAATAACACCCAGATCAGTCTAGCAAACCAATGTGAGAAACACACATCATATGAATTTTTATGTTATAAAACCTTTTAAAATAAAGGTATCTCGTAAGACCACGTCGCACATAAACACAAATGGGATTTACTTTACGATAACCAACCATTTATATGAAATCTTCCGATATTGTAATAGTTTCTAGGGTTTAAATTATGAATATAGCTAGAATGCTTGTATCTCACGTTCCAGCATAGTTGGGCATAACTAAGTTCATATGATGCTTATTGGAAAATGGATTTCATACAATAACAAGACACCGAGGTACCACCTACCACAACAGGCCTCTAGATATAATGTACCAAGGGTCACACATTGGAACCCTATGAATTAGGATCGAACTACCCCTTACTGGATAGTAACGGATATGTCATCACCCTGGTTGCTTTGCAACCTTTTTTGAGAGCTCTTATGCATATATGAAATCCATAAATCCATTAATAGTGATCTAGAAAAGTAATAACCATGCCTTAATGGTAGCAAACCACATAGCCCTACGGCATATTCCATGTTTAATCATAATTTGGGTTGGTGAGGCTTGAGGATACGTTTTACCTTTTTAGGAAAACCCGCTTGAAATGCTAACACTATCCTTTAAGCAACAATGCAATGCCAGCATTCCTACATACAAGTTGTTCAGGATATGAACAAATCGAAGGCACTACTTCTACTATATCTATTTTTGAATCACCCTCGGGATTAGTAACAAGTAGCCCTTGCACTTCAAAGACCTCCATCTTTGATTTCATCATCTTCAAGATGTCTTTAATTCGAAAGCTTATGCTGATTCGAAGTGGTTTTTGAATAATATATCTGTTCTCGATCTCTCCGAATCGACAAACGATAGTTTTAAAAACCAGCTAACTTTTGATAGTCGGTTATTTAACTATCAAATAAACAATCAATTCAACTAGAGATTTAATTCCACAAGGAAAATGACACTAGATAAGCACATAAACACTCACTAAGCTTCTTTAATTGATCATTTCATTAATTAAAAACCACTTTGTAAATTCTTGTATTAAACTACCTTTACAAAGATATATTCACAAATTTCCCCTACTCTTTTCAATACTTAGAAAATACTAATATACTTACCCCAACAATATAAGTGTACTCATCAAAAGATCTCACTTTTAAAACTTAGAAAAACTTTCTCATATACTTATATCAACGATATAAGTATACTCATAAAACACTACATTTTCAATATTAAGAAAATATACTTGTATACTTATCTCAATGGTGTAAGTATATCCATAAATCTTAAGAAAGATTTCATTCCCAAAAACCCTATTTAATCAGGTTAAAAGAAATGTCAATTAAAACATTGATAACAATAAAACCAAATACTTTCCTTTTGGTGTGAGTAAATAGATCGTATAGATTCTTGACCAAATATACTTAACTCAACTTTCCGATTCAAACAGTACTATCCCTTGATTAACAATAAAATCTGACAAGTTAGAAAATTATTCTTGTCTCGACATACATTCTTAATTCTCAAGATAAAGATGAGTTACCAACCTTGGAATTTGATGTTAATCATGAAAATAACATATTTCATACACTATATTTAAAAACAATTATTTATGGAAAAAATAAGTCTCGTTCCTTTTACAAACTCCTTATAAAATTCCTTTTAAAAATCCTTTCCATGTTTACAAAAACTCATTTCTATAAATCTCTTTCATATTTATGAATTCTTTCATATTTATAAACCCTTTTATATAATTAAAACTCTTTTATATAAATAAAACTTCGTTCAATAAATAAAACTCTTTTCTACAAGTAAAAATATTTTTCTAAATCTCCTTAATAAAGCTCTTTATTATAAATCTCCTCTATGAAACAATATTTATAAATTCCAATATGAAACTACATTTAAAAATTTCCATTACAAAACTCCCTTGTATAATCTCATAATTTATCACAAATTTTAATTTCCAAAATAGAGCTAAATACTTTACATAAACCAATCATTCCGCATATTAATATAATTCCACAAATGTGATTTATTTTCCAATTTATCAAAATGATATTAATTTCCCTCTTATAAAATATCATTTAAAATTCTATTTTTTCATTTGTAAATATGCTCTTTTATTAAAACAATTTATATAAAATGTTTTCCAAATATTTATTCGAAAATATTTATATCTTCTTTTAAAAAAACCACTTTAAAATAAATGATAAACCCCTTAATTTATTTAAAATAAATTTCTTATTATAATAACTTTTCTATAAAGATAAACACTTTCCAAACTAATTTTAAACATTTACATATATACATATACTAGAAAAGAATAATGCAAGAAATTGAAGTAACATAGAGAAGTTTAAAAGCCCCTTTTTAAATAAAATATCTCAGAAAATCCAAAAAGGTCAAATTTAAAATCATATTTCCAAACCGAAACCAGTTCTGAACTAAACAGTAGTTAATAATATTTCAAAATACTATAACGAGAGCAGTATTTACAATATTACTTAACCAATGCTGTTACTACCTTTTCCACTAAAAGGTTCAACTTTTAATATATGTTAGTGCCACATCCTATATGGCTAAATAATTAAATTTTAATATTTATCAATTCATATAACAGGTATATAACTGAAATTAAAAGAACAAAACAAGTATACAACTAGAATTAAAAATTATTACGATGAGAAATTTGGATTTCTCTACATATTTTTCTATATTACAATTTAAATTTCATTCGCTTTTCAAAAGCAAATATTTAGTCAAACCCAGTCCAAAATTCATCCAAATAGGTAAACAATATTTTATCTATTATATATTACATTGATTATCCAAGAAGGCAGGTTTAACTCACCGAACTTCAAATGGAAGCCTAGGGATTCCAGTTTGAACTACGTCCGATTTTAGACCAAAACTTCACTTGCTCCAAATTCAATGAAATACTTCCAACATGTAGCTATCGCCATTTCGAACGCAATGCAAAAGATCGCATCTCGATTGGACCTTGTATGAGAGAGTTACTGATGTAATAATTTTGAGATTAATTAAATAATTAATTTACGCTGATCATTTTAACTAACAACTGATCACCTATGATAATACATCTTCTCGAAAATGAAACTCTACCCTAACCTGTACACGATACCATGCCTCCACCTTGTACACGCACGGTGTAGCTTCAGCGTCTCACCACAAAAACAAAATCTGACACCTCCGTTGAACTTTACATTACAATCTCCACTTACCAGACACCATCACCTGATGCCCAAACCACCATACTAAAATGCGACCTGCTACCATCCAATTCCCGCCCAAAATTATCGCTCGCCACTATAGATGACCGCACCCTACCAAAATGCAACTGCTGAGGCTCTTTTTCCTAAGAAACACTATGCCACCCTAGCTTCGACCTAATTCCCCCTCAAACTCATGCAATGTCAAGCCATAGCCTAAACCAAACTGTCAATCACCACTAAACCTGATCGTACACCCCAAAACTTATATAGAATTGAAAATCTCTCCATTTCAGTCAAAGAAACCTGCTTTAAAATTTTTAGTTGAGTATAACTGGAGATTTTAACTTTTGAAGATGCGAGGCCAATCTTTGTTTATTGTAAAAGAAAAATGAAAGAGTGAGAAGAGGAAAAAAGTGAAAAATTAGGTTAAGGATTAAATATCTTGATTAGATATCTTGTTCTACAATTTTCAACACTTAGCTGCATAAAATTTCATTCACGTACGATCCACGAACAACAGAATCAAAATACGATCGCATACAAAAATGCAATACGATCTCAAAACAATAATAATATATACTAGTTATCTTATTCTATAAAATCTCAAAAATGCCATCGTTTGTCGAAAAATCATTAAACGATAATTCAAATATTTTTCAAATTAAAATTTTTGGAAAAATCAAATAAACTAAAATAAAAACATGTTATTAAAAATCTAGTCGTTAGATTAGCTTTTTTAATCTTATTATTTATTAAATCTGAATCAAATTTGAATGTTTATATAAATTATATATTAAAATTTTTAAGTCGTTGCATTCTTCCTCCTTTAAAAAAAATTCATCTTCGAAATTCCCAAAGGAAGAATAGTGTCTTCGAACCCTTAGCTTTAAAAATCAATTAACCGGCAGCACCTTCTTTGCGCGACTCGATTTGGAAAACTACAACTTGCCACAATGGACTCAAACCAATAAAAGAAAACAAAAGCCTAAAACGATCTCCTATATCTGGGGCATAAAATCACCAACAATAATATTAACATGTACCTATTATTCGAGCAATCAGACTCTACTCATGAAACCAAAACCAACAAGCTAGCCTTTGCTTCCATAAACTTCTATCTCACTTACAAATGATATCCAACCATACAACTTGCATTATCTAATGTCAAAAGTATACAATTTATTTTAGCCCGTACGATGTATATTATACGATCCGAATGCAATATCAAATCCGATCACTCGTTCGATCACACAAATTTCACTTCCAAACTAGTATTATTCACTTGACTTCTCAAGTACAGACTCTGATCCGGTCCCTTGATTAGAAACCTCCATTCTTCTTGCATAGCCATATATTATGATAAAAAACTTTAGAATCAAATCAAAAATCCATATCAAGTGTTCACCATCAAGAATCCGGTGACAAATCCTTGTTCGGGTCGGTGTACGTCACCACCAAATCATGTACTCGTATCTGGATCAAAACAGCTATGTGAATAAAATGATCTACCATAACATCCTTTATTTTAGTTTAACATTATTCAAGATATTTAATTATATAGATCAAATAAAATAATGTACATAGTTAAACAGAATGAGATTTGGGCACTACTAAGGTCATGCCTTAATAAATTAACTAATAAGATTGTTTCAAAAGCTTAAATTATAAGAGAATATATGAGAGGGTAAAATAGATAGATCCAAGTTTCACTCCTTAAACCCTCTTCCCCTCATTTCGTTCCCAATTTTCCTCATTTACAAAAACAATCTAAAAAGAACTTAAATGGCCGACCATAACCTAAGGAGAAAGAAGCACGAAATGAAAGTGGATTCAAGAGAAAAGTTTAGAGAAACTAAGTCATCACTCCAACATTAAATCTATGGTGAACAATATATGAACTAGCTCTATTTTTGTTCTTGAATTCGGCTATGCATAATATCCGAAATGTTTTGAAGATTTTGCCAAGCTATGGTTGTTTAATCATTGTTTGGATAGAACAATGATTTAGGGAATTATTAACGAAATTATTTGAAAGGGTTTTAAGGGTTAAACCTAAGTTTTTAATCTCCAATGGCTTGGATTTTTTGGTATGTTGAGTAAAAAATTATTTTGGAGAAGATTTTTTAACTTCATAATTTTCCAAATTTTATTGAATATTTTATGTATTTCCTATGGTAGAAATTGGGTTAATTTGGGTTTTGATTATTTAAAATAATTAAATACCGTTTTTGGTTCCGAAATTATTATATGGCGAAGGGATGATTTTCCTAAATGTATGTGATTTTTAGGGATTTTCCCAAGTATTTTCAAATTATCATGAATTTATTATGCTGGATAAGCATATAAACCCATAATTAATTAAGGGTACTCATTAATTAAGTTTATAAATGTCTTGGGACTTCGAAAATTGTACACGGCAGTAGTTTTGAAAATAATTGGATAAGGTGTTTTACTATCCAATATAAATTTGATAAAGAATAAGATTTGGTGAAAAGAATTTGCTTTTATGGGTAATAAATTAGTTTTCACATAAATTACATCAATGCCTTGTCATTTGTGTCATCGTCAGCCCAACATATCACTGCATCCGTGAATGTCGACGTCGATTAGACAGGAAGCACATGGTAACTACTTAGGTAGTTATAGAGTGACTCTCGCCACATCAAAGTGGACATCGGCGATAACCATTATTGACGATATAGCATTCATTTGACTCATCTAAGTTGATGTCAGACCTCAATGTTTTAAAAGATGTTGCGCGGTATCATTATCGTGTTTATTGGAGTTGACGTTGTTTTAAATAGACGGATAACCCATAGAGTATAAAGGTCGACAACATCATTTTCGATAAGAGTTTTAAATACTTAAAAAGAGTTTAAGTTTTTGGTCTTCGTCCTTGACAGAGACCGACACGGGTTTTAACGCCGCGTGTTTTATGACTATCTTAATAATGGCAGAGAGCCTTAAGCCTCTTTGTCGATATTGTTGTTGACGTCGACATTGATCTATATTAAACTATTGAATGGCGACGAGCCATATGTTATGATTTGGACTTTAAACCTTAGGGATACCAAAGTATATTTTAATAAGTTTGACATAGATCATTTGAGGATACCGATGCATAAAATGTGAGATGCTACGAGTTTAAAGGGTAAATACCTAATTGGGGGCACTGTTACCTGGAAAATCGACCAGCAACTAGAACGTTCGGTATTCAGAGTTGCACTCGGCATCGGAAAACTTTCGACCATTCAAAATTACACTCGGCATAAGGAGTGCTTGGCATACGTGACAACCGACATCTATAGACAGTCGGCAGGAAAGAACATTCGGCACCAGATAGTGCTCGGCAGTCCAAGATCGCGCTCGGCATAAGATCGTTCGGCATGAAGAAGCAAAGGATCGTTCGGCCTCCAGAAGATCGTTCGGCGTCCCAGCATCGTTCGGCGTAGTTCACTCGGCATAAGTGCTCCCCAGAGAAGTCAGCATGCTCGGCTTGAGATCGTCCGGTATCCAGGAGATTGTTCGGCCTTGAGTCGTTCGGCTAAAGAAGCCATTCGGTCAAACCCTTCACTCGGCCAATCCCTTCACTCGGCATTACTATCATTTGGCATTCCTGCCCCATTCGACCTGCATCTCTCATTCAACCTCTCGCCTCGCTCAGCCTAAAGAGGGGAGACTCGGCATGCTTCGTTCGACACAAGGAGTTCGACTCGGCATGCCTTGTCTGGCCTCTCTGGTTCGGTGTACAGTACATACACTACTAGGACCAAGTTATTTGGCCACCTGGCCCACCAGGGAAGTCCAACCCACTTTCGTCTATAAATAGAGAGGCATGGGCACAGAAAACGGGATGAGATTTTAGAGAGCACTGGGGAGACTCTGCCACATTGAATCCTCATTCAAGACTTATTTCTTTTACCTTGCAATTGTATCCTAATACTTAAGAACGGATTGTATCTGTAATCAAGTATCAAGTGGAGAATAAAGACCAGCTTCAAAGTGGACGTAGGCCACTGTGCCGAACCACTATAAATTTGGTGTTCATACTTCCCGCATTTTAATTTATGTTTTCTTCTGTTTTTCAGTTTGTTTTCTTCATTATTCTCTCTACACAATCTTTCTAAGGGTGTTAGTGACCAATTTTGGTGCTAACATTTTGGTGCTTTGACTGAGAATTGAATTCTCAGGCTATTAGGATCTACTTTGTAGCTACTGGATTGCGTAAATCCCCCGAAGGAGATCCATAATCATTCATAAGGCATCTGTTGATTCTACTCAGAGTTACAGCCAACAACTCTATCATGGGAAGACCACGAACCAGATCGGCCTCTCAAAGTGCAGATGTCCGTGAAACTGCTAGCATACAACAAGATGGTCCTAGCAAGCAACAAGCGATTCGAGGCTTAGGACCCTCCAACCAAAATCAAGCGGAAGTTGTTTCCCGAGCAGAGTTCAATGACTTAATGAAAGAATTTAGGGAAAGAAGGAGGCAACTTGCTGAGCAAATGCAGACCAATGCTGACCTCATGATTCAGCTTACTAAGCAGCAGCACCGGAATGCTGGAGGTAGCCCTGCCCCTTACTCAGAAGATGATAGTTCGACTTCAGCTGACGAACCACCTAGGCGTAGACGCCGCGAGGATGAAGGTGCACAAGCAGGTGCCACCAATCGATCGACTAGGGATTAAGCTCGCGAAGAGGCTGGACACCAGACTCACCAAGATCCCAAAGAACACAACCTTCCATCTTCCATACCTACCCCCGACTTGACAGCTATGGTTAGGCAGCTGATGAAAGAAAACCAAGGATTGACTAATGAAGATTGGGGAGTTTCGAAGAGTCATACTCCCTTCACAGATACCATCCTACAGGCTGAATACCCAAGGAAGTTTAACCTGCCCACCATTCTTGCCTATGAAGGGAAAACTGACCCTAGACAGCATGTAATGAGGTATGGATGGATGATGGATTCAGCAAGAGCCAACGACGCAACCAAGTACAGGTGCTTCCCGATAACTTTATCTGGAGTCGCCACCATGTGATTCACTCGACTTCCTCCACGGTCAATCTCCAGCTTCGACGAATTAGCAAGAAAATTCATAGAACAATTCAGAATACACACCACTCATCCCAAGGATGTGATGTCCTTGTCAAGTGTGACCCAAGCTCCAGGAGAATCACTGAAAGCATACTTGCAGAGGTTTCATGTTGCCGCTACTGAAGTGGGCAATCCTAACGATCACGCAATTTTGATGGCAGTAATGCGTGGAGTGGATCCAGATTCTGAATTTGGAGATTGGTTGGCAGAAAAGCCCCCAGCCATGCTGGAACGTTTTTATTCGAAAGCCCATCAATTCATAAGGAGGGAGGAAGCTCGGTGGACAAGGAAAGACAAGGCACCGGGGCCCGGTCAGGAATCTGTAAAGAGTAACATCGTTGTGAAGACAACCGGAGATAACCCTGAGAAAGCTCAAGCCAACGTCCAGAACGAGCCCGGGCAGTCTAAAGCAACTGGAGGCAGAGGCCCCGTTAAGAAGAAGAAGGAAACAGGGAGATGGAAGTCAAGAATCCCGACCTACAACGAATACACTCCACTGCATACAACTCTTGAGAACATCTACTTGTCGACCTACAACACTTTTCAATACAGAAAACCATGCCCAAAGGAATCAACAGAGGAGCAGAAGCGGACTGGAGTACTCGGAGTCCCCGGAGTGCGGACTCGAGTATAAACGATTCTAAAACTCCAAGTCCCCGAAACGCGGACTGGAGTACCCGAAGTCCCCGGAGTGCGGACTCGAGTATAAACGATTCTAAATCTCCATGTCCTCGGAGTGCGGACTGGAGTACTCGAAGTCCCCGGAATGCGGACTCGAGTATAAACGATTCTAAATCTCCAAGTCCTCGGAGTGCGGACTGGAGTACTTCAAGTCCCCGAAGTGCGGGCTCGAGTCTAAACGATTCTAAATCTCCAAGTCCCCGTAGCGCGGACTGGAGTACTCGAAGTCCTCGGAGTGCGGACTCGAGTATAAACGACTTAAAATCTCCAAGTCCCCAGAGCGCGGACTGGAGTACTCGAAGTCCTCGGAGTGCGGGCTCGAGTCTAAATGATTCTAAATCTCCAAGTCCCCGGAGCGCGGACTGGAGTACTCGAAGTCCCCGGAGTGCGGACTCGAGTATAAATGACTTAAAATCTCCAAGTCCCCGGAGCGCGGACTAGAGTACTCCAAGTCCCCGAAGTGCGGGCTCAAGTCTAAACAATTCTAAATCTCCAAGTCCCTAGAGCGCGGACTGGAGTACTCGAAGTCCCCGGAGTGCGGACTCGAGTATAAACAACTCAAAATCTCCGAGTCCCCAGGGCGCGGACTGGAGTACTCGAAGTCCCCGGAGTGCGGACTCTAGTATAAACGACTTAAAATCTCCAAGTCCCCGAAGCGCGGACTAAAGTACTCGAAGTCCCCGAAGTGCGGACTCGAGTATAAACGATTGAAAATCTCCAAGTCCCCGGAGCGCAGACTGGAGTACTCGAAGTCCCCAGAGTGCGGACTCGAGTATAAACGACACAAAATCTCCAAGTCCCCAGAGCACGGACTGGAGAACTCGAAGTCCCCGGAATGCGGACTCGAGTATAAACGATCCAAAATCTCCAAATCCCCGGAATGCGGACTGGATTACTCGAAGTCCCCAGAGCGCGGACTCGAATGTAAGTGATTCAGATCTCCAAGCCCCTTGAATATGAACTATGACTCAAATGGCTTGGATATGCCGAGTCCCCGACATGCGGGATAGGAAATAATTTAAATACATGAAGCACAGAATGGAGATTGAACAACTCCAAAGAATTTCCAAGCTATGTAAAGGTGAACCAGGAGGTCTATGTTATTCACAGCAGTTCAGATTTCACTCACAATCACAATCACAAAGAAAGCTGAATGACAAGAATCTTTTGAAAAGACAGAAAATGAAACCGAACTTTATTCCTGAAAAGCTTTTCGCTACAAAAGCGCTCCAAAGTCCGGAGTCGACAGCCTATTTACACAGTCTGCAAAAATCATTACATGACCTAAATTAACTCTCGTTGAATGAGGACGATGGTCACTTTTTGTGTTTCTTTGACTTCTTCCCGGATGATTCCTTCCCAGAGCGCTTGCCCTTGGAGTCCTTCCCTGATGGAGGGGTGACGACCGAAGATGTAGGGGGAACGTCCACAGGCTTGGAACCGCCAGGGAGGATGACCTTCAACGGTTTGTTCAAGGGGTCATCCAGGTCCACATCCCGAGGCTCAGCCTTAACTCTGGCTGTCACTTCCTTCTCTTTATCGAGCCGCTCCTTCATGCTTGGCTCATATGCATGCTCAGAGGCGCCCGTGATTTCTATTTCAAAACTCTCGGAAGTAGAGTCGGACTTGCCTTCATCGAGTGCCCCAATTACTTGGGCATCTGGGCCAGGACCCTCGCCAACTCGAGCAGCCTCACTCGTTTCTTTCTCCAGCTCCTTGGAGACATCGCTCCTCGGTGTGGGCTCAGGGTCAGAACAACCTGCACAAAGTCACAAGAGAACAAATGTTAGAGCACAACAGCTTCTAGAAAAACACAGAAACCCTATAAAGCAAAGAAGTTGCTTACCGGGTGCCGGTGGAATCTCGGTTTTCAGAGGGGTCTCATCCTCCGGGATGGGAGATAGAACATGAACGCCAAGCCCGGGGGCATCCGGGTCGTAGCCAAGGTGCTGATCGAAGGGATCAAGTACCGGTCGGTTAGCCGGCTGAGTAGGCGCACGAACCGGGGGCATGATGCCGGATGGACCAATAACCACTTCCTTTCCTTTCCTCGAGGGGGAACCTTTGCTGTATAGGGCCTTAGCCGCTGATAGGTCTGAAGGTTCTTTCCCTTCAAGAACTCCTTAATCAAAGCTTCCTCATCGACCTCTTCGACGCCGCTCTCGGCCTTCCTGATTTGAATCAGGGTCTCCCACGCCTCGATCAGAGACTCAAGGTAGCCCTCGCCCAAAAAAGTTAGATCTCGATGCATGAGAACTCGGGCGTTGGATTCAGCGATGAGCGGGTCGAATTCAGTCTTGATCTCTTCCCTACCTTCCTCCCTGGCCGCCTCAAGGCGAGAGTCGATGTCGGCAGTTGCCATCTTTTTGCCCTCCTTGTGAGCCTCATTCTTTAGTGCCTCGACTTTAGAGAAATCATTCTCGAGTTCCTCCTTTAGGAGCCGGGTGGCGATGATCTCATCGCAATAGTGTTGTGCCTCAACCTGGGCGGCCAATTTTTCTTTCTTCTCCTCATGGAGTTGCTCTTCGAGTTCCTTGACCCGTTGGCTGAGTATGTCCTGCTCCTTCTGAATGGTGTCCTTCTCCAAAGCTAGAGCACCACACCGTTGGACTGACTCATCAAGCTCTTTCATATGAGTTAATTCAAGGCGGAAAACAGCCTCGGCGGTGACCTTAGCGCGCTGAAGGGCGACCTCAAGCTCAGACTTAGAAGTGGTCAACTCGTCATCCTGGGCCTTAATGATATCCCTGTCATGAATAGCTTCAAGCTTTAGGCGGTCAATTTCGTGCTGGCGCTCTACAGAGACTTCAGAAAGCTTCTCAGCCAGATGAACGAATGCGTCATGTTGAACATAGACGTCGTTCGTACAGGCAATGGCATTTTGCTTAACATCTCCGGGTATAGGGTGAATCGCTGGGAGAAACTTTAGCCCATCAAAACAAATCTTCGAAAATTTGGCCTTGAGTTCGGTCAGTTTCTCCGACACTGTCAAGCCTGTCGCTGGAGCGGGAGGAGACGGCTTTGAAAGTTCGCCCCTCCTATGAGAGTCTCGGGAATGCCGGGTGGAAGAGGAGTCAGAGAGTTGGTCCCGAGGAGCATCGGAATCGACCTCTTATGACCACGCTTTTCTTTGTTCGCTCCTGATGAGAAGAGGTCTCCTGGTGGAGGTCGGGCTAATAATGAGTTTTCTTCCGGAATGACGAGTCCCGCGAATGATAATCTCGGTCGCTGTCGCTATCTCTGTCTCGACGCTTCTCGAGACCTGAGTCCCGACCAGATTGGCATAAAGTCGACGAACCGCGAAGGCGGTCATATCCGTGCGAACGCCCCATGTCACCTGCAAAGAATTCAAACAATAGCGAATCAGCAAGGGAACAAAATGATGAAAGAAAAGTAGGTGCAAAGTGAAGTGCACGTGTTCGTGTGTGTCCTAGTGTTCCCCCCGACGAACCAGTGGCTTTGCTAACAGGAGTCTTTTCCCCTCGGTTCGGGGCTGGGACACTCGCATCGCCCCTGGCGGGTGAGAGAAACTTAAACAACTCCATGTCATTGAAATCATAGTTGAACAAGTCGTCCGGAATGGAGAGGTTCGATAAGCCCTTCAGAGAACTTTCAACGCGCTGTGAAGAAGCCTCTTTCTCTGGCTGGATAGGCGTAACTTTGGAAGTCCCGCCAACCTTCTCCTTCCCTCAACTTGCACGCCGGCTTCTTTTTCCCCTTCGAAGGGGAAGATGACATTTCAATATCATGAACTTCGACCGCAGGGCCCAAATCCTCACCTTGCTTTTGAGATGGCTCGTTTGGAATTTCCCCCTCTTCCGGTACTTCAAGAGAAGGGCGAATAGATGATTCAGGTAGTTTTTCCCCTCTAGCGGGTACGGGTTTGGGAGGCGAAGCGCCCTCAGGAAGACTAATCCGGTGGCCAGGAGATAGCAGACCGAACCTTGATAATGACTCATTGGAAATAAGGGCTCGGATATCTCGTTCCTCAGCAGGAAGGGCTCTAATGGCTTCTACAGCATCAGAGTACCCTCGACCCACGAGACATGGAATGGAATCTGAAAAGATGAAACGATAAGTTAGCAGAAGCTTAAAACCGATTGGGAACGGACATCAATTCAGGAAGAAGACTTACTTCCTTCAACCCATCTCCTCGTAAAACCCTGTAGGCAGCGCACGTAAAACCATTTCTGTTTGTACTGGGCGAATTTGCTGCTCCACGCGCTGGTGAAAATTTGGCACTTCCGATGTGGCTCAAGAAACATGTAAGAGGGATTGTCTCCCCGTTTCTTGGTAATGTATATGTACCTAATATCGCCAGGGGTTGGGGGCCTAGAGAAGACGGACATAAAGAGCACGTACGTGCCATAGATGAAGGCGTGACCGTTTGGATGTAGCTGTGATGGGGCGACGTCAAGATACCGCAGCACATCTCGAAGAAATAGACTGAACGGTGATACGCTGCCAACCCAACACATGAACTTGCTGCACGCTGTATATCCCACTGGGGGCAGATGTGGACGGTCGTGCCCCGACGGAACTAACACGTCGGAGAACGAGATACCATGAATAGAACATATCCGCTGAAGAGCGGCTTCGGTGACCCTCGAAGCCTGTGAGTCAACCGAGCTATCCACTAAGATCGACGACTCCAAGGTATCAGGAGCCCAGTCGTGAGCGAGAGAAACTGACGGGTCAGATGTATCGGCGGCTATTTGCTTTGAAGACGGGCCGTGTCTGTCGGAAAGTGTAGCGGAACTGGATTTTTTAGACATCTTGAATAAATAGTGGATTCAACTAAGCACCTGCGTGAACTATACTTGTAAAATGACCAATGTTAGAGTTAACAACACGAATAATCCCCCCACGTGGTGTGTGAACTAGTGCGTTTAATCGTGTATAAGCATTTAGAATAAAACTAAGCTTATAATCGCCGCCTCTGAAAACCGTCACCGCTGACCGTCTCCAAGAGCCTTCTGTATGGCGATTACAGTTCCAGGTTAAGAAAACGCTAAAAGAAGTTATTCGGTTACGGCAAGTAAAGTTCGGTTATGAAATTGGACAAGATGTCAGTATGTTTGGCATTTGAGTTTGGTCGGCATGTCAGTATGTTTTGGCATTAGTGTTTGTCCGGCCTAAGTATGTTCGGCATTCATGTTTGTTCGGCATGTCAGTATGTTCGGCATTAATGTTTGTCCGACCTAAGTATGTTCGGCAAAGTCCTTGTTCGGCCTACAACCATCGTTCGGCCCACCTTTAGTTCGTACTGGGTGAGTATCGCTCGACCGAAATACTATTCGGCCGAAACAACACCCGGCCTATCCACTGGCTCACATCCAAACCCATCGTTCGGCCAACAATATGTCGTGCCGAACCAAGGTTATGCCAAGTCTTAACACTCGGCACGGCCTCCATATTTTCCTCTCCTCCACCTAACTCTTTCCCGTGGCCTTATCTAATACACAGAGGCCGTGCCGAACCACAACTCCCTCTCAAACAACGAAACAAACCCTATGAAGCGTTCGTCCCGAACCATCTCTCCCTACCTCACAACGATCGGCCTTGGAGACATAATTTGATTCCTCCACACAGCCTGTTCAGCAACGACTCAGTCCTATGCGAATCTGTGGAAAGGAGTCGGTCAAAGGGATTATACCTAGTTCGTGGATCGAGCTTTAGGAAGGCTTAAGAAGTACTTGAAGTCCCATTGCAAGGATGGTTCGAAGATTCGGGGTTGAAAGGTGAAGGTAAAAGAAAGAAAGGAGGAAGAAGAAGACAGGCTTTATAGGGAAGAAGAAGAAGGTGAAGAGACTCTGACCGGTTCTACCGGTCAAAACGGTGTCGATCGGTTACTTCAAATCGCTCGGCATTCGTATCGTTCGGCAAAGAACATTCGGCATCTAAAGCACTCGGTGGCATTGCTCGAATTCTTTGAGTACAAAGCACACCCTTATCGAATACACGACGTACTTTAGGGGGCAAAATGTTACCTGGAAAATCAACCAGGCAACTAGAACGTTCGGTATTCAGAGTTGCACTCGGCGTCGGAAAACTTTCGGCCATTCAGAATTACACTCGGCATAAGGAGCGCTCGACATACGTGACAACCGGCATCTATAGACAGTCGGCATGCAAGAACATTCGGCACCAGATAGTGCTCGGCAGTCCAAGATCGCGCTCGGCATAAGATCGTTCGGCATGAAGAAGCAAAGGATCGTTCGGCCTCCAGAAGATCGTTCAGCGTCCCAGCATCGTTTGGCGTAGTTCACTCAGCACAAGTTCTCCCCAGAGAAGTCAGCATGCTCGGCTTGAGATCGTCCGGTATCTAGGAGATCGTTCGGCCTTGAGTCGTTCGGCTGAAGAAGCCATTCGGTCAAACCCTTCACTCGGCCAAGCCCTTCACTCGGCATTACTATCGTTCGGCATTCCTGCCCCATTCGACCTGCATCTCTCATTCAACCTCTCGCCTCGCTCGGCCTAAAGAGGGGAGACTCGGCATGCTTCGTTCGACACAAGGAGTTCGGCTCGGCATGCCTTGTCCGGCCTCCCTGGTTCGGCGTACAGTACATACACTACTTGGACCAAGTTATTCGGCCACCTGGCCCACCAGGGAAGTCCAACCCACTTTCGTCTATAAATAGAGAGGCAGGGGCACAGAAAACATGATGAGATTTTAGAGAGCACTGGGGAGACTCTGCCACATTGAATCCTCATTCAAGACTTATTTCTTTTACCTTGCAATTGTATCCTAATACTTAAGAACGGATTGTATCTGTAATCAAGTATCAAGTGGAGAATAAAGATCAGCTTCAAAGTGGACGTAGGCCACTGCGCCGAACCACTATAAATTTGGTGTTCATACTTCCCGCATTTTAATTTATGTTTTCTTCTCCTTTTCAGTTTGTTTTCTTCATTATTCTCTCTACACAATCTTTCTAAGGGTGTTAGTGACCAATTTTGGTGCTAACAGGCACCAATAGACATAGGTTAAACATGTGGGTAGCCTAGGAAAACTATAGGATATAAGATGGATAGTCCAGATCATGCTGGAGATGGGTAGTCTCTATGAGGTGATTGAAGGGCTCATAGTTAACCTAGGAAAACTATGGAATGTGTGATGGATAGTCCACATTAATTTTAAATGAGCGGGGAACGTGTGATGGATCGTCTATATTAGTTTTAAATGAACGGGGGATGTGTAATGGGTAGTTCATATGGTAAGGGATGGGTAATTCAAGTAATAAGTACATGTGTCCACTTAATTTTGTTAATAAATCATGGGTGACGGGTAGTCAACATGGTAGGGATGGGTAATCACAAAGAATAAATATACATGAGATGGGTAGTCTAGATAAGTATAAGATAAATTGTCAATAAAACTTAGATGGGTATTCTAATAACTTAGGATGGGTAATCCAATATATATTATATGTTTGCATATCGGTGTATTATTGTGTTATAACGATTGTGGATGCAGGAGCATAATATATGGTTGCGATGTTTTGGTCAAGATACTAGTGAGGGGGAAACTCGTTTTCCTCAGTAGTGTGGTCTCACCAGATAACTATTTTGTCCGAGATGGTAGGTTATTATTCACACCAGACTGTTGTCTAACCCAAAGTTTTTGTTTTTTCCCTTAAACTCTCAGGTACTCATTTGAGTAGGTCAGGAGTAAAGGTTTTCAGGTTTCCAGTTAAACGAATAAGCTTTCGAAGACGTAAAGAAGGCAATCTAGCTATTTAGGATTACCTATCTAATCCACTGTGTTGTTTAGTTTTGTTTGTATGGATGTAATTACAAGCTATATAATTGCTAAGTGTTATACTCTAATCAACCAAGGGGCATCTTCATATGTTGCTTTTAAAGTATTTTGTGGTAGCTGTATTTCTCGGAATGTGGAATGGTAAATGGGATTATGTAATTAATATGAAATCATATTTTTAAATGGAATGTAAAAGTTACCTCTAAATTTTGTTTGAAATTTTTTCATATTCATGTGCATTTAATTATTGATATAATTAACATAGCCGCGTTTTGTCACCAAGAATTAATAACTATGTATGTCTGCAGCATCCAGAGTGGTTAGTTTTGGACCTCAAAACAGGGGATGTTACAAGTTGGTATCAGAGCATAGGTCTATGTAAAACGTAAAAGATTAAAGATTTTTGTTAGCATAATCCTAATGAATCAGAGAATAAGATTGGGGTTTGGGATAACTCTATAGTAACGTACTTATATTTGCTATATATGAGTATGTATTCTCCCCTCTCTCTTAGACCGCTCTTTTGTATCTTACCGATGCTCGTATGTAGATTTATGAGAAAGAAAGATATGAAAGTAGGAAATAGAAGAGTGAATCTAGATGGTGGAAGCACTACAACCAATGAAAATGCTTAGCCTCTAGAAGGAATCTGGGTCGACAGGCAGATGCTAATCAAAATGCAAATGTCAATGTAGGTGCTGCGACCCCACCATTGTATATGGGGACTATGTATAGTTCTTCATCAATCTAATGCAAGCTGGAGTAGTTGCAAGAGTTATTGGAGCAAAATGCTACTAATACGGGAGAAGTCAATCCCATAGTTTCAGTTAGTAATAAGTATGGTAAGTTGAGTCGAGATTACACCAATCTGGGTGGGAAGCCTTTTTTGGGAACCGAGGATGCAATAGAAGTGAAGAATTAGCTGTTATATTATGAAAGGATTTTTGCTGAGTTGGGTTTGAATGATGAGAAGAAAAGGAGATTGGCTTTGAGGCAGTTGCAAGGAGCTGCTTTACTCTGGTGGAATGGGGGTAATCATCGAGGTGCTAGAGGAGGAGTTGACTTGGGTACAGTTTCGAAGAATATTCAAAGAAAGATTTTTGTCTGAAGTAGCTAAATCATCCTTCATAAGGAAGTTTATGGAGTTGGAGCAGGGGAAATGTCAGTGTTGGAGTACTCTGCTAAGTTTGATGAGCTGTTCAGGTATGGATATGTCATTATTGACACTGTTATCAAGAGGAATGAGAAGTTTATCTAAGGGTTAAGATCAAAGATTGCTAGGGCGACCATGCCACATCTCCGGGATCCATCGAATGTTGTAGTGGAGATGGCAATCAGGAACTAGGAACTGCTTTCTACTTTTGAAAAGGAGAAGCCAGTTGAAACCCAGAGTTCTCAGAATAAGAAGAGGAAGTACTTTAAGGGAAGGAGAACTCTGAAGAGTAGAGCTGCTAATAAATGTAAGGCATATATTGTAGTGTGATAAGAAGGTGCACTATACAAATGAGCGTTGATTAGGTGATGGCAAGATGGCTGTGGGCAAGTAGAATGTGAAGTGCTTTAACTGTGACGTGGTGGGCATTATAAGAATAAATTTCCAGAACGGCCAATCTAATAAAGGAATGGTGTTTGCTTTGGAGCCATCTATATCAAGACCAACAGGCTGAGAAGGGAAAGTATATGATGGAAGGTATGTTTTTGATTCATAGCATACCAGTTAGGGTATTGTTTAATACCAGTGCATGGCATTCATTTCTATCTCAATGGTTGGTAGATAAGTTATGTTTAGAACCATCATATGTAGTTACTTCCTTATGGGTAGCTACTCCAATAAGAGGATATGCAGCTCTAGGGATAATATGTGACAATCTAAAATTTGAGTTGCTAGGATATACTTTTGCTTGTAGCGTATATGTATTTGATTTTGCAGGTTCTAGGATTATTTTGAGTATGGATTAGTTGAGCAAATATGATGCTAGGATATTTTACCGAGATAGGAAAATATCAGTTAGACACCCTGATAGTAGTGATCGAATTATATACTTATTAGATAACTCAAGTGTAGATATTTGTACTTTGTTGGGAGCAATGGAAGTAGAAGACGAAGTGTATCAGGTTTTGGTTACAAGGGAATTTGTAGATGTTTTTGAGCTAGCTACAGGACTGCCATGGTAATGAGCTATTGAGTTTTGAATAGATCTTATACCTCGAACTAAACCTATAAGTAACCTAGCAGGATGGCACCTACCGAGATGAAGGATTTTAAGGTGCAGCTATGGACTTAGAAGGAAATAGTTTTATTAGACCAAGCAATTCGCCTTGAGGAGAGGTCGCGGTATTTGTAAAGAAACTAGATAGATCGTTGAGATTGTGTATTGTTTAGCATAAGTTGAATGAGAATACGATAAAGAATCGATATCCTTTACTGAGAATTGATGATTTATTTGATCAGTTGGGTGGAGCCAAAGTGTTTTCCCAGTTGGATTTAGCGACAGTGTTCCATTAATTGAGAGTGGCGGAGGAAAGTATTCCTTTGACGGAGTTTCGAACGAGATATGGTTCATATGAGTGGTTAGTGTTGCTATTCAGATTGACTAGTGCACCTACTTTCTTTGTGGACTTAATGAATCTGATATTCCTAGAGCACTTGGATAGGTTCATACTGGTATTCTTTTCTAATGATGCTTGAGACGTTAAGGCAACATCAACTGAAAACAAAGGTTTTGAAGTGTCATTTCTAGAAGAAAGAGTTGAAGTTTCTTAATCATGCAGTTTTAGAGAAAGGGTTGTCGGTGGATCCAGCTAAGATTGAAGCTGTAGATAAATGGAAGAGACCCGAGACGGTGGCCGAGATAAGAAGTTTTCTTGAATTGGTTGGTTATTACTGGAGATTCATCAAGGATTTCTTACAGATAGAAGCACCCTGACTAGACTAACCAGGAAGAACGTAAAGTTTATTTGGTCCAATAAATGTGAGGAAGAATTCCTTGAGTTAAAACATTTGTTGACCAATGCGCCTACGTTAGTCATTCCAAGTGGGAATTAGCAATTGGTGGAGTATACAGATGCATGAAGAACATGGATTAGGAGTTGTACTAATGCATATGGGTAAAGTGATTGCCTATGCTTCTCGACAGCTCATACCACATGAAATTATGTATCTGACTCATGATTTGTAGTTGGCAGTGGTGATTTTCGCATCGAAAATGTGGAGGCACTACCTCTTAGGAGAAAGATTCGAGTTATATATGGATCATAAGTCCTTGAGTTATTTATTCTCTTAGAAAGAGTTGAATATGAGACAACAGAGGTGGCTAGAGTTTTTAGCAACTTATGATTTTGGTATTGAAATACCAGGGAAATTAAATAAAATTGCGGATGCACTTAGCATGAAACATCATAATATGGTGTTAGCCATATTGGTTGAATAAAAGGATTTAGAGACATTAACTACTTGTAGTGTTCAGTCAAGATTACCGCTAGTTCTAGTCAAAATACAGCCATGTTATCTTGCTGGGAAGTTCGACTAGTGTTGATCGAAAGGATCTCTTCAAAGAAGAGAAATGATCCATTACTAGCCGAATGGAACAGATGATTGGAATGTGGAACCGAGATCGGTGATCTAAAGGATTTTAGTCTTGATTAGAGAGGGTGGTTAAGGAAGAAGAGACATTTATGTGTTCAATATGTTGGTAACCTAAGAAAGAAAGTTCTTAGGGAGTGTCATCGATATAAGTTTACGATTAATCCTGAAGGAACCAAGATGTATCGGGATATGAAGAGAAGTTTATTCTAGGAAGGTACGAAGAGGCATAAGGCTGATGGGAGAAGCAATGTGTAAATTACCAACAAGTGAAAGCCAACCATCAGAAGCTCAGTAGGTTGCTTCAGCCTTTATATATACATCAGTTTGGAAATGAGATTCAATGTCGATGGATTTTATTGACGGGTTCTAAGATCGAACAGAGGAAATGAAAGTATTTGGATCATTCTAGATAGAATGACCAAAAGCTCACACTTCATTCCCGTTAAGTCAACCAAGATGGCACATATATTGGCTAAGTTGTTTATGAAGAATATTGTTAGATTGCATGGGATTCCTAATAGTATAGTCGGTGATAGAGATGCTTTATTAATTAGTGAATTATGGAAGAGTCTACAGGAGGTATTAGGTACCAAGCCTAAGATGAGTACTGCTTATTATCCAAAGACGGATGGATCGACAGAGAGTCAATAAGGTACTTGAAGATTTATTGAGGGCCTGTGTACTAGACTTTGGTGGGTTGTGGGAAGACCAGTTGCACTTGGTTGAGTTTTCCCATAATAATAGTTATCAGATTAGTATAAGAACGACATCTTTCGAAGCTTTGTATGAAAGGCCATGCAAATTTCCAGCACGTTAGTTAAAGACCGAAGATAGACTAGTCCTTGGTCCATATATGGTAAGAGAAGCCGTAGAGAAGAGTGAGTTAATCTAGGATAGGATGAGAGAAGCCCAGTCTAGGAAGAAAAGTTATGAAAATAAAAGGCATAAAGATTTAGATTTTTAATTGAAGATCGTGTTTTCATTAAGGTATCATCGATGAAGGGTGTGGTATGATTTGAAAAGTCAGGGAAACTGGCACCGAGACATGTTGGACCATTCCCTATTATACAAGGGACCAGGAAACTCACGTATCGAGTGGAGTTATCGAGTAATTTGGAAGGTATCCACAATGATGTTTATATTTCTCATCTTAGAAAGTATGTGCATGATCCAAAGACTACTATTGCTCTAACTGCATTGGAAAATTTAGTAGTAGAATTGGATCCGACTTTTGTGAGACAACTAGTTCGAGTTGTAACAAGAGATGGGAAGAAGTTAAGGAACAAGACAGTTAGATTAGTGAAAGTCCAGTGGAGTGATAATGAGAAAGACTATACCTGTGATGACCCGGAATTTTGGGCAATATAAATTTAATAATCTATGTTAAAAATTAAATTGATTTGATAATCTTTGTAAAAAATCTGAATTAATTTAATAATCTAATTAAATAAATATTTAATTAGTGGATTTATCTTTCAAAAAGCTAATAAAATATTTTCTATCTATAATGTATATACATTTATATATATTGTAAATAGATAAGTTTTGATTTGAAGTTTAATAAACAAATAAAATCTTGTTTTTAAATTCTAATATACATTTTGATAATTTGGAAATTATTATTTTCAAAGCTATTTAATAAATAACCATATGGTTTTAAAATACTTAAGGAAAATGTTTTAAATTGTTTAAAATGTATTTTAAGCATAAGTTTAAATTTTAAATAAGATAAAAAAAAGTTTATTTATTTCCTTTTTGAATATAGCTTGATAAATATGATTTGAAATATATATAAGTTTAAAATACAATTTTTCAAATGAAACATTAATTTATTTAAGTAAGATAAGTGATAAGTAATTTATAATCTCTTTTATAAAGTATTTAAATATGATTAATGTGTTATTTTCAAACAATATTAATAAATGTATAAATATAAATATATTTTAATATGTATAGAATTGCTATTTTTTAATTAAATATGTTGATATAAACTAGTTTTAAATTGGATTTTTAAATTTATGATTGGATTTGAATTTGAATTAATTTTAAATTAAAAGGAATAAACATTTTTAAATTATTTGGATAAGCTTTCATTTTTATATAATTTGTTTTATTTCATTTTCTTTAAAAAGAAATGCACATATACATTTACATATGAATATATATATATATAAGCATTTAATAAATAAAGAAAAGGGTTTTATTTACTTTTAAATTAAATAAAAACAAATAAAATTACTTATGAGACAAATTTTAATATATTAAGTGGTATAAAGACATGTGTTAAAGTTTTAAGCATGTTAAAACAGGTGTTAAGTAATTAATTAAAATAGACGACAAGTGTAGTTAAATTAAGTAACTAATGTAACAAATGTAAAAAAGTAATACAAGTGTCATATTTGTTTTATTTTTATTTTCTTTTATTTTAAAATAAATCATCTTAACTTATATAAGCATGTTTTCTTCATTCCCTCATTCTTCTTTTCTAATCTTCATTTTCAAAAGCTAAGAAGCTGAACCAAAATTGAAAACAAATCAGTAACCAAATTACACAAACAAAAATCATGTTCAAATTTGATTTTCAATTCTCAAACTCCTCACAAAAACCAGAATTTTCAATTCAAGCATGCAAACCCTTCCTCAATCAAAAGCTTATCTGCATTTTTCAATTCTGTTCATTTTCAAAATCAGACCAGTAACCATCTTCAAATCATTTACTTGAAATTCATTTTTGCAAATCATTTTTAAGACGTTCAAGTCTGCATACAACTGCAGTTTTAAACCAAGCCTGCCTGCAAGCATTTTCAAATGCAAATTTGTGAAGCATTTTCAAAAATCAAAAGCAGTCTCAACAAGTTTTTAAATTAAAGAATTTTAAAGCAAAGCATTCAAATTTAAGGTTTCAAATGCATCTAGAGTCTAGCCTGCATGCAAGTCTAAAACAATAGCAACTCAAGTTTATATCAAATTCAATGAAGATTTGGCATTTCAGTTTCAAGTTTTCAAAATAGTTTTCAAAGTAAAGGCTCTGTTCTCATTTGTTTCAGGTGAGTAACTTTTAAACTTAAAATAAATTTGGTTACATGCTAGTTTTCTGTGATAAACATTATATTGTGTATGTTTATCTTCGGTATATGAATGAATACATGAGTGTAGACTGTTGTTTTATGTTACTTCAGTTTTTAGATTCCAGGTTCATAATTTAGTCAAAAATCAATTGCTCTTGAATCAACCTTTATTAGCATTTGAGTCTTGAACAAAATATGATTGTTATATCATTGATTTTAGTTTTAAATTTTGTTTAAATAAAAAAAATTGTGTATTGTCTCTATAAATTTAAATCATCAGTGCATGCGCAATAAAAGTAAAAACTCAAACATAATAATTTATAGGTTCCGGATTATAAATCGAATTCCTTAACTAAAATATGATTTTTAAAACTAGAATCAAAATTTTTAGCCAAGTTTTGAATGAGCAGTTCTAGTTCATCAGAAAATAGGAATTGATGAATTTTCTAGTGATCTATTCGATTTTGGAGGTCGGGCTTTCTTCTAATGATGGATGGGTGATCGGTGAGTGGAGGAAAAAATGGTGGAAGTGGTGGCAAATCACCGTGGAAGCAGTGGTAGTGGGATTTGATCTGTAAACCTAGTTTTGGGTAGTGCAGCAGTTTTTGATCAGCATGGTTGCTTATGATGATCGAGTGCTACAATATTTAAGGAGATGGTAGCTTAGGTGTTGAAGAAGGGATGGACGGAGTTTCAAAGCCTCCGTTGGCCGGTGGTGTGAGAACGAAGAGTTTTCAGGTTTGGAGGGGTGTTCCAGTTTAGTTCCAGGTTGTGGTTAATATGTTCGATTTTGATTTCGAGGTGTTTGTGAGGTTCTGATGGCCGTTGTTTGATCTGAGGATGATCAACGACTTGCTCAAGGCAGTGGTAATGACCGGAGAGGGTCGGAGCCACCGTGCATATGCACGGTGCAGTTGTTTGTGTCAGGTGATGTTTGGTTTAAGGGGATTGTGTACTCGAGTTTTACTCGAGTGATTTGATCATTTCCTCGAAGATAGTTTAGGTGGGACTCGAAGTAAATAGAAGAGGGGCTCGGGTATTAAGGTGGTTACAGGTTTCTCTGGAAACCGGTTTGTTTTCAAATTCAAATTTAGTTTTAAATTTGAAAGTAAATTTTGAACAGAGTTTAAAACCCAAAATTTAAAGTATGGATTCAAAACTGAGTTTGAATCCTAGTTTTAAAATTTAATTAAATTTTATAAATTAAAATGTTTCAAACAACTTTAAAAGGGTTTAAATAGTTTAATTTAAAAGTAAAGCTTTAAAATAAAAGTAGAGATTTAACCTAAGTTTAAATCTGGATTCAAATCCAAATTTGAATCATAGTTTTGAAATAAAGGAAGTTTTTAAATTTAAATTATTTTAAAACAACTTTGAATGTTTAAGGTATAATTTAAAATATGATTTGTATTTTAAAATGAATTTGGGTTTAAATTCCTTTAAACTTCTTTTATAAAATAAGAAATTCTTTAGCATAAGTTTTAAAGGGTTTTTAAATGTTTTAAAACTTGTTAAAGTTAAGTTTGACTTCATTTTAAATCTTAAATTTAAAATGAAATTTGAAAACAAATTTAAAGTAAATTTTTTTAAATTGCTTTGTTAATGATAATTTAATCATTAACAAGAAATGTTTTTATTTTTAGTTAATATAGATTTAATGTTTTTTTGATTCATTAAATTAGTAAGGTAGTTAAATGGATAATTAATTAATTAATTTAATTAAGTAATTAAGGGTTTGAATAAATTAATCGAGGTTAAGTTATGCAATTAAGATAATTAATTTGAAATTAATAATGATTAATTTGAGTTAATTATTTAGGAAAAGTAATTAATGAATTGTAAATAGTTAATGAAGATCATTAACTTAAGATTATTAATAATTAATTAATGTGATTAATTTTAATGATTAAATAGATTAATTAATTAAAGATAATCATTTATGGAAATTGATTAAATATAATTACTTAATGAAAGTAAACAAAAGGAATTAATTACTCAAGGTATTTAATTTAGATAAATTTGATTAGTTTAAGTTAATTAATTAAGTTTAATTAATTTAGAATAATCACTTGATAATTTGATGGGTATAATTACTTGGTAAAGTAATTAATAGATAATTACTAGATGTAATTAATTAAATGATGATTTGTTAAAGGAAGCAATTTGAGTATAATTACTTTGTGAAATTAATCAAGGATTAATTAAGATAATTAATGAAGGGGTAATTAGTTGATTTAATGCAGTAATTAAGGGAAATTAATTACTGGATGGGATTGATCAAGGGTGATTAATAATTATGGTTTAATTAAATGGCTAATTACTTAATGTAATTAATTTAAATATAATAAATAATTAAAGTAGTAATTAGGGATCCTTAATTTATATAATTAATGACGTAATTAAGGTTGATTAATTAAGATTAATTAATCAATGATAGGTGATTAAAGTAATTAATTAATGTGATTAATTAAGGATTAATGTGATTAATTAAGGGTTAATTAATTAATGAAGTAATTAAAGGTTAATTACTGTATTTGGTTAAGGATAATTAATTTGTGAAATTAATTAAAGGATAATTACTTGAATGTAATTAAAGGATAATTAATCAAGGGCGATTAATTAAGGGGATTAATTAGAGGTTAATTAATTGATTGATTTGTAATTAATTAATGGTTATATAAGCAGGGTTTATAGAATGAAGTAATTAATTTAATTTACATTAAATTAATTAGAGATGAAATAATTAATTTAATTCATTTTAAATTAAATATAAATGGTGTGATTATTAATCCTTGTTTATATATGGATGATCTAGATTTCCTTGAATGGTTTGAGATCTCAGATATGAGATAAGTAATGCTGTGTGATATGGATGATTTGGTTTTGCATTATGATGATAATATGGATTATCTTTTGATAATGATAATATGGATTATTTGTTGTGATGATAATGATGATTATCTATTGTGATATGTGAATTATCTATCTGTGTGTATATAGATAATTAAATTGAATTATTTTAAACTTTAAACAACTTGGCCTTAAAAGATACGTTTTGGATTCGGTGAGACCAGGATCGGGTTTCCATATTTGGATATCCGAAAACCACATCAATCCAAATTAATGATAGGTCGTGAATTTCAAGTGAAGATAAAGATTCAGAGTGCAAGGGTTATCGTCGTTAACTCTGAGAGTGATTCCAAAATGAATGCAACGAGATAATGCCTTCGGTTTCGTTCGAACCCGGAACGAACTTGTATGGACCGAATGCTTTCAGAGCATCGTCAGGTGGACGATGAGCATTCGATGATAGATGTGTTCTATAAAGGTAATCGTAGCCTCAAGCCTCATCAACCGGGAATGGCTAAAACAGAGGAGGTGCAGCAAGGCTAAGTGGGTCATGCCCAAGTAGGACGAGATTTTCCCCTGTCTAGAAGTCCCTTTATATTCGGCTGTGTAGGGCAGTTGATTCGCGACAAATGTCGGGGTTGTCTTGTTCGGTACTGTCTAGTAAGGGATGGTTCTGGCCTTGTGTTGCAAGGGATTTAGGGTGGATGCTCGGTACGTTGATCTAGGCCACGTACTGTGACGGGCGGTACCCCAATAGCCCTGCCATTGTATGGTAACCAAAATCTAATAAGTGCCAACGGTTTTGATTGTATTACCCACTTTTGTGGCTAGTAGCTGGAATTTAATCATGTAACAATTTCGGCTATTCATATTTACTTGAAAACCCTAGACCAATTGTAATATCACTGGATTTCCTATAAAAAAATTGGTTAGCGTAAGGTAAAAACTTTTCCATGTTTATGTGTGGGAAGTCTTACGTGACACCTTTCTTTTCAAAGGTTTTTCAAAAATTAAGCAACTCTAACCCATTACTCACACCAGACCCATGTCTGACCCGGAGTTTATCTTCTATTTTCTTAAACTCTTGGGTACTCAAAATTTTTACGAGTAGCCAAGGTATTCAGGTTAGCTTTGACGAATTGTGGAGGAGCAATGGAGTAGGAGGCTTCTGCGTTGTAGTTATCTAGTATTCCGCTGTGTTGGTTTCTCTGAGTAGTTTCCTTATATTGTATTGAGTTGTAATAACTAGATAGGTGTTTGTAACTGTCTAGTATGTGATGTATAATCTGTGTAACTCTGATAATGGTGGTATACTATGTAATACTTATGTTATTAATATAATTTATTCGTTCCGCAGTTAAGATTCTGATGTTGTTACTTCTTCTCTTTCTCTCTCTTTTTTATCCCTTTCTTTCTTAATTCATGACGCATCTTTCTGGTTAGTGGAAGACTGGTCGTGACAGTTGGTATCAGAGACAGGTTGAGTGAATAACTAGGCTTTGGAGTGTTTTCTTTCTTGAGAGAGCGTATTTGTAATTTTGATATATATATATATATATATATATTTATATATATTTATTTCTACCTATTTGTTGGGTTACCTGTTCGGGTTTTCCAATATAGGTTATAAAGATAGATAAGGTAGTGGTGTGTGTAACACAACTACTACCATTGGTTTGAATGTTTGAGGTTGGAAGTGTATCTATCGGGACTGTAGACCTAATACCGTCTCGGGTGAGCTTTGCTGTGGTGAAAGGATTTCATCAATCTCTTAAGGAAACCTGTTAAGGTTCGGAGTCTATCTTTGAAGATGGTTGAGTAAAGTTTGGATCTGTTAGTTGGCAGAAGCGAGTAATGGTATCTTGATACCTCAGGAAGTAGTAGCTGTGTGATGAGACGCAGTAGCTATGGATGTTTCCGAAGATTTTTCTTTGGAACAAGTTTAAGGAAGTATGTCTGCTTCGGCGATGTGGCTGAGTTCAGCTGGTTGTTTGTGTTTGGCTTTGAGGCTTGAGTTTCTCGAAGAGCTTATGGATTAGGAAGTCTTTGGGCATATGTGTCAGCAGTGCAGCTCGGAGTATTCTGTGTGCCAGTAAAAAGGTCTTCTGGTTAGCAGTTTTTTTGGAGGTGGTGTTCAAAAGCAGCAGAGTGGATCCATTTCTTCGATGGATTGTCTAGATAAGCGTTAGCTGTTCTGATTGGTAAAGAAAGAACAATTTTCTTTCAATATTAGGCTTGGTTGATCGCAAAAGAGACTTGCGATAGTTTGAGTGTTCTTTTGAGTTATTGAAGATTTTTTTGGATGTCTTCTGGGAAGGCAGAGGTGTGTCTGTATCTGGAGATTGAGTTTTCTTATCAACTTGGATTCCAGGATTAGTACCGGTGGTTCAGCTAGTGGAAGGATGGTTCCTTGAGATAAGGTTTGGTGAAACAGCTTAGGTTTTAGTGAAACTTCATAGTTTTCTTTATGGATACGTTGAACCATATTTCTAGAATGTGTTGTCCAGTCCGTGCTCATGTTCTTCATCAGCATTTTCTTCTATTCCAGATCAGAGTTATGCAGCGGAAGCAGTTTAGGAGTGCATCTGTTTTGTCTTTTCCGGATAGGAGAAGTAAGTTTAGTCTTCTGTTGTTTGTGGAGTAGAGTTGTTTTTTTGGTTGATGGTTGATCTTGAAAGGATCGTTTTGATGGGTTGTTTCTGGTCTAGTTTGTTTCTAAAGGCATCAACAAGGGTTGAGTTGAGCATGAAGGATATAGGCAGCCCAGGATCGTCTGAAGAGTTTTGTGGATAAGAGACGAAGGAATTTGGATTCCGGAATCAGAGATTTGGTTTTGGATAAGATTTCTCCGATCCAAGGAGCTATAAGTTTTGGTAAGTCTGGGAAGCTAGCTCCGAGGTGTTTTGGATCTCTTCTGTGTTTTGGTAGAATAAGTGTTTGGTCCTCTGGGTTGAATTGCCAGTTTGGATAACTGAAATTCGATGTGTTTCACGTATCTCTGAGGGAGTACGTGTATCTCTGGTTGTGGAACCAGCTTTCAGAAAGGTTTGGTGGTTGAGTCAGATTTGAGTGTAGTCTGATATCCTGTTTAGTTCTGTAGATCTAGATGAGTAGGAGCTCTGTAGCTTAGTAGTGTTGATTGTTTGATCTGTAGAGCAAGTATTCCGGTATTTATACCTGGGAAACTCTAGGAAGTTCTACAGAAATTTTGTCTGGATAATTAGATTTGTTTGTTTGGATGTTTGGTTGCTATGGTTGTTAGCATATGATTGTATATGCTTGTGTTTTTTTAATTAAATCTTTAATGAGATTATTAAATTACCTTTGCTTTTAAATTTCGAGGACGAAATTCTTTTAAGGGGGAGGAATGTGATGACCCGGAATTTCGGGCAATATAAATTTAATAATCTGTTTTAAAATTAATTTGATTTGATAATCTTTGTAGTAAAATCATAATTAATTTAATAATCTAATTAAATAAATATTTAATTAGTGGATTTATCTTTCAAAAAGCTAATAAAATATTTTCTATCTATAATGTATATACACTTACATATATTTTAAATAGATAAGTTTTGATTTGAAGTTTAATAAACAAATAAAATCTTGTTTTTAAATTCTAATATACATTTTGATAATTTGGAAATTATTATTTTCAAAGCTATTTAATAAATAACTATATGGTTTTAAAATACTTAAGGAAAATGTTATAAATTGTTTAAAATATATTTTAAGCATAAGTTTAAATTTTAAATAAGATAAACAAAAGCTTATTTATTTCCCTTTTGAATATAGCTTGCTAAATATGATTTGAAATATATATAAGTTTAAAATACAATTTTTCAAATGAAACATTAATTCATTTAAGTAAGATAAGTGATAAGTAATTTATAATCTCTTTTATAAAGTATTTAAATATGATTAATGTGTTATTTTCAAACAATATTAGTAAATGTATTAATATGAATAGATTGTAATATGTATAGAATTGCTATTTTTTAATTAAATATGTTGATATAAATTAGTTTTAAATTGGATTTTTAAATTTATGATTGGATTTGAATTTGAATTAATTTTGAATTCAAAGGAATAAACATTTTTAAATTATTTGGATAAGCTTTCATTTTTATATAATTTGTTTTATTTCATTTTCTTTAAAAAGAAATGCACATATACATTTACATATGAAAATATATATATATATATAAGCATTTAACAAATAAAGAAAAGGGTTTTATTTACTTTTAAATTAAATAAAAACAAATAAAATTATTTATAAGACAAATGTAACAAATTAATCATCAAGTTAAGACGACAAGTGTAGTTAAATTAAGTAACTAATGTAACAAATGTAAAAAATTAATACAAGTGTCATATTTGTTTTATGTTTTTTCTTTTATTTTAAAATTAATCGTCTTAACTTATATATGCATGTTTTCTTCATTCCCTCATTCTTCTTTTCTAATCTTCATTTTCAAAAGCTAAGAAAAGAATTTCAGCTGAACCGAAATTGAAAACAAATCAGTAACCGAATTACTCAAAAAAAAAATCATGTTCAAATTTGATTTTCAATTCTCAAACTCCTCACAAAAACCAGAATTTAAATTAAAGCAAGCAAACCCTTCTTCAATCAAAAGCTTACCTGCATTTTTCAATTCTGTTCATTTTCAAAATCAGACCAATAACCATCTTCAAATCATTTACCTGAAATTCATTTTTTCAAATCATTTTCAAGATGTTCAAGTCTGCATACAACTGCAGTTTTAAACCAAGCCTGCCTGCAAGCATTTTCAAATGCAAATTTGTGAAGCATTTTCAAAAATCAAAAGCAGTCTCAACAAGTTTTTAAATTAAAGCATTTTAAAGCAAAGCATTCAAATTTAAGGTTTTAAATGCATCTGGAGTCAAGCCTGCATGCAAGTCTAAAACAATAGCAACTCAAGTTTATATCAAATTCAATGAAGATTTGGCATTTCAGTTTCAAGTTTTCAAAACAGTTTTCAAAGTAAAGGCTCTGTTCTCATTTGTTTCAGGTGAGTAACTTTTAGACTAAAAATAAATTTGGTTACATGCTAGTTTTCTGTGATAAATATTATATTGTGTATGTTTATCTTCTATATATGAATGAATATATGAGTGTAGACTGTTGTTTTATGTTACTTCAGTTTTTAGGTTCCAGGTTCATAATTTAGTCAAAAATCAATTGCTCTTGAATTAACCTTTATTAGCATTTTAGTCTTGAACAAAATATGATTGTTATATCATAGATTTTATTTTTAAAATTTGTTTAAATAAAAACAATTGTGTATTGTCTCTGTAAATTTAAATCATCAGTGCATGCTCAATAAAAGTAAAAACTCAAACATAATAATTTATAGGTTCAGGATTATAAATCGAATTCCTAAACTAAAATATGATTTTTAAAACTAGAATCGAAATTTTTAGCTAAGTTTTGAATGAGCAGATCTAGTTCATCAGAAAATAGGAATTGGGGGATTTTCTGGTGATCTATTTGATTTTGGAGGTCGGCTTTCTTATGATGATGGATGGGTGATCGGTGAGTGGAGGAAAAATGGTGGAAGTGGTGGCAAATCACTGTGGAAGCAGTGGTGGTGGGATTTGATCTGTAAGCCTAGTTTTGGGTAGTGCAGCAGTTTTTGATTGGCATGGTTGCTTTAGATGATCGAGTGCTACAATATTTGAGGAGATGGTAGCTTGGGTGTTGAAGAAGGGATGGACGGAGTTTCAAAGCCTCCGATGACCGGTGGTGTGAGGATGAAGAGTTTTCAGGTTTGGAGGGGTGTTCCAGTTTAGTTCCAGGTTGTGGTTAATATGTTTGATTTTGATTCGAGGTGTTTGTGAGGTTCTGATGGTCGTTGTTTGATCTGAGGATGATCGACGACTTGCTCAAGGCAATGGTGATGACCGGAGAGGGTCGGAGCCACCGTGCATATGCACGGTGGAGTGGTTTGTGTCAGGTGATGTTCTGTTTAAGGGGATTGTGTACTCGAGTTTTAATCGACTGATTTGATCATTTGCTCGAAGATAGTTTAGGTGGCACTCGAAGTAAATAGAAGAGGGGCTCGGGTATTAAGGTGGTTATAGGTTTCTCTGGAAACCTGTTTGTTTTCAAATTCAAATTTAGTTTTAAATTTGAAAGCACGTTTGAACAGAGTTTAAAACCCAAAATTTAAAGTATGGATTCAAAACTGAGTTTGAATCCTAGTTTTAAAATTTAATTAAATTTTATAAATTAAAATGTTTTAAACAACTTTAAAAGGGCTTAAATAGTTTAATTTAAAAGTAAAGCTTTAAAATAAAAGTAGAGATTTAACCTAAGTTTAAATCTGGATTCAAATCCAAATTTGAATCATGAAGGAAGTTTTTAAATTTAAATTGTTTTAAAACAACTTTGAATGTTTAAGAGTATAATTTAAAATATGATTTGTATTTTAAAATGAATTTGGGTTTAAATTCCTTTAAACTTCTTTTATAAAATAAGAAATTCTTTAGCATAAGTTTTAAAAGGTTTTTAAATGTTTTTAAACTTGTTAAAGTTAAGTTTGACTTCATTTTAAATCTTAAATTTAAAATGAAATTTGAAAACAAATTTAAAATAAATTTTTTAAATTGCTTTTTAATGATAATTTTATCATTAATAAGAAATGTTTTTATTTTTAGTTAATACAGATTTAATGTTTTTTTGATTCATTAAATTAGTAAGGTAGTTAAATGGATAATTTATTTATTTATTTAATTAAGTAATTAAGGGTTTGAATAATTTAATCAAGGTTAAGTTAAGTAATTAAGATAATTAATTTGAAATTAATAATGATTAATTTGAGTTAATTATTTAGGAAAAGTAATTAATGAATTGTAAATAGTTAATGAAGATCATTAACTTAAGATTATTTAATAATTAATTAATGTGATTAATTTTAATGATTAATTAGATTAATTAATTAATTAAAGATAATCATTTATGGAGATTGGTTAAATATAATTACTTAATGAAAGTAAACAAAAGGAATTAATTACTCAAGGTAATTAATTTAGATAAATTTGATTAGTTTAAGTTAATTAATTAAGTTTAATTAATTTAGAATAATCACTTGATATTTTGATGAGTATAATTACTTGGTAAAGTAATTAATAGATAATTGCTAGATGTAATTAATTAAATGATGATTTGTTAAAGGAAGTAATTTGAGTATAATTACTTTGTGAAATTAATCAAGGGATTAATTAGATAATTAATGAAGAGGTAATTAGTTGATTTAATGTAGTAATTAAGGGAAGTTAATTACTGGATTTGATTGATCAAGGGTGATTAATAATTATGGTTTAATTAAATGGCTAATTACTTAATGTAATTAATTTAAACATAATAAATAATTAAAGTAGTAATTAGGGATCATTAATTTATATAATTAATGATGCAATTAAGGTTGATTAATTAAGATTAATTAATCAATGATAGGTGATTAAAGTAATTAATTAATGTAATTAATTAATGATTAATGTAATTAATTATAGTTAATTAATTAATAAAGTAATTAAAGGTTAATTACTGTATTTGGTTAAGGATAATTAATTTGTGAAATTAATTAAAGGATAATTACTTGAATGTAATTAAAGGATAATTAATAAAGGGTGATTAATTAAGGGAATTAATTAGAGGTTAATTAATTAATTGATTTGTAATTAATTAATGGTTATATAAGCAGGATTTATAGAATGAAGTAATTAATTTAATTTACATTAAATTAATTAGAGATGAAATAATTAATTTAATTCATTTTAAATTAAATATAAATGGTGTGATTATTAATCCTTGTTTATATATGGATGATATAGATTTCCTTGAATGGTTTGAGATCTCAGATATGAGATAAGTAATGTTGTGTGATATGGATGCTTTGGATTGCATTATGATGATGATATGGATTATCTTTTGATAATGATAATATGGATTATTTGTTGTGATGATAATGATGATTATCTATTGTGATATGTGAATTATCTATCTTTGTGTGTATAGATAATTAAATTGAATTGTTTTAAACTTTAAACAACTTGGCCTTAAAAGATACGTTTTGGATTCGGTGAGACCGGGATCGGGTTTCCATATTTGGATATCCGAAAACCACATCGATCCAAATTAACGATAGGTCGTGAATTTCAAGTGAAGATGAAGATTCAGAGTGCAAGGGTTATCGTTGTTAACTCTGAGGGTGATTCCAAAATGTGTGTAACGAGATAATGCCTTCGGTTTCGTTCGAACCCGGAATGAACTTGTATGGATTGAATGCTTTCAGAACATCGTCAGGTGGACGATGAGCATTCTAAGATAGATGTGTTCTATAAAGGTAATCGTAGCCTCAAGCCTCATCAACCGAGAATGGCTAAAACAGGGGAGGTGCAGCAAGGCTAAGTGGGTCATGCCCAAGTAGGATGAGATTTTCCCATGTCTAGAAGTCCCTTTATATTCGGCTGTGTGGGGCAGTTGATCCGCGACAACTGCCGGGGTTGTCTTGTTCGGGACTGTCCAGTAAGGGATGGTTCTAGCCTTATGTTGCAGGGGATTTAGGGTGGATCCTCGGTACATTGATCTACGCCACGTACTGTGACTGGCGGTACCCCAGTAGCCCTGCCATAGTATAGAATCCAAAATCCAATAAGTGCCAACAGTTTTGATTGTATTACCCACTTTTATGGCTAGTAGTTGGAATTTAATCATGTAACAATCTCGGCTATTTCATATTTACTTGAAAACCCTAGGCCTATTATAATATCACTGGATTTCCTATCAAATGTTTTGGTTAGCGTAAGGTAATATTTTTTCCATGTTTATGTGTGGGAAGTCTTACGTGACACCTTTCTTTTTAAAGGTTTTTCAAAAGTTAAGCAACTTTAACATGTTACTTATACCAGACTCATGTCTGACCCGGAGTTTATCTTCTGTTTTCTTAAACTCTTGGGTACTCAAAATTTTTACGAGTAGCCAAGGGATTCATGTTAGCTTTGACGAATTGTGGAGGAGCAATGGAGCAGGAGGCTTCTACGTTGTAGTTATATAGTATTCCATTGTGTTGGTTTCTCTGAGTAGTTTCCTTGTATTGTATTGAGTTGTAATAACTAGACAGATGTTTATAACTGTCAAGTATGTGATGTATAATCTGTGTAACTCTGATAATGGTTGTATACTATTTAATACTTATGTTATTAATATAATTTATTCATTCCGCAGTTAAGATTCTGATGTTGTTACTTCTTTCTTCTCTTTCTTTCTCTTTTCTATCCCTTTCTTTCTTAATTCATGATGCGTCTTTCTGGTTAGTTGAAGACGAGTCATGATAATACCTGGGAAGTAGAGGACAAGATTAGGGATACTTATCCTGAGCTGTTATGATGCCATGTTCTATATTTGTTGTATATAGACTTAGTAGCTGGTGGGATATACTAACATTGTTTGCATGTTTGATCTGCTTGTTTAGTAGTCCATACTAAATTTCGAGGATGAAATACTATATGAAGAGGATCTTGTAACACCCCTAATTCTAGTTTAACGTTATTCATGATATTTAACTAGATAGATTAAATAAAATAGTACAAATAATTAAATAAAATGAGATTTGGTCATTAATGAGATCGTGCCTTGACAAATTAACTAAGAAGATTGTTTTAAAAGCTTAACATATAAGAGAATATATGCGAGGGGTAAAATAGTAGATCTAACTTTCACTCCCTAAACCCTCTTCCCCTTATTTCATTCTCACTTTTCCTTATTTACAAAAACAATCTAAAAAGAACCTAAGAAGGCTAACCATAAGCTAAGGAGAATGAAACACGAAATCAAAGAGGATTCAAGAACGAAGTTTAAGAAAATTAAAGCACTAAGCATATCTCAACCAACATTAAATCTACGGTGAATAATACGTGAACCATCTCTATTTTTGTTCTTGAATTCAGCTATGGATAATATCTGAAATGTCTTGATGATTTTTTTCAAGCTATGGTTTAATCATATTTTGGATAGAATAATGATTTATGGAATTAGTAATGAAATTATTTGAAATGGTTTTAAGGGTACAACCTAAGTTCTTAAATCCAATGGCTTTGATTTTCTGGTATGTTGAGTAAAACGTTATTTTGGAGACGAGATTTTAGTTTCATAATTTTCCAAATTTTATTGAATATTTTATGAATTTCCTCTGGTGGAAATTAGGTTAATTTGGGTTTTAATTATTTAAAATAATTAAAATGATTTTTGGTCCTGAAATTTTTATATGGCAAAGAAAAATATTTTTATGAATGTATGTAATTTTTGAGGATTTTTTCTAACTATTTTCAAATTATTATGAATTTATTATGCAGATATGCAATAAGCCCATAATTAATCAAGTTCACATATATTTTGGGACTTTGGAAAATGTATGCGGTAGTGGTTCTGAAAAAATAGGGTAAAGTGTTTTATTATCCAATAGAAATTTGACAAATAATGAGATTTAGTGAAAAGAATTTGCTTTATGTTAATGAATCGGTTTTCGCATAAATTACATTAATGCCATGTTGTTAGTGTCGTTATCGACCTTAATATATCACCGCATCCATGAGTGTCGATGTCGATGAGGTCGAAAGCGCATGGTAACTACTTAGGTAGTTATGGAGTGATTCACACCGTGTCGATGTGGACATCGGCGATAACCATTATTGGCGACATCGCATTGTCGTGACTCATCTAAGTTGACGTCGCACTTTATGTTCTAAAAATTGCCGCATACCATCTTTTTGATAAATCTCGACATCGTCTTCAACGTCAACCTTATTCACATATATACTTTTGGGAGCATAATAGTCGAATTGAGTTAAGTAAACTATTTTATGATGTCGCCAAGGATCTTGATGCCGCTATTCAATAAGGTCGACGATGTCTCTTTTTATTATTTAGCTACGATGTTGCACGGTATTGTTTCTATGATTATTGGAGTCGACACTGTTCTAAATAGGCGGATAACCTATAGAGTATGAAGGTCGACAACATCATTTTCGATAAGAGTTTTAGATACTTAAAAAGAGTTTTAATTTTTCCAATGAAATATCATTTATAAATTCCATTATAGAACTTCATTGAAAAATTTCCATTATAAAACACCTATTTATAAAGCTGATAAGATATCACAAAATTCAATTTCCAAAGGAGAGCCAAATACTTTACATAAAATGATCATTCCACATATTAATATAAATCCACAAATGTGATTTATTTTTCCAATTTATCAAAATGACTTTAGTTTCCTTCTTATAGAATATCATTTAAGAATCTTTCTTTTATTTATAAAAACCATTTACAAATCTGTTCATTTATTATAACAATTTATATAAAATGTTCCCTAAATATTTACTTCAAATTAATTTTATCTTCTTTTAAAAACAAAAATCACTTTAAAATAAAAGACAAACCCCTTTAATTTATTAAAATAATCATTCCTTATTATAATAACTTTTATATAAAGATAAATAATTTCCCAAATCATTTTAAACATTTACATATTCCATATATTAGAAAAGGATAATACAAGAAGTTGAAGTAAAATAGAGATGTTCAAAAACTTATTTTTAAATAAAATATATCAGAAAATCCTAAAAGGTCTGATTTTATATCATATTTCCAAATCTAAATCATTTTTAAACTAAACAACGATTAATAGTATTTCAAAATATTATAACGAGACCAATAATTACTATAGCACTTAACCGATGCTATTACTACCTTTTCCACTAAAAGATTCAAATTTTAACACATGTCAGTGCCACATCCAATATGGCCTAACAATCAAATTTTAACATTTACCAATCCATATACCAGGTATATAACTAAAATAAAAAAATAGGTTTATAATCAAAATTAAAAATCATCACTATGAAAAATCCATATTTCTCTAGAAATTTTATGCATTATGATTTAAATGTCATTCGCTTTTAGAAAGAGGATATTTAACCAAACTCAACCAAAAATTCATCGAAATAGGTAAACAATAATTTTATATGCTATTAACATATTGATTATCCAAAAAGACGAGTTTAACTTAGCGAAATTCTAGTAGACGCTTAAGCGTTCTAGTTTAAACTAAAACCAAATGATGTTCGATTTTAATCCAAAATTTCATTACTTCAAACTCAATGAAACCAGTTCCAACATGTAGTTATCGCCATTACAAGTACAACACAAAAGACTGCGTCTCGATTGGACCTCATATGAGCGAGTTATTGGTTTAATAAGTTTGAGATTAATTAAATAATTAATTTACACTAATCATTTTAATTAACAACTAATCACCTATAATAATCCATCTTCTCCAAAATGAAACTCTCCCCTTGCTTGTACATGATACCATGCCTCCACCTTGTACATGCACGAAGTAGCTTCATTTTCTCACAACTAAAACAAAATCTGACACCTCTGTTGAAATTCACATCACAGTCTCCACTTGCCAAACAACATCGCCTGAAGCCCAACCCGCCGCACCAAAACGCGACCTACTACCATCCAATTCCCATCCAAAATTATCACTTACCACCATTGATGACCGAACCCAACCAAAATTCAACCCCCAAAGCTTCTCTGCCAAAGAAACACTATGCCACCCTTGCCTCGACCTAATTTTGTTAGGAAATCAATCATATGGTTTTGATGATAACAACTATACAATGGAAATCGAATATACATATGTATCTATATTTACAGGTAGTTGATAAAGTAACATCACCAAAGAGATAAAAACAAGACACAAAAGAAGTATCAAAAGACTTCAAGTCGATGGAAGTGGAAGAGGGATAACACAGACACAGAAAAAGCAACATGCACACATTCAGACGTCTGGGTACACTAGCCAGACGTTTGATTGATTCTTCTGGTTTGAAACTCAGAAAGAATCAGACGTCTGGTTAATACACTCAGACGTCTGAAAAGCATCCAGATAAAAAAAAAATGAAAGCCAGACGTCTGGTTAATGAACACAGACGTCTGAAATATAAACAGATACAAAAAATATATGAAGACCAGACGTCTGAAATATTTTCCAGACGTCTGATTTTGAACTCGGCTATGTAAATTCAAAGAACAACTGTCACATCCGAAAGGACACGTTCGCTTCTCTTCACTACAACTCTTCATCACCATGAGAAGCAACCTTAAAGCACTTACTAACAGTTGTAACTACACAAAGGATCTCTCCACCACTATAAATAGAATCAGAAATTCAAGAGAAAAAAAACACCTTACTTACTTACGCTCTTAACTCTTACACACTGATTTATACCTGATCTCTAAGCAATCAAAATACCTGTAATTGACTCTTATATATATATATATATATATATATATATTGGAAGCAATTGTACTTAATAGTCAACATCCGTGCTATAGAACACATTCTTGACAAAGAAACTCTGCTATTGTAAACCTGTTCCTCCGGGTCAAGTGAGGGTGAGTTGAAAGGAAATTCCGAAGAGGAGCTTGGGGACTGGACGTAGGACGGGAGGTCCGAACCAGTATAAAATCCTGGGGTGATTATTTTAATTTACTTTGCTACTATCATCTATCAAGTTATATTATATAGTTAGTTGCATATACGTGCATATACATCCTATATGATCCACTCATATAGATTTACAATTGGTATTAGAGCAAGGTTTTGATCAAATAACAGTAACACGTTTTTGAATCACTTTAATATGGCAAGTATTTTTCTAGAAGGACAATGCACAGCACGACCCCCACTCTTTAATGGATCTAATTATGCATATTGGTCAACACGTATGAGAATTTTTATGGAAGCTAATTGTCTTTAAATTTGGTCAGCCACACAAGATAAATATGAAGCACCTATTACTGCTATGAACACTTGGACCGATGCACAAAAAATCTTAGCATCAAATAATGCTATAGCTATGAATGTTTTATTTTGCTCTTTAGACAAAAATGAATTTTCACATGTCATGTTATGCACCACTGCGTTTGATATTTGGTGTACCTTACAAAGTACACACGAAGGTACAACAAAGGTCAAACAAACCAAGATTTCAATTTTACAAAACCAATTTTCTACATTCAAAATGAAGCAAAATGAAACTATTGTTGACATGTATTCTAGATTTCAAACTATCCAACACGATCTTATGGCATTAGGAGTTAAATTTACTGATTTCGATTTAGTCTCTCAAATACTCAACTCTTTAACATCAGATTGGGAAAGGAAGATTTTAGTTATTGAAGAAGATAATGATCTTTCTACTCTCAAAGTTGAAGAGTTAATAGGAAATTTAATGTCCTATGAAGCTAATTTGCAGGCTCGAAAAGAACTAAATTCGAAGAAGAAGAATATAGCATTTCCAGCAACAAAAAATGATGAATCCAATTTAGATGAAGAAGAAATAGTCTTCATTTCTAAGAATTATAATAGATTCAAGAAATTTAGAAAGATGACCAAATTTCAAAAAGAAGGGAAATCCAATACAACAACTCAAATCAAGTGCTATGAATGTGATCAATACGGTCATATGAAGAAGGATTGCCTTAAACTCAATAATGACTAAAAGAATAACAATGTTCAAAATTTTAAGAAGAAGAAGGCTTTCAAAGTAACTTGGGATGACTTGGATTCTTCATCCTCTGAAAGTGATAACGATAGTAATGGAGAACATGCTAATGTATGTTTTATGGCACAAACTGAAGAGGTATGTCCTGAACTTAGCTATGATGAATTATTAGAACTTAGCATGGAATTAGATGATAAATTTAGACAAATAAAAAAATTGAAAAAATAATATATAGTCAAAATAAATAGATTAGAACTTGAGGTAAGAATGTTGAAAGATGAAAAAATTATTCTAGAAGAAGAACTTGAAATATCTTAAGAGAAAATCAAAATAAATTGATAGAAAGTGAGAATATTACTATAGTAAAAGAAAATTTGTTAAATGAAAATATTGAGTTTAAAAATACTATTGAATCATTGAAAATTGAAAATATAGAACTAAAAGAAAAATTAGATAAAATTACCAACAGTGTGTCAAAATTTAATAAAGGAAAACAAGATTTGGAAAATCTTATCAAAACTTCAAAACCATCAAGCAATAGAAATGGAATAGGATTTAAAAATTCTTCTAAACAAAAAGGAAATAATGCTAAAAATATTAGTTACATAAAAACTAGAAGTTTTTCTAAGTCGAAATTAAATATCAAAATATGAAAATTTGGATTCCTAAAACAAATAATAATTTAATTAGACAAAAGCATATTAATAATTACTTAGAAGGAGTAGTCTATAACGAAAACTATATTTATAAAGGTACCAAACCATCTTGGGTATGGCTGCCTTCCTCTAACAATTAGGACCCTAATAAAATATATGGGTACCAATTAAAACATTCATTATTTTGCAGGTACCCAAAATAAGAAATAAGGAGAAATGGATACTAGATAGTGGTTGCTCCAAACATATGACCGAAAACTCAAAAATGTTATCAAATATAACATACATCGATGGTGGAACGGTAACCTTTGGAGATAATTCAAAAGGTTATGTCATAGGCATTGGAGAAGTCATCAACTCTAGTATATCTAACTCTCCTATTATTACAAATGTTTTATTAGTAGAAAATTTAAAACACAACTTACTAAGCATTAGTCAATTATGCGATAAAGGTTTTCAAATAAATTTTGAAAAGGATAGATGTAATATTTTAGATAATAACAAACAACTCATTTTTGAAGGATTTAGAAACAAAAATATTTATGTATCAAACATGAATATAAATAAAAATTCAAACTTATGTTTAACGGTCAAACATGATGATCCATGGTTATGTCATAAACGTTTTTGTCATATCATTTTTAAGAATATTAATAAGTTAGCAAAATACGAGTTGGTAAGAGGATTACCTAAAATAAATTATAAAGTAGAAAACTTATGTGACGATTGGCTTCACTGTTATAATGCTTTTTGATAATGTCCAAGGGGGAGAAATTTTGGTAGAATCATATTACATTAAAAATAATCACATATTCAGGGGGAGATTTATAATCTATATATAAGTACATTGAATAGTTGTCATCATCAAAAAGGGGAAGATTGTTAGGAAATCAATTATATGGTTTCGATGATAACAACTACACAATGGAAATCGAATATACATATATATCTATATTTACAGGTAGTTGATAAAGCAACATCACCAAAGAGACAAAACAAGTCTCAAAAGAAGTATCAAAAGACTTCAAGTCGATAGAAGTGGAAGAAGGATGACACAGACACAGAAAAAGCAACATGCATACATTCAGACGTCTGGGGACACTAGCCAGACGTTTGATTGATTCTTCTGGTTTGAAACTCAGAAAGAATCAGACGTCTGATTAATACACTCCGACGTCTTAAAAGCATCCAGATATAAAAATATATAAAAGCCAGACGTCTGGTTAAGGAACACAGACGTCTGAAATAAAAACAGATACAAAAAATATATGAAGACCAGACGTCTGAAATATTTTCCAGACGTCTGATTTTGAACTCGGCTATGCAAATTCAGAGAACAACTGTCACATCCGAAAGGACACGTTCGCTTCTCTTCACGGCAACTCTTCATCACCATCAGAAGCAACCTTAGAGCGCTTACTAACAGTTGCAACTACACAAAGGATCTCCCCACCACTATAAATAGAATCAGGAATTCAAGATAAGAAAAAACACCTTACTTACTTACGCTCTTAACTCTTACACACTGATTTATACCTGATCTATAAGCAATCAAAATACCTACAATTGACTCTTATGTTTGATGTGATTTTTTGTTTGATGATAACAAACATATATATCAATATATATATGTGTTTGCAGTTTGGACTATATTCATATTGAATAATTATACTATTGCACAGAATCTATATAATTCAACTAGTATCTTTTATTCAATATAATATTTTATTACAACACTTAAACAATACAAAGTTTTCAGCTCTCTCTATATACATACATACATCAGTTCATACATTTTACTTTTCTCACTACAACACTCAACACTCAGTTTTTCACTCTGTCTGCACATCTGCATCTATCTGCATTGTCCAGCTCCACTTCTCGTCCTGTCTCCTGTGTACCTGTATAATTAGCAACTACAACAGTAATCTGAAAAACAAACAAATTTAAATTTGCAAAAATAAAATTTGTTTGTGTCTCAGATACATGGGTTATTGTCATCATCTTTGACTGTGCAATATCTATGCATATCAGTAATTTTTATCAGGGACAGGCAATTATAAGTGGCTGCAGTACACACGTATACATTCGTATACGTGTGCACTGCCACACCAACTCGTGTGCACAAACTACAACAAAACACAAATTCATTCAAAGCAACATAACAGAGAAGAACAAAAGACCAAGTGCAGCATCAGAATGCACCAACCAGAATGAACCAGTGATACAAGGCAACAAGTACAACACTGCACAAATTCAACATGAAGCAGTGCAAGCTCTCAAAGATACAACAGTGAAAGAAACTGCATCACAGCAGCATCAAAATACACAAAATATGGAAACTGCATCAATGCAGTACAGAACATAGTATATATATAGTGATGCATAGCAACTGCATAACAGCTACAAACACCAAGTGCAACAGTGAACACAGAGTACAATGCAACATTTTCATAATGCAGTGAAGGTTGCAGATTCAAGTTCAAGTTACAGGTTAAAATGCACAAAGACATGGCAAGAGTCACAAGACCATCAAGCAGTAAGCAAGTGCAACTGGAAACAACAGAAATTGTGCAACATGGTCAGAGTACAATGCAACATTTTCATAATGCAGTGAAGCATGCTCATGGAACACAGCAACAACAGAGCTACATGAACAAATGCAACACTGTGTAGAAATATAACAGCAATTACAGTGACAAACTGCAACAAACAAAGTCTCGACCAAAATCAGTAACACAATGCACATACAACAACATAGCACAATGCACAAAAGTCACAAACAAGGTCAAACCCAAGATAAGTTCAACTCAAGGCAACATGAACAAGTGTAGCATCTGTATCAAAGCAGTGGAAACAAACTCAAGTGCACGTGAACATGGCAGCAGACCAGTGACAACAACCAAGTAAAGAACATGGATGTACAAGGCAATGCACCAATGCAAGTGACTAATGCAACATGAAGTGAATCAAGTTCAAAACATCATAACAACAAGTACAGTGTTCCTCAAAGACGAATTCGAGCTAGAAACAAATGACATGCACCAGCAAGCTATCAAGAATCAGATCACAACTACATGCAGATCAAATGAAGTTCTGATTCAATCCCATAGCAAAATCAAGTCATAATGAAAGTACAAACCCAAAAATATATGCATACACACATACAAATGTATATATGCACATATATAGTAAACTGGTGAATGTGCAGTAGGAACACAAGACAGTGGCAAGTACAAGGCAGTACAGAAATCAAGCCGAAAGAATAAATTCGTATTTTTTTTGATTAAGTCTTTGATTAAGTCAAAGATTTCTAATTTGGAAAGAAATCTTTGCAGCAAATTTCTCGAATTCATATATGGACAGTATTAATTCAAATGAGGACCGAGACAACAAATACAGCAAGATATCTTCGAATCAATTAATTCGAATTCAAATATGGTCAGCAATTATTCGAATTTGAATCAAGAAAGGAATACTCCAAATCCAGAACAAATTCAGGAAAATAATCAACGACATGAAGAAATCAAATCTGACAGTGTTAATTAGGGTTTCAACCCTATAAATACACCCCAAGAAATCATCATAGACATAGAACAATCGAGTTCGAAAATCACAAAACCACAAACAAGCAAAAAGATTACATACCGCAACAGTAAACTCGATTGTCAGAGAACGAGCTAGCAACAAGCATCAAATCATCAGAGAACGAGCGTGAGAAAGATCAACACAAGTCAAAGAATCAATCATCAGAACAAAGCCCCAAATCTCACAGAAGAACCGAAGCCCTAAATTGAAAAAGAAAAGGATCGGCCATTTTTTTTTTCTCACAAACAAAAGAAAATGGACCGGGTAAAATAAGATAAAGGGAAGTGACCGCATATCCTATGTTTGTATTGGGTTAAGTTTTTTTTTTTTTTTATAAAGGCAAGATAATTTAAATAGTTTTAAATTTAGTGCTTGCTTTTATAATTTGGTTTATTTGTATGTTCTTTTCAAAACAAAACATGATAATTTATCACCTAGGGTTTAGGTGTTGACAGATTGTCTAGTTAGAGTTAGTCCAGTTAGTAGGGTTTGCAAGTTTGCAAAACTCTATAGGCGGTAGCAGGGTTTGCAAGTCTGTTAGAGTGTTTGTAAGCGGGAAACTTTTTAATTCTAATAGAAATCTGGGAATGCAGCAGTAGGCAGGGGTTGCCGAAGCTGGGTAAATTCTGTGTGTGATTTATTTTTCAGCATATTTATTTCTGCAGTTTGCTTCTGTGTTTAATTCGCAAAAATTTGCTATAACCCTATTCACCCCCCCTCTAGGGTTAATCTAGATCCTACAAGTGGTATCAGAGCAAGGTATTTTACTTTAACTCTAGAGTCATGAATCCACCAAATAATGCTTTTTCTGAGGGGCAATCTATTGCTAGGCCACCCATGTTTAATGGGAATGATTATGCTTATTGGAAAGTTAGAATGAGTATTTATCTTAGTTCTGTCGATTATGATGTTTGAGATATTATTGAAACTGGCTATAAATCCCCCACTATAGTTGTTGGTGATACTGAGATTCCTAAACCTAAGGATAGGTGGGACGCTAACGATAAGAAATTAAAAACTACAAATGCCAAAGCAACGAACGCTTTGATCTGTGCTCTTGATAAAAATGAATTTAATAGAATTTCTCATTGTACAACAGCACAGGAGATTTGGCACACTCTGGAGGTGACACACGAAGGAACTTCTCAAGTCAAGGAGTCACGACTAGCTCTATTTAGCAATGAATACGAAAACTTTGTGATGGAAAAGGGCGAGAGCATAAAAGATATGTTTGGACGATTTTCAACTGTGGTATACAATGCTAGAGCGCTTGGGAAGGTCTTCACTGAAGTAGAGCTTGTACGGAAGATACTGCGAGTCTTACCAATGAACTTTGAGGCAAAAGTCACTGCGATACAAGAATCAAAAGATCTGAGTAAACTAAGCATGGAGGAGTTGATCGGAAACTTGATGACATATGAGCTTGAGCTAAAGGCAAAGGAGGAACGTAACAACTCCGAATCAAAAAAGAAAACGATTGCCTTAAAAAGCAAAGAAGAAAGCGGTGAAGAAGAAGAAGATCCAATTGAAGAGCTTGCGATGGCTGTCAATAATCTTAGAAAATGGTCAAAATTCAGGCCACGCAAGAAGAAAACAAGTGGTAATAAGTCAAAAGATTCTGATGATTCCGATAATGAATTAACATGCTTTAACTGCAAAAAGCCTGGCCACTTCAAACAAAAATGTCCACTTCTCAAGAACAACAAAGGAAAGAAAAAGAAGAAGAAGGCCTTTGCAGCAACTTGGGATGATGAAGAAGGAGAAGAAGTTTCAGATAATAGCTCAGAAGAGGCTAACTTGTGCCTTATGGCAAAATCAGATTCAGAAACAAGTTCAGAGGAATCCAGTGAGGTACGTAACTATTCTTATAAAGAACTTGTTTTGATGTGTTATGATTTTACTAATACAATTGATACTCTTGAAACTAAAATTGAAAAATTGAAGTCTGACAGGAGAGAACTCGTTCGTGAGAATACTAGGTTAGAAACTGAACTTGAAAATATTCAAAACCTAGACTGTAAAAAATGTAAAATTTTAGATTCAGAAATATTAAGACTTAAGAATAGCTTCGATAATCTTGAAAAAGAAAACTCGAGTCTTGAGGAAACCATTGACACTAGAAAAAGGGATTTTATAAATAGATGCACCACACTTGTGACTGAAAACACAACACTAAAAACCAAAGTCCAAAATCTTGAGAAATCTCTGAATAACTTTTCAAGAGGAGAAAAATCGTTTAACATGTTATTGGGAAATCAACTCTTTGCTAACAACAGAAAAGGACTAGGTTTTGGGAAAACACAGGTTGATGATCATGCAAAAAGTAAGAGTGTCTTTGTTAGAAGTGAAATTGGACATCGTGTTGAAAATTGTAGTCATAGGAATAAGAACACAAAATTTATACAAGTTTGGGTTCCTAAGAATTCTACAAACAAATTTCATGTCTATAGGAACAAAAATAAAAGGACGAAACAAGTTTGGGTTCCAAAGGGATTGTTTGTTCACAATGCTTTAGTTACTAATATCATTGGACCTAAGAGTTTCTCTAGGTCATCCTCCTCTCTCTTTATGTAGGTCTGTTGGCGGGCTAAGGAGCAACAAGAATGGTTTCTAGATTCAGGATGTTCTAGACATATGACAGGTGATAAATCTAAGTTTCTTAGCCTAGAGAAGTTTAGAGGTGGAAATGTGATCATGGGAGATAATAGCAAGTGTAAGATTATTGGGAAAGGTGAAGTAAGTAATGGTACTTTTTCCTTGACTAATGTTTTATACGTTGATAATTTGCATCACAATCTCATTTCTATTAGCCAACTATGTGACAAAGGTATGAATGTGGTTTTTGATAGTGATACTTGCAAAATCATTGATAAAACTTCTAATAACATTGTTTTTATGGGCAAAAGAAAAGGAAATGTTTACTCACTTTCGTTTGACAATCTAAATCTTTCCAGATGTTTGGTAGCCACTGACGAAGAGGCATCTTTATGGCATAGGAGACTTGGACATGCTAGCATGAGTCTCTTAAGAAATCTTGAAACGAAAGAATTAGTCAGAGGGTTACCACATCAGAAATTTAAAGATAACAAAGTGTGTAAAGCATGTTCCTTGGGCAATCTTAGTCGATCATCATTTCGCCCTAAAAACATTGTTAGCACATCAAGGGTCCTCGAATTAATTCATATGGACTTATTTGGACCAAATGAAATTGCAAGCTTGAATGGAAAACGTTATTGTTATGTATTGGTTGACGATTATTCTAGATTTACATGGGTTTATTTCTTAGCCAAAAAGTCTGAATCTTTTGATTATTTTTCAAAATTTGCTAAACTTGTTCAAAATGAAAAAGGAGTTTCAATTAAAACTTTGAGAAGTGATCATGGAGGCGAATTTGAAAATTTAGAATTTGAAAACTTTTGTGAAGAAAATGGTTTAAAACATGAATTTTCTGCCCCACGAACACCTCAACAAAATGGGGTGGTTGAAAGGAAAAATCGTACATTACAAGAATTGGCTAGATCCATGTTGAGTGAGTATAAACTACCTCTAACTTTTTGGGCAGAGGCGGTGAATACTTCGTGCTACGTAATGAATAGAGTAATGATTAGACCAATACTTGGCAAAACTGCTTATGAAGTGTGGCATGAAAGGAAACCTAACATCTCTTATTTTCGTGTTTTTGGATGTCCATGTTTCATTCTTAACACAGGTGATCAACTTGGAAAATTTGAATCAAAGGCCGATGAGGGAATTTTCATGGGCTATTCAACAAGGAGCAAGTCTTACAGGATATACAACAAACGAACAAAGACAATTGTTGAATCAGTCAATGTGAAATTTGATGAATCTGATCTGGAAAGGACGACTGAAAAAACGGGTGATGATGGGGTAGATCATGAAGGCATTAAAGAAGGGACATCTACTGAGAAAGATGGAAGTAGGACTGTTGATGCTGATAGATTGAAGTTCAAATCCAATCATCCTCCCGAATTGGTTATAGGAGATCCTACGGAAGGTATACGCACTCGCTCTGCATTTGATAAAAATTTGTGTGCGTTTTGTTGTCATAGTGGTTTTATTTCTGAAATAGAACCTGATTCTGTTGAAATGGCTCTTAATGATGAAAGTTGGGTTTTAGCAATGCAAGATGCACTTAATCAATTTGAGAGAAATAAAGTTTGGAAATTAGTTCCTAGGCCTAATGACTATCCAATTGTAGGAACTAAATGGGTATTCAAAAACAAACTTGATGAATCAGGAAATGTAATTAGAAACAAAGCTAGGTTGGTCGCAAAAGGATATAACCAAATAGAAGGCATAGATTTTGATGAGACATTTGCACCAGTTGCTAGGTTAGAAGCCATTAGGATTTTGCTCAGCTTTGCTTGTTATAAAGGTTTCAAACTAAAACAAATGGATGTAAAAAGTGCATTTCTAAATGGTGATCTGAAAGAAGAAGTTTTTGTTGAACAACCCCCCGGTTTTGAAAAACACGATTTTCCAAATCATGTGTATAAACTTGAAAAAGCATTATATGGTCTTAAGCAAGCCCCTAGAGCTTGGTATGACTGCCTTTGTACATATCTTCTGGAAAATGACTTTGAAAAGGGGAGTGCTGACACGACACTGTTTCTATTACATAAAGGAAGTGATTTTTTGATTGTTCAGATTTATGTGGATGATATCATTTATGGTGCTACTAATGAACTCTTGTGCGAGAAATTTGAACAAGTCATGCAGGCTAAATTCGAGATGAGCTTGGTTGGAGAATTGAAATATTTTCTTGGATTTCAAATCAAGCAAAGCAGTGATGGCATTTTCATTTCGCAATCCAAGTATGTGTTGGAACTGTTGAAGAAATTTGGAGCTGAGAACTCCGAACCATTGAGAACTCCTATGAGCCCATCAACAAAGTTGGACAAAGACGAGAAAGGAAGTGCTGTTGATCAGAAAAAATATCGAGGGATAATTGGTTCACTTCTCTATCTTACTGCTTCTAGACCTGATATTATGTTTTCTATGTGTTTGTGTGCACATTTTCAATCTAATCCTAAAGAATCTCATTTGAAAGCCACTAAACGAATTTTGAGATATCTTTCACACACACACAAATTTGGATTATGGTACCCTTCTTGTGAAAACTTTGATTTAGTTGGTTATTCTGATGCTGATTATGCTGGTTCATTGGTTGACAGGAAAAGCACCAGTGGGACATGTTTCATGCTAGGACATTCATTAGTTTCATGGTCAAGTCGAAAACAGAATTGTGTTGCATTATCCACCACTGAAGCAGAATATATTGCTTTAGGAAGTTGTTGTGCTCAAATTTTATGGATGATGCAAACTCTTTCTGATTTTGGCTTAGTTTATAAACAAGTTCCATTAAAATGTGACAGTAAAAGTGCAATAGACTTATCAAATAATCCTGTTCATCATTCACGCACAAAACACATTGATGTGAGACACCACTTTCTTAGAGATCACATTGCTAAGGAAGACATTTGCATTGAATATATTTCAACTGAGGCTCAACTTGCTGATATTTTCACAAAACCCCTCCCCGAAGACAGATTTTCTAGATTACGTTTGGATTTGGGGATTATAGAAATTGACTAACCATTTTTTTTCATTTTTAGGTTGAAATATTCTTGGATATATACTTTCAACTTCAATTTCTAGGATTCAAACAAGTTTTGGATATTTTCCAAAGATTGATTCGAATATGGTATTCAGTACTGGATATTACATAATATAATTAACTTGGTAACTTATTCCACGATCATTTCTATTTCTACCATCTTTCTATCGTTCATAATGGTTTGATAAAATAAGAAGAGTGAATTATTTCAAATAAAAATAAAAATAAAAAAAAATAAAAAAATAAAAATAAAATAATAATAACTCTCATGCATCCATTCTCATTTAAAAGTCCTTATGGTTATGCATGGATGGAGCATGTGAGTGAATTATTTTTATCATTACTCCATTCTCATTTAAAAGTCCTTATGGTTATGCATGGATGGAGTATGGTAACTAAGTATTCTGGTCTCACTTAATAGTCTGGATGCTTAGACTTATAAGTAACTGCTAATCCCATTTAAAAGTCCTTATGGTTATGCGTGGTTAGTAAGTGCTTATTTTTTTGTGCTTAAATTTCAAATTAATGTTAAAATATCTCTCTTCTTATTAAAACTAATCATCGATCCATCCTCTACAATATGGAAGTTTTTATCTCGTTATGATATATTATTTTTTGTTCCTACTATTCCATTTTTTTTGTCAGTCTTTTGATAATGACAAAAGGGGGAGAAGAACAAGATTTTGATGAGAAAGTAAATATTTTTTTGACCTATTTCAACAAATTTAGTTAAATGTTGTTAGTTAATTTTTCTTTAGTTCTTTTATTCTTTTGAAATTTTTGTTATCTTCTAAACAGGGAGTGGTCTTGGTTGTAGGGGGAGCATTCAAATAGGGGGAGCTAAAAATTTCGTGTTCAAACACATGTATTAGCATTTCAAAATCTTTAATATATATGTTTGTCATCATCAAAAGGGGGAGATTGTTTGATGTGATTTTTTGTTTGATGATAACAAACATATATATCAATATATATATGTGTTTGCAGTTTGGACTATATTCATATTGAATAATTATACTATTGCACAGAATCTATATAATTCAACTAGTATCTTTTATTCAATATAATATTTTATTACAACACTTAAACAATACAAAGTTTTCAGCTCTCTCTATATACATACATACATCAGTTCATACATTTTACTTTTCTCACTACAACACTCAACACTCAGTTTTTCACTCTGTCTGCACATCTGCATCTATCTGCATTGTCCAGCTCCACTTCTCGTCCTGTCTCCTGTGTACCTGTATAATTAGCAACTACAACAGTAATCTGAAAAACAAACAAATTTAAATTTGCAAAAATAAAATTTGTTTGTGTCTCAGATACATGGGTTATTGTCATCATCTTTGATTGTGCAATATCTATGCATATCAGTAATTTTTATCAGGGACAGGCAATTATAAGTGGCTGCAGTACACACGTATACATTCGTATACGTGTGCACTGCCACGCCAACTCGTGTGCACAAACTACAACAAAACACAAATTCATTCAAAGCAACATAACAGAGAAGAACAAAAGACCAAGTGCAGCATCAGAATGCACCAACCAGAATGAACCAGTGATACAAGGCAACAAGTACAACACTGCACAAATTCAACATGAAGCAGTGCAAGCTCTCAAAGATACAACAGTGAAAGAAACTGCATCACAGCAGCATCAAAATACACAAAATATGGAAACTGCATCAATGCATTACAGAACATAGTATATATATAGTGATGCATAGCAACTGCATAACAGCTACAAACACCAAGTGCAACAGTGAACACAGAGTACAATGCAACATTTTCATAATGCAGTGAAGGTTGCAGATTCAAGTTCAAGTTACAGGTTAAAATGCACAAAGACATGGCAAGAGTCACAAGACCATCAAGCAGTAAGCAAGTGCAACTGGAAACAACAGAAATTGTGCAACATGGTCAGAGTACAATGCAACATTTTCATAATGCAGTGAAGCATGCTCATGGAACACAGCAACAACAGAGCTACATGAACAAATGCAACACTGTGTAGAAATGTAACAGCAATTACAGTGACAAACTGCAACAAACAAAGTCTCGATCAAAATCAGTAACACAATGCACATACAACAACATAGAACAATGCACAAAAGTCACAAACAAGGTCAAACCCAAGATAAGTTCAACTCAAGGCAACATGAACAAGTGTAGCATCTGTATCAAAGCAGTGGAAACAAACTCAAGTGCACGTGAACATGGCAGCAGACCAGTGACAACAACCAAGTAAAGAACATGGATGTACAAGGCAATGCACCAATGCAAGTGACTAATGCAACATGAAGTGAATCAAGTTCAAAACATCATAACAACAAGTACAGTGTTCCTCAAAGACAAATTCGAGCTAGAAACAAATGACATGCACCAGCAAGCTATCAAGAATCAGATCACAACTACATGCAGATCAAATGAAGTTCTGATTCAATCCCATAGCAAAATCAAGTCACAATGAAAGTACAGACCCAAAAATATATGCATACACACATACAAATGTATATATGCACATATATAGTAAACTGGTGAATGTGCAGTAGGAACACAAGACAGTGGCAAGTACAAGGCAGTACAGAAATCAAGCCGAAAGAATAAATTCGTATTTTTTTTGATTAAGTCTTTGATTAAGTCAAAGATTTCTAATTTGGAAAGAAATCTTTGCAGCAAATTTCTCGAATTCATATATGGACAGTATTAATTCAAATGAGGACCGAGACAACAAATACAGCAAGATATCTTCGAATCAATTAATTCGAATTCAAATATGGTCAGCAATTATTCGAATTTGAATCAAGAAAGGAATACTCCAAATCCAGAACAAATTCAGGAAAATAATCAACGACATGAAGAAATCAAATCTGACAGTGTTAATTAGGGTTTCAACCCTATAAATACACCCCAAGAAATCATCATAGACATAGAACAATCGAGTTCGAAAATCACAAAACCACAAACAAGCAAAAAGATTACATACCGCAACAGTAAACTCGATTGTCAGAGAACGAGCTAGCAACAAGCATCAAATCATCAGAGAACGAGCGTGAGAAAGATCAACACAAGTCAAAGAATCAATCATCAGAACAAAGCCCCAAATCTCACAGAAGAACCGAAGCCCTAAATTGAAAAAGAAAAGGATCGGCCATTTTTTTTTCTCACAAACAAAAGAAAATGGACCGGGTAAAATAAGATAAAGGGAAGTGACCGCATATCCTATGTTTGTATTGGGTTAAGTTTTTTTTTATTTTTTATAAAGGCAAGATAATTTAAATAGTTTTAAATTTAGTGCTTGCTTTTATAATTTGGTTTATTTGTATGTTCTTTTCAAAACAAAACATGATAATTTATCACCTAGGGTTTAGGTGTTGACAGATTGTCTAGTTAGAGTTAGTCCAGTTAGCAGGGTTTGCAAGTTTGCAAAACTCTATAGGCGGTAGCAGGGTTTGCAAGTCTGTTAGAGTGTTTGTAAGCGGGAAACTTTTTAATTCTAATAGAAATCTGGGAATGCAGCAGTAGGCAGGGGTTGCCGAAGCTGGGTAAATTCTGTGTGTGATTTATTTTTCAGCATATTTATTTCTGCAGTTTGCTTCTGTGTTTAATTCGTAAAAATTTGCTATAACCCTATTCACCCCCCCTCTAGGGTTAATCTAGATCCTACATCTTATATATATATATATATATATATATTGGAAGCAATTGTACTTAATAGTCAACATCCGTGTTATAGAACACATTCTTGACAAAGAAACTCTGCTATTGTAAACCTGTTCCTCCGGGTCAAGCGAGGATGAGTTGAAAGGAAATTCCGAAGAGGAGCTTCGTGACTGGACGTAGGATGGGAGGTCAGAACTAGTATAAAATCCTGGTGTGATTTTTTTTAATTTACTTTGCTACTATCATCTATCAAGTTATATTATATAGTTAGTTGCATATACTTGCATATACCTCCTATACGCTCCACTCATATAGATTTACAATTGGTATCAGAGCAAGGTTTTGATCAAATAACAGTAACACGTTTTTGAATCACTTTAATATGGCAAGTATTTTTCAAGAAGGACAAACCACAACACGACCCCCACTCTTTAATGGATCTAATTATGCATATTGGTCAACACGTGTGAGAATTTTTATGGAAGCTAATGGTCTTGGAATTTGGTCAGCCACACAAGATAAAGATGAAGCACCTACTACTGCTATGAACACTTGGACCGATGCATTAAAAACCTTAGCATCAAATAATGCTAAAGCTTTGAATTTTTTATTTTGCTCTTTAGACAAAAATGAATTTTCACGTGTCATGTTATGCACCACTACGTTTGATATTTGGCGTACCTTACAAATTACACATGAAGGTACAACAAAGGTCAAACAAACCAAGATTTCAATTTTACAAAACCAATTTTCTTCATTCAAAATGAAGCAAAATGAAACTAGTGTTGACATGTATTCTAGATTTCAAACTATCCAACACGTTCTTATGGCATTAGGAGTTAAATTTACTGATTTCGATTTAGTCTCTCGAATACTCAACTTTTTAATATCAAATTGGGAAAGGAAGGTTTTAGCTATTGAAGAAGCTAACGATCTTTCCACTCTCAAAGTTGAAGAGTTAATAGGAAATTTAATGTCCTATGAAGCTAATTTGCAGGCTCGAAAAGAACTAAATTCGGAGAAGAAGATTATAGCATTTCCCGCAACAAAAAATGATGAATCCGATTTAGATGAAGAAGAAATAGTCTTCATTGCTAAGAATTATAATAGATTCAAGAAATTTAGAAAGATGACCAAATTTCAAAAAGAAGGGAAATCCAACACAACAACTCAAATCAAGTGCTATAAATGTGATCAATACGGTCATATGAAGAAGGATTTCCTTAAACTCAATAATGACAAAAAGAATAACAAAGTTTAAAATTTTAAAAAGAAGAAGGCTTTCAAAGTAACTTGGGATGACTCGGATTCTTCATCCTCTGAAAGTGATAGCGATAGTGATGGAGAACATGCTAATGTATGTTTTATGGCACAAACTGAAGAGGTATGTCCTGAACTTAGCTATAATGAATTATTAGAACTTAGTATGGAATTAGATGATAAATTTAGACAAATAAAAAAATTGAACAAAGAATATATAGTCAAAATAAATAGATTAGAACTTGAGGTAGGAATGTTGAAAGATGAAAAAATTATTCTAGAAGAAGAACTTGAAATATCTCAAGAGAAAATCAAAAATAAATTGATAGAAAGTGAGAATATTACTATAGTAAAAGAAAATTTGTTAAATGAAAATATTGAGTTTAAAAATATTATTGAATCATCGAAAATTGAAAATATAGAACTAAAAGAAAAATTAGATTAAATTACCAACAATGTGTCAAAATTTAATAAAGGAAAACAAGATTTGGAAAATCTTATCAAAACTTCAAAACCATTAGGCAATAGAAATGGAATAGGATTTAAAAATTCATCTAAACGAAAAGGAAATAATGCTAAAAATATTAATTACATAAAAACTAGAAGTTTTTCTAAGTCGAAATTAAATATCAAAAATATGAAAATTTGGATTCCTAAAACAAATAATAATTTGATTAGACAAAAGCATATTAATAATTACTTAGAAGGAGTGGTCTATAACAAAAATTATATTTATAAAGGTACCAAACCATCTTGGGTATGGCTGCCTTCCTCTAACAATTAGGACCCTAATAAAATATATGGGTACCAATTAAAACATTCATTATTTTGAAGGTACCCAAAATAAAAAATAAGGAGAAATGGATACTAGATAGCGGTTGCTCCAAACATAAGACCGAAAACTCGAAAATGTTATCAAATATAACATACATCGATGATGGAACGGTAACCTTTGGAGATAATTCAAAAGGATATGTCATAGGCATTGGTGAAGTCATCAACTCTAGTATATCTAACTCTCTTATTATTACAAATGTTTTATTAGTAGAAAATTTAAAACACAACTTACTAAGAATTAGTAAATTATGTGATAAAGGTTTTCAAATAAATTTTGAAAAGGATAGATGTAATATTTTAGATAATAACAAACAACTCATTTTTGAAGGATTTAGAAACAAAAATATTATGTATTAAACATGAATATAAATAAAAGTTCAAACTTATGTTTAACGGCCAAACATGATGATCCATGGTTATGGCATAAACTTTTTGTCATATCAATTTTAAGAATATTAATAAGTTAGCAAAATACGAGTTGGTAAGAGGATTACCTAAAATAAATTGTAAAGTAGAAAACTTATGTGACGATTGGCTTCACTGTTATAATTCTTTTTAATAATGTCAAAGGGGGAGAAATATTGGTAGAATCATATAACATTAAAAATAAGCACATATTCAGGGGGAGATTTATAATCTATATATAGTACATTGAATAGTTGTCATCATCAAAAAGGGGGAGATTGTTAGGAAATCAATTATATGGGTTCGATGATAACAACTATACAATGGAAATCAAATATACATATATATCTATATTTACAGGTAGTTGATAAAGTAACATCACCAAAGAGGCAAAAACAAGACTCAAAAGAAGTATCAAAAGAATTCAAGTCGATAGAAGTGGAAGAGGGATGACACAGACACAGAAAAAGCAACATGCACACATTCAGACGTCTGGGTACACTAGCCAGACGTCTGATTGATTCTTATGGTTTGAAACTTAGAAAGAATCAGACGTCTGGTTAATACACTCAGACGTCTGAAAAGCATCCGGATATAAAAAATATATTAAAGCTAGACGTCTGGTTAATGAACACAGACGTCTGAAATATAAACAGATACAAAAAATATATGAAGACCAGACGTCTAAAATATTTTCCAGACGTCTGATTTTGAACTCGGCTATGTAAATTTAAAGAACAAGTATCACATCCGAAAGGACACGTTCGCTTCTCTTCACTGCAACTCTTCATTACCATGAGAAGAAACCATAGAGAACTTACTAACAGTTGCAACTACACAAAGGATCTCTCCACCACTATAAATAGAATCAGGAATTCAAGAGGAAAAAAAAACCTTAATTACTTACGCTCTTAACTCTTACACGCTGATTTATACCTGATCTCTAAGCAATCAAAATACCTGTAATTGACTCTTATATATATATATATTGGAAGCAATTGTACTTAATAGTCAACATCCGTGTTATAGAACACATTCTTGACGAAGAAACTCTGCTATTGTAAACCTATTCCTCCGGGTCAAGTGAGGGTGAGTTGAAAGGAAATTCCGAAGAGGAGCTTCGGGACTTGACGTAAGACAAGAGGGCTGAACCAATATAAAATCCTGGTGTGATTATTTTAATTTACTTTGCTACTATCATCTATCAAGTTATATTATATAGTTAGTTGCATATAATTGCATATACATCCTATACGATCCACTCATATAGATTTACAAATTCCCCCTCAAAACTTATGCAATGTCAAAACGTAGCTCAAACTTAGCCTTGACTAAACTGTCGATCGCTACTAAACCCAACCGTACACTCCAAAACTTATATAGGACCAAAGATCTCTCCACTTCAAACTCAAAGAAACTCGCTTTAAAAATTTTAGTATAGTATAACTTGAGATTTTAATTTTAAAGATGCGAGGCCATTTATTTTTTGTTTAGTGTAAAATAAAAATGAAAGAGAGAGAAGAGAGAAAATGAAAAGTTAGGTTAAGGATTGAGATATGTTATTCTATAATTTTCGACACATCGCTACATAGAATTTCATTCGTGTACGATTTGCGAACGACAAAACAAAAATACGATCGCGTATAAAAAGTATGATATAATCTCAAAACAATAATAATGTACACTAGTTATCATATTCTATAAAATATCAAAAATGCCGCCGATTGCCGTAGAATCGTCAAACTATAATTTAAATATTTTCCAAATCAAAAATTATCAAAAAATAAATTAAATTGAAATTGAAATACATTATTAAAATTTGAGTCCCTATAATAATTTTGATTTTTTTATTATTTATTAAAATTTGAATGAAATCTAAGTATTTAAATAAATTTATTATTCCCATTTTAAATGTTTAAAATTTCGAGATGTTACACACATATTAGGGCTTGTCATTTGAGTGTTTTCTTGGGTGATCGACCGTTCGATAAAGGTCAACCTTGATAGCATGTTGGCCAAGTATGAATAGGCCAGCGGCATGTAGAGTACCTGGCCGAGGCTTTCATCATCCTCTATAAATAAGATATGATGCTTAACCTCAAGATGCATTCTTTCATTATTCGATCGGGAAGTTCCATGGTTTTATGGTAAGCTCAAGGGCAGTGAAGTCAATCCTGACAAGTTTCAAGCGGTTCAGAAGCTGTAAGTACCCTATATGGTCAAGCAAGTACAGGTTATAAACAACATGAGTGCGGTGCTTAACTACTTTTGTCAAAGGCCACAGACTGTTGTGTACCCTTCTTCGATCTTATCAAGAAGGGCAAGTCATTTCTGTGGAATAAAGAATGTGAAAATCCTTTAATGACTTGAAAAGACATCTGGATACACATCCCGTGCTTTCTAAGCCCATTGACGAGGAAGACTTGTAGTTAAACCTCATAGTAACTTACCACGTGATCAGTGCTGCCTTGATTTTTGATAAATAAAATGTCCAACGGTCGGTCTACCATGTACGAAAAAGGTTAACGGGTCCAAAAAATATATATTCTAGGTTGTAGAAAAGCCAGCATAATATCTTCTAATGGCGGCCCAGTGTCTATGACCATATTTTCAAACTCACCCCGTTAAAGTCCTCATAAACCAACCATTGAAGAAAGTATTGAGGTGGTCCAATATAGCGGGCTGACTCCTAAAGTGGTCTGTAGATCTTGGACAACATCATGTTACTTTCCATCCTCCCATCTAGATTAAGGGCTAAGCCATGGCCTATTGCATAACCGAATGTTCTAGCTCGGACAGCGGTAAAGAAGAGTTGACAACCAACCCACCAACATGGCAGCTTTATGATGACCGTGCATCAAACGAGAAAGGTGTAGGGGTAAACATGATCCTAATCATGCTCGATGGTTAAGAGCATTACTTTGCCGTCTGCTTAAGCTTCAAGGCCACAAATATTGAAGTCGGGTATGTACCCATCCTAGTTGATCTTAAGATGGCTAGAGAACTACGAATAATTCTTTTGCATGTGTTCAGTGACTCCTTATTGATTGTCAACCAGATTGGGAAAATGCTTCCAGGTTAAAGGCAAAACATTGCCCCTTTTTTGTTGTAGAAGCCAAGAAACTCGTCGATACCTTTACAGACTTCAAGCTAGAACAGATCCCCCGCGAGAAGAATGCTAAAGCCAACCAGCTAGCCAAGTTAGTGAGAAATCCCAAGGAGAGCATCCATTGGATCCTAGTAAAGGAGTGGGTTGCCCCTTCCTTTGAATCGACGGGAATCTCCATGAAAATTGATGAAGTCACTCTGACTCCTAAATGACCTCATTGCTGAAGTATCTAGCAAGCGACGAATTGCCCATTGAAAGAAAAGAGGCCTGGAAGATTCTACGTTGGGCAGCCTATTATTCCATCATAGACAGAAAACACTACTGGAGAGGGTACTCAACTCCCTTCAGGCAATATGGGACAGATGAGGAAACCAGGCATATATTAAAGGAGGTGCATGAAGGCTTCTGTAGAGACCAAGCCGAGGGGTAAAGTCTAGCAAAGAAGGCTGCCGGCTAAGGCTATTACTAGCCCAACATGATCATAGATTTAGTGAACCATGTTAAGTAGTAAGACCAATGTCAGTGGTTCACCAAAATCCTAAGAGCTTCCTAAAGTCTCCTAACCCCACTGACGTCCCCTTGGCTATTTGACACTTGGAGGATTGACCTGATCGGCAAGCTACCAAGCCAAAGCTTGAAAATCCATGCCATAGTCGCCATTAACCACTTTACAAAAAGAGTTAAGGCAGAGATTGTAAAGGCCCGCAAATCCATACCCCTTCTGGGCTGGCAAAATTCCACAACAATTCAGCCCAAAGAGGAATAAACTTACGAGTCTTTAGGGTTAGAGAATAAAGAGGTAGAAGAAGAAGATAGAAGAAGAAACATAAACAATAAAAGAATCTCACAATTTGCAGCGGGACAACATATAATAGATAAATGAATATCTTTGAAACAAAAGCACTATATCATTTATACATTACATCACATTACATTATCAGAGCGTTCAACAATAAACAGCGGAAAAGAAATATTACATATATAAGTGATACGCCTCGCCATCCAGCTCCAACTCATGATTTGCATAGCAACTTCTTGACTTTGCTCCCGAATAACGATAACCTGACTCTAGGCTGCCCGTGTGGAAAATTATTTGCACCCAGGGTTTAGAAAGGGAATAATAACTCTAGGTCAGTCGTGGGACTGGTGTGAGATCTTAAAAATAGTTATTTTCACGAAGAAAATAAAAAGAAATCCGCTATGCTTTTGGAAAATGAAACTACCATAAGGTCTCCCGCCACACACACAACGCAAAAGCAGAATTGGAGGAAATTTCTCCTTATGACAGTCAAACATGCTTAATACGCAAAATCTTTTCGATATTATTATTAGTGTATAGTGAAAAAAACATTTCAAAAGTATAATATTAATCTTAGCCAGCATAGACATTCCGAACAATGCCTACTATAGCTACCATCTAAATAGTGGTGACCACCATAAGTAAATGACAGGTTATACAACTAAAACTGTAAAGGCACGTATTGGAGTTTGGATTTCCAACAAATGGTCAGGCTAAGGAAATTCCTACTGCCGCATGGGCACGCCTCTGGAGGGACGTCCCGAGAACCTACCCGGATCTCTGCCAACACAAGGCCGGGTTACCTCTGTAACTAGGTAACTGCTACTCGTGTATGCCATCCCCCGGTCCTTTAGGACCTTTATCCGAGGATCCTCAACCACAAAGTATAATAAATTTACGGCAACAACATAGGTAAAATATCTGGGCTCCATGCCATGATACTACCCTTTTCCAGAAGGAAATGACATACCCTAAAGGGCGCGACCCTCATAACCTTGCCGCATCTTTCCTATTTTGACCATTTCCGGGATGTGAGGTCCGACGAAATCTCGTCCACAAAGCTACACTTTTCACAAAGTCATGCTTTAATCAACAAATGATCAGTAGCACTCGTATGCCACATTACCAGTTTGGGAATATATCACTAGTAACCATCAAGTACATAACCTCTAAGCTCGTATGTCTCAGAGAAGAGTATTAAGCTAGGAGAATAAATTCTCCGCCACCAACAGAAATGTATTTGATAGAAACCAGCTTTATATCTCAAAGTGTAACGTCAGACACACATCCATACAAGTCCGTTCCGAGATCGAACGGAACCGAAGGCACTTCAAAGAAGCCCTTGCAAATCCGGATATTCACAAATCACCTCCGGAATTCCCATCACAAAGGTGATGAAATCTCTATACCGGAGCAACCCGGTGTAGAGACATTCGACAGGTAATCCTTTCGCTTTCGAAAATACCCGGTCTTCAACACCGTCTTCAAATGCAATCCCATTTCGTCGTATCGTTATTCAAAATGAGTTTTATGACACAAGGTCATCTCCCAGCTAATCCGAATAACGAGCGCTTATTTTTAAAAATAAGTCTTACATTCAGATTTCAACAAATTACAACAGTTTCCACGTTGATCTTCTTAAACAAAAGATCCATCACAATTACAAAAGGTTCGATGTGGGTTTCGGATAACCATTTGGAATCCGACCCCCGGTCGCAACGAAATTCAAATGACATTAAAAAGGCTAATATTGATAGTCGTTTATTTAACTATCAATCAACATTCACAACAATTACCCGATTTAAATAATTTTCCCCAATTATTTATTTTCAAAATATCTTCGCAAGATATATTTCACACTTTAACC